>SMMW01000564.1:0-600000 GCA_004794655.1 Marisa cornuarietis | reverse complement strand
CTCAGGGTGGCACGTTTGAATGTTTTCAAGAACCGTCTAGGGAAACATTTTGCAGACCTTTAGTTTCCTATTTGTACAGATCGTGTTAAACCAAGAACTCTCCCAAAGGCGAATATAGCCCCACAAAAAGTCGAGATCAGCGCAGAACCTCGACATTTATTCTAAGGTTTATATTATAATGATAATGATTTTCCACATCCTTTTCTTTGGCAAATGCATGTCTTTAAGCATTAACATTCTCACTCGATACACAGAAAAAGAGGACAAAGAGCCTGATTCATTTTTGGAAATGGATAGACTTAAATGAAACAGATTTCGCGCAGATCTCTTAAACGGACAAGGTATTATGTAAGATTGTAAGTTAGTAACTTTTCCTTACATGGAGAAGAATATTATACTACTGTATTGTACAATAAGAATTGTATAAAATTATTATTAGTAGTAATATTGATAATAATGTTTTGAGATAAGAAAGAACGTTTAAGTTGGCTAGCGTTATCACCAGTATATTCTTGTCATCCGATCCTTTTCCCATGCATTGTATTGAACAGAGTACAGTTCACAAGAATTACTGAAAAACACATGACATTCAATAAGACGAAAGGGAAAAAGATTGATCTGTTTTCAAACTGTTAGAATTGTGAAGCTGACAAAAACGTGGAGCTGCACAAGGGCAACTCAGCACAAGACAAAGGCTTGAACATCTACTCAAAATGGTCTCGATATCAGTCTTTGTAATTTTCCACACCTCCGATGTGTTACTGATGTTTCAGGGCCAGCAGTCACTCACTGACAGAATATAACCAATCCCATTAGGCTTTTTTCAGCAACTTGTATTCAAACTGTTCAATCATGTAGATTTGTATTTCCGTTCCAACTTCATTGCGCATACGAGGACTCGGTCACGTGACCGACTGCGCAGGGGGAAAAAAAGAGACGAATTAGGAAACAGAAAACAAGGAGTGGTCAAGGATAGCACTGGGTGTCCCGATGGGCCGGTCGACGGTTGTGAGAATGACAGAATTCTGCGTACTCCTCCCACGAACAAGATTTGGTGTAACAGCATTCGTCCATTATCCCCCTTTTGTGAATCTTATGTAGCGAAGACAGGCGTCCTGATTGTTTGTTCAGGAAGCTTGCAGCTGCTGATCTAGCGAGGAATGGAGTGTTGGTGTTCTCAATGTCTGGCACAAAAATAAGTATGAAAATTTGGATACTTTAGAAGAGGAGGAAATGAGGAACCAACAGATGATGATGATGATGATGATGATGATGATGATGATGTCTATTATACAATTATGATATGAGGCATTAATTTAATCAGTTATCAATTAATATTTTATTTAGTAACACATTCGTCTCGTTGCTCTTTTTTGATAAACACTCTATGACACAAACATACCTAAAATAACATCCACTCATTGTACCAAAACACTGCCGAGGATGCACACGAAACTCTGGGCAAGATGATGACGATGTCGATTTATATTGCGCAGGTATCCATTCAAAAGAATGCTCATTGCGCAGAAAAAAAAGAAGAGAAGAAAAAATAAAACAAGATTAGCCAGGCATCACACTTTTCTGGTTTGGAATTGCTTTTTTGAATAAACATGGCGACGTAGTGTGGTCTTTGGAAAAAAATCCGATAGCTAAGAGATTTTTCAATCTACTTAATGCTCGTTTTTACGAATGGGACACGTTTTGGGATAGTATGTGTTTTGTGAGTGAGTTTGTGCATATCCATGTGTGTGTGTGTGTGTGTGTGTGCGTGCGTGTGAGCGAGTGAGAAAGAGAGGGAAAGCACTTGGGGGAAGAGTGTCATGTACAATTTCTTTTTACAAACGAGAGAAGTCAGAGATAAAAGACACAGGGGAAAAAATTTATTTGATGAATTACCTGTGACCGAACCCAAACAACCTGCAGCGCACACAGCAAGGGAAGAAAGATGGCGGGTATTAATACAAGCCACGCGAAACGATCAAAAATGGATGATTCTCTTACCGAATATCAAGTGGGAGACGGTACTGTTGACGTCACGCTTGGACAGTGTTCGCCTGCTCACTTTGTAAGGGTCAAACTGGCATGCCAGGGTCACGTGGCCTATCAGCTGTGACCGACATCGTCTGTGACAGTCTGAATGCCAGAGCTCGAGGAGCGATTCACCGGTTGTTCTAGTGAACCTGGAACAACAAAAGAAGGAACTATTATTTATTTTTCTGAGGTACATTTGCAAGATTGTAAACAGTTTAAACATTGCAAAACTGGATTCTAATGACTGTTTTAGCTCTTCGTAGGACATTTTTTTAACCACGATGCAAATATTGGCATACATACAGAAAGTCGTTTGGGTGTCCTGTTGGAAAATAGATATCCTCGCGTTTTCAGTGCCACAGGCATCAGTAGTGGAATTACAAAGCAGTTACTCATATCCAAGTACCGACAAAAAGTCGTGGAGGTACTTCTTTCTGTGCACCGGATGAGAGCGTCGATGTTCGAAGGTTTGCATAACGCAGAGTAGGGTCAAGATGGTTCGCTAAGTTAATGAACTTTACATTGTAAACAAAACCCAGGCTTTATTTACAAACTGCCGTCTAGTAGACCTCTAATCGTGCCAGTCAGGAAAAATTATTATCAATCAATCAATCAATCAATCCTCTTCGTGCTAGTTGCACATAAGGCCTCAACCAGAGCCCGCCACTGATGTCGATCGGCTGAAACTCGCTCCAGGCGACCTCATGTCCACCCCTTTCCTTTTATCTCCCTTTCCACTGTTCTTCTCCAGGTTTTCTTTGGCGGCCTCGTTTTCTTCGGCCGTCTGGAGTCCATCGTAGGGCGATTCTGGAGAGGTCTGCTGTCTGCTGGCGAAGCACATGTCAAATCCATCGCCAACGCCTTCGTTGAACCAGCGTGGTGATGGATTAGGTTTCAGTTCCTCGGTGGAGTTCTTCATTGTGATGGTGTTTGGCCAAAAGATGTTAAGTATGCGCCTGAGGCATCTGTTTTGGAAGACGTCAAGCCTGTTACCGATGTTTTTGGTCATCTTCCATAATTCTGATCCATAAAGGAGGGTGCTGATCACATTTGACTTGAAGATTCTCAGCTTGGTCTTCTGGCTGATGTTTTTTGCCTTCCATGTGCTCCTGAGTGAGGCAAAGGCCTGGCTGGCTTTCGCCATTGGGGCTCGAATCTCCACCTCCGCATCCCCGGTGTTTGAAATCTTGGACCCAAGATAGGTAAAACTGTCAACTTCCTCAATCTCTTCTCCATTTAGTTTGATGTTTTCTTGGACTCTGGCGTTCACTCTCATACTTTTTGTTTTCTTTGCGCTGACCTTCAAGCCAAGGTTTCCAGCTGTTTCTGAGAAGGCATTTGTTTTCTCCTGCATGTCTTGGTGGCGGTGTGACAACAGGGCAATGTCATCGGCAAAGTCCAAGTCTTCCAGCATTGTTGTTGCTGTCATAGTCATGGTCCATTTGATCCCTCTTCTCTCTCTGTCGGTGGAATTCTTCATAATCCAGTCCATGGTCAAGATGAAGAGGAACGGCGACAGAATGCAGCCCTGCTTCACCCCAGTACTGACGTTGAAGGGGGCTGTGAGCTTCGTGTCACAGACCACCTGAGATTTGAAGTCGCTGTACAGCATTGCAATGACCTGGACAAGTTTCGCAGGGACTCCATAATGCCTCAGGATCTTCCATAAGGACTCGCGATGGATGCTGTCAAAAGCCTTCTCCAGGTCGATGAAGTTGATGTACAGCGGTGCGTTCCACTCATTGCTCTGCTCCAGAATCTGACGCAGAGTGAAAATGAGTTAACGGCGAAATCCTGCTTGCTGGGGCCGGAGGTCTTTCTCAACGGTTGCCGTCAGTCTTGACAAAACAATCTTGCTGGAGACCTTGCTGGTGATGGAAAGAAGTGTTATACCCCTCCAGTTATTGCAGTCTCCAAGATCTCCTTTCTTGGGTAACTTGAAGATGAACCCTGTCTTCCACGCATCGGGGATCTGTACTGATTCCCAAACTTGCCTGAAGATTTCAGTCAACATGGGAGCTGTTACATTCACATCTGCTTTCAACATCTCTGCTGTTATTCCATCTGCCCCTGGTGCTTTGCTGCTTTTCATTGCCTTGATTGCTGCTGTCACTTCTTCTAGGTTTGGCGGGTCTGTGCAGATGTCAAGGTCTGTATCTGCTGGCTGGATGTCTGCGAGCTGAGGGGGGTCTGGTCTGATTAGAACTGACTCAAAATGCTCCCTCCAGCGCTGTAGTTTTTCTGCCTCTCCCTCAACAACATTTCCGTTCATGTCTTTCACTGGTACTTCACTGTTTTTGAATCTGTTGTTCAGCTGTTTATTGATTTTATACAGTGTCTTCAGGTAATTTTTTTGTGCTGCTTCTTCTGCTTCAGCTGCCAGTTTCTCTATGTAGTCCCTTTTGTCGGTTTTGATCATCCTCTTTACCTCTTTGTTTATTTCTGTATATCTTTGTCTGTGTTGTTCCTCCAGACGTTCAGATCTGGTGTTGTTGATTTTCTGCTTCGTTGACTTTCTCTCTTCTATCCTTTTCCATGTCGCTTCTCTGATCCACTGTTCTTTCTTTTTTCGTTGGAAGCCCAGTATTTTCTCTCCTGTTTCCTGTAAGACTCGATTGAAGTCCTCTAAGATCATCTCCTGTTGGTCCCCTAGTGCCTGGAACCTGTTCTTTACTTCCACTACAAAGGCACGTTCGGTGGCTGGGTCCTTCAGTCTGCCAGAGTCCACTCTCTGCTGACATGCCTGTTTTCCTCGCGATCGACGTAGGTTCAGAGAAACTGCGGCTATCACAAGAGTGTGGTCACTGGCAACGTCTGCACCTCTGTAGGCTCTGACATCTTGAAGTGAGCTCCTCCATCTTCGGTTGATGATGACATGGTCTTTCTGGTTTTTTGTGATCCCGTCTGGTGATGTCCACGTTGCCTTGTGGATGTCTTTGTGTTGGAAGAGTGTGCCTCCAATCAGTAGATTGTATTCTTCACAAAAGTCTGCCAGTCTCTCTCCGTTGTCATTGATGGTTCCAATTCCATGCTTGCCCATGATATGCTCCCTGCAGGTGTTGTCACTTCCAACCTTGGCATTGAGGTCGCCGGTGATGAGCAACATATCATGGGCTCGGACGCTCTCCGTGGCTGCCTGGAGCTGATCGTAAAAAGCATCCTTGTCTTCTGCCTCGGAGTCTTCTGTTGGTGCATAGCAAACTAGCACTGTCAGCTTGGTGTACTTTGAATGGAATCTTGCTCTCAGAAGCCGGGGTCCATAAAGCTTCCATTCCAGCAGTGTCTTTTCAGTTTTCCTATTGAGGATTAGTGCTACTCTTTCAGAGTATTGGTCGTCTGATCTTCCTGAGAACAAGATAGTATGTCCTGATGCTAGTCTCCTCTTTCCCGTCCGGTCCATCTGAACTCGCTGACACCCAGGATGCCCAAGTTGTAATTGTCAACCTCCTTGACTAGTTGGGGCCACCTGCCAGTCTGATACAAGGTCTGGACGTTCCAGCACCCCACCCTCAACTTCTGCTTCGGCTTCAGTAAATCCACCATCGGGGCGCCAGCTCCCTCTCGGGTTTGACTGTCGTTCGTCATAAGTCCAGTTCCCTGGTATGTTTCATTACCTTCGCCATCCGTAAAGAGTGCTCTAGTGCTGGTTTCTGTAACGTGCTTTTTTATATGTTGGGGTTATTAGCCCTACCACAACCTAATTTAACTCTAGGTGAGGTGTCCACCTTAGTCACCTCTTACGACATGCCTGGCTGGACAGCAGGGACCCTATTCTTACAATGCTCGCTAAGCAAGCATACCCCGGGGTCCCACGGGGGAAAAAGTATTATATCTGTTCTTAATTTAGTAAATAATTAATCACGTGTAAAATACATCTTTGATCTTTATAATTACCTTTCTGTGAGTGCCATGACTATGGCATCTCTGTTAGAAGCAAATGCAGAGTCTACGAAAATGGTTGCCATAACAACAGCTCCACATAAACAGAAGAACCACGCGCTGCTTCTTGGAGGCCGCCATCTTACTGTTTCTGAGTCATAAAAAAGGTAGTATTATTTAGTCTTGGCCTAAAATTTGCATGCATTATAAAACTACAGAGAAACAATGTTCCGTTACGAGCATCATTGTCCAATAACGATGATTACATTATGTTGTTTGTGTTTTGCGCTTTATATCAAGTTATGTACTAAATATTTTATATGAAATATTCATTTTCTACTTCTCAAAAATGGTTCTTAGACACCTTGTAAGAACACGAAGATTGATCACCTTCAAGAAAAATTGTCAAATATCTGAATATTCTGAATGTAATGTTTATAGAACTTTTAAGTTCCTATATATTTATTTTTCTATTTGTAATTTATAACTAACGTCGTAAGAGTGTGTTGACAGTGGCTGTCACTCTGAGGATGAACAAATATTCACATGCTCAGCATAACAGTGTCTGCCAGACCTGCAGTCTTTTTGTTAACATTGTTCACTTGGAGCCTTTCGTTTGACGATTCGATAGCGGTGTGAAGAAATAGGACAGAGTGTAGGCCAAGGCCTTACACAAAAATCAGATCACTTTTTACATGATGAATGTGCAAAAATAAAAGAGAGAAGAAAGTACTAAAAAAGCAAAAAAAAAAAAAAGAAAAAAAAGAAGTTGACATATTGCTGTTATCAGTTCTAATAAAAACTTTTTTCTTTAACATTTATACAGTGCTGACTGAAAAAGATGAGAGAGAGAGAGGGGGGAAAAAAGGTTAGAAAAGAGAAAGGAAACGACGTCTACGGAACTTGAACGAAGCTTTTCTTGATGCTGAATTTTCGCTTCACATGCCATAACCCCTCGTGCCAAGCTCTATCAAATACCATTTTAATGATAATAAAAAACATGTGCAGAAGTTTGCAGTCAACAATCCTGCCGTCATAAGCCAGAAAAGTTATGAGTTTGAATTGAATCCGATACATTGTTTACGTACCCTCAAACACCTGCGCACAAAATATCGCTGAAGCTGACAGCTTGTTAAATCAAAAGCACGAAGAGAAAAAGAAGACTTTAAAGAAGACACAACTCTAAATTATAAAAAAACAGAGCTATGAAATGTATAAAATTATGAAGAAGGCATCAAATAAATTCAGGCAGCGATACCAGAGAACTTGTAAAGTGTAAAAAAGAGGAAAAGTTTTTCAGCCAAAGTCAGATTTCCGGGTTTTGTTAAGCTTCATTCTTAAAGTATTTATACTGCAAACAGCTCTAATAGTCTTATCTTGCCGTAAAGTCTTATCTAAACATGAGAAGGTTCAAGTTAGTTTCAACATCGGCGCAGAAACTGTAAACTTAAGAGGCTGAGATATTCGAATCCTGCTAAACACGTAATATGATTATAACAAAATATAACAGAGTATTTGTGTAACGCACTTTTCCCATTTAAAACGTGACTCTATGGTTTTACAAATAGGTATAAATGAGTATTTTCTCCTCATACATCCCACACTTGCACACGAAAACACACAGTACAGCAAACATAGCACGGAATAACATAAAGACACAAATAAGAAAAGTAAAATCTGATAATCTTCTTGAAACAAAGGGAAATAAAGGATCCGAGTTGTTCGATATCACTTTTTAAAAAGAAGTCCAAGACCTAAGTTTAAGAAGTTAACGACATCTAGTACAAAAATCAGTGACTGGGATGTACTCCACACAATAAGGCCAAAGTTAAGTGACGAAGTGTCAAAACTCCAAAGAGGTCCCCAAATCCCACTGTATTGAAAAAATTATTGGCAGTATATATTGGTAAACAAGTTTGGACATGGTAAGCATTTTCATTAAACTTTTAATCAAGATTGTGGGATTTTTTTCCATGCATGGCTTTGAAGGTCGCTTTGCCAACATGACTGAATATCAAACAATTCACTTAAAAAAAGCATTCAACTGTAATAAAATATGGGTCCCACGATCGTTTTAATTAAAATAATTATTTATTTATTCGTTCAAAAGATTTTTTAGAAGAAACAAACTTTAGGCTCGTTCGGCATTTGAAAAAGGCAAGGGTCGCATCGAATCTTTACCGTGGATTTTTTGAAAGGATATATTATCAAAATTACAGTGTGATGTTCTTCGTTTTTTCTGATCATGCGGCAGCATGTGCCGTTCTGGTGTAATAAATGGGTAAAACAAACACAAAATTAAAAGAAAATCGTAGACCTATAAATCTGTCATTACGCTGTGTATTAAAGGACAACGCGACCGCTCAGCGAAAATCGCTGAAAATAAAGCAGAAAGTATCACAAAAACATGGTCCGGTGGTCTTTTATGACATAGAGGCACGAAAGATTTTATATTAATATTTTTCCCTAAAGCACACCTGGATTTGTCGAGAAAACAGGAAGTGATGAAACGAACGTATTTATAAAAAATAGCACCGTTTGCCAAGCTGAAGTCCAAGAGAAAAGATGCAATCCTCGGTAAAAGAAAACTGACCAGGACACATTGTGCTGTTGCTGAATGTTCTCTTCGACACTCAGAAGGAGTTAGTTTGTACTCATGAAGGAAATCCTAAAGATAATGGCAGCACACGCCAGTGGATTCACTTTGTTCAAACGTGCCATGCGAACTTGGTCCCCACACCGTACTCATGAATTTGGTCAAAACATTTCAAAATCGATTGTTATCTAGTCACTAATACAGTACAAGCAAGTCTTGGACTTTCAGTAAACCGAAGAAATCTTATTCCTACAGCAGTGCTTACGATACAAAAGCACGAGATGTTAAAACCAACTACAACTGCTGGTAGATCAAACACCAGATATGCAACATCGACGGTTTCTACACTGGATCTGGTCTACAAGTAACATCGTGTGACAGTCACAAACACATCATCATCAGTCGTGTCTTTATCCATTATAATGCTCAAAACAACTGACAGTGTGAGGGCACCATTGATGTGCGTGCTCGAAACAGCTAAAAAAAAAAAGGAAAAAAACGAATTGAGGGTGATAAACATATTACAAGGAGCTTAAACGGAAACACGTGCGATCGAGTATCAGTAAGTAAATAGAAAATTTTGCATGCAGCTCAATGAGGAAGAAATAAGTTTTTACATCGATAAACATGTTTCAAACTATCATTAGATTTTTAATTGTAAAAAAATCCTTATCAGCAGTCAGTTGTAACTATTGTTTCCCATTAAATTTTGATCTGATTGACTTACCAGTCTGTTGTATGAATTCAGTTTGGACCATTTAATTATTTTTGAACTTCATTCGAAGCTTCTAAATAAAGTTCCAATCTGTAGGGCTGTATTCCAAATTCAGCTGTTTCATTTTTTGGGCGAACAAAATCGTTTCTTGAACACGACAACCTGAGAGATGTTTCTTCATGCGACTCGAAGACATCCACACTCGTTGTTACAAATACGTCGAGCACGTGAGAGAACTCTTCAGTATAGGAGAGTCATTTTTTTCCCACCCTCCTAGTTGCAGGTGAGAATGCCGAAGTTTGAAGGCTTTTATCTTTAAAATTAAGGATCATTATGTACTCATATTTTGGGAATTATTTTTTTAAAACGAACTTAACCCGATCTTAAAGAAATAATGTTGCGAGCGAGTTGACCTTTAAAATTAGGGATGTTATTTTGGAAGACCTGTGTGATGTAATCGTTAACTGCGAGAACTAGCAAATTCAAGGTTGGAGTTCTTTCATTTTTTTTTCAAAGTTTTAACTGAAACCAGGTTCTCTAATATGTTCTTCATCTCGTTCCGCCAGTAAATTTGAGATTATGTGAAAAGATTCGTTCAAAGTCGGTTTAACGGATTTTACTTCCCTTACAATGACTTTATCGCTAAAACAGTTTGATAAATACTAAACTTAATAAAATTAATCACTCTCTAGTCTACGAATAGAACCAGAGCAAAAGTTACATCAAAAAGACAAAATATAGAAGTTAGAAGTGTTGAGACAAATACATACCAAACGAAAATAATGGATCATCGGACTTCGAAGTGTTAGCACGCGAACTTAACTGTAAAGCAACAATGGCTTCATATTTTCTAAATGCTCATCTCTTTGTTCAACCCTGGTTCTAATCCGCCATGTTTTCTTTTCTGTTTCATTGCTTTAATATATATCTATATAATACAAACATGAGCATATCAGCACTCATGATTTGTGCTATCGTAATTAATAAGGGGACATTATTGTCGCGCACAAACCATCATCATCATCATCATCATCATCATCATCATCATCATCATCATCATCAAACCCCAAGCAAGCCGTTATACCCGTGGGGCTGGCCCACCTATTGTCGGGATAGGAGGGGGGAATGGGGAACCTGATTAGACGCAGGTACAGCCAGGGTGCGCCAACTGTGACGATATTGAGCAGGTGCTGCGTGGAGCGGCTGGTCCACTCGCTCACTTTCGCTTAACAATTATTTTTCAACCCGGTATTTAAACATTCGATGAGTGACTTAGCAAACCCCCAAAACGGTTTGTAAGAAAACAGTTGGAAAGCGGGTTTGACAATCCACCTTTTTTGGGGGTTTGTCGTGTGCCTAAAACTTTAACTACATTCGAGAACAAATGCACAGTTCTCAACATCTTTACTAAGAAAACTAAAACCTAACAGACAAGAACTGGCGAGCATTACGTACATGATTTATTTATTCATTTAACTGTTTTTTTTCGTTTACTCAAAAATGTTTGTCAACCGGTATCACTCGTCGAATGTAAGGAGAATAAAAAGGGTGGGGATTGAATGGATAAAACGGCGGACAAGGATCGCCACAACGTTTTCAAGTTGCTGTTATAACCTGTGTTCAAAAGTTCTAAATACATTTATAAATTTAGTGATATGACAGAAGTATGACAGAATGGTGTAGACAGTTGGAAATAGAATATATAAACACATCAGTCATGTATTGAACCTTACAATGCGGAAATTAAACGTTAAAAATCGTTTCAAAGTAGACATTTGCGCAGAATTTTTATTAGTTTAACAATGCCTTGAAAACTTCTATTAACGAGACTATAAAAAACATCCTGGCTGTATGACAATTTTTTATTGCATTAATTAAATGGCCGCAGGTGTGCTATAAAAGCAGTCTTTGAAAATGGATTACGCCGTGAAAGATTAGGCACAAGGCTAATATCTTCAAGATTACGTGCTTTTTTCAAAAATCATTCAATTAAAAAAAATGAAATCCTGATTATCTTTATCCTGGAGCAATCCATTACCTCCAGATTTAAGCGTGAAAAAAAGCAAAGTAAGAAATGTAGCGATATCTCTTTCCTTAGCAAATTCTAACATACAAAACATGACCGTTACACCTTGGTGGATGCTGCGATTTGCATCAGCAGTTAAATAGGACTGTTCTCACTCACTCACTCACTCACTCTAGGTCAGCATGCAACATAGAATACTTCTTTCATTATCACACATCTTGATTAACAGTATACAAAACAGCTAAACACAAAATGGATTCTGTTCAAACTATTTTATATCATAACAAGTAACTTCTCCAATCAACAAGAAATCATACCATTATCAGTAAAGCGTAAAACAATAACTATGTACAGTGAGTAAATTATGTTTAGTGTCACCTTTCACCTCTGTGGCACAAAGCTCTCGTGCCAGTGTTTTATTTTCAGTTGAAGAAGTATATAAATATTGTTAGAACTATGAGTATAATACAGTTGATAATGTCCCATTTGCCTCAATATGATAATGTGACACTTTTTTTTTTACAGTAAATGGTTAATTCTTTCCTCTTCCTGAGAGTTAGGAAACAGTTCAGAATTTACGAGAAATCAGAGCCAGCATCTTAACTGTACACTATGCAACTGTATATTGTATGCAAGCATCTGAAAGTAAATGCAAACACAAGAAAAACACCACTGTGAATAGTCAAAAGATGCTATGGATTTGTTCGAATTCTCAGTGCAGCGAAGCAAGCCAACTGTTTTCTATAGATTGAATTATTGTCATCTGGCTTTGTGTTCATTAGGTTAATGGGGACGTGCAAAATGCTGAACTTTCTGCGAACAAAGCCATTAACTCAAGATGAATTCATACAAGGGTTATTTTTTGTATTTTTATATTTTGGGTACAGGTGTTTTTTTCTTAAGTTAATTCTGAATCATTATTTCTGTTTGATAAAAAATAGTACTGAGAACTCTGTCAACCATAGCTATATCCCCTGGTATCAAGGTAGACAGCAAACTAATTGTATATTGTAATGATGTGTTTGTTCAACATCCTGCCCTTATCTGTATCTGATACATAGATGATGACACTTGGGGTTTGATCTCAATTAAATATTTTGAAGAACATTTCTTGTATTTAAAATATACCTGAATCTGATTTATAGGTTTCTATGATTCAAGTTTAAAGTAGTCAAAAACATTTTCTGAAGCACGTTAATTTCAGGGATTCTGCTGACAGTCACTTCAATATTAAAAGACAATCATGGCACAAGTACATCAAGAAATCTATGAAAAATCCAGTTAACTCTAGTTATCAGCTGGTTGGGATACGTTATATAATGAAATACGAAGATCTGCCCGATCTGTGTGACATTTGGTTAGACATGTACGGCTATAGGCTTCTAAAGACAAGGCTTTATTACTGACAAAGAAGTAAAGACTCCTGCCTAAAATAAAACTTAAGATTCATCTTCAATATACATTTACCGTTGATAAATGCAAAGATTTCTGATGAAGTCTAGTCTCATAATCTTGCAAGATTTTATCTAGTCTTTGTACACGAACACGAGTCACTGCTGTTTTCATTTCTTGCTGCCAGCATGTTTATCAGAGACATTTATATTGCCTCTTTTGCAAGACACCTCTGAGATACCTGTCTTTGGAAATGTCAGCATCTAGTATTTGATCTTTCGTGAAGGTAGAGTGGGAAGCTATGAAGACTGTTCTGAAAATAAACACGGAATGGCTTTCCTGGATGTAAGAATAGAGTAACTCGAGAATTACATCTTTGTGCGATTTAATCAGCATGGACACAAAATAAACCAAAAGAAAGAATTGTCTTATGAGGACACAGAAGACAAACTCTCTCATGCTATATTTGTATCTAGAGTATATCTGACATCATGATGCAAGTCAAAGTTTTGACTGACTTTATTGTCACTAAAGCTATTTTTTGGGAGTGTAAGGCACGTGGAAAACTAGAAGACTCCAGTAACAATGCAAAACATTTGATTTTTTGTTTTTGCTTCACCGCCGGCACAGTGTTCTGAACAACCTAACGTATCTTTCGATTTGTTTTTATAATGTCTTTTGTAATGCTTTGTAATGTCTTCTGCACACAGCTGTCTTCCACAGACAACATCGTAAAAATTCTTCTTGTTTGTCGCTTTGATTAAAAGCTATTTTGGACGTGCTGTGAAAAGATAAATCTAGAGAAACATTTTATTTACAGCACGCCTGTTGCTGCATCCTTTTATTCCTTACATGACCATGATAACTGGTCCCTTGCTAGCAAGCTTTGTAACAATCGCTTATATTTTTTGGGTAGCAAGAAGGTTGCTCAAGCCCCCTACGACAGCTTATGACGTCACTTGAAAACGACCAATTTAACGCGGAAAATCGGGGCCAGCTCGTGATGTCACCACGTAAAGGTAATGCCAAAGATGTCACACTTGCGACTACCCCCCCCCCTTGACTCAGTCTCTGTAATGGTTATCACATTGAAGGCCGTTTCAATGAAAACACCTTGAGAAGTAGCAAACCCTTACCCAGCCAATCAGTTAGTCTGCACACACAAAGATGTGTGAAAGTCTTCTCGTGTCCACGAGCTGAGAGCAAAGTACGCGCTCCTGTGGTTAAAGCGGAAGCGGGGGTTCAGTCTCTTAGCCACTCAGTTCCAAATACCGAGACATACGAACGTAAAAAGATGGGTGAATGTTGTGTTATAAACCGTCAGAACGATAAAAAGAAGCAGGAGCACAAGGAATATTACATGTTTTCTCGACGATAAATGCCCGAACTTCAAATAGTGATAACTGCGGTTTGTAAAAGATACGGAAAGAAAACTTCATGTCAACAGCAAACTCATCATTAGTATACAGTTGACATTTCGTATTTCCAGATAAATGACTCTTGTTTACTAAGCTAAGGAGCGTAAAAGATGCCTGTTACAGCATCGGGTATTAAACACCCTTACTATTATTAAAGTAGGCTCAACGTGGTGTTATTATCAGTTCATGCGTAATATACGTCTACGGTTCAAATGAGTTAAAACGGTTTTACTCTCTCAAAACCCTTCTGCCCAGTTCCTCTCACTTGGGAAGAAAGTTGTTAATGATAGTAGCGGCCGACAACTGTTCTCTCCCGCCAGCGCAAAGTTACACGTATGAGAGCCAGACAGAGGCAGACCGTGCCGGACTCTTTGACACCTTAAGTAGCTACTGTCACGCTTCTGTTTCATCTTTTGCTTTGTTTCTGCTGCCCACGACCTGAACTTTTTACTTCAGCAAGAGTAAACAGCTGTGAAAGCGACTTTGTCAGATTCAGAACTTGTCTTTGTTTCAAATCTCTCCTTATCCATGTCAATGAAGCTGATATGGTGTAGATCATAGAAGATGCTGACAGTGAAAGAAAGCTATAAGCTGAGACGCATATAAGTTCGATAACTTTTTTAAGTTTTGCGCACGGCGCTAAAAAAACTGCTAAATGTTGATTGGATGTTGCCGATTTAAACGAAAGACCCTCATTCGCTACTGTCAGACAGACACAGTCAGCACTTAAGTTTGCATTTCAATAACTGCGCCACCTGAAGGAACGTTTACACTCTTTCTTCGTGAACTGTAACAATTCTCTTCTACTAACCCATCGGACTTGAATCTCCGTCAGTGCCTCTGCTCTCCTATTTATCACGGGGGTCCGTCTTATGAATCGGAAGTGGATGCGGTAGAGAGGGATACAGGCCCATAGACAGGAAGCAACCCTAGTCATTTGATAAACAGACGCGGATCACGGAAGGCACGCGGTTAAAAATATAGGTCCATTATTTTATTTTCGCCCCCACCTACCATTCTAAGACGTTCCCTATAAATGTTTAACGACAGATTACAGGTAAACTAACCTCGAAGCTAGACAGACACATAACTCTCGCAATCGTACCCACTTATGCTAAAAAGAAATTCGATGGCTAAAATGAAACGTGAGTAATGTAAAGCTCTAACAGGTCTCGTATGGTATGCGACATAAATACGATTTTGCTTATTTTTCTAGCGATCTAAATCATTCTTTTCCGGAGAAAAGCCCACATAAGTAGCAATGATTTAATAAGCAATGCTAGGATCTTATACCTGCGACCCACGAAAAATCTGGTTGTTTGTATAAGAATATAATCGACAGGAAACAACACTAGCTGTAGGAAAAGTAGAATAATATTTTATTCCAGACAAAGGCAGGAAAGAAAAGTGGGCGGATGTAAGAGGATTAGAAGCATTAATTGTTAAGGACGAAAGACGCTGCAGTGATTAATAAGATAAATTACCTTTCCTTCTTTGCTTCCTTTTTTTTTCTTACTCAAAATTAAGTAAGGTCTGTAAGTAAGGTAAGTAAGTACTGCAGAGGCTAACGAAGAGATAATCAGTAACGGTTATCTCAGTCTGGACAAGTCTTGCTTGGAAACATAATCAAAAGAAGAAGAAAACTACATATTTGATATTTAACGTCGGGTGCGTCAAAGGTTTAAGTCAGTCAGTCAGTCAGTCAGTCAGTCAGTCGTCCCTTGCCTGGCACCTGGCGTTGGGGGGAGCACATGGATAGACGCGGCAGCTGATAGGGCCCGCCACTCTTGCCTGTTTTGGGCAATAGTCAGCAGGTCCTGTACAGGACGACCAGTCCAGTCTTTGACGTTCGTAAGCGGCGTCGGCTACCCTCCAAGGTGCCTTGAAGGATAGTCTTCGACAAGGTGTCGTGCCGGGTTACATGGCCAAAGAAGACCAGCTTACGTCGCTTGACTGTTGATAGTAGAGGTTCCTGGTGTCCTACCAGTGTGGCAATCTTGTTTCTTACAAAGTCGTTGGTTTTGTGTTCTTTGTATGAGATCCGGAGCAGCCTCCTCAGACACTTGTGCTCGAATGCCTGGATTCTCCTTTCTGTTTCGGCGAGTAGAGTCCACGTGTCGCATCCGTAGAGCAGGATCGGCACTACCAGGGATTTGTATAGCCTGTACTTGGTAGTGAACCTTATCTTGTGGCTATGCCAGATCCTATCTAGCCTAGCCATTGCTGCTGTTGCTGTTGCGATCCTGATGCGGATATCTTGCGTGGAGCTGCCGTCCTTGGAGAGAGTGGCTCCCAAGTACTTGAAGCTGCTTACCTCTTCGAGCTGTACCCCGTTCATATAGATCTCTGCTCTGCCGTTGCCATTGATCATAACTTTGCTCTTTTCTGTGCTTGTCTCCATTCCATATGCATTTGAGCTGTCTGTCAGTCTGTTGGTGAGGTCTTGCAGTTCCTTGTTTGTACCTGCTAATAGATCTATATCATCTGCAAAGCGTAGGTTGCAGATTGGTCTTCCACCGATTGAAATGGAGGTATGGTGGTCATGAAGAGCTTCAAGCATGATGTTCTCCAAGAATATATTAAACAACACGGGTGATAGGGGACATCCTTGACGTACCCCTACTGTGGTACGAAAGTAAGCTCCTATTTGGTTGTTAAGCAAAACTGTACTCGTTGAGCTGTTATACAACGCTTCGACGACTTGGACAAGCCCTTCTTCAATGTTGAATTTCCGCATCACATGCCATAGCCCCTCGTGCCAGACTCTGTCAAATGCCTTCTTAAAGTCAATGAAGTTGTGGTAAAGGTCCCGCTGATGCTGCAGATGCTTTTCTATAAGAAGACGACAGTTGAAGATCTGCTCAACTGTGCTTCTACGTGGTCTGAAGCCAGCCTGTTCTTCTGCTAGCAGCTCTTCTGCGGTGGTTCTGATGCGGTTCTGTATGACCTTCAGCATGACTTTGCTTGGGTGACTGATAAGGCTTATTGTTCTGTAATTCTGACACTGTTTGCTGTTTCCTTTCTTTGGGAGGGGTATGATTAGTGACTGCGTCCATTCTCTGGGCCATTCCTTGCACTCCCAGACTCTTTGGCACAGAACAGTTAGGGCTTTTGTAGTTGCTTCCCCACCCTGCTTGAGCAGCTCAGCTGGTACATTATCAACGCCTGGTGACTTTCCTCCCTTCAGACTATGTACAGCTTTTCGACCTCTTCCCGTAGGACTGGTATGTCTGCAGGTTCACTGTCTCTAGTCTGGTTGTTTTGGAGAATGTTGGCGTCGGTCTTCAGCTGGTAATTGTACAGGTCCTTGCAGTATTCTGTCCATCGGTTGAGTACAGCATTGCCTTCTGTGAGAAGGTGACCATTGCTGTCTTCGATGACTGAGATCTTTTGCTGGTCTGTCTTAGTGAGGGTCTTTAGAAGTTGGTAGGCCTTTTTGCTGTCACCTCGTGCCATTCCAACCTCTATGTCCTGGCACTGCTTCTCGATCCAGCTCTCTCTGGCTGCCTTCATCCCTTTCTTAATGGCACAATTCACTTCTTTGTATTTGGTTGCTGCTTCTGGTTTGCTTTTCTTTTCTCTCTTCAAGGCCCTCCTTTGGTCACAGAGGTCTAGTATGTCGTTCGTGACCCATGGCTGTTTCTTGTTTCTATGTCGCCCTAGAACCTCTTGGGCTGTCGACAGTAGCACCTCTTTGATGTTTCCAGAGAGGGTGTCTACATCACAGTCCACCAGGTTCAGTGCGCCAAATTTTCCGCCAACCGTGGCCTTGAAGACTTCTGCAACCTTTGGGTCTTGCAGCTTCTCCAAATCAAAGCGAATTCGGGGAGTGTTTGAGAGTCGCTTCGCTTTCAGCCTCAGCTTCAGGTTTGTTAGAACAAGGTCATGGTCGCTGCCTATGTCAGCGTCTGGGTACGTCCTTGTCTTGGCCCTGTTGATGCTGGATTTGAAGCGTCTCGGCAGTAGGATGTAGTCGATCTGATTATGGACCAGTCCGTCTGGTGAGTGCCAGGTGGCCGTCCTTGATTTCTTGTGGGGATACAAGGTGTTGGCTAAGGTGAGTCTCTGGCTCTGTGCGAACTCTAGGAGTCTGATGCCCCTGTCGTTGGTTTTACCAAGGCCAAATTTCCCCACCGTTCCTGCCCATTGGTGGTAGGCGTCTGGTCCGACCTTGGCGTTCCAGTCTCCGAGCACAACCAGGATGTCCTTTTTTGGAACTGCCTTCACAATCTTGTCCAGTTGTTGGTAGAATTTTTTAAAAGGTTTAAAAGGTTTCGTGTTTATTGAAAATAGAAAATGATTCGGTAAAAAGAAATAAATCTGAAATTACACATTCAGCCTTGTGGACAAAAGTTACTTAGTCTGGTGGGTGGGCATATCATAACCAAGATTTACACCTTAACGACAATTAAACGTTAGGTGTCTATCAAGAATATTTGTATGTCACACATGAGAACAGGGAGCGCCTGACAACTTGATATTAAATTTCGTTTTTTGGTTTGGTTTTTGTTCGTTATTTTTATTTATTTGATTTTGTTGTAGGGGGAATTGTTTGGTGTATTTCTTTAGTTTCTTTTATTTATTTCTGTTATAAAGTTTTGTTAATTTTTGTGCTTTTTCTGGTTTTGTCCTTTTATCACTCATTTTACTGTCACTGGGTGCAATGCAGTAAGAATTTCTTGGTCTTTATGTCTATGTGAACAAAGGATGCTATCTGATGAAAGACAACCACTTTGCTCAGCAATCGGTGCACGGTGGGAAGGCGTAATTCTTTCCACGTCCACGAGGTTTCTTAAACCTGGAGAGCGCAAATAAGCAGCTGCTGCTGTCGTCTTTCACTCACGCCCTATTTTGGTAACATTAAAAATTTAAAGTATTGAAAAAGCTTTTAAAAATGAAAGTCTAAGATATCTTCCAAGAAACTAAACTACAAGAATCGATGCCGACAGAGAGCACAATAGCCAGGTAAACAGCTCGTCTTACCACGTCTATAAAAATATGTTAGTAAGCTGATGAGGGCTATTTTTACTGTATCTGTGAAGGGATGAGCAAAGAGGAAGCGCCCGTCGCTTGTACACATAAAAAGTTAAGAAGTAATAAAGTAATAATGAGAATTTAAATATATTTTATATACTATTGACTAGGAGGATGTAATAATGAGAATCTAAACATTATGAAATCATAATGCAATAACGAGAAGTTAATGAGACAGCGGTTGGAATGTTCAACAAATAATTTGGACATATATTGTTAATAAACAGACACATCTATTTCTTCATTATTCTGTCATAAGTATTGTAGCGATATATTTACTATTTAAAGACTAGCCCAAGCCCCATGTAAAGTTAAGCTCAAAGTTGCTGACATGGTAACAAAGCATGGTGCAGTCATGACGGTTGGAACTGGTGTTTTACGCCGAGCCAGCAACGATGGCTATATCACGGCAAGCCAGCCAGTCCTGTAAACAGATGCCACATGCAGAGAAAGAACAGCTTGCCCGATCTGAACCCAAGATAGCCAACCTTCACTGTATTGGTGACAAGCGCTAACCGTTGCGCCTCCAATCATTTCATTTATTTCTATGTAGATCGTAATTTGTGTTTCTTATTTGCTTTTTGAAAATTTCCTCGTGGACTGGCCAAGTTCTAATGAGCACCCAACGCGGGAGAGTCGAGCATAGGCTTACTGAGAATTTGGCCAGTCAGCAGTTGACTTAAGTGACGCCGTCAGAAATGTTATGTCGAGCTTTTTTCAACACCCAGATGAGAGTTCAAAGTTTTACCTTGCACAATTTTACGATCAGGCTTTTTGCTAGATTATGTCTTATAATGAATTAAATCCACTCATTTGAAAATAATTTTGCGCTCGGGTTCGCCTTTAACCGGTGGAAGAGGAAAACGTTTTTTGTGTACTTCGTGTTTCATGTGGATGCCCTGCGGCAGCCCGTTGCGCGAATGCTTAGCTTCCTCAGCAGTTGGGTCACATAGCACAATGGAGACTATAAAATTCAAATCTTTCAGCTATCCACCTACTTCTCTGAAATTTGAGCGTAGTTTATGGGTGTTATCTTGTTAAATATGAAGCATTAATTATTGGCTTGCTTTACGATGCCTGCAAAATATGTTTTTAAATACAACCCTATCTCGTTTAGCACGAACGTTTGTAAAGATGCGATGGTGGTGACATATGATAAATGATATGAAACTTGAGGGTCTTTCTTTCTTTCTTTTTTTTTTTGAGAGAGAGAGAGAAATCTGTTCGGGCACGAAGTGCGGCGAAAGGCGGAGTTGGCTAGATAAAGATGACGCCTCTCGCTCAACGTTATGTTGGAATTACAGTGGCAAGTTAACAAGTTAGCAAAAGATGGTATATTAATCGCTTACATCTTTACATCTGCCAAAGAATAAATACGCTATAGCAAGGCTCTGAGAACGCGTTTTTTCTTGTGGATTATTTTAGGCCGCTACAAATCAAAGAAAAACTCAGTACCGAGTACAATTACTCATGTACACAAGGCATGTGCACCTTTGTGCCATCAAGCTTGAGTTCGTCGTTTATATCGTTTAAACGATCCTTATGTAAGCTAAAGGTCGTCCCCTAACCTTTTGGTTGTTATTCGGGAGTGGTGTGTTTGAGACCACTCGTTTCTCGAGACCATCTTTTCTGTGAGGGCAATGCCCATCTCCTTTCCGTCTGTGTGTGTGTGTGTGTGTGTGTGTGTGTGTGTGTTCATATATATAATATAATATTTGCAAATTCATATTCGCGTATGTCAAACTACATGTATGCTTGGTGGTTTTCATTCAGTTCAGCTTAAGGAGACAACCTTGAGCAGGGTTATCCCAATCCCTTCATCCATGAACGTATACTTGAGAAGGTGAGGAGAGAGCAGGGTGGACGAGAGGAAAAACTCTAAGAAGTTCAATGGCAGATCATTTTAAAAGATTATCTGAAAGATTAATGAAGGCTGGAGTCCCAATGGTTTTGCATGTTTCTTCGTGAAAACACCCACACAGTGTACAATGTACACTAACACGAATTAATTCGTAATTTTGACCACATTAAGGCCCATCTTTCAGACGAGTAAGAACGGTTTTGACATTTCCTGACAATAAAAGTGAACGAAAGTTTTAAATCCCAAAATAAAACACGTAACTATGCATTGCATCCATAACAATAACAATAACAGAATCAGGGATGTTACATGAGTTCTTTAAAGCGACTGTTAAATTCTAAACATCTAGCTAGAGCACCAGTCACATCAACTATCACAAACCTAGGGGAATAGGCATTTGAGATGGGAGGAGGTGTAATGAAGACATCGCTTCTTACTAACACCATACACGCCGACATGTCCGTGATTAAAGATTCTCAACTAGTTCCCGGAGGACGTCGCCAACAAACAGCGCAACCCCGTTTAGTGTATAACACATGAATTATTAAAGAAGGTTGAGAGCTTTAGATATTTATAGATTCATCACGAACTATACTTGGCTAGCTATCTATGTTGTCTTGTTAATCCAACGCTTAACTGCAGCGCTACGCAGTACGCCCGCTCATTCATCTGCGCCATACAACAGTCTATTGTGACGAGGAGGACCCTCAGATACTTCTTCGAGATCGAAGTGCGCTGATCAGTTCGTCGATCCATCCCGATGTTCGTCGAAAGCTTTTCCTGTCCGCACAGACACCCTGAGACGTGTGCCATCAGGATTGAGCATCATTTATGCAAACGACCCTTGTCCTTTCCACACGCAGGTATGAGTTCATTGTGCAGAACAGGCCAGCACCTAGTGTCATGACCAGAGCCACTTTCAACACCAGCTACTGGTGAGATGAAAGTCGCTCAGCACGACATCACTCTGTCACAGAGTGGGTTTCAGAGTGGGTTTGCCACTCCACTTGGCAGAACCTTGTTGGAGTCGTCGATGTACCCAGAACCTCGTCTCCACACTCGCAGTAGAGACTTGGCCTCGGACAACCTCTTCAACGCTTCTGTTTACGATCTGTTCTGTCCAAGAACCCGACAGTTGTTATTATGTAGATTTGCCAGGGGAAAATATCCTAGCTTTTCTGCGTAAAAAGGTGGACAGAAAAAATTATCCCCGTGCGAAATCGGAAGGGTTTGGGATGAATTATATTATTTTTAATGCATTTATTTCGGATAATAAAATCCAGTAAAAAAATTTGCTTGTAAAATAATCTGTGCAGTTTCAAAGCGTATATAGTCTTCAACAGATGAAGCAAAAAGACCCCATGTGAACTGTATTATAAGCAGCTTTATTCGTCTCGATGTATTGCTCGTCAAGAAATTTCCGTCCCGTACAGTTTCCAGTTTACAGAAAGACTTATAAAAGCAGAAACCCAAAATAGCACCACAAAATGAAAAGAGATGGAGGGGGCTGTTAAAATGTTTTTTAATCCTCTCTCTCTCTTTTCTTTTTCTTCCTTCCCTTAGTTTGTCCGAAAAGAAAAGAGAAAAGATATGGGTGTTCAAGCTGAAAGTTTTCGGACCGAGAGCCACAACACGCTGCTGGCCACGAGTAAAAGTACTTGCTAAGTTTGTGGAAAACAAATTACAGGAAACTTTAAATTACTGAACCAACAATTATATATAAAAATATAAATAATTATCAATTATTGGAGAATATAAATATGTTTAACAAGAATATACTTATTACTAACACAACTACGTTCAGTATCCTAATGGTGCCCTTTTCGTGAGAACATCTGTCTCCAAAATGTCTCACTAAATTCATGACGAATAGATGACATGTAGATACAGCTTTAATCTGAATTAAAAGGTGTAAATAATAAAATCGCTACAATCTGTCATAAAATCCTCGCACCTTAAGGTGAGTTTACCGACAAAACCATTTCTGTAACATATATATATATATACATATGACGGCACATTTAATGCACGTAGACGTTAATTTAAACCTTTTTTTAATTTCTCTTCATTAAATAGATGTATCAAAGCATATTTAAGGAGTTAATTTCTTCGATATTAAGGAATTTAACGTACAACGGTGACTATGGAAGCTGCTTGTGCACAGCTTAAAACTTTTACACAACAGATGATAAACCTGTCAGAGTGCGTGGAGTCGGCTGTCTGTTTCTATATTCTCTTACCAGAGACCTCGTAACCTACCCTCCTCTAGCAAGCCCATGCTGCTCAGGTGCTTGCTTGTGAGAACTAATATTTTTTTTCTCATGACATGAGCTGACACAACTCGCAGAACGAACAGTTTAAGTTTGTATAGTTTCATGTCTGCCATTTTAGACCTAAAGAATAGCTAAAGATGAAATATGTTGTTTTCAATGTCTCTCTTTTTCCCAGCAGAGTTTAGAAGCATTAATATCAAGTATAAATGGCGAAGCGAACATAGAATGTAGGTTATACTGGAACTGTTAGCACCTTGACAATGTAGATCTTTAACTTGTAAATTTTTGATTTATATGAAGGCTCAATAAACGCACTTTGACATGGACAAAGAGACTAACTCGGGATCAAGTCCAGTTTAGTTTGAAGCAGTTCAAACCCTAACGCCCCAAGCGCAGAGGTCCTACTTGTCATGACACATTTTCTCTGGATATTTATTTCGTACACTCAGAGAAAAGAGAAAATTGGTAACACAGATACGACAGACATTCTGCATAAAAGAAATCTCGCAAGTCTTGATGGGTGTCTCATTGGTAATTGAGATAGGTGACTTGTATCGACGATTTTAAGCAAATACATTGGGCTTTCAAAGCTTAGAATGACAGATTTCGTTCACAAATATGGTTGCGTTGCTAACATCACTGATTTTTAAAAAATGTTATCACATTGCTTATGTTACAACAGCCTTATTTCTAGTTCTTGTTAATTAATGAGTGGCAACACTTCTTCAGCCATCATTGGTGTTTTAGGCAATGATGAATACTTTGCTTAGGCATGCTTGCTTATTATATTTAAAGACGGTAGTTTCAAGAAGTTTTCATTAAAAAATTTCGATCGGGATTCTGACAGGTGGATTAGTAAAACGTTTAAGCAAGGTATAAACTTAACAAGGTGCTCATACACTTTCTTTGGCTATTGAAATAGCAAGATCGCGTAAACAAAGATGTCAACGAGTAATCAACAAGCATCAGAGGAGAGGGATTTCAAAGATGGAAAAGTGGACCCCACCAAAAAAAAAAAAAAAAAAACAACAACAACAACAACAACTAACAATTATGTGGGAAATCTAAGAGGAAAAAATGTCTCAGAAAAGACTCAGAAGCAAAATCAAAGTTGACAAATCTCAAATCGGCAAAACTTGACATAGGCAAACCTCAACGATACAAAGATGATGTGTAGAAGCTCTCACAATGCTGTTGGCATCACTGAGAAATATTCCAACTTTTCAGTATATTGTATTAATAAGACTGATCGAAGTACTGAGCCGTCATTAGATTTGGATGCTAAACTTCCAACTTGGGTATTATAATAAAACAAGTGTATTTCAATTGATACATGGCTCTTTCAGATTTAATCTGGGGCTTAAGAAAGACAAACGACACATCTCTCGAGGCCTAGCCAAGGATAAGGGAAGAACAAATTCTTTGGTAGTGAATGCATCCGCATATGATACTAGTAATATCGAAAGAGTATTCGGTGTTCACCTTTTGAACAGATTTAAACGGTCCCCCCTCACATCCCCCCAAAACAAACTTGAAAAAAAACTATGTTTGCCTCAAAAACACCTAGTTCTACACACTACAAATTATGTATATATATATATGTGTGTGTGCTTTGGACGTTTCCTTAGATCAACGCAGGTTTATCAGAAATAAATAAAGTCATTGTACTCAAGGCGAGACAAAAAAACAGCAAAAGAGACAGATAAGGGACAGCGGATGACAGAGACTTACCATATCTGTACATTGTAAAGTCCTCAAGTCCCTCTCCTTCCGAAAGAAAACGAAACTAAGAACGTAGCAAGCGCAGACAATAGCTCAATGTGAAGGAAAACAAAGCGACCCAAGGTACGCCACAGCGACGGCCAATGGCAGTGACAGCTCTTGGTGATCTCAAGCCCCACTCATTGCACTCCTGGCAGAGGGACACCGGTCCCCCCTCTTTTATGCCAGTTATTTCCCCTGAGGTTAGAAACGTCACTGCTTCCCCCGCGAGACTGCCGCCGAGTGTACTCGGAAACCTGCGAGGCACCGTTCGACATCTGTTGGCCGCACGTGTGGGTGGCGAGCGCATGCACACACCCCCCCTTCCTCTTACTTCCTGGGCATTCTTCTACAATATTGTGACGTCACGATGAGGATAGTGGCCGACTGCTCAGGATAACTGCTTTAGGAAGCATTCTGTGCATGAGGTCACAGCTGGTATCAGCAACACACCTCCGCTTTATTGTGCTTTTGTCGTATGATTGCGTAGAAAAGGACGAATCTGCTGTAGGCTGAAACTAATAAGTTTAGAGAGAAAGATAGAGAAAAAAGAGAGAGGGTCACTGCACCCACTCCTTCACACCCCCATGCTTCATCTGTTTACCCACACCAGCAACATAATAAGCAAAGGACTGGATATTGAAATGTTCCAGATATTCAGATTTTATTAGAAACTTCTTGCTACGGGTAATACTAATCTCCAATAACTATACCAACAGAAAGCCTAATGTACTTGCAGCCATCTTCCATGTTTCAAAACCTATCTGCAGAAAAAGCCCGTTTGAACCGATCTAGTCCGCCTGAGAAACATGGTCACCTTGAAACCTGCTTGTGGCTTTTAACCTGGGAATTATGATGTACAAACAATGTGCTTCTTTAAATAATTAAACCTAGACTTTGCCTTCCAAACGTAACTATGCTAATACCACGCACGTGTATAGGTGGATTGCTGTCTGTCTGCCGAGACCAACGCTTAGCCTCTTGCGAAGTTCTCCGCTGTTAGTCTTGGCGAGCCTTCACAATGAATGTGAATAAACCGGAAGTTATATCGTCCAAAGCCTCGTTCTAGTAGTTAAACTGAAACGTGACTAAACCGGAAGCTATTTCGTAACCAGCCTCGTTCTATGACTTCACTGAATAAAATAGTCTGCAAGCAGTCCAGTAATACAAGTCAGTGCTAATAAAGTACATTATACATTACTAATACGGTAATAAAGTGGAAAAAAATGTGTAAACTACTAACGAACGATCTATCTGCCTGTGTCTTTCTACCTGTCCATATTTATTTGATACAGCAGTAGGTACGAGTGCATGTAGACAAGCCTTGCAAACACACCTTGATAGCTATTTGACGACATCTTGCTCAGTGAAATAGGTCGAATACTGATACCCTGGCTTGGTGAAAACTATGGAATTATTAGTAGAATAAATTTGTAGATCGATCATTTACTCTTTTTCCCACCGCAAGTGACACCCACTCATTCTCATTCGGGCATGCGCTCACCGCCACGAGCACTCATTCTTGTTTTTGCGCATGTGCACATTTTCCTGCAATCCTATTTATGTAAATATGCGCAAATAATTTAAGGATATGGTAAACGTTTCTACCATCATATGCAAAGTTCATCTCAGAGCTAACTATACCGCTCTCAGATATAGATCAAGACCAGGAGTAATTCTACATCTTTGGTCAGATTTGCAGGTGACCGGACACTTAATCCCCGGACACTTCATCCCCAGACACTTAATCCCTTAAATCGCGACACAACACTCAAAACTGCTATTTTGTGAACTATAAATATTGTAACCGTAAGAGAAATGTGTCGCGTGGTAACTCTGGGTAACTCTTGTAAGACTGGGATGTTATAAATGTTGAAGTTAAGTATTATTTGAATTTTTTGAATTAAATATTTCATTCACTTCATAATTTTTTGAGTTGAAATTTCATTTTGAGGATTAAGTGTCTGGGGATGAAGTGTCCGGGGATGAAGTGTCTGGGATTCAGATTTGCATACTTTCTGTGCGAGTTCATGACCCAGTTTAAGTAAGCCTACAATACGAAGTGTTAGGTGATGTTCCATATCCACCTCTGCAGCAGATATGATAGACTTGGGGATATCGTGATCCACTAGGTGGGCGTACTAGACACTCAGTGTTTCATTTGCATTAACGTGTTTTGTGGCTGATGGATAGTTAACTCAGCGGTTTTGTTATTTGACCTATTTGTTTTGGATTAAAAAGCTGTAAGTAATTAACGTGTATCTAAGGGATAATAACTTGTTTTTTTGTACGAGAGAAGGTAACTGCTGTTATTTTAGTAAACTCTCCCTACATTTTGTTTGTAACAGTTAACTGTCTGAATTTTTGTATTTGTTTTATGGGGGAACAAACAACATTCGATCTTTGACAAATAAATTAATAGTTACGTAAGTCAACCTAATAAATAACATCTAAGCTGAGCATCCATTCACCAGGTGTTTACGGTAAAATAATTGTTGATGTGATAGATGAATGTAGGCCATTGCCCTTTTTGAAGGGAGAGCAACAACAACAGTACAATATTACATACATCTATGCATGGTTATTGAGTAAACATTACAAGAAAACAAACATTCATATGTTGCTTATTTGTCTTCTATTGCAGCTTTTCTAAACTGGAAAGCATGGAAGAGATACAATGCCAGATTTTTAACAACTTTTTCATTTGATGACGCTAGCAGCACATTTATTTTAAATTTATTTGGACTAGTATACCATTTTCTTTGTATATATCTTATTCTAAGATGCTGTAGGGCTTTACAACACAGAACGAAGTGAACTTCATCTTCCTCATTTAATTGACATAATGGACATACAAGATCAAGTGTAGTGTAACTTCTATACCTAAAGTAATGGACTGCAATGTTAGATACACCCAGTCGGAATTTAGCAAAAATTGTCATCAGATAGTAATCTAGATCTATTTGTAAGTATGGAGAAAGAAAGAGAGAACGAACGAAAAAATAGAAAAAAGAAGGGAATTAAAAAAATAAACAAATGTAAGGTTCTCTTCAAAGTCAGCCAGCCAGCGAGAGTTAGAAGGCGAAATGAAGAGCGTGTGAAGGCGTGATGTTGGTTGCTGGTTGGTTGATTTAGTAGGAAAGTGCTTCCACCTTAAGGTGATTTCCCACTATGAAAGGGAGGGGGTAGGAAACCGAAGTACCAGACGCCGAACCTTGCAAACAGTGTCACATACAGAGAGTTCCCTAAGCGAGATCTAAGCCCAGACCCTCTTATTGCAGTGGTGACAAGCGAGTGTGTTAACCCCTACACTACCGGAAGTCCATTAGGTCTGCAAATAAATGCCACCGTCCTTTATCGTGTCATTAACTCTTAGTCAACACCCTTCCCCCCAAAAAAAAGCTCTTTCACAATGCGGTGGGGTGGACGGGAATGAGGTAAAGAAATGGAGAACGAGAGAAGAGATGGTACTTCATTTACGTGAAAATATATTAAATAATAAGAAAAAAAGAAAGACCCTGCAGAGTAAACATTGACTGTTTCTTGATTACACTTTATTTCTTTTTCGTGATGGTTGTGTTGTGAGGGTTGGGAATGAGCGCTGTCGTCGAAATATGAATGTTTCGTGACGTTCCTACAAAGTGGAGACAATTTAGTTTTTTCCAACTACGGTTAAAGTAACCCTTGAGTTGGGGTGAGGGGGGCCGTGTTGTTTTGGCTCTACTTCTGAGGGCAAAATCGCCATTTTGAAACTCGCCCTGGCCTGTGTTTGAAGAACTCTGACTGCCCGCAAAGCAAAGGTTACCTTGAAGGTAAAGGCAGCAACAGGAGAGAAAGAGTTTGGTACCTAAGTAATTAGGAAAAAGGAACGATTTACAGCTTGCTAGAGTTAGGGCACGTGAAGTCGAGAAACCATGTTGTGGCTTAGCAAGAAAACCCTGAACTGTTAAGAGTTTAGGTTGGCGGAAGAACAACTCTTGAGCCTTCCCCAAAGACGTGTCCTGGACAGGATGATCCACTAACAACTCAGTTCCCTGGCGACGCCATGGCTATGTCCAGCATTTTTGCTTTTACTTTTCACCCCAAGGATTTACCCCAAAAGTTTTATAAGGATGCAGAAAAAAACGCGATGCATAAAAGTTATTTCTTTAAACACGACAGTGGTATCCCATAGCGAGGCAGAAACTTTGATCTCATGAGCATGCACCGTCTTGCATGAACGTTCAGGTCTCGTTTCACTTAAAAGTATCAGTATCCACTCATTTCACAAGATCGTACAGATACTTTTATGTCATAAATACTGATACAGACATTCGTGCAGCCTAGGCCTGGATGGGACTAACTAGTGAACTCGTTTCTGATGGCTCTCCCCATTTTGTGTATCATATTATTGATGGGGACACTGCATTCTCTTCTCTTTAGTCTTACAAACTGTGGAACATACGAATACATCTACAATTTCTAAAACGTCTTTGCGTGTAATATTTTATTATATTATTTTTACAATTATTTTATAATCAAATTTTGGCAAAGCTTTCCCTGTTATATTTTTTTAACACCTCTGTATCGTTTCGTGTGACAAGCACATCTCTTTCAGAAATATCTTTCGCAGTCAAGGGAGCTTTTCCGCTCGTTCCTCTGTTCTTCATCCAAGCACTTAGTTCATGTTTGCCTTATTGTCATTTGTCTGCTGGTGCTTAGGTTTCTTGTATGGTTGACTGTCGGTTCGTTTTGTAGTCATTAGTGTGCAATGCACTGAGCTCGCATCAACACGGATAAACGCAAATCACTATTTTTATTATTGTTATTATTTATTATTATTATCATCGCTGTTGTTATTATTATTATTATTGAATCTTTGTATTCCGTCGCATTTATTGTGCAACGTCTGTATCCTACAGTCCTCTGGAAAACCTCTGTTTCTCGCCATATCTGCTGTAAGGGTTTTGAATGCATAAATGGTTTCCTGAAGCTCAGCTTCACGATTACCTCCTAATCGCAAAGAGTTCCTGGTGTAATAGGAAATCATAGGAAATCCATGTTGAATAATGGTCCTATTCAAGAACATTTATTATTTTCAACGTTTTCTTCATAAACTTCTCCCTACGTTTATGAATGTAGTTTTCTGTTCAATGAATTAATGCATCACCATTAGATTTTTTAAAACACAAAAAACGAAAACGATACGCCCACGCGTTTAGAAATCTATTACAACAATCGTCCAGGCCACTTTAAAAAATATTGGGAGCATGAAACCACGCAAAGCTTCATCTTCCACTGAGAATAATCCACTAACGATTACTTTTTTGGAAAGTTTTTTTTAACAACACAATCTAAAGGAAATATGTGACAAGACAAATGTCATATTCCGACAACAATAATTGAGAACAGCAACAGAAAATTTGTTGGGCGGCCCATGTCCTCATTTTTCGGACTGTAATTAGGATTTTTTTAAAGGAAGAAAAACGTTGAAATCCTGGTAGTCCGAACACCACCTCCTGTGACCTTTCACTATCTGTCGTCTGCTGCTGACGACAAGGTTTGCCATATGCTACAGGTTGGTCGCTTCCGTTTTTCGTTTTCATTCCTTCTCCTTCCTCTATTCGGATGAACAGACGGTCAGACAGACAAACAGATGGATGGATGGATTCTAAACCATCAATTGTATTTTCTGTACAGCCATTCTTCTTGTTCTTCTTTTTGGTGATGATATTATTGTTCTTCTTCTTCATCTTATCCCATGTCTTGTCATGCTAGGGACAAATCATCCTCTCCGGTTAAGAAACCAGTTAATATATCTTGACTAGGGGGCTGAGGTTAACTAAGGTTAAAAGAACTAAGGTTTGTACTATTTTCTCGGAACAGACCGGCTTCACACACCAATAGTTTGGTTACTTCACAGCGCCATAAAAGGTGTTCCATTGTCTCCCGTTCACTGCCACAGAAGGTGCGTGTGTTGTTTTCTTCCATCCAGCCCCATCTATTCTGCCCAAGTATTTGTACCTAGAATTCTATGGGTAATTCTGCACTGAAACTATTTTAGTTTGATGTCTTGTCTTTTTTTTTTTTAACTTTGAAGGATATTTTTGCCAAGGTAATTGTGATCTGATATATGCCTTTCTTGCTCGAGATCAAAATGTCTATTTTGTAAAAAATATATTGAATAATTTGTGTGCCTAGTGCATTTAAATACATCTTTCTTTTTTTGCAAATTGCCCAGTTCGTGGCAGTTGACTTAACTAATTTTTATACCAGCCATTCTTATTATTTGGTTTGAAGCTGTACCACTCAATATCTGACTTTCTAGCTATTCTTGGTCTCGTACTAAAACTTAAAAAAACAAAACAAAAAGAAACCCTTGATAACAAAAGATAAAAAAACTTGTGGTCCACATAAACAGGCGTGAACACTCGGGAGGAAGATGGTAGATATAAAAAAGAAAAAGAAAAACAACAACAACAACAATGCATTATGAAAGAACATATGATTCCACACAGTTGTGGTATAAAAAGAACACTAATTTAAAGAAGATTGTGATGGGTCTATAATTTTCATAAAATGAGATCGGCAAACATGACGGCGATTAAACAAATGTATGCGTCCTTAGTGGTGTGTGTAATCTTCTCCGAAGGACGCATGGTGCATAACGTTTTTCATCGAAGCAGAAAAAAAAATTAAAAATAAGAAAGAAAGAAAACTGTTGCAAGTTGCATGGGAAAAGAGACAAACAAGGTTACTAACTCTACTCCACACGCTTGTCCCTCGCTCGCACCACGCACTCTGTTCACCTCAGTCCCGCCAGCCAATGGCGTCACATTCTCGTGCCCTCCTTGCTATCCTCCTATTACTATTATAGCGATAAACAGTTGGGGTTTTGTGGTGAAAAAACCAATCCTATGTATGTATATATCAGTGGGGCGGGGTGGTGATCCACAAAATATCCACGTATCCCTAACGTATCCAAAATCTATGAATTTCTTCACTCCCCTTCCGTCCTCCCCTCATTTCCTCCTTATGTTCACCTGCGAGATAGGTTAATCTGAAAATCTCTTTTAATTCTTCTATTTGCTTTTGAAGAGAGTCCACTGTTGCCTTTAGCATTTGTTTTCGTTTTTGACGTCAAAGAGTGCGCTCGTCAGTGTCTCTACTTTGTCCTCAATATGTTTTGCTAGTGCACGATGGCAATCTTCTGTTTGTTGTTTCATTGCTTACGTTGTCTTCTGTAAGGTTTTCATTTTTTAAAACTATCTGATTATTAAAGGTGCCAAAAACTGAAGTTGAAAAAGATTGTGTTAAAAGAATCTGTCGATCACGTGACTGCGACGGTCTACTTCTTTTAGTCACGCTTCTCTCTAGCACCCCTCTCTTGCATCTGTCTCTCCAGGCTTCTAAGTAAGAGTACTAAATTATTAAGGAATCACCCGAGATGAAACTGTAAAAATGTATACACACATAAAATACAAAATACATCTATGCCAATCATCAGACGTTAGTAATAGAACGCTCATGTCCACATTTAATTTCACGTCAGCTAAACTCATACATACAGTTCGCTTGCTTTTTTGGAGGCCTGTAAGGTTGTGCAAGGCGAAGAAGCCCTCTCACGCTGGCTCCCCGAACGTAAACCACGTCTCTGAGTCCTCGCAAACGGGCTTAGAAAAATGGTGATGATGTTACCCGAGAGCACTAGCTAGCTTTCTGTTACATACTCTACCTGGCACAGCTGACAGCGTGAACCCTCTTCCAGACAATGGTACCATCGAGCTCGGTACCGACTGCCGCTAGCAAAAGTTAATTCTCTCTTTCCCATATATCTGGCCATGTAGTGCTACTCCCGCCAAAACAGCACAAATCTTCCGATGTGACCACGACATGTCGCCTGTGTTCCACGAACTACAGACCTCCTGCCCATAAATCTGCCCGAACTTCTGTTAACTAAGTGGACAACAACGTCCCCCACGGCCCATCATGTTCAGATCTAGGGATCCCACTTGTTCCCTGCATAGGCCCTAATCTGGCCCCGTAATTTAAATTCAGGGCCACGACCGCTGTCTTTCCATCCCTAAATCAAGACAATCCTGATAGGAGTGCAGTACCACACAAGTCACACACCCTCATCCGAAACAGGCTCGCCATGCTGACTCATGTCCTCTTGGTTCTGGCCTTGGACACGATTAGCTCATGGCAATTTACGAGACGAGAAAACTATTCCTCGGATTCTGATTACGAACGTCTGTTATACTCAGCGTATCAGTCTACTTAGGTCTCTAAGTTCACCAAAGGCAAATAGATAACACATAAACCTTTGCACATAAAGACTGTCATTGGATCAAGTGTCTTTTTCGTCAGTAAACTGAACATTATACGAAGCTTAAATCTGTACTCAGACATTTTCAGATTGTATTGCTTTTCTCTTGAAGATGTTATATATATATATATATATTCGTATTTATTTCCTGTTATCTTGGTCGATGCAACAAAAGCTTTGAGTGACGTTTGGTCATCATAAACACATACACACATACATTCATACATACATACATAGCAAAAGAAGAATTCATTTATTGACCAAGTGATAGTACACGAGGAATCTGACGTGACGATGGTCGCCAATTTTTCAACATATACCGAGCGCACTCACACTGATACTTGCAGACGCTTGCACTGTTGATTATACACCCCCGCAAATTTCCTCCACATACACATGCACATACATACACACTTCCCCTCTTCCTCGCTTACTTTCTCTTCCACACTACCTTTCTAGCACATACACAGCCACTGCCCACATTGACTGGACATGACCCACACATTGAAGACCCACCTTAGATACCAAAACACATATGCGAGCAGGCGCACATGGATGCTTGCACGTCCACGAGCACCGCTGCATGACCCTCACAGACCGCAATAAAGACGCAAACTAGTATTGTTCCTGACACGAGAGATGGCATACATACACACATACAAAGACAGACAAAGAACATTTTTTTTGAATTGGTGTTTTACGCCGAGCCAGCAACTAAGGCTATATCACGGCAAGGCAGCCAGCCCTGTAAACAGATGCCACATGCAGAGAAAGAACAGCGTGCCCGAGACGAGAACTGAACCCAGGACAGCCAACCTTCACTGTATTGGTGACAGGCGCTAACCGTTGCGCCACCGGACCGCCCCAGACAAAGAACAAAGCAATGAGGCAAACGGCTGTGGATTGTTCTGTCATGTGGTTCGCAAAAACGAAAAGCATTCTACACACGAGACTAAATCCGGACCAAGGCTGCTCTTCCAGCTGAAGTTTCAGATGATTGCGCACACGGTGACTCACACATCATAACGTCGGCCGTATATCTTGCAACGCCCAGGACAGGTCATATAAGTGAGTGGGGATCTGCAATAGCCTAGGGGGACCTTACATCAGGATCACCATCATCTACATCCGGGCCAGTGCCCTGCCTTGGGAGACCGGGTGCTGTGCGGTGACATAAGTTAATGACTGTGGGAGACTCCTCTGCTCCAGCCCTATTCCAAATTGAATTGCTACCAACAGCGCACGAACTGTCTCTGACTCTGGCTATTCCCTAGTGTCCCACTATATGTTTCTCTGAGGCGTGGTCTTCCGTCCTCTTTTGTACGTCACTTCCGGCTTGTTCTAAACATTTTTGTTTGTTCCTTTTAGAAAACAGACACTACTGGATTCAATTTCGCGAACATATTTTACGCAATTTTAACATTTAGACCAAGCCCGGTCGAAGAGAAGTGATCAAGTGGTAAAACGTTCAGAAACGACTGATATATCATGTGTTGTATTTTTTGTCGGAAAGCAAATTCATGCTCATACAGAACAAAGCTGATTTTTTTTTTGTTGCAGAGATTATCATAAAAGACGATGGATGTCTCAAAGAGCACGGCATTCACCACTAGTGAATATTTTTTGAGGGACTTGTCCAATAACGGGAATCGACACACATGACTTTAATTTTTTGTGGGTGTGGGGGGGACACTAAGAGAGTAATTCACCCCCTACAGTGTGGCAGTGTCAAACATAAACCACAAATTCCTAAAACGCGCTAACAAAATGTCTCATATAAATGATAAATATTGCTGGCTTAGCGGTAGGTATAGAAATAAGTTTTATAAAAAAATTAAAATTTAGTTTGGAAACTTTAATTCATGCATTTTCTTATGACTAGCCACGTTGCATTCTTCTTGTGCCTAATGTATTAATTGGGAATATCAAAATCTCGGCTTTTAGATAAACACTGGGACATTGAAATCCCAAGTAACAGAACGGGAGAAAATACGTTAGGTAGATGATGATTTCAAGTCGCTATAGGTAGTCTGTGATAACGAGTCGCTTACTTTCAGTGAATTTTGTCTATCCTCGCAACAGCGCTTGTCAGATCACATATCACCATAGATCGAATCCAAGAAGTAACCAGTGATAAGCATCGAAGAAGAAAAAATGTCAGCGTACTAAGTATCCCAGTTTTGAAATATCATCTTCCTTGATACGCCTTTTCGTGACAATAAATAATAATGTTGATCACGTTACTTCGACGTCTATTTTTTAATATAAAATTATTTTTGAAAACATAGCTCAGTCCATTTAATTCGATACGAGTTGATAGCTATTTGTGTTTGACAACCTGAAAGCAAACCTCAATGGAGGGAAGAGGCTAAAATACAAAATAATGCAGTCTGTAGGCTTCAAATGCTTGATACATATCTTCACTAACCTGAGACAATGAGAACATGAAAATATCCTACAGTAACATCTCAAAAAGGAGATCAAAAAAATGGATAATACCTGAGTATTTTAAGTTAAAGGTGATTGCCCTGCCTCTTACTTCTCTTCCTTATTGTTCCCCCAGTCACCTCATTCCCTTGAAATACCAATTAGATATTGACATTTTGATGTTCCTTTGTCTTCTTGGTGTTGGACATCAAAAAAGATAAATGAGAAATCAACAATATATTTGGAAAGAGAAATATAATGTTTGTCATAATAAGCCAAAAATCAGAATCAGAACATTCAAAGAGAAGTAGCCATTCAAGCAAAAAGCTTAAGAGAGTCTCCCTAATCCTCTTAAAAACATTAACAATGTCTCTGTGGCTCAGTTATGTGTTCTTGTAAATTGAAAAAAAAGTAAGCATTGTTCGAATGCTTAGGCAGATTTCCCATTAGATTTTGTCATTAATTTTCCTCTTTGTTCCTCTTGTAATAATTAACTTTCTGATGGTCTAATATTCTGTTTTTTCTCTTTTTTTTATTAAGTTATTAATATTCATTTATGTCAGGTGTATTCTTTCGCAAAGAGAATTTGAGGAAGTTGTTTTTTTTAAATTAGTGAAAGTGTGAGGCAAGTGAAGGTTACACTTCCAATTTTTTTTCTATTAGCCTACAGTTTTCGCTAAAGCTATTAACTGAGTAATAACAAATGTAACAAAACTGGACGGTTTGCTGAAAACAGTATGTGATTTTATGTTAGTGGAAGGCAAACTTTGTTCTTTTCGGTGCTCGCCAGGAGTTTTGTATAACTGTGATGCACCCCTTTGGCATCCGTGTATCTTGTATTCGGACTGATACTTGCCTCAGTCCATTCACAGACTGCTAGTAACACCTGCTCGCAGAGATAGAGCATCAAGTACTTGCAAAATGACAGTTGTAGTTTGTTTCTTTGCCATTTACAATAAACGACACTACGATATCATTACGACACACGGTAAAATGTGGGCTGTGTGCTTACTCGTGAAACCCAGACACGCACACACACACAACTTTTGCTCATTTTTTTAAAATATAGCCAATTCTCGCCTCCTCGTGACCAGAAAATATTATTTCTTCTATCTTTCTTCAGTTACTATTTAAACTATTTGTTGTTCGATTGCTTTTCTGAAGGAAAACTCTTTAAAGCCTAAGCGATAGCCGACATTAATGAATCTTTCTTTTCCTGTACAGCCTAATGTATTATCTAACAACATCGCCGGGGTTTGGTCATCATCTCGGCAGCTGAAGCTGACTCGATCCAGTGAACGATGGAGGACGATGTCTGCTGTATTTCGCACCAGGGGAAGAAGTACTAAAAAAAAAGATAGAAAGGAGGAAGAAAATGAGGTAAACATCTCTCAACGTCTTTTACAAATCACAGAACATTTATCAGCTCTTGACTCGTTTGAACTTTTCAACTGTTTAACTGTTTCAAACCTTTTGAACATTTTCTCGTTTGTTTGTTTGTTTGTTTTAACTTTGCGGGATATTCTTTCCCTTTCCAAACGCGCATGTTCAGAAATTGAAATTGTAGGTGTTACTAAAATTACCTTTTAAAATTTTGATTTCGTTCTGCGTGCCTCTAGCTTTAAATAGACATCCAAGGGGTCACCCTGTACTAATCATAATGAAACCCAAGGGATGTAACCGACCCAACAGCAATTCTCCCAGGAGGCCCAAGTAGGTTAAGAAGACATGATGGCCAGCACACTACAGTTTCCTTAAATGCCTTATTAACTGAACAAATATGGAATATCATTTGACTAAGTTTTGTATTTTAAAAAAGTCACATATAGCCACGTAAAAACTTTACCAAACGTTCGTCTGTGTGCGCCCAGCAAGAAAGGGCCTTAATGCAACCTTTCCTTTCCCTTCTTTTTTGCCTTTACCATCAAAGTGACGTCCCTTGCCAACCATCAAAACATCATTCTCTCGTTTCATGTAGAATCTGATTTCACCAAGCTTACAACACTGTCACATACAATTTCAAGTTTACAACACTATCAGAGTGAGCCCAGTCTGTGAACATTCAACAATGATTAGAACAAATCATTCAAGCCAAGCACACATATATGGCATTTTCAACAAAGGAAGCGCGAACAAAATATCAGAATGGAGTGTATGATCTCTGTCCAAGGATTCAAGTGACTGCCTGGTGCCCATGAGATACAATGCGACATCACAGACCTTTCAAAATATGTTACAATTTTCCCTTTTCAGTTGGTAAGTCTAATTTCAGGAAAAATTAGTATAATTAGTGGTTTAGACTATGTAGATTAATTATTAATTATTTCATTTGGACTTTATTCTTCGCTGCGACAAAATAACATTGGTACACTTTCCGGTTTAAGAGGTGGCAAATAGGCAATTCCATGTTCCTTGCAAATACAGTGGAACGATAGGCTCAGATACAAGAGATAGACAACAATCGTGACTACAGGCTAGATGTCTGAGATTGTTTGATGCCATCAATCACTGCGCATGCGTTCGAGATTCTCTGAGAGACACCAAGCAGCAGACGAAACGGTTACAATGTTACGATTATGAGAGATATTTAATGGGAAGTAGGAAAAATATTAATAAAAATTATTAAAACAGATATTTTACTTTCTAAGTCATAACAGTATTGCAGTTTATTAGGTACTTTGTAAGCCATAGCAGTGTTGCACTGTTGCAGAGACCTCTCTTTCATGTGCCTATGCATTCAAGAGCAGGCACGCGCGAAAAGAAATATCGAGATAAAAGAGAAATTAGAGAGAAAAGGGGGAAGAGAAAAAGAAATTTGTGAAAAAACAAAAATTTAATAGATGTTTTATTAATTTATTTAGCATTCATTAGCGTAAGAATTATTTTTAAAAATGCACTTTTCAAACATCAAGATGGGAGATAGCTTCGCCCATCTGCAGAAGTTTCGTGAAGGCAAAGTTGTTTCCCGTGCAAGGTACTAGTGAAAGAACTTGCTCTCTCTCTCTCTCACGCACACGCACTCACAAACACTGCATGCGAGAGAGAAAGAGAGACTCTGTGTGTTTGGTTTATGGTTGGTTGGTTGGTTTATTTAGTAGGAAAGTGCTTTCACGGGGTGATTTCGTACAATTGGGGGAGAGGGAGGGAGGAGGAAACCGGAGTACCCGTAGAAAACCTCCGACGCCCAGCCCTGCGGTGTCACATTCAGTGTCCGGAGACGAGATCTGAACCCTGATCAACTCGAGTTTCTCACTGTAATGATGACAAGCGAGTGTTTTAACCACTACACTACGAAAGAGCCATGAGAGCGAAATATTTTTTAACCACTACACTACGAAAGAGCCATGAGAGCGAAATATTATTCACTCGGTCATAATGAAGAACATCTATCGTCGATGGTGTTAACGAACTAATGCAGAAACGGCTGTTTCTCTGTACTAACATAATAATAACAAAAACAGTTATATACGGCGATACATCTGGTGTCCTTGTTGTGAGAATCAGAAGGGTAGGATCGAGTTATCTGCTCAAAACATCATCAGACAAGAAAAGTTCATCTCGAGGTACGACCTTGAGTTTCATTGTCGGTTTGCTTAAACTGATCTGTCTCTCTGTTGACCTGCCTTCCTGCCCGCCTGCTTCGGTTCTTCTGATGACACATGTACAGGCAATACAATTTACATCCACCTGTCCACTATCTGTTATATATATTTTTCCTTTTCAAGATCCGTCTCCTCTGACTTCCTCGAATATAAGGTTCTTGGTGTTTGAGCTTATCCACAAGCGCCTAAGCTAGGATAACGCCTAAAATAGTCTAAATTACGCTCAGTCAGTCAGTCAGTCAGTCAGTCAGTCAGTCAGTCAGTCAGTCAGTCAGTCAGTCAGTCAGTCAGTCAGTCAGTCTATGGTAAGTTATTTGTTTGTCCACCCGCCTGGAGGACAATGTGTAAGGCATGTGTAAGGTATGTCAGTGATGAAACTTGGCAAGGACTGCTGGCCTCAGAAAAGTTGTCTTTCTGATGCGACGTAGTTTTCATCGTCTTTTATCCGAGCAAGGCCAACAACGACAATCAAAAGACAATAATCTAACGATTAATCCCACTCCACTGTGACTTATCTGTTGATTGACGATTTATAGCTAGTGACTCCTTATTTGGAGTCTTCAAAAAATCGGGAAAACAATGGGGGAAAAAAATCAGACTTCGGCTGCATTATTTTCTATTCCTTTATTTTGTCTGTGCCAATCGGCAGGGTGGTCCCATCAGAATAAGGCTTGGGTAACAGGATACTGGGCTGTAAGGTGATCTGACAGCGTCGTAAGATACTTTCGACTGACGTGGTAACGCCTTCCCATTCATTGGGTGATAGCGCTACACATGACTCGTTCTGCGTGTCACATACTCTGTGGAGGTGTACTACAGCAATGTTAGTCTAGTGTCGCTAGGATAATTGCTCACAGACAGACAGACAGACAGACACCATGCATACGTATATTAACGCACCTATTAATCGATCAATCCATTTAAAGACATGCACATGCACCTACTCAAACATATGCTACACAAACCCACTTACACATGCACAAACACAGAATATGGGGACTGGGAATGAAAGTTCACGAACTGCAAACAACTACACAATAATGCCCATACGTAAACAACAAACGCACAATGTACATCATCCCTCATAGTACTGTGAGTGCATGCACAGTATACATATTCTATTTCTATCAAATGTATATTACATTAATATATTCTTCATGAATACACAAAGAAGCGGATATCCTACTCGTGCACATGCGATCGTAAAACGCAAATGAAGACTACTGCAAAGAAATTTAAAGTAATGTAGTTTAAGAACGACACAAATTGAGTGTTTCATTTAATGAACAGGACCGTTTTAATTTTGTAAAAATGTATCTTTCACGCTTACTTTCATGCTTTAGTGATTTAGTCTCTCGCCTTTTCATCAATTTATATCTATAAATGTAGGTCACAAGGTTCCAAAATGTCTTCCTAAAGCTCGCCTGCTTTCCGCTTCCTGCCAGTGCATCCTTCACAACCTGTTTTCAGTCACTGTATGGATTTGTCATTGCCGATGAAATGTTTGTGTTGAAATGGGAGCAATTTTTGTATGCTGTTTTTATCTCATGTCTACTCTGTTATCCCTTTAGGCTTATTCCATATCGAGTTCTCTCCTTGATGTCAGTCTGGGAGCGTGGAGAAAATAATCTGGAACATAGATGATGTATTTATCTGTCAGCAACGTCCCATCACTTCATTCTATCACCGGTTATCGTTCGCTCATTTTCTCCGGCAGACTCGGTCAAGCGTATCATCCCAGCCCTCCCGTTGACAGGTAGGCTTCTGTAGTTCCTCCCACTGCAGTTATGCTTTTGTCGAATTTTATTTTCCAGTTCGTTTGGCTGAACGCTTCTCTATGGCATTTGTCATTTATAGATCAGCTATTACCAGCTTTATGCCTTTAACATATCATCTTTCACCACCGCTTCTTTTTTAAGTCATGTTTTATTACCATATGTTTTCAGCAACGTTCGCAAAGAATCGATCCCCTGTCTGTTGAGTACATGCAAAAATCCTTTAATTTTGTGTTCTCAAATTGAATACACCCGGATTCAGCTGCCGGAATATGACGTATCATCGTGCAAAGACGATTTTGGGTTGAAAAGAGGGGAGGAAGCGATAAAAGAGAACTTACTAAAGGCACTAAAGACTAAAAACTCTCCTGCCCATCCACCCCAACCCAACCCCCACCCCACATTCAGACGCCTTCTTTTCTCCCTAAATCAAGTGATAGAGAAGTGGATTTTTTTCGATATCGTTTTTAGCTCAGCGTTTCAAGACACGCTTTGTTATCAGTCCAGTGAACATGTTACCGCACTGTCCTATCCCTTTGTCCAGGTGTGATGGAATAATAACTGCATTTAATGTTCTTTTGTTCAAAATACCGTGACTTGGGATAGAATTATAATCCTAAAATGGTGTCCAATATCCCTCAGCTTTTTGTTTATCTTAGTTTTGTTAATGGGGGCAAGTACATGTGGCTATTAATTAGCCAATTATATCTATGAGGCTTCCAAGGTTCGTAATTTTAATTGATAGCTGACCATTCAACACAGTACACTTTCACAGTACACTTGAAGTCGCACAGTCATTCGTTCGTTCTTTGAGGGAGGCAGGTCTGTCCGTGGCTTCATTAGATGACGTGTTTGATTATGCCTTTTGGTGATTAAAACGACGAAGAGACGTTTATAGCACCACTTCACGCTCAACTTCCTGCAGGCTTTGACAAACTTTTGTGAGCTTGCGGCTGAACGGTCACGGGTTGTCTTCAAGAGCGCGTCATTCACCCCACCCCGCTAGCGACCGCTGCTAAAGGCGCTGCGCTTCGTTGACCAGCTGAACCTCACCGCAGGTCAGGAAGCCATTAAATGTCAGATCCGGAGAGTGACATAAAGCTAACGACTCGGACATGGTATCCTTCCCTACTCCTGTTCCCCTGTCGTCCCTGTGACAAGGCCCTCTCCTTCCCCACCTCCCCGTTAGTCACTCAAGTCTCGTGACTCCATGATGGATCCCTCCGCCAGGTCGCGGAGGGATTCAGGTGAAATGAAACGTGAGGACAGACGATTGCGGTGTCTGCGCGGTGCTTCAGACAAGAGACAGAGCTCCAGCCTATCCCAGACTCACGGTCGGCGCCTCTTGCTGGCTGTTTGAACCCCCTTGCGCGCGGGATCGTCTGCCAGTCTTGCTCTTTTAGCTCCTGCGCTCAGTCGTAAACCCATCGTTTCAGAGCAGGAACTGGTCCGTGGCTATCGCAGGTCTCTAAGGACGCCAGGAGGGAGGCAAATGTCGCGACTCTTGTCGCAGAAAAAAAGGCCCCGGGAGATACGAACCCCCTCTTTCCCAATAGAAAAGATAAAACGTTGATACCATCGCCGTCGTTCTCTTTCGGGACGATCAGTGGTGACGATCAGTGGCGCTGCTCACTAGATATTCAAACAACTGTCACCGACGATCTGATTGTCCACGAGTACCTCCCACCTCTCTATTTCCGCTACCGATTTACAAACCTAGAATTAGGTAAGTAACAGACGTTACAAGGAGTGTACACAGTGAACATGGACACAACCAATGGAAGAGTTGGGACAATATGTTAATTAGTTTTATGTGTGAACAAACCTGACGTCACGAGTTTGGCCTCTGTTTGCGTGGTGCGAGTATCTTCAGAACGAAAGTGGAATATTCCCCCTGATTTGTGAAATTAGTAACTCGCACTGCGCTTTACTTAGTTAATAGAAATAAACGCACTTCACTAGACCTTTAATGCAGTCATACCTGCACTACCGCTACTCAAAGAGCAAAGAGGAAAGCTCAAAAGAAGGCTTACACTACCCCGCTGTTTTGCCTACGTTTTAATAACCGCTACAAAGCGATTCCAACCGTCCCCTCGCATGCAGATCTGTATATTATTATGGAAGAGGGGGACACAAGCAGCATTTGATATGAGGTGGGGTGGAAAAAGAAGGACAGACAGACGAACTAAGAGAGCCTAGTCAGACAGACGTGCACGATGGGTGGCATCAAAACAGCGAAGTGGTCAGAAAGCGACGCCATCCACCCGGGGTCTCCGAAGACGATCACTCGAGTTTGAACCTCTCCCGTGGCGAAATGACACGAGCAACTGGTTTGACTCTGGCGTCGCGCCGTTCCCCCCCCCCTTTCACCCCATCACTATCCCTCTCCTCTCTCCTCGCAAAACAGCTCTCCCACCCACCCTTATACACAATCTGTCTTTTGTGGGCGAGATTTTCACAAGTCAGTAACCTCGGCGATAGCGTGAGCCTTTCTTATTGACTCCATTGGCTTTGGTAAAGAACTAGAGGTAGGGCAACCACAATGAAGCGCCTTGTTTCCTTTCTTCTTTGCTTGTAGCGCATTTGCCCTCTCATGCATACGTTATAAACTGCGCCGTAGAGGGACGATGCGGACTCAGAAAGAAATCCTTTTTTCACTTGCGCGTTAACTGTCCGCGAATGAACACAACAGCACCGCGTGATCGCCTCCCTTGCAGGTCGTTATATTGCAGGGACGTGGCTGCTTTTGATATACGATTATGCTCTAAGCTTTTCTCTTAGGTTTTTATCGACTGCTTAATGGACTACGCGGGCTTTCCAAGCTTGAAATTCATTCACTGAACGGTGAAAATTCTGTGTGTTCCGACGGTCGGCATAATAGTCCCTTCCCCGAAACAGACAGACTATGAGATGACAATTAATTTCGGTGACATGCAGATTTCGGCAGTATGCCCTGAAAGTACCGACCAAGGTGCGGTGTTCAAGAAGCACTTGATCGCCGCTTTCGAGAGTAATGTTGTGTAACAATTCGTCGACATGGTTTGTGAACATCGGCTTTATGAACAACAGTTTCAAATACGGAGGCAAAAATCTTTTTTCTTCTACTGAGAGCCGACTCCTTTTTTAGTATCTGAATACAGTCAGCGAGCTGGAAACTTAACTGCCCCCCTGGCTATCAATAAAGATTTTGACGTTGTATTAAATGCGAAAAAGATGAGAAACAGAAATTCTACCCTTACTTTTATAGCATGCTTTGGAACACAGAGTATCTGGGAAGGCAGTTATTGAATATAGTATCTATCTATCTATCTATCTATCTATCTATCTATCTATCTATCTATCTATCTATCTATCTATCTATCTATCTATCTATCTATCTATCTATCTATCTATCTATCTATCTATCTATCCTTCGGTTTACAGCAAAAAATATTGTGAATAGACTCTACTATTTAACATTTATCACGGATGCACGTAACCATAAAAAGCGCGACTTCCGTTGACCACAGGACCAGTCAGTTGAAGGAAAACCAAGACTTCGAATGCTAGAGAGCTACCTCTGGATATTGTATATAAAAATCAGGGGAAAGCGCGTAGCTCGCTTTCTTTTTACCTTTTTTCCATTGTGGTGGTGGTGGTGGGGGGGAACTAGTCCTTTTCTTTCCTTCTTCTGTTACTCTTGTCTATCCATTCTTTCTCTGGTGATCGCGGCGCAGCTCCCGGTATGTCTGGACAGGGCGGCCCGGCTACACATTGTACATGTTAACAAATAGCACATAATCCTTTACTTTCGTACTCATCAATAATACAAAGAAATTAATAGTACAAACTTCCATCTTAGAAAAATGATCGTGTCTCACTTCGATGTAGCGTCACAAATAACAACACACTACAGAAAAGTATTGTACAATAACAGCTTTATTTATTCCAGAGGGTGGCTCAAGCAGTTATAACACTCCCCCCCCCAAAAAAAAAAAACAGCAACAAAAGACCAAACAAAATCTGCACCTCATCAGTCGTAGCACAACTTAAACATTCAACAACACTATCACACTTTCATAGTTGTCACACAGATCATCCCAGACCTGCATACAATCACAATTTATTTACACAAGCCAGCGTTCAGAAGTCGCACGGACAAAACTACGAAGGACAGTCGTCTCCTCCATGTCCTGCAAGTAGACACACATAATCGACTTATGACGGGAGCTGGCGGGACTTTTTCGACAGGATAGAATTGCAATGGGTCAAGATATCTTTCTCAGTGGCATTTAGAATCAATGCTTTCATTGTGTGTTCTAGGATTTTCATGACTAGTGATGTTAAAGCAGCTGATCTATACTACATATTGAGCTGTAGTCTTCTTCGGAAGAGGTACAATGATAGAAGATTTGCCTGTAAAAGGGGTTGAGCATGAGTCGAGGGATCACTGAATCAGGCGTCAGAAAATACCTTCTAATTGACCTGCACCAAAAGGTAATGTTGTGCCACAGATACCATTTGTTCTTAATACGTTTTGATCTTCTAGACAGGACAAAGTAGAGTGGAGCACTTTCTTAATCTCAGTGGAGCTCGCGATTCTGGAAACAAAGAATGCATTAAAAGTATTTCCCGGGGCATTAGGGTCTACAACTGGAAGGGAAATCTTTGCTTCTGAGTCCTCAAGCCGATCTTCACAGTCACCAATTTCTTGAGACCTTTACAACGTTGCCTGTGCAAAACACCTTATCCTTATACTTCTCCTTGGAATGACCAACAGCATTGCAAGCGTCTCTGTTCAAAGCCATGAGTACACACACATCCTTTCACCTACAATCACCTTATTGCTGTACCTTTCGGTGATATAGAAAATAGACACCTGCACACACACACGCACGCACACACACACACACACACACACACACACACACACACACACACACACACACATTACCCGGGATTGTGGCAGATCGATCTGATTTATGGGCCGATATATATATATATATAAACTGTGTGTGTGTGTGTGTGTGTGTGTGTGTGTGTGTGTGTGTGTGTGTGTGCAGGCCTGACGAGAGAGTGGGGGCAGGGGGAATTCTGTACCTGGGCCCGCGGCTGTGAAGAGAGCCCGGCTTAAGTGGATTTTTTCCCCTTCTTCTTTTCCATTTATTTTTCTTTTAAAGAAAGATTGACGTAACATGCGTTTCTCACTCTGGGGATTTTTTTAATTGTACAAGAAGTTTGATCAAGTAACGGTTATTTTCCTAATTTACTAAACACTCACCTGTAAACAACTCTATTTTCAAGTAGTGATCTAGATCCTAGTGCACTTGTCCTGATGTTTGCAGTCTATATTACATTACTGAATGAAATGCAGATATTGACAATCAGATTGTAATCATAATACGCTTATTATTACATACTGAGGAAATAATTTACGATTACAATTACAAGGGCCCGGGAGAGGTCGTCTTCCCCGGGGCCGGTGCTGGCTCTCAGCGGAGCTGTGTGTGTGTGTGTGTGCGCGCGCGTGTGTACTTCAGAGTTCCTCTTCACAAGAGTGTTTCACAAAACTGCAGTTGTCCAATCGTCTAACCCATCCAAGGCACATGCGGAGGGCACGGAAGACACAAGGAGGTCTCAAAACCGCTCCAGCATTTACACCCATAGAGACACCACCTGGATACTGCCTTTACAAACAAGTTCAACTACGTTGGACAACGTCTCGCACAATGCGCCACTCTAAATCTGTCAAGCTCTTGAGACAGATGCGGGGAAGTTTACTGCAAACTCCTCTGGTGGCTCTTGTCTAACCCTTGCCGACTCTTCCGTGTCTGGTCCGTCCTTCACGTTGGCTTCACGTGGCTGCAGCGCCACAAGTGGGAACACAACTTCCTTAAGGCCCTCCTCCTCTTGCCTCCTGATCCTTCGTGCACAAAAAGAGCCTCGAGAAGAAGAAAGAAGTGGGCAGAAGAGGTTACCATTACATCTGCAATGAAAAACCTCTCAGTCATTTTCCCCTTCCACCTCTCACTCCTTCCCTTCTGCCCGCCGACACAAACACACACACACACACACACACACACACACACACACACACACACACACACACACACACAAACACACACAGACACACGCCAACTTCGAGACAGACACTAAGCCTAGGTGTTAAGAAAGTAGTGGCGGGATTACAGACACTGAACCATAGGTGTTCAGAAAGTCCCCTTGAACGATGTAATACTTTTTCCCCTTGCTCAGGATTTGTTTCCTTTTGTGGGCTAATCTCGCTGTGCAAAAGCCGTAATGGGGTCCTTGCACCACAGCAAAGCTATGCCAGGAGCGGTGATCTGATAAGCGTGTAAGTTTGCTGACTTTAATCAGTCCTGGTCCTTCTGTAAATGTACCAAAATTAGATTGTATTATAACATCGTTTATTATGTTATTAGCAACAAGGCAAACAATGTGTGTGTTCATGGTCAAACACAGAAACACGTTTACATGCATAACTCTTTTACATGCAATACACCCAACACACAAGATGTAGACTTCTGACAAATGTAAATGGCCAGGGTACTATGAACTTTAAAATTCATGCTGACTCTCAAATTGAGGTCCCTTTATGTTTCGGGTTTAAGAAATATTTTATGGACTTTTCCAGTTTAAATAGATAACTAAATATCCTATTGACCTATTATGCTAATAGGCTCCAGAAATAATTAATCGTGCTTAAAAGTCAGCATTCCGACCTTAGAGTCTGCAACCAAGAACAGAAGGCGCCATGAAAACGCTGCTAACTACTTCTGTGGTGCAGCACTCTAGGCGACAGTTTCTCTGGTGCAGTATTCTAGGCGACAGGTCAAGCCCAGTTAACCACGCCCAGCGCCTGAACTATAGACCACTTCTCGCCTTCTGCCCATGTGTCAAGGGTCTACTCTGCATCCAGCTCTCATGATGGTGTTAGTAAAGGAAGTCGCTAATCATGTCACGTGACCGTGACGAGTGAAACAATCAAGTGGTTTGTTATTAGTTTTGGTTCTTCACATCTGTCTTCACGGATGAATGATGCTGAAAGTATTATGTTGACAGCAGCAGTGATATCAGGGCTCTCGCTTAAATAGGAGTCTGATTTGACACAAATGAAAGTAGAGATGTGCTTGTGGGAATAGCAGTCGTGAGAGGGGCTGAAGTAGAGACAGCGGAAGGATTAGAAAACAAAACACTAGAGACATGAATATTTATTATGCAGGGTTAAGACTAGTGCAGTATGCAAGTGGTTCACCGCATCTAGAACATGGCATGTGTAACTACTTTCTAAATAAACATACACTGCCACGTGAAGATAATTTTAAGAATACAGTGAGTGAGAGTCCGAAACATCCCACTTATCTTTGAAGCTGAATGCCGTTCACCGCGAGAAGTGAACAAAAATGACATGGTTGACTTTCTAACCAGAGGAACAGCTTATCACTGGCAAGCAGCTGACACTTTTCCCCCCGAAGCTAAAAGTCGCGTCATTCAGCACAGCTCCCGCCTCTGTAGAGGAGTCTTATCATTCTTAACCGCAGTCGTTGAGAGCTCACCCGAGCACAGCAGGACATGGTGGCATCTTCCCCCACACAAAGCACGGGAAATAAGCCACGAAATCATAACAGGATTTCTTTCTCCTTTCTTAATGACGGCCAGGCTCCAGGTGCAAGCAAGGTAGAGGCGGATGGGGTGGTCTTTTAAAAAATAAAAATACTATAGACTATAGATGGGGAGGTGGGGTGGAAACGAGCTTATTAAGAAGATGGTGGTGTTTTTCCCACTCATTTCATTTTCTTTTTCACTGCCTTCGTGTTCTGTAGATGTCTCTTTGCTCAATATGCCGACGGCGAAGTTTTGACATCAATCCTAGGCAAAGACGCTAATCATTGTGATTGAAGTGAGATGTGCATGAATTTGTATAAATTAGGGGAGTGTAGCTGAATTTGTGCAAGTGAGATTGATCTACCTAAATGTGTGTGAGTGAGATGGGTACAATACGGGTATACCTGAACTTGTACAACCCTAAATAATATCGTATATGGCCATTTCTGTAAGCTATATTAAATGGAAGAAATTGTGAAATGTTCGAATATCAGATTCATCTAGCAGCAGCCTTTCTCGCGATTATACAAACAACAAAAGCTAGATGGAGTTGGTAACAGATATTATGTGTGAATAAATTCTCTTGACTAAGTGTTCAATGGACCTACAATATTACACATGAATGTTACGTATGGTGTAATTTTACATATATTACATTTGGTGTTTTTGTGGAGCTCGCTTTCACACAAGCATCATAAGATGATATGACAGGCGACAGTTTAAATATTAACATCCGATGGTTAAGCTCAGTAGTAACCCTAAGATAAAGTACAAGGACTTTCCTGGTGACTTTGCTGCGTACTTTCATTTCATTGTCCAAGATCTTCTTGAACCCGCCTAGGAGGGACTGTCTGTCCCCAGACTACTGCTCGGGTGTAATTTGATGTTTATTATGGGTGCACTGGGCCGTAATGCACCAACCAGAGGGGAACAAAACACAATGAAGTAAATTCTAACTAACGAGCATAGAACATCAAGCTTTTTTTCCCCCCCCGTCCTGGCAAAAACATTTGGTGATGGCCTCGGGCAGGAAAGACAGGCCTCAGACAAGGCCCGCAACACCCTTGCTCGACTTTTACAGCGTCCAATGTATCAAATTATTTCTGCTTCAGATGATAGTAATCTGTCGCTCGTTTAGGAGCTTGAAAGGAACTCGACAAAACCTCCAAGCAAAACGCCTTCTGCGTCATCAAGAATATGACTGCAGAGATAATTTCCCCTTCCGCGTGGTGTGACCCGGGTCTAAAAGTCAGCTGACCCCGTCGTCTGCTGCGCGGGTTGCCTCCCTTAGCGAGGTTCGCTGAGACCAGCAGCACCGACAAAACTAAATGTCAGTATAGTCACTGATGGGGGATTATAAGCAGTGGAAAATGACACTGAAGTACATCTGAAAATTCTGCAACTTTGTTTATAGTTAGAGGCCAGTCACTACTTCCTGCGTGTGCGTAGAATACACGGAGTATTTTTGCATGTGAGCTGAATACTTCTGCAGAAACTATGACCTGACTATTTACTTCCGGTGTCAAAATTTGAAGAGTGTGACCAGTGACCTCTAAGTAGTGTGACCAGTGACCTCTAAGTAGGACATTGAATAGGCGACTGATTTCGGTAAGAATTGGCTGCAAAACCTTAAAGAGTAAAATTATTGAGTAAAAAATTGTAACTGCAGTGACTCATACAACTATAGAATTGCAAAGGGGAAAACTAGTGTTAAACCTCCATTTCTGACAAAAGAACGTAAGACCTACCCGTTGATCATTTTCATTACAGTAAAGCAGCGTTTACTACTAATAATAAAAATAATGATAAGAATTCTGTATGGTCCAAAGAACAAAAAGGTTGCAACATAATAGTTCCTTTTGAAGCAGATAACATATGAAAGAGATAAAAACATAGTTACTGGCTAACAAATATTAAACAATAGAGGTGTCAGAGATGTGGACAAGAGAAAATACACAGATCATATGTCTGTTTTAAAGGTCTGATGGGTACTTTTTTGGGTAATGACTGGGTAAAGCAAGATAGTCTTTCCCAAACTGTGGGTAAATACCCCATTTCTGTTTTCGAGATGGACGCAACACGCCTACAATCATCAGGTCAAAATTATGATGTCACGAGTGTACACAGATACGCTTAATTATTATATGCTTCTAGTTCTTCCTCTGGCCGAGGTCTTTACAATGCTAAAAAAAGCATCGATGTACAATTCTGACGTTCACGTTTCTGTGCATGGTGACGTTCTCGGGAACAAAAGGGGGTATTCACCCAGATTTTGGGGTAATATATCTTGTACTGAGTTTTACTCAATCATTATACAACTGCTGCATGATTAAATAAAAGTTGCGATATACTCAAACTGCAAAGAGTACTTGAGCACTATTTTTGTTGTAACGATCTTTGCTTTATCGAGCTGCGCAATATGTTTGCGTTTATTTATGTATCATTGCATAATCATCTGTGTGTGTGCGTACATCGGTTCATGCATAGGAGTGCTTGCTTGTTTTCTGTTTGTGTAGTTATATTTTTTTGCTCTGTTACTTCAAAAGGCATGATACCAGCCACATCTCATTGTTTGTACGTTCTATAAAGTTTCAAAGTTTCAGTTAATAATTTACATATTCTACTGTAGGCATTATACTTGACTATTGTCTAATAAGGTTGAAGATGACAGTAACTGTGGTTGAAATGAAAGCAAGATACTTGAATAAATTTGTAATTTTTTGTGCACAACCCTATGAGAGCTCGCCTCCACACGGGGAACAAATACGCTCTACATATTTCATCATCATCATCATCATCATCATCATCATCATCATCATCATCATCATCATCATCAGCAGCAGCAGCAGCAGCAGCAGCAGCAGCAGCAGCAGCAGCAGCAGCAGCAGCAGCAAATAAAGTAATAAGTAAATATCAGTCCTGTGTCGAAGTCTTGCTCGAACATTCATTATCTCCCTGCTGAACCCATTACATCTGTGACAGTATGTGTTCTTTCACACAACAAAACACAAAGATCTGCCAATGTGCTTCTCGTGTGCTTTAAACGTAGCTCAAAACTGAAATATTAATGCCATTTCTTTTTAGTTTCCTTTTTTTATTAATGCAGAACAAGCAGTAGGATATACACGTGTACGCTAGAATCATAGCAAAATATTAAGTATGCTACAAAGTTTCACCAAAAGGATAGTAGATTACGCACATAGAAATACACAATTATCTCCCCTCGCGATGGATTGAAATAACAAATACATGTTTAAAAACCCAAGGCAAGGGTACAATACCTATGGAGGACATACATGATAGTAATCATCATCATTTTAACTAAACTCTATCCACATCTAAGAAAGTATTACTATAAGTAAATGTCAACGGCTCGTTCAAACATTCAAACTTACAGCAAATAAATAAATAGTCATCAATCTTCGTGAATATTCAAAGTAATCTATCACCCACTAATCAAGTCCGCCTCCCAGTTACCGACAGGTCTGGGGACTCCAACATAGTCAAACATCAATATTCATAGCTTACTGCGGTCGGATACTCAGACGCTGATCCTCGGATGGGGGAGGTAGTCCATTCTCTGACAGATGATACATCAACACTTATTCCCGTTGGGCGGAGGTTGCCTCGTACAGACGAATATCAGAAAGCGCTTCCAGCAGGAGAACAAAGGATGATCAGATCGTCCCCTCAAGTCGAGTGCTCAGGTTCGACCACAATTAGTGTACATCCGGGTCACTGAAAGCCTGCAAGCAGAATGGCTTTACCTCGGGGGGTGAGACAAACGAACGTGATCCCCGGGCGTCCTCCTGTAATATTTGAGCATTTCACTAAATATCAAATTAATTTGTTTAAAAAACTATAATTTCGGTACAAAATTTTTACACAGTCTGCAAAGAGACACTATGCCAAACAGACAGGAACTGATTTTTTTTTCGCCTTGAAAGTAACTAAGCGGGCTCTGGATTTTATTTTAGAGATAGGTGCTTGAAATACAAGTGACGTGAGCTACCAAAAAGTGTAGGAAACATAAGTGGTAGTTACTGGAAATACAGCAATGTAAGTTAACGATAGTGACTTGAAAGACAGCAGATGTACGTTAAACAAATTTGGGGAGACATACATTAACGATAGTTACTGGAAATACAGGTAATGTAAGTTAACAATAGTTACTGGAAATACAGGTAATGTAAGTTAACAATAGTTACTGGAAATACAGGTAATGTAAGTTAACGATAGCTACTGGAAATACAGGCGATGACTACCCACTGTGAAGAGCCGCGTTGACATAAATGTTACACAAAGAGCATGGCAGACAACATTATGCCATGACAGGTTCATTTATGCATGTTGAGAGAATATGACACTCTCGCTGACTGAGCAGAACCAAGATGATGAACTCACATTTACAATTAAAAAAAACTAATGTGTAGTTCCTTTCTTCGCGCACCCTCCTTTATCGATGTGTGTGTGTGTGTGTGTGTAAGGGATAGAGAGAGACACCTTACTATGTCTACTTCAGTGTCTGCCAGTCTGCGTAAGCATGTATGTGCAATACCTTGCCTAAAGCTGCTTTTTCTTGTTCTTTATCTTTTCTTTTTTTTGTAAAAATTCATTTAACCCGCTAAAGATAATTTAGTATAAGGTCTGCCAGTTGTAGCACTAGTTTCTTTCTTGTTCTTGTTCACAGAACTTGCTTCCATGCACCAGATTCGCAGAGCAAACCTCAACGCGGAGAAGGACCGATAAGCCGCCCGACTCCATGTTCAGAGGCAGCAGAGGATGTCTTGAGAAGGAGCAAGTAGTTCTCGAGTCTGTCAAAGACCGATGGACCAGGCACAAAGGGGCTGCCACTCGAGGCATGGCTATAGATCGGAGCTGTCGCGCTAAGAGTTTTCTAATTATCGGTCTTGGGGCTTTGCTGCCAGGGCCACCCTCCTTTGCTTACATGTAAACGGATGGATAATAGATGTTTGAATTCTCTTGTCACTATTCGATTCGCAGGCCTGACGCGACCAATGTTCGAGGCGGCCATATTTCAGACATTCGTTTGAATTTTCCCCTTTATTTCTCCTGTTGATGTAGTAAATAGAATAGGTTGGTGGTGATCTGTTGGGGGACAGGAGATGGGGTAGGGTGTGGGGTGAATAGGCAGGGATGTTATGTAAGAAAAGTTGATCGAGACATGCGTCATATTAAATATGAATTAAATAAATATTTGAACGTGGCCGCTTCGTGGATCTCAAATTTTAAACAGCAAAACTTTGATTATGCACGTCCAGAAACAAAACAAAAAGAGAGAGAGAGAGAGAAGGAAATCAACATATACCACATATGCTGTAGAGGGTTGTTCTGAATAGGTAAAGCGAGCCGTTCCGACATATGGAACATAAAGGCGCCGACACGAATACTCCCCGAGGCACAATAGAGACCCCCTTGTACAATATGACTGTTCAACGCCGACCTGTACAAAGGCAAGGGAGATGGGGGGGGGGGGTTTGAGCGAGGAAGCGACAAGTACGGACCCCTGCTGCTCTCCTCTTGTGCGAGCTCGGGCAAATGTGCACAGTCTGGCGGCAAAGGCATTGAAAGGGACCTCCAAGACATGAATGTCCAGCCACCTTCCCATCTCGGCAGATATCGTCTGTACCGCCAATTCGTCTTCTTTTCAGCGTTTGGAGTGTCAGAGTAGGTGAGGTGCGAAGTTGATCGCGATGGAACAGCCAGCGGGGAAGGAGGATGTGATATTCTGGGAGGCTGCCGCACACAGTCCACGTTCAGCTGGGAGTCGCGGCGAGGAGGCTCTCCAGGGGTTAATAAAGACTATTAACCCTACGGTTCAAATTGTGAAGACACAGTTCGTGCCTCAACTCTCGTGGCATTTTCTTGAAGAGAATGGAGCTCTTACGCTTCTCCCTTTGCAGCAGGTGATGCAAGATAAATTTCCGTCAAGGCTTGAATAAAAAAATACAGAGAAAAGTTGTGTTCATTTTAATTACTGAATGTTCACAGAATTGCGGTATTTGGTTAAGAAGCGGGAGGGGGAACTGTGCACTTTGCCCAAGGGAATTTGCGGAGAAAATAAAAAAAATCTTGCTGCATAAAATTTCCCTCTGGGTTGTTGACAGTGAGTTTTAAGGCAGTATGCTGTTCAATACATTCTTGAAATCATTCAACTTAAGTGTTTAGAATGTTTCATGGCTTGATAAACACTGTGAATAACCATATTTTTCCTGGAGTTCTGACAGTCCCACGAGTTTTGCGTTGTATTGTGTTGAACGAAAACAAGCTATTAAAGGGAACAAAAATAACCAATCACACTTTCTCCTCCTTTCTTTATACACGTTTCTTTCTTTCTACATCTGTTTGGCTGTAACAACACACAAGTTACCGCGTTACCTGCAAACCATGTATTTTTACTCAAGTACTTTTTTGAAACCTCCAGTAAGATATTTTTCTTTAATATCCAGTTTTATAAAAACCAGTTAAAGAGGTCTTGTGGTATATAGACAGCGGCTTGTTATAAATATTTCTTACATCCCCTGGAAATATTTCCCGAGGGTATGATACTACACAGCGCTAGGTCCTTGTACACTATAACCTGCTGACATCAACGATTTTCATTGCTTGTCTCATCTCACGTTCTGCGCTCCTTTAAGCAAATCTTTGATTGGCCTTACAGTATGCAAGTGCTTAAAACTGAAGTGATAAATATGTCCTTGAATCAAAGATACTAACTAACCCTTCTAAATCGTTTTCGCTCAAAAGTTCCGGTTTCAAACGAAACATTTTTCCTACAATCATTTTATTAGCATGCGTCTGATGCCTCCAATGCCACCATGTGTTGTATTCTTTCGGGAAGAGAAACACACACACACACACACAACTGACCCTAATTTGTGACGTAGAAGAAACCATTTGAAAGAAAGAATTCTGTCATGCCAGTCTTCTCTATTTCCGTTCAACTTTTCTTCGCTGTACCCAGGTTCAAAATCTTCAAATCCTTGACGCCAGCGTTTCGACAGCACTTAGAAGACTGTGAGTGAACGCGGGCACAGGACGGTTTTGATGATGTCCCTCGAAGGCAAAACAGTCTTGAACGATTTTTTTTTTTTGGCGTCCGAAAATTTTGAGTGGAAACGATTCAAAAAGTCGATGTTTATCATTAGGGTCAAGTTACTATTTTCACTGGGGTTTTCCTTTAATAATAATAATAATAATAGTAAAGCGCATTTCCCCCCCGTGTGCTGAATGCGCTGCACGCAAAGGATTACAAACGAGTCAACCGTACAAGAAACATGAGCTACAGCAAACAGAAGACAACATAACAATAAACATGAACTACGTGGATGAAGGATAGAATGAGGAATGAGCAGAACAGTATATATTGTTGATTATGCAAATAAATAGGTTATGAGGCCGGGTTTAAAGACGAAGACAAGGGAAGAGAATACCAAACAGTGGGGTCTGAGAAAGAAAAGGAGTGTAGGCCAAATTTCTCCCGTATGATGTGTGACACAGAGTGGAGGGCAACACAAGCAGACCCAAGAGGTCGACTCGGGTGGTAAGGAGTCAGCACTTCAGAAAGCTATGAAGCAAGGCCTTGAAAACAACAATAGCGATGTTGTAATCTTTTATTACTAACTAGTCATTCTCGTGGCCATCATCATCATCATCATCATCATCATCATCATCATCATCATCATCATCATCGAAAGAAGATGAAATGGCAAATTTTTCAAGCCTCTTGACATCTCAGCACTGTGCCATGTTAGTACAAAGAATGAGGCGGCTGATGTTCTATCCTTTCAGCCTGTCGGTTCGGACATCTTAGCATAGCTTCCTAGGATTCTTTGCATAGTTAGATTTCACTGTGTGCACGTTGTCGAGTCGAATTAACTAAACGTCCGGGTCTGCAAATGAGCGAAACATCTGCTCCGAGAGATGGATTTCCGTTGCTTACAGAATGAGTCCGGCAAGATGAAGAAGAAGAACAAGCAAAAACGGTAACAATTTGGCTTGCCGCCTTGAAGAAGCTCTTCTCTTCGAGGAGTTTGATAAGGTTTTAGCCAGATGTCCGCAACACCATCCCTCATTGTCTCACGCCCAGGACGAGGCCGGCGCGCGCCTGACACGCTGCAGGGGGCCGATTATTTAATGCAACACGGACAGTTTGGTCATTTTCTTGGGTAATTTAATTGTCATCTCCAGCATTGTGCACTGTCAAATTTATGCAAACGAGCAGGCGGCAGGGGGAGGGTTGGCCCGAAACCGTGGTACTAGCGGAAATGTAGCCAATTAAGCGAAGGGCTCTTGTGCCCCGCCCCCCAGATGGCGGAGTCAGGGCCCCAGAAAGAGCACTGTCTAACTCACCTATCCCTTTCTAATGTCAGCATACAAAATACACTTTTCTTCATCGTCAGGGTCTTTTGCCCTCGCGCTTTTTTGTCTTGAGGATCAATTTCTTTTTTTTCAGACATTGTCACTTATTTGAAGCATTACGCTCAATACTAGGGGCTAGGTGATTGGGTGGGAAGAAGATGAAAGGGTTTCTAAAGCAAGAAAAGGCTTTCGAAGTGTTTTTCACACTGAGAGTTTGGGTCAATCTACGCTGGTCACCCGAACTTTCCGCTGAACTGTTTGCAGAGTGACTGTTCCGCAAGCTTGTAAGCAGCCAGTCCACTCAAAGACTCGAAGATGGTGTTAGATGATCTCAATTGTTATTTTGACTCGCAGGAACGTTTTCCTGCCCTGTCACGTGATCTGACTCGTACTTACCTTACGTTTTCGAGAGCAGGCACCCAATCAGGCGCTTCACCCTTTCAACATATTCCACCGAGGACACCGTGTACCTATCGAACGAAAATCTCTTGTGAAAAGATGACGATGATGATGATGATGATTCTATTCCGTAGACTAAATTCTAGTTGATGGCAATATTTCCTGGTTGATTTCTCTGCTCATAGACTGGTTTTGTGAGAGACTAGAGCCGCAACTGTCACAGCTTGGTGCCGAAAGTCTATGTAATATTAATGGGTGCCTTGGACGTCGTAAGGCGGTGCCAAAAATGAGCCGCCTGATTATCACCCTCTTGTCGTGAACTTCCTTTCTCCTTCCGTACAGGAGAGGTGCAGGTGGCGCTCATATTTCAGACTAACGTTTCGTGACGTTCGTTCTCTTCTGTTCGTCACACCACCACAGGTCGCTGAGACATCGCCCCTATTGCCAATCAACGCACACGCTCACGTAGGCTCAGCTTTCATTCCAGTCGGGCAGCCGGCAACTTTCACGGCCCTGCATCTGTCATGACCCACTGACAAACATTTTTTCTCCCGCTCCCTTAATAAAGCGAAAGTATGGTGGTTTGGAAGGAAGACTGTGCAAAGTGAAAACAGTCGAGGGTCCATCGGTAAATATGTCTTCCTTCGTGGAACAAGACAGCTTTGCTACTTGGTTCATTCCTTCATTCTATCAGTTTCAGACATAATAATTCTTTTAAAAAAATCACAATGACTTTACTAATGAAGATATTCTATTTTTTTTCTTTTCGTTCGTGATCTTTTCCCTTGGATCAAAATAGCACTAGGTCAAAGTCTATAACCGCTAAATATCCAGATCTGTTGCCCTCTCAAAGGGCATAACAGGTACAATTCCAAATAACACAACAAACAGTTAAATATAATCTTTCGTTAATGGTTAGCGAGTAGCAATCACCTAACATGGTGATTTATTTAATCATTTCAGCTAGCTTCTGGCGTCTTGGTTTGCACCTGGCCCGTGTCTCTGTTTTACAAAAATGTGTAAGGGGCTAATACTGTACAAAATATTTTTAAAAAATTTATATTTAAAAAATTTACATTGGGTTTTATGCTAGGTATTGTTTCTATAAATTTGAGGATACGCCCAATTTACGTGTACTCCCAAAACTTCCATTGGTTGAAGCTTACACAGCGTAAGCGTGTATATGTACAATCGTGACGTCTGTACGTGCTTTGACTTTTTTCTGTACATAGTGATGTTTGACCTCTTTCTTCTCTTGATGATGTTTGTAGTCCTGTATCTCCAGACAGAAAGGGTCCGGTCATTAGCCCACATTTGGAGAAATACTATCTTATACTGAACTCTGCCCGGCCATTAGGGAAAATGTTCATTTCCTTAGACAATATAAGTTGTTTTTCGTTATATCAAATATGAGATGTGACAGCTGGCTACGTCAGATATCGATAAAGTGTGTAGAGCCCTTGAAGAATTGTTGCTTTGGAAACTGTTACATTTGCTTTTCTGGGAAGGAGCTCTTCAGTTTGTAGCCGACCAGCCCAGCCACCCACCACCCAAACCATCCTGCTTACCCCATTAGGGGAGGGCGGGGGGAAAAGTGCAAGACGCAAAACTCCGCGTGTGACCTTTTGCATTTGCCCTATTGACTTCCAACCATCTCCTGCTGTCCTGCTCTCAAATCCTTTGGCAGCGTCTTGCAAACAACAAGAGCATGGTCTCTGGCAACCTGTATCCCAGCTGCCGAAGCGAGGATTGTGCCAATTATAGGTTCGTTACGAAATACACCCGCTATTTTCCTCCCAGGCGCCGCTCGTTGCCTTTCTACGCTGCGACTTCACGTGCTTCGTCCGCTTACAATGCAAAGGTGGGTCGTGGGTCTCTGAAAAGGATGCTAATAAACCGCTGAAAGGTGCTAATTGACTAGCAAAGGATGCTAATAACTAACTGTCGTCAGGGCGCTTGTTAAACAGCTAAGAGACGGCAGTTTTCAGAGGTGTTCCAACAACAGCTGCTCTTCAGAAAATCAGAAAACGAGTCATTAATTCACTATGAGTAACACAGTTAAAAAAAAACTAAACGGAGATAAATCTGAAAAATATAGCGAACCATAATTTTTATGTTTTTGGTGTATTTTATTTTTCTGGTTGCTGCATGTATTTACACACAAAACGTGGTGCAAAGTTGCAGACGGTAAATAAACCCCGGCCGTACGTAAAGCTATTAATACAAGACATTTCCATGACCATCAGGGGTTTTGTTTTATAATGTAACATTCTACATGTTTTAGGTGCATCATCACTACTTATATAAATAAAATAGCATAAATAATAAAAATAAAGTAAATGGCGTTTCTTCTTGAGACAAACTGGTTATTTTTCTAGGACAAACTGTTGACCTTGACCTCATGTAGAGATGGACTTGCGAATGAGGTGGCAGTTCATTAAGCCACATGAAATGAAATCCATGTTCCACGGGCAGCAGTCAGTTGTGAGATGAAGCCAGAGGGAGCCGTAGCTCAGGACCCACAAACTGGACGGTCCAGCTCTGTCGTAGCAGCTCTGTAATCTAGTTTCAATTGGAGTGTTGGGCTGGGCGTGGTAACGGCGGCTGAGATCAAAGACTGACCTTCCGAAGAGGATAGCCTCGGGAAGAACGAGCCGGTCCAGTTCGAGTCCCTCGTGGTTGGTGAGCAGGCTGAGTGGGTGAAAGGAGCTCTGTAGGAGTCTAGCCCTCGTCTACTTCTGTCCTCAGGGGCTGACTTCACGGATGGAAAATGTATAATAAACACGCGAAGGTTTTTTAAAAAAATATTTTGACACAAAGTGTGACACAAGTGGACAGACTGCCGGGCTTGAGCGTGCGTGCGTGCGTGCGTGCGTGTGTGTTTGTGTGTGTGTGTGTGTTCATTCTCTCTCTTTTCCTCTGTCCTCGGTGTGTGTTTGTGGGGGTGTTTGTCTTCCTTCTCTCTCTCTTTTCTACTCTGTGTGTGTGTGTGTGTGTGCGTTTCCGCACGCACATAAGTACAAATCTACACGCGAAACCGTCGAAAGTGGATGGTTAATTTGAACACACCTCTTTTCTCTTTTCTCGTCTTCATTTTCACTTGAAACCAGCAGATAGTTGAGTTAACAAATAATACCAAATTAATTACAATCACACACATTCATATACATTCACGTATACATATATAAAAATATTCTACACACACACGAGACAAGAAATTATTCCGGGTTTAGTAGGATGTGACTTGTATTTATATACCTTTATCTCATGTGTCTGCCATGGTCTCCCGTCAAAAAAAAAAAGGCTTTCGCTCCCCTGAGAAGCCACCATTGCGCAATTGACAAACTGTCCATCTCAGTGCGAATGGCTAAGCCGTTGTTGACAACAACCTCGGTAAATCGAGAAAAATAATGGCTCAAGAAGAGAAAAATAGTCAACATACCTTTGATACTGATATATCATACGTGATACTCTGTGCCATAAAAATGTGTTTAACTACTCGCGTTGTGTCTGACATTAAAATATTGTTTCTCTCAATCTGAGATTCACACGTGAAATGTAGACCGGGATTAAGGTGAACAACGCAGAGAACAATTCCAGCCGAACGCAACACAGGTATACCTTAAGTTGGTCACAGTTAGAAAGAGGAAGAAAGAAAGCAAGCAAAAAGCAGACAGAATGACAGACAGAAGAAATTGTTAAGCATAAGACTAAGATACAGTTTGCCAAGCACCACAGTTAACACCAATGTATATGGACATGTATCATGACTTATAGTCAGGTCCATCTATTAACAAATGCCTACATTTTCACTTAATTCACATGTACTGTTCCACACTTGCCCATAAACACATTTTCTTCTCGATCCCCCGTCTCTCTCTCTCACACACACACACACACACACACACACACACACACACACACACACACACAATGACAATGACCAACTTTATTTGTCCCAGTGGGCAATTTCTATATGGGAATGTGCTCTAGTTCAACAATGAAAAAAAAAAATAATTAAAAATGAAAAAGAAAAAAAAGAAGTGGGTAAGTAGCATATATCATACTACTAGATAAAAAATATATATAGATAAAAAAATTACAAGGAAATCAAGTATGCACCTACAACATCACATACACCCACACCCACACACATTGTTGACAATTCACACACACACACACACACACACACACACACACACACACACACACACACACACACACACACACACACACACATACACACACACACAATGACAATGACCAACTTTATTTGTCCCAGTGGGCAATTTCTATATGGGAATGTGCTCTAGTTCAACAATGAAAAAAAAATAAATAAAAAATTTAAAATGAAGAGAAAAAAAGAAAGTGGGTAAGTAGCATATGTCATACACACATATATATAGATAAAAAAATTACAAGGAAATCAAGTATGCACCTACAACATCACACACACCCACACACATTGTTGACAATTCACACACACACACACACACACACACACACACACACACACACACACACACACACACACACACACACACACACACACACACACACACACACACACACGGGCGCGCGCGCGTGCGCGAGTGAGTGTGTGTGAGGGAGCGAGAGGGGGAGAGAGCACTGTATAACAGCACAAGAATACCGTTTATTCTAAACATACCAACTCTTTCTTACTCACTAGCACAACAAACATACTCTACCACCCTCCCAATAAGAAGGGTGGATTCCGAAGGATGAAGTCCAATCGTGCCACACACTGGCAACGTCGATCCATCAAGAGCTGGCACCCGGGTATAGTTCCCGGACTCAAAATGAACGAGTACAGCTGTGCTTCTGACCTGCGGGATTTCAATGGCGCACAACAAACTACCAGGCGAAAACCTGATGGCGCAGATAATGTATCCACATCCTTTGCCATCAAGACCACTTCGTTTTGTACTCGCTCGGAAAACTAGCCAAACTGTCAGCCGCGGAATATTAAGTGAGTGATAATGTCAGGGGATCGCTGTATTAATCGGCCAAAGCGGGTAATCCAATGGATACAGCTACAAATTAGCCTCTTCACTTCTCACAGATCTACTGCCCTCGCTAGACAGCAGCCCCCAACCCCTACACCTGCACCAGCAGATTGTGGACTTGCAAAAAAGTTGCCAACGTGCTGGTCTTAAGCATAAACTCGTCGAGCTTTTGCATTAATTTCCTTGCGAAGTCGAAGACGTAAAGGGATGAACTGAAATTGATAAGTCTTATATTTGTTTTCCCTATGACACTGGGCGCGAATATACGGATATATCTTAACACCTGTACAATCTTTTTGCTGTTCCTTTTTCGACCAGGGGCTAGACGCACAACATGTTTCTGAAACTTTAAACAGTTTTAAAGGAGTAAATTTAGAAACTCGTTGTTTCAAAAATCACCCCTATTCCATTTAGATGCGTTGTACATGCCCATACGAAAATGTGTTGACGAGAACGAAAGTCTGGCTTTAAAACATTCTAAAACTATATTGTGCATTGTGTGTATGTATAAAACCGGTTTAAGGATTTAAAATTTGGAAACGTGTTGTGCAACTGGCCCCAGGGCGTTAGATCTCATGTGTGTGAGTTGAGATTTGTTTTCTCCATGCCCTTGAAAGCGAATGTGGACAGGTCTCAACAATTCATGGTTATCGCAGAATGAAAATAGACTACAGAAGAAAACTGCTCTTTCCATGTTGGAAACTGTCTAGTAGCCGAAATCTCAGACATTAGAAACATGTAAAGCCGAGCTGAAACTGCAGTGCTTAATGACAGGCTAAAGTCAAGTACACAGTGAAACTGAAGTACTGATAACTAAGCAGTGTAAATAAAGAAAATCCAAGACAAACTACACGGTAGAAATAAGGAAAAGTCAAGACAAACTGCACAGTGAAAATCGAGAAAATCCAAACAAATTTAGGAAGAAAAATGTTTGCACTAATTAGACATGGAAATAACAGTTTACAGAAACTACAAAAAAGTAAAAAAGAGAGAGAGAGAGAAGAAAAAAGAACAGGTGGAAACAAAGAAACATCAGTACAGTGAAAATTAGTGACAAGACACTGCAGAAAAAAGAACTTCCAAGGTTGAGACAAATGCTATTGACAGGTCTCCGATTCAGTGACTATACGATAAACAAAGCTGAGTATGTTGTGTGGTATCTACTCTCGACCCAGAACTTCCACAAGCGCTTCTTAAGCTTCACTAGGCGTTATGTCATGCTTGGTAGGAGAAAGAATCTACACATTGTGTAAGCTTTTGGCTAAACAACCCGTAGCAATTTGCTGACGACGCATCTGGAGATATCGAACTCAGAGATGGTTATGTTCCTGCACTATTCCTTAAAATTAGTGAAGAAGCCTATTAAGAAAGAAGGGGAAATTGATTTTATTTGCTTTGTAATGACATACACAATGGATATATACTTGCATGAAATATATATCTTGCCACACATTTCATTGATTCTTTTACATAACACTTTATGATTATTTTACAGACGTTTGAAATTAACGTTAAATATCCCTTTATTGAAAATTAGTTTTATTTTTTTTCCTTGTCTCGGTGAAATACACAGCCACTGCCACCATCACTGTTAAACAACAGATGCACTTTAATCTTTACACCTTTTTTTTCCAATGCTTTAGAGAGATAGCTTTGTCGGGAGCCACAGCGTCTTGCAACAAAATACCTTCGGGTATGTACCTCTGAATGGCGAGGCCTCCCTGCTGAAATTGTATAGACAGCATCCATCTTTATTAGCTCACGTCACTTCCTCGCCTTACAGCAGGCTGTGCCAGACTCTTGTTCCTCGTCCTGGACACCCAGCTGGGGCCACAGGCTTTGTGCCGTGGACACCCTCCTGGGGCAGGCAGCTTTGTGGACGGCGGGGTAGAGCTCACTGCTTGACACGCGGCATTAAGCAAAGCTCCAAACAGCGGAACATGATATGTTTTGCTGGGGGGGGGGGAGGGGATAGTGTCTGGGGTGGCGATGAGGTGGTGGTTGTCCTGCAAGAATTTCGAATGATGACACACATACGTCCATGAAAACCAATAGGCAAAATAGAACTTATTTTTATATTGATCTAGAGAGAGTGACGCTTTAGGGAAAAAAAACTCTTTCAGAGAGTAAATGGTCGTTCACAGTTCACACAGAAAGGTACTGTTTGCCTCGACAGCTGTCCATGCGTGCTTGTTGAGATATAATCTGAAGACTATGTCTTTGTGAACTTCAGCTTCTCACTCACTCAGTAAGCAAAATGCGAACCCACTTACATTGCGACAGACAGACGGGCGGACGGACGGACCGACGGACCTTCAAGTATTCGACTTTCAAAGAAAGAGCATTGTGTGCGAATCTGTTCTTCTTACTGCCTGCTATGCTCGAAGGCATATCTGTGTAGCCAAGCTAGGTTTGCACACTGAACACACCTGAATGGACTCGCCTCTCTAATTTTGGCACCCCTGCCGCCAAGCCACGGTTTTTGTCTCTTCAGGAAACTACACCTAAGGCGAGAAAAACATGTGCCACCCTTTACCGAGAAATGAATAGGAGTTCTGAGACACAGGTGTAGAGAAGGAACAAGAGCACAGCCGGTACATCACCGAGCAGGATGGACGCCACCCAAAAATGATCAGTGGAGCACAGAACATAATAACTGGTATACAGGACATAGTCAATGGGGCACAGAGCATAATCTGTGGTAGACAAAATATAGTCGACAGTACAAAGAACATAATCGATGGAACAAAAAAACAAAGTCGAAATGAACTCAAAACGTTATGGAACATGAATCATAGTCGATGGCAGGCTGAGCATAACCATTGATGTATATAACGTAATCAATAACATAACACAATATAGTCAGTGGGGCACAGAACATAACAGGTGTTAGGCAGAACATAATGACACACAGAAGGCGACATACAAACCAGGAACAAACATCAATGACAACTCGCGTGGTTAGCGGTGACATGAGCTGTGCCTCTCTCTCTCTCCCCCTCCAGCATGGTTTTTTTTTTTCTTTTTTGTAAACCGAGTTTTCTCGCTCTTCTAAGTTTCCAGTCACTGCCTATTGTTGATGTCCCCAGGAGGCCAGCGCCGCATTGAAAACCTTTTGGGTATAAAGTAGGAATCGGGCGAGGAAACGTATGCCTGAACAGGAAATTACTTTATCTACCCTCCAGACGATGGTGTTCGGGGTTTCACCAGCCAGCTGACTCGACGTGTACGACACACAGGAGGTTCTCAGATTGCCTATAGGTGGAGCAATGACTTTCTTGGTCATCAGAAACATAGCTTTTTGTGCAGACTTCAGTAGCGGATTTTCTCAGCGGCGCGGCAGGCTGCTTGCGAGCTAGCGAACACACACACACACACACACACACACACACACACACACACACACACACACACACACACACACACACACATTGCCGCTGTTCTTATGTTATGGGGCACCTACCTACCTGTCGTTACAGCTTACACTGTCATAGCTAACTTAGCACATCCCCTACATTTTAGCTTTGCTTGAAGGTTTTCTTAAAATTTTTACTTTACTTCCATCTAAAGTTTTCTTGTGACTGGCATAGGTTAAGAAGACATCGACAATTATATTTGTTTGAGCCTTGGTGAATTAAAACTACTTTTCTTTTGTTTTCTGTCAGTTTCTGCGTGTCCAGCGAAATTCACAATAAAACGTGTTTACTTAAGGATAGGGAGGAGGCGAAAACAGCTCAAACACAAAATATTCTTTTCTTTTCAGACCCATTGTGTGTGTGTGTGTGTGTGTTTGTGTGTGGCGTACCTCTAAGCATGAACTGAGACAGGAACAACTAATTGGGTACTTTGACAAGCCTGTACAGCCTCCTATTTCACAATGTCAACTTTCGACGACTAATCATCCCCCATCCACACTCGATCCTCCAAACACCATCAGCTCTATTCTTTTCTCCAGCCTCTCGATCAAAGAACAGCCTGGCACACGCGCACCTCCGGGCAACCCCCGGTGATCGAACGACGGGGCCACATCAGCCTTTGCGATTATCTACCCCTTGCTGCAGTGCCGTCCCGTGGTGGCTGCTAGGCGTCGGTAGCGACACCTCCAGGCGGCAGGCGGCTGCCGCGCCGCGGGCCCGGATCTGGCAAGAGGGCGGAGGTAGCGTAGACAGCGCGACAAAAGGTGTTTTATCGAAGTGTCGTCGAACGATAATCATACGTCGTCTCGTTAGCCTCCCCTGGCCCCGCCCGCTCACATAAAAGACAATGAGGTTCTCGCCCGGTAAACGGCTGTCGCCGTGAAGGACCCGACCCCATGAAAACAGATCCACTAGGCGAAATTAATTTTCGGGCTTTGTCGGGACCAAAATTGATACCTACAAGGCTAAGGTAAGCCGTGAAAAGACCGACTTTCCCAGCCAGACCTGACATAACTAACCGGAGCCTTGTAGCTCCGCCTTCACAGCAGAAAATCCATTGTGGCAGGTCCAGGCTACAGCCTGGAGACATCCTCTTTGTTTGAACTGCATGGACACGGGTGGATGTCGGGGTAGGACGCACGCTGTATCATTATGCTTGTCTCGGGGCTTAGCGCTGAACATAAGCTGGACGACGAAAGTTAGCGACTGAAAGGCGCAGCAAACAGACATTTCAGTCCTTTTCGGGGTCTGGCTCAGGTTTCTTCGAGAAACTGATGATTTTTGTGATGTAAAGACTGCTGTGGTGGTTGAAAGAAATGTGGTGGCTGCTTTGCATCAAAAGTTTTGTGAAAAGCCTACTAAAAATTTTCATGTTCCTTTCCCCCAACTGTTGTTTCTTCTTTACGTTCTACTGATCTTAGGGCTCCTCCTCCTCTTTCTTTGCTTTTATCCTTTCTTCCTTTTAGTTTCTGTCTTTTTTTGAGGGGGGAGGGATCGGTTATTCTTAATTTTTTTCTGCTTATAAATATTCTATATTTTCTGTCTTTTCTTATTCTCGGTAAAGATTTCAAGAAGCTTATTTAAAATACTGAATTATTGCCAAATTTGATGTGTACTGAAGAAAAGATCATCTGTAGAAATTATCAACATATAAAATGAGTTAATTTCCACATGTAAATAATGTCAATCATGTATGTGCAAAATTAGTGTCAAGAAGTCCTACGAACCCCAATTTATTGTGTAAAATAGTACCGCAGTCTACTGTGGAATGGCTGTAAATGCTTGAACACACACACACACACACAAGCAATGCACAAAAGAACCTTTACAACAGTCTTGCTGCCAAACATTAAACATTGCTAACCTATTTCCGATTGCAGCGTAAACATTTTTCTGTCTCTTGTTGAAGTCAATATGCATGTGGTCTGTAGTTTCCATGACGATTTTTGTTCCCACGTGGTCTTACTGCAGCTCACCATATGACAGTGACGATGGCTGAAATGACTTCAAAGTCAAGAAAATTTTCAAGTTCTGGCTCCATTTACACCACTCTATCTCTCTCTGTGTTGAGGGGAGGGTTGGTGGGTGGGTGCATGCACGTGCTCTATATCTTGCTCTTTATTCTTTCTTTTTCATCATCTCTTCTTCCTCTTCATTTCCCTCTCCCTTCATCCATCTCCCCTCCCCCTCCCCCTCCTCCCCCTCTCTCTTTTTTATTTTCAAGTCAGTCGTGCGGCAGCCAGGAGCACCTTCCATGTTTGTGTCGCTCTTGTTCTGACAGCAGCGTCTACCCGAGTGCCGTTCATGAACTTCAGCTATTGCATCTACCGCGTTTTCCTTTTTGTGTGGCCGTCAGGCGCGCTGCGAGGGTTGCTTTGAAAGTTCCACTTGAGAGTGTATTATACACATATGACACCTTTCACGCGGCCTGTATCACAGCATCGTCGGGTTTCTTCGGAGCCGGATTCGCGGACTGCAGCGACAAAGCCCCGGCTTTGTTGTTTGCATTTCTGAACACCGCGAACGGTGTTCCGCAGAAGGTGGTAGACACCTACCATTTTCTTGTAAAGTGTAGTTTTTGTAGCCACCCGTACCCTTTCTGTCGCTCTCCATGTTGTTCGAGTGGCATAAAAACGGTCTCAAACATCTTTTGCGTTCAAAAGCCTAGCACTGTATTCTTTCGTTGGCTGAAGTGTCGGGAATTAAATCCGCATAATCTTCTGCATAATATTGCTTTATTACCTCGTGTTTATAGTTATCAACTGCAGGGGAAAAAAACAGAGGCATTCTAACCATACAAGAGGTTGTTTCACGACATTTTGGTGTGTGTGTGTGTGTGTGCACGTAAGTACGTAAATGTCTAGAGAAGATGTACTTGACCTAACCTCACAATTAAAAAAAAATTCAAAGTATCTCATTTAACTGGTTGTGACACACGAACAAGTGAGAAAAAAAATAGAAAAAAGGAAAGAAAAAAGGGATATTAAGAACGAAGGACGGAAGGAAAAAATAAGAAATAAACAAACCAAAATAAGAAATAAAAATAGTTTTAACTTGAAAATTAGCCAGCAGGAGGTAATAATATAATATGGTAATGAGGATTTCCAAAGATTTGCTCAGAGCGCGTTACATAAATGCTTGATCTTTATCAACAGCAGTGGCAATTTACAAACAAGAGTTTAAACAATTGATTTTTTTCAATTCTTCAGCAAACTTTACTTGCCCACTGTACGTTCAAGGGTCAGCACACTGGGCATACAAAAATCTCCGGAATGTTTTGTTATCGAAAAGCTTTGATGAGCGGTCAGGTGGGAGGTCCAAGACATAGAGGCTAACCAACGGCTCTAGATGACGTCGCCACGTCAGTTGAAAACCGTTGCCGAGCTGTCAGTTTGCTGTTGTTGTTTTTTTTTTTCCCCTCCCGTCTGAGTGAAAAGTTTTGCCTGCTGACGCTGCGGTTACCGTGTCCAGTCAACAGTGGCGTAGGAACCGGGGGGGGGGCAAGGGGGCAGCTGCCCCCCCCATATAAAATGCTGGGAAGGCAAGAATGTGAACGTCGTTCATTGTCAGCATGAACCTTGCCCCCCCCCCCAAAGCCAAAGCCAAGCATCTTCCTACGCCACTGGTCAAATATGAACGGTTTAAACCGAGATGTGATGTGGATTGACCTGAGGAAGGGTGCTACCTGACGAACGATTTCACTAGTGCGGAACGTTTAGATGCTTTGGACCTTAAAGCACGGTCTGGCATGTCTGGTACGAGTATAATCGAGTGGTGGATAGGCATAAAGAAATTATATGATTCATTTGTAGATTAAGTATTATGACGATCGATCGCCAAAATAACTCTGATTCGTTAAGCCAAATGACATGCCATAACCGGCAGGTCAGAGTGCACATGTGTGTGTGTGTGTGTGTGTGTGTGTGTGTGTGTGTGCGCGCGCGCGTGCCAAAGCCAATTGTGAGTTCTTTCATAAAACCGCCTGCCTTTGGTTCAGGTTGTATTTAGTACAGTTTTTTTTAATATTACAAGTTGATACCGGAAGTATAAATACGCAATGAAGCTACGCTGACATAATTTAGTTCTTCAAACAAAATCGCATGTTTCACAAGCTTAATTTTGTAAAGATGCGAAAATATTGTCTCTATATTTAGAACAGATAAATAAAATGTCATACAGCTATTTTTCACTAGAATTTAGAATAAGGCAACGACAAGAACTAACACTACTTAGCTGAGACTTTTGTTGATGGTTATATCGTTAGCACAAATCTCGTTCTCTGATACGGCTGGCGTTGTTTAGGGCAACAAGATGTTGTTTAGATGTTGATGTTGAAAGTGTCGTCTGTGTCGATTAGATTTCGTTCCAGGCGACGACCATATAAACATCGCCACTATGGCCCACCTGCATGTTACTCGGTCTGTATCAACCTATAGTACAATAAGGAACGTGGAGACGGCTCCCTCTGCCTTTCTCATCATCCCACCCCGCCCCCACCCAACTCTTCGTCCTGTGTTTCGGCCGCAGCTCAGCCGCGGGGCAGCACACGGCAGGACGCATGCGACGGGCTCTCGCCGGACACGGGCACGGTGCACACCCCGCCGCAGCGACTGTTCGCACGCGCGGCCCGAGCGCATTGCACGTGCTGGCAATCGTCTAGCGCAACCACTGTGCGGGCAGTCCGACTTGCAGAAAAAACTGATACCGGTTTGACGGTGGTTCGAGTTCTCTACGCAACCACCATCTTGTACAAAAATGTTTAGTTTGTCCCTAAAGGGCTGTCCAGTATGCATGTGACTGTTTTACAACTTTTTTTGTTTTTTTTATGACCCTTGCCGAGCTACAGAAGGAAGGACGGCAATAGTGAAAGTTGAGAGCACATACCATAGCGTCAGACAAAAATAGATCAGCCTTTCAAAGGGATCCAAAGCGTGGCATGCTATCATATCCTTTGTCCAACCCCCTTTACGCAAATTCAGCCTTTGTGTCACACCTACTCTTACCTGTGACTCCGCACACGAGGTAACAAACTCATATAAGGGTATAAGATATTTTGCGTATTTACTTATACTTAAGCACTTTAGCATTCGTGACACAAATGCGCCTAAAGTTACCCTCGCACTTGAAGATGAAATGTGTTTTTGTTATACATAATGTTTGTTGTTAACGCGTCATGTTGTGAGTGAGGTCGAGGTTCTTAGCTTTAAGAACCGTTTAAAATAATTATATTACAAGAAAAAAAAAGTGTGTATGAGTGTGTGGGGAGGGGGGAAAGAATCCTACCCTTATGATGAAATGACAGTGTTGTCGACTAAGGCCAAGTAAGGCAGATGAGACGAGCCCTGCACCTTCTTTGCCGTTCTTCGTCGCGTCCATTGGTCGCCTTCTGGAGACTGACACCTCCACCGCACGCGTTTGTTGCTCCGCCCATCCCTCGTCCTGAAGCCACGGGGACCTCAAAGCGAAGAAAAAAAGGGGAGGGGGGACAATCTTTCAGGGAAGGGAGGGCCGAAAGGTGGCGTGTAAGGACAAGGAGGGCCGCCGTACGTCCGCGCGCTTGTCGGATAAATGCCCCTTGTCGCCTAACGCTCGCTCGCGTGACATGGAGAAGATTGCTTGACGACCCCCCCAGCCAATTACACCGAAGCCAAATTTCGTATCCACGGTCGAGAGTCACGCCGCGTGGTCGCTACCACAGCCGTAACGACACTCCCAAGATCGGTAAACATTTGCTGGTCACGGTGTAGTTGTTAGCACACTTTTTGCTTCTCCGAGGTAAACAAGTCAACGATCCCGTGTTTTTCTGGTTTTCATACACGGACGAGGACGTACGCTGTACTGTGTGCTTCATGTGTCTTTTGGCTTCTGTATCTACGCCACTTTTGTACACCCAAAGGAATTGCCTACCCAAAAAAAGCTAGTATCTCTGGGATTTCTTTGAATGAAGTCATCTCAGTGTCTTGAAATTGATGACTTATCGAAAGGGCGCTTTTGTACTGTCTTCGTCGTGTGGGGAAAAGTGTGACAGATTATGATGGACGACGACACCGCATTTGAGGACACCATGCACATGGACGCCGGCTCGGACATGTCGGATCCACTCATCTCTGTCGACGACCTGGACTCCGAAGGAGAAGACGAGTCCTCCGGTGATCGCTTTCTGCTCTCCCCTGTGTCCGCCTCCAAGGCGGAAGACAGCTGTTCCTCCCTGTCGTCCAAGTTTAGATGTGGCAAGGACCGCGACAACGGGCGAGGATCCGGAGGAAGTCTCGCCTCCAAGCTGAAGAAGAAAAGCGCGCTGGCGAGCAAGTGCTTGGACGAGAAGGAGCTGCAGAACCTGCGGCTAAAGATCAACAGCCGCGAGCGGCGCCGCATGCATGACCTGAACGCAGCTCTGGACGGCCTGCGCGAGGTCATGCCCTACGCCCATGGGCCCTCCGTTCGCAAGCTGAGCAAGATCGCCACTCTGTTGTTGGCTCGAAACTACATCCTCATGCTGAACAACTCGCTTGAGGAGATGAAGAAACTGGTAAGTGACATTTACCAGACTCATCCGCCCCCCGTACGAGGCGGCGGCGGCGGGGGCGGAACAGCTGGCGGCGGCGGGCACCACGCTCAACTGCACGTGCCCCTCCCTGCAATACCGTCTCCCACCACGGGGCCGGCGCCTGCGCCCCATCCTCCTCCTCATCCTCATCCTCATCATCTTCCTCACGTCCAAGTGGCGTCCGCGCTTGCCCTACCACTGCACGGGCAACCGCCGCCGCCGTCGTCTGGTCGGCTCCCGTCACCCGGGGACTTGTCCCCTTCCACTTCCCCTAGCAAAACCACCACCACGACCACCGCCACCACGGTGTTCGCTTCACTCGCCTCCCAGACTCCTGCAGCTGCAGCGCAACCCTCCCCGTCACCCCTGCCACACGACCACCGGTCGCTCGTGTACGGCCGCTGGCACGTGCCCTGCACGTGTAGTCATTGCCTGGTGGAGTCGGTTCGTTCGCCCTACGGTGGTCATTTCAGTCGCTACCCGTATTCATACGTGGCGGCACATGCATCATCGTTACAAAAGTGATTTTTTTTTTTTAAGGAATGGGGAGACAGTGCATGAGGAAGGAGGAGGGGAGAAGAAGGTGGAGAACTCGAAACTTCTGCCCTTAAATTCGATTAGTGTTGCCAGCGTAACCTGAGGCACGTGTGTTCAGACGATAACGTTGATGCTTCTGCACATAGCACTGTCGAGGACAGACGACTGTTTTCTTTCATTTATTCCATGGAGCATTATGTCACAAGTGTAGGGCGTGATGTTGTAAGTGTAGTCCCTGTGGCAAATGGCGAGTGTTTTTAGCTAAATATTGATACTGTCAACTATTTCAAGGACAAATTATTTCAATGAATGTCTGCCAATAGGCGACAATTAACACCATGTGTAAAATTTATACTTATTTTTTTTACAAAGTGGAAAGACGAAACATTAAGACAACGAATTATTTAAAATGTTACATTGAATGAATCCTTTCCCTTGTTACTTATAAACTTACTTGTCTACCCGAGTGTTAAAATTTGGAATCTCTAAGTGCCTAAATTGTACTTTTTACAGTCTCGGATGCTGTCAACAAATTTTGTATTGACTGCTTTGGCGCCTTATCATGGATTATTCATTTTAAAATAGAACAAAGGTTCGTTAAGGTTTTTGTAATGAACAAAACCCTATACAACTTTACTGAATTAATTTAAATGCAAATAAGCAATTTGAGTGGAATGAAAGAATAATAATCATCTTTTAAAGAAAGTGAAATGGATACAAACAAGCTTTCTCTTTCTGCATGTTTAAGCAAGCCCCTGTATGTATGCGCGATCTTGTGTATGTATATCTTGTGTATGAGGATGTACAAGACAAATCTCATGAAAACAAAATTATTCCCAATCTCGTTTCTCTGTGTATATAAAAATAAAGATCTTTTCATATTTACCAAAGCGATAAAATATGCTTTAGGAATATCTCCTTCCTTTAAAAAACAATTCCAGAAAAAAATCAGTCTCGTCGATACATCGAAAAATAAAATGCAGTTGTCAGATTCTACACAATCAAAAGGCAGTAATTTAAAACTATTCACGAGTTCTGGAAGGTTATCTTAACAATCTTTATCTTAGCATTTAGATAAAAATAGCATCTCGTATTAGTCCAAGTATGTAAGAATGTAGGCTGGACACGAGTACTTGTTACGAAATTAGTTGTGCTATACCCATGTATACTTTTTGTAAACGCAGTCCAAACTGTAAGCCTGCCACTTCGCAATTTTGTTAAGATATGCTCTCGTAGCAACAGGAAATAACGTGTCTGCTTTGAATGCAAAGATATTTCGAGTGGAGTGAGTGGATATAGAAATATATGAACTGCGCTAAAATTCCGATTGCTATTTTTTCCCTCCTTTTTATGGGATTGCTTACTTTCGTGAGTTTAATTTAAGTTTCTTTTGTGGGTAGGGAGCGACAGTGAATGAGGGGGAATGTGCAAATAATGTTATAAAGAATTAAGTAGGATAAGTGATTTTTAACATGGACTCAACCTCTACTTTTCGCTTTATTTTGATAAGCATAAAAATACATATCAGACCATTTACTACTTGTCACTTGAAATCTTGAGGAGATACAGTTTGCAAATGTGAAATATGTGAATCAAGAAGCAGGATCGCATACAGATGGACTGTAATCCACAACATCCAGTTCGTTGTGATGCGCCGGACAACGACATTTCAGTTAAAAGCGGACCGCATAAATCGTACACGCCATGGTGATCGCACAACAACGAAATGGTCTAATCTATTTCTATCTCCGAGATGCATAACTGTACAGAAAAGGTTCGCCAGTAGTTTCTCTCTGTGGTGTATCTACGGATCATCCGGGCATTCATGTCCGTGATTATATTATTGTAGTGTTGTATTTGAATATTGTTGAAAGTATTGAAACTGAAGTAATGTTTACAGGATGTCAAAATGATTCTGATTACCTTCATCGGATGCGATGCCTGTCAATTTGTGGAATGAGTGATTTCAAAAAAAGTCTGCTACTTCAGCTAAGGTGCCTTTTATTTCGTAATTGGGAATAAACTGTTTTGAAATAAAACTTTTGTTGTCAATTATTATTTCAATCATGATTCTCTAAAATCACGCTCTTACAGAAGATCTCAAATTTTTTTATAATATACTTTAATTTTTATGCCTTAAAAGTAATTAAATTATAGGAGACCTCATCAGACAAAACAGTTCAGTCAAAAGTTGGCTTTCTATTTTCCTTTTCTCTTTCTTCTTTGTTCTTATGAAGAATGCTCGTTTTAAAACCATTCTTCGTAGATATTTATCTATAGTTAAAAATATCTGATTTATCAGTTGAAAAAAACATCGAATTCATAAAGCAGCGCTTTCACCGAGACGTTCTCGCCTTTCTGCGACTACTTTGTGCGTCTCTTTGTATGGATAGCATGGCTGGTAATGTATATTTTTGACTGGTACATATCAAAAACGAAGAGGAAAGAAGAGTGCAATGCAAGCATCTCACAACTTAGTCACCCACTATGAGAGATCGATAACCAGCAACACAGATCGATCGATATATATATATAGCAACAAAACCGGTGTGAGAAGAGAAGGAATAAGGAATAGAATGTAGTTATTGTTGAATGGACGTTAAAAGCAGTGAAAATGATAACAAAATACAAATAATAATTAAATTATTGAAGAGAAGTTATTTGTTTAACAGTTTGATACGAAGACAAACTTTTCTATTGCTACAATTTGAACTTTTCTTTTTCCCCCGTCTGCATTATTTGGAAGAGTTGTTCCCCCTAAGGAAGCAAGGGCTGTTCCATTGAGGAAAGAAACACTACTTTGTATTGGTTGTTCCATTGAAAAGAACCCAATCACATGTCGCATAGCAGTCACAGTACGATGTATGGTTTCTAATGGCGGACAGTAATGTTCGAGGCATGGTGCGGCTTGAATGAAAGAAATCGTATGTAAGATTCTCTTTCCAGAACATCATGGCAGCTATCTGTACATCTTGCGGGGGAAAAGCGGCTTTAAAACGACCCAAAACAGTGAGTTTGTTTTTCGATTACACTGAATTCATGTGAAATCCCTGACCAAATCATATCTCTAACATTTGATGCACTGTTTTTCAAGTCCTACATAAGGTATGAAAGTGGTCGAGGAGAAAAAAAGACTGCAGGAATAATTGTTAATTGTTAAATGAAGGCATGAATCTTTTCTTTGTGATATTCTGTAGCTCCTTTTTAGTAAATTGATTGCAAAATCAAACTATTTTTGAAATAATAATAATAAATGAAGATTTTTATAGCGCATATTCACACTCACAGTGAGCATGCTCTTAGCGCTTAAAACGGGGCAGAGACATAGACTAAATGGATAGAACACGAGGGACGGAAGAATAAACGACAGTACTGACGACAAACAGAAAACACAAAAGGCACCAAGTAACAGGAACAGAGAATATAGTGATTCTGCAGAGAAAGATGGGTAGAAAAGTAGCAAGAGGGGAAGGGGGGAAAGTAAGGACTAGCATTGTGTGGACTGTGTTAGGAGTAATGCTCAAGGAAGAGGTGCATTTTCAGTGCAGATTTGAAGGATTCAGTTGTAGGAAGGTGGCGGATATGGAAAGGGAGTTCCATTGTTTTGCTGCACAGTAGCCGAAAATCCTGTGACCATATGTTGTTGTTCTGGTGACAGGAACAGTTAGGATACTGTCATCAGATGAAGAGCGTAGTTGTCTGGCTGGAATGTAAAGGATGAGAAGTTCAGAGAAATAGTCAGGACAAGAGCGCAGACAGTTTGTACTGGATGCGAGAATGGATGGGTAGCCAGTGTAGAAAACGAAGGAGAGGAGTGGCATGGTCCTGTTTCGTGGCTCTAAGCACCAGACGTGCAGCAGAGTTCTGTACTTTTTGGAGTCTGTGAATGAGTATGAGGGGCAGCCTGCGAGCAAGGAGCAGTTCTTAAACATTTCTTATACAAGCTTAAAATGCTTGAGAAAAAGAAATCAGTCTTCACTCGTTTTTCTGCCAAATCACATCAAGATGGGGGAAATCATCAACTTTACGTCATCTGTCAGGAATGTGGGATTCAATCTCACTGCAGACATGACGCTTGATAAACAAGTTACAGCTGTCTGTCAGTCTGCCTGTTATGAGCTGCATAAGATCAGCGCCATCCGTCACATTCTCTTTACATGTGCTACGAACACTCTTGCATGTGCGTTTGTTCTTTCTCAGCTTGATTACTTCAACTCCTTACTTTCCAGCTGCTCTGTATACCTTCTTCACAAACTCCAGAAAGTACAGAACTCTGCTACACGCCTGGTGCTTAGAGCAAGGAAACGGGACCATGTCTCTCCTCTCCTTCATTTTCTACACTGGCTACTCATCCGTTCTTGCTTTCAGTACAAACTGTCTCTGCTGTGTTTTAATTTCTTTGTTGGTTCCTGCCCTGACTATTTCTCTGAACTTCTCTTCCCATATGTCCCAGCTAGACAGCTTTGCTTCTTGTATGATGACCATTTTCTAACTATTCCAGTCACCAGAACAGCAACATATGGTCACAAGATTTTTAGTTACTGTTCAGGGAAACAATGCATCTCTTTCCCTTTCTATATCCGCCACCTACCCACTATTGAATCTTTTAAATGTGCACTGAAAATGCACCTCTTCCTTAAGCATTACTCCTAACAACAGTCCACACAGCACTAGTCCTTTTTCAACCCTTCCCCCCTTTTCTGCTTATTGCTACTTCTCTGCTTGTCTTCCTTTTGCTAAATCATGATACTGTCAGTCTTTGTTATTTGAATCCAGTTTACCTGTTTAGATTTGTCCTTCATTTGTCATCACTATTGTTTATCCGTTGTTCATATGTCGTTGCTTGTTCTTTTGTCCCTCATAGGATGCCCATTTCTTATTCTTGTTCTTAAGCACTAAGAGTAAGAGCATACTCATACATTTTGCATTTTTATAATTATTATTGCGCACACATTTTTTAGTGTCATTTTGCACGTGTGTACATAAATTGATAATGTTTATTGTGGGTGGGCATATGTATATACAGCAAGAGAAAAAATGAGCGAGAAGGGAGAAACAAACTGAACCTTATGAACTATGTATTTTTTTTTATATGTAAACAGTCAGGGTCAAAACATTTTGTAATTTCTAAATGCGATCGAGAAAAAAAAAGTAATTTCTAATGAACTGCTGCTTTCAGTAACTCAGACTATTGCACAAGTATTTGATTTAATAATAATAAAAAGAATTTTTATGGTGCATTAACTACATAACACTACAGAAGCCACAGTGTGCTTAATAAAAGAAAGGCAAGTACACAAAGAACGACACACAATGTATTATTCAATTCAATAATTGCAGATAGTGATTTGTGAATCACTGGTTTCAATGACGTAAGCATGCTTAAGTCTGCTTCAGTTTCTCTGCTTGGATGCCTCAGTAAAATGATTATAAAATAACCACATTATGTTAAGATCTACAATCTGTTATCAGTGTTAGGGGGAGGGTTATCACTAGTCTGTTAACTACCTGGTGATCACTTTCTTTTACATATTATTCTACCTGCTGACCTCCCCTTACTTAGTCTTACCGCACTGTTATTAAGAGCATTTGGCTATTTCTCCAGTAAATTGCTTCGTTGTGTGCTGTTGCATCAGATCTCCATGGCAGTGCAGTGGCGCAACGATTAATGACTGTCACCAATACAGTTAAGGTTGGCTGTCCTGGGTTCAGCTCTCGTCTCAGGCATGCTGTTATTTCTGTGCATGTGGCATATGTTTACAGAGCTGGGTGCCTTGCCATGATATAGCCTTAGTTGCTGGCTTTGTGTAAAACACCAATCCCTCCTCTGCATCAGATCTCCATTGTCTTTGTGATTGACTTCAGTTTCCTTATTCAGTGATTGGATTATACAGTATCTTGATTTTCCTATGCATCATATAGGACTCATCTTCATGCTGGGGAAGTGCATTGTAAAAGTGCTCTCATTATTATATAAATCAAATAGTCATTATGTAGATTTACATCTAAAGCAAGCAGATTTTAAAAAAAGAAGGAAAGGGAGACTAGCTATTCCTACGTTTTCAGGTGACAAGGTTTCTTCCCTTTAATTGAGCAGTTAGGGAAGTGGGAAGAGGGGAGAAACGTTTATTCTCTCTAGAGATCACCTATAATGTGAGGTGTGAGGGCTGCACCTCAGAGGTGAGGGTGACATTATGAAGTAAACTTTCTTTAATTCTTTGATTGATTTGTATAATTAAATACTAGTATTTTCATTTGTAGAATTAGCATGCTGGATCATCATCATCAATCCTCATTGTGCCTTCTGGCACATGAGGCAACAGCTAGGGACCTTCATCTGGTTCTGTCTGCTGCTGTTCTGGGGGCTGTTTCGAGTAATAGGCCTCTGTTCTTGAGGTCCTTTTCGATGGATCGCCTCCATGTCTCTTTGGGCCTCCCTCTGTTCCTCTTTCCCTGTGGTGTCCATCGCAGGGCTGTTCTGGGGATTGAGTCTGGAGGCATGCGGCACACGTGACCTAACCATCGCCAGCGCCGCAGTTGGATTGCTTCTGCCAGGGTGCACATCCCCATCCTTTCGCGCAGTTCTTCGTTTGAGATGGTGTTGGGCCAGAAGATCTTTTGTATGCACTGCAGACACTTGGTTTGAAACACTTCTAGCTTTTTATCGATGGAGGCTGTGGTCTTCCAGCACTCTAACCCATATAGGAGGACACTGAGGATGTTGCTCTTGAAGATCCTGATCTTTGTATGGCTGCTGAGGCCAGTGGATTTCCAGATGTGCTTAAGTATTGCAAAAGCTTGGTTGGCTTTGCTGATCCTGGTGTTGACCTGTTCACAGTCACCATCTGTTGTCACCTTGCTGCCTAGGTACACAAATTCTTTTACGTCCACTGATTGTGAGAGGGTTATTGTTTGTCATGTTGTTCCTTATGACTTGTGTTTTTCGAGTGTTGACTCTGAGTCCTATCATGCTGGCAGTCTTACTAAGGGTTTCGGTCATGCTGGATCCTACTTACTTATTGTGTAGCTTCAGGGGGCAGTGATCTGTCCTATGTGCACCCACTTAAGGTGATAGGAGGAACTAGTGTGTTATAACTTAATTTTACTTAAGGATATATGTAGTTATACATAATCCTGCATTCAAAGAATGCCGCTACAATCATTTCTTATAATTTAGTACAGTATGATAACAGAAACTTGTGACAGCCTTTGCTTATTTTTCTGAAAGGTGCTGATATGGATACACCAATATATTGAATAAATAAATTTGTTCTCATTTATTATTATAGGGCCCATTTCATTAACAACATTAAAATAATATATATTATTTAAAACTGGAGTTAACACTAACAGCAAATAAAAACATTTTCATGTAACCCAGAAAAGCCTTCAGATGATCTTCAAGCTTGGCCTGCAGTCCGTTAGTCTTCAGACCTCAAACCCAGCATGTTTTCTTTACAGTTATTATGCTTAACATTTCAACATCAACAAAGAAACCAAGCTTTGAAAACACTTTCCATCAAAGCAAAATTTTAAAAAATCCAAATTTTGAAGTCTTCCATTTTTCCACCCGTTTCCCCAGAAAGAAAACACTGAGGTGTAGTCAGGTGCTGACTAGTGTGAGTTTGAAATGACAGTGCATCTGGCTGCTTGGAATCTGGACCAAACATCCATAGATATAACTAAAGTACAAACCTAGTATATTTTACCATTTTAATAACTTTTATTTTGGTTACATTATTTTAGTTAGTATTATCTTCAAATTGTAATATTGGCAGAAGGCTGTGAAACAAAACAGAAGAAAAAGATTTATGAAAACATTACCACTTTTCTTGTTATCTTTATTTCTTTCTATTTTTTGGTTCCATTTGACCATAAGTTTAACTGTTGAAGTTTACATAAACTAGGATTTTTACCATCCTTGTTTCAGTTGGATAGCTGTGGGTACAATGTGTGCCAAACTGAGGTCAGGCTGCACTTGAACTCTGACTGGTCTGGGTCTTTTATGTTTTTATTGGGTTAAGGGATATATGCTGTGGCATTATTTTCTCCTGCAATGGCTGGTCTAGGAAGACAGAGTGCAGCAGCATCTTTTGTCATTTGTGTGATAGAGCTCTCTTCTATTGGTGTTTTCTGATGGCAGTGTCAGGAGCAATAATCAAGATTCCTTAGACTGTCAGCTGTCAAAGGGCTTTGAGGGGCGTTTAAACCGCTATAGCGGTTACCCACTGACCGATTGAAACTCTAGCCCCATCCCTTACCCCTGACACCTTAGCTTGATGGATGAGGTGTGCACAGCATGATCCAACAACAGCTTACCCCTATCTCTCCTCCCTTCCTTCATCTACATACTCCCCTTTTTACCCCCTCTTGTTAGACTAAGTCTGTTCTTGGGTGTTCAGTTTCCCCTATCCAGCTCCATCCTGAAAATTGTTGGGTTATTGACTGGAAAACTACATGTTTGGAAGCCAGCTGTCTCAAAGACTTGCATGACAAGGGCATGTGCTGGACTCCCAAAGTCTGCCTTTAGGGTAAGCGACAGGGTGGAACCAAATGGTGCAAAGAAATCAAATCACCCAGCATGCCGAACACTGCTGGCAGCAGCCCTCGTGGGTAGGGCGGACCTGAGGGACGTAGGCTTAGACAATGCGCAACCCGTGTGCTCGGAACTGGTGACAGAAAGTGTACGGCTACCCACTGGTGCCAGAAAGCACATACTGCCCGACGGGTGCAAGAAAGCGTACAACAAGCCAGAAAAATTAACAGCAGTTCACATGTCAGACAACTGCCTACTTCTGAAAACACAGCCACAAACTCGAGAGAAACAGCATTCAAGCAAAGACATTAGATGATGCAAATATTTTTAATTTTAACACATGGTATTTTCATTTTTAAAACAAATGTAACTATTTCATACTCTTAATGCATTTCAATTAATAGGGAAAATATTCTATGCCAGGATTTTGGTATGTAACTTTTTCAGTGGTATTTATGTTTTGGGAGAATCCATTGTTTGCAACAAATAGCAATACCTCTTGAGTATCCTAAAGCAGATACGTCTAGTTTTTTTGTTTAGCATTTATTTAAAAGGAGCATTTGTATCATCTAGGCTATTTCTCTCCCCCACCCAACCCAACACACACGTAACTGATGTGAAATCATACAATTAATTCCTTTTTGTATAACCAGTCGTTTTGAATGATTATGCCGCCACATATCCATAATCACCATACTCCCAATTACATTGACCTCTCACGGTTTTGGAAGAACTCACAAGAGTGGCATTACCTGTTGTCTTATTCCCCCGACCGTGGACGCACGCGTGACCCTCCTTACTAGGGTAGGTGCCGGTGGGCTGGGTGTCCATGCTGATGACGCTGACTAGCTTTAGTCTCACATCACCAGCACAACCACCGTCTCTTTCTTTGTCTTTCTGTCATGCGGCAGCCAACTACCACCCACACCGCTCTCGCTGTCATTAGTAGTCGAGAGGTAGGTGCGAGGAGATTAGTCAGGTAAGCTGGCCCGAGAAACGAAGACCCCTCTTTGGGATGGTAAAGACGCTAAGGACTTTGTTGGTGCCTGCCCACCCTGGGCTGCCCCTGTCGCCCTCCTGGGCATTAGTCTTCCCATAAAACTGCCGACAGAAAAATGGAGGTGGCAGGCAAGGGCTGTTCTCCTGTTGCCCAGTGTAGGGTGCAGAAGGATTTACAGCTTGTAAACCAAGTATAACCAATTAAACCGAAGGTTCCCGTGCAGTCACCCACCCGGTAACTGGACCTACTTGATACCCGCCACAGGATTCAGGAGTGCGCCACTCGATCAGCGACAAATTACGGCGAATGGGCCCCACGGCACCTGCGGACAATGAGGCCGGGGCCGATGTACGCGTTGCCAGGCAAGAGTGGGCGCTCACACATTGTTGGCGCTACGGGCATGTTAATTAGGCTCCGTCCCGCCATCTTTAGCTGGGCTTTCTTGTGCTGCAGCCTAAGGGAGAGGGTAGTGCCTTTTGCTCTGGACCAAACCCCACCATCCTCCCTTTTTCTCCTCTCTCTGGGGTTAGACGGAGTGTAGAATTGTGTAATGAAAGTTTTCAACACAATCTGATGTCCGTTACTTTAAGGGGTTGTCTCTAGCGGTGATCCAACTTTTTTTGGTGTTTGGTAGCTAAATTGATCCATTTCACTATGTGAAACTAATTTTGTGAGTAGAGCAGATATGCATATATGCCAGCATGGATTACAGTCATTACCGTGATATTTGTCTGATGTACGCAGTGCCATGGGCAACACAATTTGGAAAGACCGGCTATTTGTTTACAAGTACATGGCTTAAATTATTTTCAAATGATGTCTGGAAACGTGCTAGTGGCAAGTAGAACAGATGACATCACATTTAAAAAGGGACGTTATGTCACCAGTTTAACTACTAAAGTGTTGTTTGTACTGCTCGAGTTGTTGACTCAGTAGATTAATCATGTTCCAGACCTGTCAGTCAATGAGTCTGCACAGTATTTCGCGATTTCTCGGGTCTCTGGCTTCGGACGCGTGGTGAACTATTTCTGGCTGTAATAATAAACACCAGATCCGTTTGTCCTGCGCTTTGTCGACATGCAAAGCGATCTGCTGTTGACGGGTCTCTGTCACAGAAGTGTTTACACAGGCAGCAGCGAACCTGTCGAAGAAATTGTGGGGTTGTTTTTCTCCGGCAAAGGCGGTTCAGCACGACAGACAGCACGACACCGGTCGTCATGTCGCAGTCGTTTGTGGTTGCCTTCGTCGTTGTTGTCTCCTCGCCCGAGAAAACAGCCCCTTCACCCCCTTTTCTCCCGCCCTCTTCCCCCGCAATTAGCGCGCATCGTTTTAATATCCCTGACCTCATCTGCTGGCTTCGGGGCTCACCCAGCGCCTCTGGCAGTTTCAGCAAGGACAGGGCCAGTTGGGGATATTGTTTGTGACAACACTGTGCGAGGGCCAGGCGGTGAGGGCAACACAAGGCGGGAGGGGGAGTTCGGGTCGTTGAGACACGCACCCCATCGCCAGCGGGGGAACAAGGTCGGGGTTTCATGTCGGCCATCGCAGAATCTGAGCCCAGGTGGATTAAATGACAAGTCCTCGAGGATGGGCAATTGTGCAGCGACCCAGCAGCTTTTCCTTTCCTGTCAGGGAAGCCAACGACAAGTTTTGCCGTTTTTGCAAACGGGTGACCTTTTGTAACGGCCACGTGGTCAAGGGGGTCAGGCGTGTTTAACTTTGCGAGGGCCAGGGCCAGGGACTTCCTAATGGGCCTTTTGTGAAGATTGTTTTGGTGACAAATAGTGAAATACACAAGTGGCAGTCTGATGTTCTTTCAAGCAAGAAGTCCTCGGCTGCACAGACGCTTAAACCACGATGGAGGTGTCCTGAGGCAGTTATCTCGATAGTTTTCCGATTTCCGATCACAGTTGCTTGCTTCAACAATGAGAAACATTTGGTTTTAATGTTGGCGTACATTGCAGTATTAGATCACAATTAACAAAGCCCTTTTACCGCGGAGACAACGTTTTGTGCAAGCAGCTTGAAGATCGGCGATGGTTTGAGCTGTTTATGCCCTGATGACGCATTAGGCATGGGTATGACGAAGAGATGCTAACAACAGCACGGCACGCAACGAGCCTTTAAGTCGCATAGTTGATAAATGTGGCATTTTGAAGTGTTTAGTATTATCTGTTATAGGACATTATGTATACTGATAGTGATGATAAGGTTTGAAGAAAGATGTGCTCGATGAACTCCGATCGACCTTTGTCTCACACCTCCCCACCGTTTTTTTTTTTTTTGTTCTCACATTTTTAATGGCGACACATTATTTTTAATAGATTCTTTAATTTGACATTGTATGTTACTCGGATAATGGACATATGGATCTCCCAGTACCCTTAAAGGGGTGAAAAAAAACGATATCATGCGTTGGACATTTTATAAGTTAAAATACAACTGATTGCATTGGAAACTCACAGACTATTTCTCGAATTGCTGCTGTTTACCAGCAGAAGATGATACGGAGATAAGGAAGGCTAATTCTACTGTCCAGTGAGTGAAGGCATTTGTGTGTACTGAAGCTGAAGAAGGCCATCTGGCATGAGGACGCTGTGTGCACACGGTGGCGAGGGTTGGGCTGCCAGGCGTGATGATCGACCAGTGTGAATAGTGAAAGGGATTCCAAAATGAAGGCATAAGAAAATACACACTATGCCTGAAATACTCATGCTGAGATGAAAAGACAGCACCTTCTTTGTTTATTTTCAGGTGTATTTAATTGTTTCTTTTAGTAACATTTGTTGCTGTTTTGGGGGTTTTGCTATTTATTCTTTTCCATCCTAGTGTGTGTGTGTGTGTTAAGGAAATAAAATATGTCAAGGTACAATGGACATAATTATTGTAAAATAGCAAGGACCAAAAGAACAACTCCATATTTTTGCCAGGAGCTACTGCCCATGTGGCTCCCGTTCATGCTGAAATATATTAGCTCTAATACTTGAAAGCACCAAATTGGTTATTTATATTAAAGAAAAAGTGACCAGTTGTGAGAGTGGAGATATTTAGCTGGTTACATTAAAATGCCCGGCAGAAATGGAGCAAAATTTGAGAAGTAAAGGGTTAGCATAATGCATAGAAAATTTATAAATTTTTAAAAAAGTAGTCGAATTGTCAGATTTATTTTCTGCAACATTTATTTTCTGTTAAAAACCAGTACTTTCTAACCATCCGAAAAGTAATATTCTGTCGAATCGAACTTAGTATGGGTAACAGAAGTAAGAACGAACATACTGAACAGAGGGGAATGAGATGTTAGATACAATTCCAATGATCAGAGGGGAATGAGGTGTTAGATACAGTGCCAATGAACAGGGGAATGCAAAGTGTGCCGTTAATCAACTGCCTTTAAAAGACGAGGATAAAGATATTTAAATTTTTTTTTATTTGTTGGTTTAAATCAGTGCGTGAAGTTGCATGGTGTTAACTGCTTTGAATGAACCAGGGGATAGAGCTATTTTAGCTCTTTGCATTGGTTAAAATTAGTGCCTTGGTATTGAGCCAACCCTCACTGTATTGGTGACAGGCACTAACAAATGCTCTACAGGACTGCTGACTGAGCTGAAAATTAGAATGTGTTAGAGATGGTCATTCTAACATCATTCTCTAATTGTTGTACTAAGATAGCAATCATTTTAAACTAGTCATGAGTAATCCATTTTTATTGTTGTTTGTCAGTCAAGCCCAAATTTTAAAGACCACCAAAAGAATGGAGATACATCAATGCGAAATGATAGATCTGTGTAGAAAAAAAGAAGAGAACAGGAAGTAGAATCTACATTTCATGCTTGTGCATGCTTACATACGTGAACGCGTGCACAAACATATGGAAATAATAAATGCTAAGTCGGCTTAGGTATAGCACACAGTTCAAATCTTAATAAAGGTCAGGGTATGAAGTAGCTATTAATGATCTCAAGCTGTCATTAACATCACTCATAAAGTTGCAACTACTGACTATTTTACTTTCTTTCAGGGACATGCTTTGTGCAAAGAGTGTTTCTACTTTGCTTTTGAAGAGGAGGTTCATTACACTATTGAGTCAGCTGAGCTGTTCAAGCCAGGGGAAACGGTGGCCATTGGTGCCTCAGGAGGGAAAGGTAACTCGTCGTCTTTCTAATAGCGTTTTTGGTCAGAGGCTATGGCACATAAATATTCCTAATACTAGTCATAACGAGTTCTTCCTAATGTCTTAATATCTGTAACCTACTGATTTGTTCCCTTTTAAACTGTTTATGTGTGCATGCATATGTGGGGAGGCTGGATGCAAAAATGCAAGATGGGATGCATTCTGTATCCTTTTTCAAAAAGTAGTTGCTTTTGCCAGTTTTTAAGACTTTGTACTTTACTCAGTCAACTTAGACAGTTAACTCCTGCTTTTTGCATTTAACTTGTCACATCATTTTATTATGTCATATATCTCTATCACATAGGACTTAACAGTAGGGTAACAACTGCTTATTTGATGATTTAGAGATAATTGGTAAAGTAGGGTAGGCAGTACTCATCAAAATGCTGAACTAAGGTCTTCTGGCCTTCTTGCAGCATACCTTTCTTCATTCAGTTTTCTCTAGACAGAATTCGGAGTACTTAAAGAGTAAAAAGAAATGGGCAGAGCACATTTTAATGAGAGAAAAACTCATTTAAAGCTTGTACTAAATAGCAATAGTAACCTGGATGATAACCTGTTGATGTTGCAGATTCCACTGTCCTTGCATACATTATGAAGCTGCTTAATGAGAGGCATGGCTATGGCCTCAACCTTGTTTTGCTGTCTGTTGATGAGGGAATCACAGGGTATCGTGATGATTCTTTGGAGGTAATAATAAGAGAAATTATGTCCCTTGCATGTACATTTTACTGATACTGTTATTTTACAATTGTGCCCCTCTGCTGCCCTTTGTGTGGAGCCCTGCAATGCTTGGGCTAGGGGTTGGTGAGCATAGGCAACTGCCCAAAGCCCTGCACTCAAACGGGGTCCTGCACATAGGGCCTGATGGGATGGTACCTTGGGAGATGGAGATATTCCATAGTTTTCACAATCTTTGAAATTCCAAAAACTCAGGTAGCCTCCCCTTTCAGCTGAGTTGAAGTAAATTCTGTTTGCGCATTACTTTTAAAGATGGTTCTTTCCCAAATAGGCTTCCCTCATATAAAAGATGTCAAATTTGGCGAGATAATCCTTTGAAGACATGACCTGTTGTGGTGAAATGGCTTTCAAGGGCGATGTCACCACCTCACCAAAACGGGAAAGAATGTTTCTTCCCCAAAGAATTTCTTTCAAAATTTAGGCACCTGCTATTGTTTGTTAAAAGGATTACGCTCGTCAAAGCGTACCTCCTGAGGAAGCAGATCTTCCTTTCTTAATATGGTAAGGCACTGAATGACATCAATAAGTTGTGTGAACATGTGCACACCATCAATGGTTGTCTTAGCATACTAACATATATTACACTCTTGGGTGGCGTTGCATAGGCAGTGTGAATTTTTCATCTTAAGATGACATTTTTAACTCGGCAGTCTTGGTTAAGTGATGATTTCTTTTTGCCCAAGGCCCCGCATCCCACTAGTGCCGGTGCTAAGCCCTTCCTAACCACCTGACCTTCCATCTGAATATTATTAACAGTTAGCAGCTGTCTGTGACTACTTATGCAACATCAGTTAAAATGTCTTGTATCTTTATTTTGATGTCATTTTAAAATAAATTTATAAGAAAATGATTATAGCAATTAAGATTAATTTTTTGATTAATTTTTGTTTTGTAAATATTATTGACCTTTGTTTGCTCAAATTCTCACTGGTGAAGAAAGACTTTTCTGCCCATTTTTAATCTAATGGATTCAGTTTGGCTTCGTCATAGTGAAAAAGATCCTGCTTGGCTTCTTACTAATAGTGCAAGTAAAATGAATCCCACCATGCAAAGATAGATATTTAAACAGAAGGATCTTTCTGTTAGGAAGTGTCTAAAACCAGAAGTCAGATTGCATGTATTTAAAAACAGAGTTTACCATAGCATAAATCATGTAAAACAGCTATAAATCCCATAAAGACAATTTGCCAAGGTGTCAGAAAATGTAAACAATTTGGCATTTTATTAAAAATCACAAAAAGCTGATATTTGAGTCAGCATTGGTTACTAGATGTAAGGGACACAAATTTACATGCACAAAAACCTAATTATAAAGAAATTCCTTGATGTGAAGGATCAAAATAAACTTGTATGATGGTGTGTATTTTTTCTTCTCGCAACTATTCAATAAATCTCACAGTAATAAAGTGCAAGAGTAGTGTGTTAAAAAAGCTTTTTTTTAAATAAAATCCTTAGCATTATATATAGTAACAACTTACTAATGATTTAGATTTTTAGTTAAAAGAAAACCTTCAGCACTTTAACTTCATGGGTTTGCAGACTGTCAAGAGAAATCAGAAGCAGTATGGTTTGCCTCTGAAAATTGTTTCTTATGAGGTAAGATTTCCTTCAAATTCCAGTAACTACTTTGGGTTCGCTGGCTTGGTGTAGTTGCGGCTCTATGCTCCACTGGGGACGTAAAGGAATAAGAAGAGAAGAGGAAGACTCCTTTGTGTAGCATCTGATACCATTATCTAAATACTAAGAGTTCATTTTAGGAGTTAGCATAACGGTTCCTGAAGATATGCTTCAGTGGTTATTTATTGACCAGCCTATAGCAATTAGGACAAAATGGTGATATGATAGATTTGCTTTGTAAGTAATATTTTATACCATGTAGATTGTAGTCTCCCAAAGCCACAGCTTCGAACCAAAACAGAATGTTACAATTATTATGTTGGCATTACCCAATTTCAGGAGCTGTATGGATGGTCAATGGATGATATCGTCAAGCAGATTGGACTCAAGAACAACTGTGAGTGCAATACATGTGTAAAAGTATGCATAGTATTTGTGTGAGTGTGTCTGTGTGTGTTCATGCACACATGCATGTATATGTCTGTGTATGTGACTGTATAGGTGGATATGTCAGTGTGTTTGCATGGATGTGTGCACACATGTCTGCTTGGTCAGATGTATGCATGTTAGTGTATGTGTATTAAATGTTTAAAGGACAAGCTGAGTGCAACATTTTTTTCTTTATGATTGGGTTGAGTTCATTTTAAAACAGCAATTCCCAAAATATGAGTACATAATTATACTTATTTTTCAAGATATAAGCCTTCAGATATTGGAATTCTTACCTGCCACAGGAAAGCACGTGCCAGTAGTATTTTGTTAAGCAAGTGTGGCTCAGATCAGCAAATCTGTGCAAGTCTTTGAGTCAAAAGAAGAAAAATCGCTGCGGTTGTCGTGTTCAAGAAGCGATTTTTTGCCCAGAAAATGAAACGGCTGATTTTGGGAATACAGCCCTATAGATTTGAACTTTATTTAGAAGATTTGACTGAAGTTAAAAAAATAATTAAAAGGTCCAAACCAAAATTCACTTAACAGACTGGTAAGTAAATCTTCTCCAGATCAAAATTTAATGACCAACAATCACGGTCATTGCAGTGTACATAACTTGTATTATTATTGATTCTCTGTTACTAAGTGGGCGCATTTGAATTAATTTTTCCATGTTTATTATTGTTAATAAAATACAAGCACATTTAATGTGTGTTTGTCTTAGACAAACTCCTTTAATATTTTTTTTATTTGACAGGTGGTCAATGTCTAGCATTGCATTTTTATTTTATACTTACAGCTGACTACTGATAATGACTTTTTTACCATTAAAAATATAACATAATAATATGATATATACTTATCGATGTAAAAAGTTACTTCTTCCTCATTTAGCTGTATGCAAAATTTACTATTTACTTACTGATGCTCGCACTATTCCCATTCAAGCTCCTCATGTGTTTTTCACCCTTTATTTTTTTAGCTGTTTCAAACACACACATCAATGGTGTCCTCACACTGTCACTTGTTTTTAGCATTGTGCTGGATAAGGACATGACTGATGATGCGATTGTGACTGTCTCACGATATTACTTGTAGACCAAAAGAGTATAAAAAGAGTCTATGTTGCATATCCAGTGCTTGATCTTTGTTTAAGCTTTTTACCATTACCTTTAGTTGGTTTTAACAGCTCATATTTTTGTATAGTTGCCTCTGCTGTAGGAAGAAGTTCTCGCTTTTCTGAAAGTCCAAGACTGGATAAGTGACTGGATAACAATCAATTTTGAAATGTTTTGAGCAAATTCTTGAGTACTGTGTGGGAACAAATTTGTCACAGCACGTTTGAACAAGGCAGAGATCTGTATATACAGATTTCTGAACAAAGTTAATTCACTAGTGTTTGTAGCCATTATCTTTAGAATTTCCTAAATGAATATAAACTAACTTAATCTGAGTGTCAAAGAGAACATTCAGGAACAGCAAATTGTGTCCTAGTCTGTTTTCTTTTACCGAGGATTCCATCTTTTCTGTTCAAATTTAGCTTATGCAGACGACACTATTTTCCCTTTTGTCACTTCCTGTTTTCTCAACAAATCCAGGTCTGCTTAAGAGAAAAATAATATAAAATCTCTTTTACCTCTTTGTCATAAAGTACCACCTGAATATGTTTTAGTGATACTTAATGCTTTGTTTCCAGCGATTGTCCTTTAAGCTATGTTATGCAGAAGATTTTCTGTTTTACAGGTACATTTTGTGGGGTGTTCAGGCGACAGGCTCTTGATCGTGGTGCTATGATGCTAAATGTAGACAAAATTGTCACTGGTAAGATTCTTTCTAGAATGGTAGATGTATTCTAGTATATATATATATATACTGGTATAGGTACTGTCATTTGGGGTCCCTCTGATGTTGAATAGTTTTTCTTAAGATACTTTTTTGTTTCTTTTACACAGCTTAGTTTAGTCATGAGATTCTTGTCTTACTTTAATTTGTTTATACTTAGTATAACACTAAAATGTTACAATGAATAGCTGTTTATTATAATATTAATATTTAAAACTATATGATCTTTATTTTATTTTACCATGTTTCCTGGTTGCTGTTTAACTACTCATTGTATCATATCTGACATGCACTGTTTTATTTTTGCTGTACAGGACACAATGCTGATGATATTGCTGAGACTATAATTATGAATAGTAAGCAGTTTCATCAGATCATTCTTAGTGATGGTTTACTTGTAAATAATGTGAAGAGTTAGATGACTGAAATGTCCATATCACAGATAGTGTTGACATGAAAGTGGAAAAAGTAATTGATTGCTAAATTACTTGCATATCTCAGTAGCTTTCACTAAACATTCATAGGTTGAAAAAAATAGTAAAAGCAGATTTATATAAGTATTTTGCCACTGTACTGTAGGCCCAATGCACAACATGGAACAAAAACACACAGAAAATGTGCAAAGCACACATTCAGACACAGACCGAATATATCAGCAAACATAATTCAGAGACATTAACAGCCATGGTGACAAGGCAGAGAAAGAGAATCACAAAGCATGCAACAATAACAAAGTATCAAGAGTGAAGGAGGGAGGAGGGAAAAGGCAAGTTTGCAGTCATCTTGAACATTGCAAGGGACATAATCCAGGTTAATACATCATCTAGCAGTGTTAAAATCTAGTGGTATAAAATGAAGAATCTAGCAGTTTGTCTAATTAGAGTATAAATTTCTTTTAAAGTTATTATTTTGTAAACATAGTTGTATCACAATATCAAGTTGATAAATTTGCTTCAAATTATAGATGTTTAGTTCTGACATGACAGCTTTGTTTCTTTTGTGGCACCTTACCATTAAAATTTTTGACTTACAGTACTAAGAGGTGATATTTCTCGTTTGAGAAGGTGCACAGCAATAATGACTGTGAGTGGCAATTTTTCTACAGTCTTGAAAAATATTTGTGTGCTTGTTCTTTTTTTTCCATTTTTCTCTCTTACACACACACACACATTTGTATATGTATGCATACATGGACACATGCATCCATAAATACAGACTAGAGAAGGAAAACTTTATTTGCTTTCATAGCAAAGTGTAAATGAGTCACTTAAGTGTAATGTTGAGACCTAAATTTGTAATTAATAATAACAGTACGGCAAACTTTTGTAGCACCATATCCCTGTGCTATAGACAGGCTAATGGTGCTTTACAAAAACAAAAAACAGACATACAGTACATAATTAGCATACAAACTACTGAAAGTTTGTACATTGCGTTGAAAGTTTTTAAACATTTTCAAAAGTGGTAGTAATTAAAGCATATATTTCTGTCACAATGTTGATTTTAGTCTTATTTAGAAAAAGAACTTTTAGATCTAAAAATAATATGGACTTATTTTTTTTAACTGATACTTTAGGGAACTGATGGAGCGCTTCCTCGGTGTAAACCTTTCAAATATACATATGAAAAGGAAATTGTTATGTGAGTATGGTTTACAGATAAGAAGAACTTTCTGGAATAGTTTAAATGTCAGTAAAAGATGCTGCAAAGAGGTTCATTTGGTGATTTTAATACCATCTTTTCCCCCTTAAAGTGTGTCCCTGATAATAATTTAACAAGAACATTCTCAAAATGTATGCGTCACCTAATATACGCACTTGTATATCCTGTAAATCCTGAATTTTCTGTTACATTTCTAGACTTTGTGTGCACTAACCAATTTGAGGATGAATTGTACTGTACAATGCAGAATGTAAACAATGTTTATATTTGCTGGCAAGGTTGCATACCTTTGCAATGAAACAGCTTCATTCACTTCATTCACTAACCCCCACTTTGAGACTTTAGACAGAGTTTGAACTTCTGATGCACATCAATGATTTATGTGTTGTTTTTTTTTCTAAGGTATGCCTACTACAAAAACCTGGACTACTTTTCAACCGAATGCATCTACTCCCCTAATGCATACAGAGGCCATGCCAGAAAATATATCAAAGACATAGAAAAAATCCGTTCCAGTGCAATTCTGGGTAACAGCATCTTGTGTATTATTACTAAATACTGTTATGCTTTAGTCTGCCATAAGATCATTAATTGATTGCAGTTGTCTGTGTGTGTATAGGTTTGTCTTTATTTAAGAGGGAAAGGTCTGCTTTAATGCTTTTAAGTTTTATTTCTCATAAATTAAAATTTTTTGATAGATAACATGTCTTCTGGGATATTTTTAATAGAGCATCACAGATGATGTTTTTTCAAAGCACTTAACACAGATCTGGTTGTGTGGGTAAGAGAAGTTGTGTGCAAGCTTTGAAATATTTGCATCTTTAGTATGTTATTAAATTATAATTCTGGATAGATTGTTGTTTTGCAGATATCATTCACAGTGGAGAACGTCTGTCTGTCAAGGAAGATGTCCGCATGCCTGTTCAGAGTAAGATCCACACAAATGCTGCACTCTTTGTTTAATATATTCAATTTCATTTCACGTTGTTCAAGAAAATCACAAATTTAAACTTATACAGTTGTGTGAAAATCTTTGCAAGATATTGTCTATGTATATGTCATGATAGTTTAATTAACAGAGAGTGGGACTGTCTACATCTCCAAGTTGAGCACCTCTGCTAAATTTACTGACCAGAAAGTGTGAAAGCTTAAACAGATTTTTGAGTTGTTCAGTTCTTGTGATGCCCATTGAAAGATGTAACAGGCTCTTGTGAAGCTCATTAAAAAAGTTTAACAGGCTTTCTTGATATCATCAGACGATTTTACATAAAGTTGTGGCATTAACTGTTGACAGGGACATGTCAGCGCTGTGGCTACATCTCTAGCAATGAGGTCTGCAAAGCTTGTGTGATGTTGGAGGGACTAAACAAAGGACGTCCAAGGTGAAGGACTTGCCCTCTGTTCTTGTGTATTTTTTTAAAAATCCTTTATCTGCTAAAGATGTTTAAAAAAATATAGTCATAATTTTCTTTTGATTCTGTTGGATTCTTTATTAATGTTTTTGATTTATGCTTTTTTGGCTTTAAACTGTGCTCAGAAATAGTCATCATATTCATTATCACTGATGTATACATCCACCCTAAAACTTAAAAAAAAATTAATTCAGATGTTTCTTCACTTGCGTACCACTGTGCATAGTGACTATGACCTATCAACTTCAGCTGAAAGCATTTGTGCTATGTAGTATCTGAGAACCATCGATCGTCCTAGCCAGAGAAGCAGATCAGTAATTAATTAGATAGGTAAGACAGAGCCATGCTGTGCAGCACTACAGTGACAACCACATCTTACTTACCTCTTGTTAACGTTTTCAGTATGTGTTAATGAAACTCTAGAGGAATACTAGTGTGTTTTCCTTTTTCTTGTTTTTAGTATAATCCATTGTTTTAGGTAGCAGCGTTGTATGGGTGTTCTTGCTGTATCTATTTCTGGAGTGATACTTGAGACAAGATTTAATAATCTTCATTTATCTTTTTTTCAGGTTGGGGATCGGGAAAACTCATAAGGAGAGAAGAAAAGTAATGTTTTTTCTTTTTCTCATTAATATCGCTAACTTTGAATTGTAGCTGAAGGTGTAGTTACGACGTAGACAAGGTTCAGAGGACAGCATTTAACCTTTGATATTTTTACTGATGGGATGCCAATGGTGGTAGAGATAAGAAGGAAGAAAACAGACAAATACAACAAAAGCAATCAAGCAGTTACTGGAAACAAATTTGATTGACCTGCACCCGAATCGGTTTCACTCATTAAAAACAAAACGTGTCTTGAAATGTAAGTTTTTCAATCCTGCTTTGATGATGCAAAGTGACACAATGTTTACATTTCGTTTCATTAGTGGGAGGAGGAGCTGGCCTCGCAGGATGTGCAACCTCCAGAAGATACTAACGACGACAAGGCGGACGAGGAGTGCGGCACCAGGTCGGAAGGAGGCGGCGGTGCTGGCTGTGGTCAGTGCGCGTGCGGTGGACGGAACAGAAGTAGCGTCACTTCTGGCGGAGCTGCTGACATCAGCGAGGCCCGGCCGCAAGGTGCTTCAGAAATTGAAGGCAGGGTGAATGCCGGGAAACTGGACGAGGCGCAGGAACTAGTCGCTGCCATGGAGAAAGTGCGCCTGGGCGGACGGACAGTCAGACCAAATCTTCTGGAGTTTTGATGCCTGGCCATGGGTGGCACTAACTGTTGTTCCGGTGCTGCATGCGATTTTATGTGAAGCTGGAGGAAAAGGTGCGGCCGTGATGGGGGGCGGGGGAAGGGATTTAGAGTTGTCTGTGATTCTTGTAAGAAAACACTAAGGTGCTATAACTTGCTATGAGAGCTTCAGAGTGAGAGTGTGAGCTACTTCATGACAGTGCGTGGATGTTGTGAATGAATTTATAAAAGAGAACGATTTTTGGTGTCTTCAGAAATAAGCAGATAAACACACATAAATTCATCATCAGCAGATTGTTTTCTCTTTCCTTATTTTTTTTTAAGATATGATAATGATTATTATGTTACATAGGCGTTCCTTCCCTCTGTGTGTGTGTGTGCCCGCGAGGGTAGTTTTCCTTTATTATTGCCTGAAAGTTTCCTAAATTATTATTATTAGTAGTAATAGGAGTACTTAGTCTCAAACAAATAGCGTTACTGTACCGAATAAGCGTGTCAAGATGCTGGTGTTGACCATTGCCAAGTAATATGTGAGATAAAGCTAATAGGGTTAATAGCACCTCTAACAATATTTTTAATGCAAGAAAATTAATAGCATCCCCACGAAATCGCTGGTATACAGTTTAGTGTTTAAATGCCATAAAATAGCCCGGGACTTCACTGCTTCATACATTCCAGTGTTTCGTCGCAGACCTAGGATTATGGGACAAGCGTCTTGTTTCCGAAGTTATAAAGCAGTGTCCAGACCTAACATATGGAGGTTTACCCCTGGAGCTGTGACAAAAGCGGTGACATGAGATGTTCTAGGTTAAAGAAATATGCAGTAGTGTGCGCAGGGTTAGGACGCCGCTTTATAACTTCGGAAACAAGAAGCTTTTCCTTGAGCTTCCAATTTTGGCCTGGGGTAATTGGTCGAGGGGATAATCTGCTAGTGACAAAAGCATTCAATGATGCTCAGAGGATGATTCAAAACAGCACCTAACTCTAATCATACCCTAATCTGCAACAGGAAATCCAACACAGCATAGAAAGGTTGGGCATGCACTTACACTAGTTTTTTGTGACATAATTTAATAGTATAAGAACGTAACGCAGGATCAAGATCACAATGAGCAGTTCTAAAACCAAGTTTGTTCTAACAGAATGTGTTGACTGAAAAGAACACTAGCACCCACAAAAGCTGTGTATTTCTATTATAGTCAGCAGGAAAGACAAGCGTTATAATTTGATTTGCTTACAAGAAAGTTTGCCACTCGATTTGTTTAAGCCAAGTATAGTGAATTTTAAATAAAGATAGACAATTCTCTGAAAAGAAAACAAAAAGATAATAGAAAAAAAGAAAAATTTAACGCCTCATCAGACAAAAAAAGAGAATGGGGGAAGGAGATGAAAAAATTGTAAGTATAGAACGAGAAGAAAACGTAAAGGAATAATACAAGCTCGAGTAGAGCTCAAGCTGAATGGAAAGAAGGGAGAACAGAAAGTAACACGAAGAACACTGAAAAATGAATGATAACAAAATTATTTGAGCAAAAAGTTGGTACCGTTGTTCTCCTCCCATTAGAGTGTTATTCCATGCAATTTTCTTTCTCTCTATCTCTCTTTCTATATGTAACATTTACTGTAGGTACTTAAGGCAGCATCGAGAACCAGAAAAAAAGACCCAGAAAAACGACGACTGCTCAGGTCTTGCTCTTCTTAAATGTTTCTCTCTCTGCGTATGGCGAAATGGGACTGGAAGGTTCCTAAGAGTTCCACGGTGAAAAATGTTTGAATTTGTGTATTTCCAAGGCCAGCTTGCCAAGGAGAAGAGCGTAGGGAGATAGTGACGTGAAGGGGTGATAACTTCGAGCAAAAAAACAAAAAAACAAATAAAACCCCCAAACAAACCAGACAAACGAAAAGTGGAGGGAAGGTTTTAAATTGATCTAATCAAGTTGCATAAGACAGCGCTAACAATGCCTGCGAAGTATACGTTAAAAAAAAAGTAAATTCAAAGGAAGGGTTATATTTATCACATATCCATGACCACTAACACTCTACACCCGGGGCTGGGAAACGTCTGTTCGCGCAGAAAGAACACATGGCTCTCACACGACTGAGAACGGGCTCCATCCGGACGCAGACATTACTTGTTTACAAAGTTCCGCATTGGAGAGTCCCAAGAGTGCCATTGTGGCACGGGCCCAATAACGGCCCACTTCCTGCAGGACTGTCCAACCCTCGAGGACCGAGAGCAGAGACACACCTAAGAAAAAAACTTTTTTTCGGATCCCTGCGGTGTCAGGTTCACTGGAGTTATTGTCCGAGGGCTCGAAGAATAATTCAACACAAATTATATAAATGTATTACCTAGTGTGTGTACTTGTTTGTAATTTCAGAAAGAATTAATCGGCATTAGGTGTGAAGTCCACTAATGGTTCAAGGGGAAGTACGCATGAAGAAAAGTTTGACCCGCCTCACAAACATGATTATGTCCCCTTGATAACAGTTACTTGTTTCTGTTAACCTCCATTTCTATAAGTCAATGGTTAATCCCATTTTCAAAAGCAGTTTTCTTACATATTTTGATTTCAGAAATATGCGTCGCGTTTACTGATGATCTTGATGATCATTGAGCAACAGACACATAATGATGCACAATGTGAGTATCATTCACGTCAGCTGACAAGAACCTTTCGCACTGTTGCGTAAACTTTTGGATTCTTGATTAACGTGTATCAGCAGCGTGGACTGAAACCTTCTGATGTCTTGTGAACTTTTGTGCATGGCATTTGTGTTGAGGCGACGCCTCTGTCAGCAATCTGCGTGCACGCGGGACACGGGTGGCCATTTGTCTGCTTGTCTTCGTCGTCGTCGTGTGGACATGCATGCGTGCTCTGGGCGTCTTGAGTTGCACTCACTGTGACGGTGTCTGCTGACATTCGTCGAATGTTTTAGCTCACAGCTGTAGACTCCGCTACACCATAACTCTCAATGTTATCCTTTAGATGTTATGTTCATGCTTGTGTGCAGTATTTTCTTTTTCTACCTTGTATTTTTGTTTGTTGCAATGTCTCTGTATAATTGTTTGTTAATAAGTTTTGTCTTTGTTTGAATGTGGTTTTGTGTGTGTGTGTGTGTGTTTTGAAAAGCGCATTGAGTCGACTCTGGGGTTGAAAATTGCGCTATATAAATCTGCTTTAATAATAATAATAATAATAATAATAATAATAATAATAATAATAAATAAACTCGCAATGAAATAATCTAACTCACGTTGAGGCTTAGAGCAGTGTAAGAACTTATGACCCCTCGACACTTATCAATAGATTATGTAGTTTATGTTTTTCACTAGGTATGCCTAGTACAAAAATCTAAGCTACATCTTATGTTGCTCACTGACATATAAGAGGATCGAGGATCTTCTCACTGAAAGATATAAGAGGATGTTCTCACTGACAGATGTAGCAGGATTTAGAAGTGAGGGTAACAAGTATAACAAGTTATTCGGGTGCTCTTTGTTGACAAGGATGTGAAAGTGCCGCTGCTGCGTCTCCAGAAGTCTTTAAAACCTCTGTGATATGAAATGAACAAAATAACCTCCGAGATGAAGTACATCCTGGGACATAGTTTCAATTCAAGAAGGGAGGGACGAGGTAGAGAATGGGTCCGGTAGGTAACTCAGGATGTTTTCGTCTTCTTTCTCTTCTTGCCGTAATTTCGTTTTCATTTCCCTTCTTCTTTTCTGTCTTTCATTTTTTGTTTGTTTTCTAGCCGGTGTTTGTTTATTTTATTGGTCTTTGATTTGATTTTATCTCTGTTTGGCATTCATAGATAGTAATGAATACGGCCAGTAACATCTGTCATCATTGTAACATCTGCTGTCATCCATTACCATTCCCACCTAAATAACGACAATGGGCTCTCACCAATTGTCATTCATAGCATCAGAGAGTCTGAGCCCCCTGATTTAGCGAGAGATGCACGTTATTTATTCATTAAGTACGTAAAACCGTACCAGAAGGCGCGGGGGATGTCGGGAAATGGGAAGGGGCTCAGGGGTTAGCTAACCTTGTCTCCGTTATAAAAAAAAAGGGCTGCCAGTCAGACAGAATCTTCTGGAGTTTCGAAGCCTGACCGTGGCGATGACTGTTCCGCTTTGTGTTGTATGCGCTGTAGTGTGCGAGTGTATGAAAGGGAGAGAGAGAGAGAGAAGTTGGAGGAGAGAGAATGGTGAGGTAATTAGGCAAAGATGCTGAACGGATTCTTGTAAGCCCGAAGGTATAACATCATGCAAAGACAGTGAACTGGCTTGTGACTGTGCGTGAGTTTTGTGAGTGAGAATTTGCAGAACGAATTTTTGATTGTAAGATGAGCAGAAACGCAGCAGCGACAAATTTGTTTTGTTTGTTTTGCGTAGGAAGGAACATTCTATGATTTCTACGCGCGGTTTGTATTAGTGTGTGTGTGTGTGTGCGTGCGCGCGCGCGTGCGCGGGTGTGTGTGATCGTATGACACAGAGTGAAAGAGCTAGTACAAAAGATCTCTCAGTTGTATAATTATTTACAAAAAGTTTGAATCTGCTCTTACAAAATTATAGAGAGGAGTATTCAGTGACAGCTAAGATGAAGTTTCGAGGTTGTATGTCAACCCATAGACTGTTTTCTCTCTCTCTCTCCGTCTCTTCTCTTTTGCACTACCCGTCTGGATGTGTGGGTATGTATGCGCATGTTTAAGTCCCTTAGATGAAATGGAGCGAGTAAGAGAAACATTATTTTAGGAGTGTTTTCTGTAAATGTTTCCTTTACTTCTTTTTCCATTCAGTATATCTTCGGATTTGTTCCTTCATTTTTCTCTTACTTTCTTCCTTCTTTTTGTGTTTCGTTTCAAAATTCTTTCATTTTGTTCACACTCACTTATTTCAAACTCATAGTCGTTCAGTTCACCCGTTTGGAAGGTTTGAACCTGAACTGAACTCATCAGCTCCGCTCCCTACTCAAGCAAGATGAATGATCAAGAATGTCATCGCTAAACCAGTTACAGTGAGATGGGGACATCGAGTGACTCTTCCGTCAGCAATTTTTGAGAAACACAAAATTTTGATACACCTGACGTATCTAGCATCTCGAATAATGTCAATTTAATGTGTTGATTCATTTTATCGTCCGAATCCCTCAGTGCGACGAGAATCAAATGCTGATTTATTTTCTTTTGACTGTAGTGGGGTGGGAGGACGTTTTAGATCAGCGTCAAGGAGTAAAGGCTTCTTTCCTTAAATTAAATCCAACATGGCGGCAATCTGTAAGATTGTACAGACGGGCTTTGGCTTTATGAGAGTCAGGTGGCGATAGTGCGACTGACAATTGCACCACACAGTGGACCATGCCCTGTGCCATCTGACTCCGAACCTTCTGTCTTCTGGTTGATTAAATCTCCAAAAACTTGGCACTGCCTTCTTTAGAGGCCAATCTCTCGTCGATGTTTTAGACGAATTCGACACTACAGCGCACGAGCAAATGAAGCTGGCGATTCAATCGTGCGTCCTTCTATCGGAAACTTGACTGATTCACCTGATGTGACGAAACTGTGCAACACATAAAAGTGTAAGACTATTAACGCCTACATGTATACGTTGGTGCTTTTTTATATTTCAGTTAACACTTCTGTGTACATTTTGATAAAGTAAAATGTGGCTACGATGTTAGTGCAGGATTTTACTTGATATCGGGATATTTTTTTAAATATCCAACCCAAATGCACTCGCGCAGCAGCCACAAAGACGCAAAATAGACTCCATCCCACACTCACACACACACACACACACACACACACACACACACACACACACACACACACACACACACACACACACACACACTCTCTCACAAACACACCTTTCTTTCTCTCTCTCCGAGGAAGGTGAGGAACCTCTCTGGAAACTCCCAACTACTTAGTGTAGTTTAAAAGAAAACCTTTATTATTCCGTGTTGATTCTTTGTCTCAAGAGCGGTGTTAAGCACACTGTAATTTAGTTCGTAAAAAACAGAGAGCTGAACGACCACCGCGATGGAAGGGACAAGAGAAAACACAACTCGTGCGAAATCTTAAAAAAAAAAATCTTTTTGAGTGAAACTCAGGCTGCTGATATTTCAAATTTAGTTCGTCTCCCTTAGGCTAGATTTTAATCACAACAACATGATCGAGTGTTTTTGTAAAAAAAAAAAAAAAAAAAAAGTGGACCTGATCATTTCAAAGGCAGCTGTGGACGGGCTGAGAGCTGATCCAGGTGTACATCCCCCCCACATTCAAGCCATTGTATTACTAGATACGTCGGTCATTGACTTTCTGCGTTCTGTCAATCTTGCTCTTAGTGACTGTTTCAATGGCTAACTGGTCTTGAATCAAACCTCTCTGTAGCTTAAAGCTGCTGCTTAAGTCCCTTGAAATTGAGGGACAAATTGTTTGTTAGTTAGTTCCCGATACAGAATTTTTTTTTTCATTTATTTTGAATGCAACTCATCCTTTTCTTTGTTTGCTTGTTTGTCTCTGCGTGTGTTTTATCTCTCTTCCTCTGTATTAGTGTATGCGCGTGTGTGCATCTTTGCCTCTGAAAGAGTGGTGGAATAATAGTGCTCTCCTTAACAGAACTTCCTTTCACGAACCTACACGAAAGGTGGGGGAGAGAGAGGATAGTCATTGAGTGCCTATCTCCGGTCATGTTTATTTAAATTCTTTAATAAGCATTAACTTATCTTTTTCCAGCTTATAGTAGCGCCTATCAGTTTAACTCACAATAAAGATGTTTTTGATCCTTTCTCATTAGGTGCAACCATTTGGATATAGTTTTGAACAATTGTTTGGGTCTTAAAGTAGAGGCTTTTGTTAAAGCGTTTCTTTATTTCTCTTCCACATTTGTTTCTTCTGCAAACATGTTATACAAATATGTCCTAATTGCTACGATATCGGTTACAGTGTTGCATTTCTTTGTTATTAATTTCACGAAGAAAACTTTAAGCAAGGTTGGTAAGCCAGCCACCGACAAACTGATCATCCTTAATTTTTTCAAGCGCGTTTCTTTACCTTCCTCAGTGAAGTCACCTGCCCACAGTGAAGTCGATACTTTCTTGAAAGAATTACTTTTATGATTATCAGGCAGCTAAATCTAACACAGTTACCGGTCAGTACTGCTCAGGTTATAACCGTTAAAGGACTCAAACAAGCTGCCACAAAGTTTACCTCCTTTTCTGTATGAAGGAATATTTTTACCTGCCCTCTGTTACCACTATATGCACCTTCAGGGAAGTTCTTCAGGTTGTACACACTAAAGTACACGATATGCACACGAAATTCAAAGCAAAAGTATTGCTTGTGCAGGTGTCATTGATGTGAGTAATCTTTCAAGCTGACCTTCAAGATCTTGGTGAACTCTCTGGCTAACCCTTAAAATCTGTTTAAACTCTCTAACTAACCCTCACGATCTATGTTAACTGTCTGTCAGAACATCGTCTGACACTACTGATTATTTTAAGTTCCCGCACAAGCCTCCTTCATGAGCATGGCTGCTTTTGACAATACCAGTTGATTTCAGTATTAGTAATTGGCACCAAAGTTAAAAATTTCCTAGCAAAATCAGTTCTTAACGATTATTTTTTGTCATCAGCATGTACTGGGGGGAGAGGAGGGGATTCGTGAATAGAAACCGCAGAGACAGTGTGAGGCATTAAAGGAGAACAACTCATCTTGCGAACTGCTAATAGGCAGTGTGGATTTTTTTCCCTCGAATCGCAGACTTGAACTTGTCACGATAGCGGAACGTGATGTTCATGATTGAGCAACATCCTCGCAACAACAGCAAACAGCAACAACGATAATAGGAAAAACGGCGATTTGAAAGAATAGAGAAAGAGGGAAGAAGAAAGAGAAGAAAAGGATATCCCAGGAAAGAGATGGTCACAAAGTGGTCAGGTCACAAGGTGATTAGGCATACAGTGGGTGAGTGGACAATTCTCACGTGTTTTTGACACTAATGGTATTATAAGAGAATCCATGAGGACCATTGTAGTGAAATGAGAATATGTGATGGGTATCTTTTGTGTGAGTATTATTTTTTCCAATGTATAAAAATGCTGAAACATTTAGTTTTATCACCTCAGGTAAGTTTATTGCAGTAAGATTTTACGTGTTTTATTAAAATGAAAGTCATTCATTGACACTCTCCCCGATCGTTTAGAAACTACTTCTTCTTCCTCGCCAATTTCGTTTTGACATGTCAAAAACTTTGATAGTTTGTGAATGTTTGAAAAATGAGAGTGAGAAAAGAATATTAAACATAAAACCTGCAAAATGTATAATTTAAAGGTCTATCTGTAAAAAGAGAGAGAAAATGTGCTGACAGTAGCATATCCAGAAACATTTCCACTATTCGTTTTTTTTTGTTTTGTTTTGCAGAAGTGATCTATATCAGGATATAAAATGAGAGAACTCGTGGTACAGACCCGTTTAGAGATCTTTGTTTCACTTTTTTTTGGGGTCAAAGAATTATATTTCATACGACATTGGGGTCGTTGGCTGGAAAAGGGAGACTATTTCCGCTTGCTGATTGTTCGCAATTCTGTAGAAATGCCCTTTCCGCTCACACGTAGTGCTTCGAGCTGCTTCCCATTTCCGATTGCTTTCAGAGTCAACACTGGAGTCCCTGCATCGAACTGCCTGGCACTCTATGGATATTGGATAGCCTCAAGTTTGAACGTTCTTCGAAATAAATCTGTTCAGACGGTCGCAAATAACGTTTACTTCGCGACCAAAAAAAGTCTTCGCACCCTCAATAATTAAGTGGCCGACCTGCGATCGCAAAACACCGAGGATGGAGTTGAGGAGGAAGAAGATAGAAAAGAAAGAAATGCAAGGATTGTTTTTCATTTTTTTTTTTAATGAAGATGATCAATGGAGTCAAACGCCAAGCATCTATGAGTGAGAGCAGGCACACAATCACGAAACTTATCTAATATATAGGAAACGATCGACAAAAGTATAGGCAGGCGCGCGCGCACACCCCCCCACACACAGGTGAACGTAAAAACATTATAGAACACACAACTGAAGCAGAAGTTTGGCTTTCTTAGCTTCTTTATCAAATTCCATTCCACATATACAGTTCCTCCCTAACTTAAGAAGGCATACAACATCAGGCGTGGTACACATACGATATTAGGTGGCTCCTTGCGCAAAGAATTTATGAATAAACGAACACAGGCTGTACCTATACATGTTAGAAATTAGAAATGTTTTTGTAGGTAGCCAAGCAAATTGCTTAAAAAATTGAAGAGTCCTAAAAAGTGGAACAAAGATACGTTTGTCTTCCTTTAAGAAGATTATAAAACAAATATTGTCAACTATTAACAAGTAAAAAGGCATTTAAATTATGGAGTTTCAGTTTGTTTAAGAGCGACAGAAATTGATAAGGAAGGAAACACTTCAGAGAGAGAGATGGACGAAAAAAAAGAGCATGAAGAAGTGATAGATGGGATATGTGTGTGTGTGTGTGTGTGTGTGTGTGCGTGCATGCGTTTGTGAGGGGGTGGGTGGTAATAAACCGCACAAATAAGGTCTCGCTTTCACGGGTACTCACGAGTAACTTGAATTTTTATTTAAAAAAAAATAATAAAGGGTGAGAACGAAGACAGGCGTCCATGGTTAACAAGTAGAAATCAGAAAAGAGAGTCTGCTGTAAACGCTAAACCAAGCTGTTGATTCCGTTCTCTAACCTTTAGAACAATACAAAGTAACCACAAGTGTGGAATAAGACCATCAGCACATGCTTTGTGACGTACACGAGGGCAGTCGGCCCGTCAAAAGCGCGGGGAATGTACAAATCAGAAGCGCTCTTCTTTCGGAAAGCTGTTTATTTATCTCTATCGAGACCAGAAACAATGAACCACATCCTAGTGCTGAGCGTCGGTGATTGCTGACAGTCACGTGAGGTTTCTGTTTTGTTTTGTTGTTGTTTTTGCAAACAGGCCGGAGACGGAAATGACGTCATCGCCCGTGCAGCTCTTCATCGCTGACGTCACGCCAAGTCTGCGTTTTCCTTCTGCAAATTTCTCTGGAAGAAAAGACAAAGAAGTTAACTAAGCTGAGCGGGCAAAAGCAAACGAGACAGTGAGAGGTCCGCAGCAGCACGTGTCATTACATTGTCTGAATGGACCATGCAATCATCCTGCCTCCCATGCTTGTTTGTACGCTGCCACAGCTCACGTGACCCTCGGTAATGATCTTCTCGCGGCATGTCGTCCAGCCTGCGAGGATAATTGTGACAGCGGTGAAAAGACAATGAATAGTTTTTAGCAAACGGTTTATGCACTTGAACCGAATCCTGAGAGGTTTATGAGATTGTGCGGGTTTTTTTTTAAAATATAAAAATGGACATCATTTCTTCGTCTTCTTTTATTTTGTCTTTGTTGAAGATAATTATTATTTTCTTCTTTTTTCCAGTAGTATGGATGTTAGGTTCTCTTTTCTGGTTTAATAATTGTCTTACTTATAAATGTTTTGTTGGGAAATGAGATATCGATTATCTCCCCTATTAATTTCTCCCTTTTCTGTCTTCCTGTTTCCCCACCACAACCCCCTACCAGTTCACACTATGTTTCACCTCTTTATTCATCCACCAACCTTCCCCTTTCTCGAGCTGATTGTTCCTTCTTCACTCCTTCCTTATTTCCTCGTTCTATATTTTCCGTCGTACTTCTAATCTGTACACGCACGCACGCACGCACTCATTTTCATCTCCCCACCCGCACGCACACACACACAGACACACGTGCACGCAACCACGCACAGGCACACACATTGTAGGTTCAAAGTGTCTCTATCTCCATCGCTTCAGTGCTACTTCCAACGCTCGCGTCTCTCCCTCGTCTCGATCTGTGCAGGGCCCTCTTTAGAGTCGGGGAGGCTACATCCGGGGCTTGAACTCACCTGATCCTTCTGACCTTTCTGTGACTTGATCTCTTAAAAAATCTCTGCGCAAAGCGAGCTTACAGGCAAAGCCGTCCTTCAGGAAGCGCTCGAATCTGAGAACAAAGCTCTAAAGTGACCACAAGGCTGGTTCATCCTCTCATAATTAGAGACAGCTTATAATTATTCCTTTAAAACGTGTACCTTAGTAGGATTGTCACCAGCTAATGGGTGCAGTGGTAGAGTGGTTACAACAATCGTTTGTCACCACTGCAGTGAGAATCAGAAGGCGAATAGTTGAGATCTCGTCTTGGGACCCTCTCTGTATGTGACACCTGTTGGCTGTTGGAATTGTTTTTCCGGTTTCTCTTCACCCCCTGCCCTCCAATCACCCCTCTCCCTTTACTTTTCTGCCATACCATCTATCCAACCGTCACAAACAATGGAGCAACACAGCTGCTTCGCGTTTTAGTGGACGACATTATCATCCCACATCAAACCACGTTAATAGCTTGACCAGTGAGGTCTCTTTAGAGATATTTGAGAGTGACACTTCTTACTCGAAAATATGACTGTTAAAATATGCTATCAAACTGACTCTTATATCTCTGACTACTACGATCTTGCTTCTCGCCGGGTTTCTTGGTTGACTGAGTGCAAGGCCGGGTACGTAACGAAGAGAAAGGTCTATTGGACCGATTGCTTAGTTGCTGGTTTGCTCAGTGACTGACCACCGGTCATCATTAGAATTTTGTTTAATCCCTTCTAGTCCGCCGACGTTGAAAGCGGCTATCAAGGGGAGGGATGAGCAAGCTTTCTTAACACACAGAGGCCGTAGATAAAAATTCCCTATTTTATTTATCCGTGACCAATATCAACAGCCCTGGCAAAATATGTTGTGAACTACACACAGAACACGACATCTCATCTATTGTTCCTGTTTCCAATTACCGGACACCTCAACGTGTATCTACAGCTAAACCTAGGGTGACTTTACCTCCGCATTACTCACACGGCCCCAGAAGTGAAGTCTCACGATCGCTAGTTTGGACAGCTCATGAGAGACCTCACGACCCCGTAACCCGCACTTGAACTGTGCGATGCCTGCAGGTCACGTATGATTTTTTTTACAGTAATTGTTGTCCTGATGTCGTTGATGTCGTACTGCGTCAAGCACTTCAAGAAAATGCAAAAGTGTGTTTGGTTAATTTCAGAAGAACCTGAATATGCTGTCACTGCTTGTCGTAATAACTTAAGGGCGTCTCTTTGCAGCTTGTATTATTTTTGTCACCGATTCTTCTCTACTTCTTTCATTTCCTTTCTGTTGCGAAACTGTCAAAGTGGAAAGGAAGATACGCTGGGGTAAGTAAGTATGAGAGACAAGAAACAGTTCGTCTTTGAAGGCCCGTAAGAATTATTATTATTTTTTTTTAAATTGATGCTGATTAATTTGGCACTTCTGGGCTGCATATTAATTTACTTTTTTGTTGACCTTTGCGCGAGTTTGAAAGGAGAGAGAGAGAGAGATAGAATCCTACAGAGAAGAGCATGTAGGAATAGATCGACGCTAAACTCACTAATGGAGAGGAAATCTCATCTTGCGCAAAGCTGGAAAAGACGTCTCTTCCCTAGAGAGGACAGGGTGCAGATTGAAAAGATGAATAGGATTTTTCTTTCTGTTTTTTCACTTCCGAAACCTAACAAGATTTCTGCTACCACTTTGCATGACATGGCCTTTTAAGTGTTTTTAGGTAGGTCGAGGCGTTTACGACAATGCCATTATCCGTTCTGATTGTCTAGCGGACGCGCAGATAAGTGAATTAGAAACGGTTCTAAGTCTTGTTTGATGATGTCTTCTTCTTCTTTTTTTTGTTCTTATCGTTGCATGTGTTCGGTTTCTGTCTCTCTCTCTCGTTCTCTATCTCACGATACATAGTCCCGTTTGCCCACAGGAGAAATATATAATCGCAAACAATGATTGCGTGGTCCATTTTTTCTGATTTTTTTTTTCATGAATAAATCATACTCCACAGAAAAGAGAAAATCTAATCGTAACAAATGGTGCTGGCATGCCCATACAATTCTAAGCAGGGCGAATCTACAGGGTTTGATTGTCTACTGAACGGAAGAGCATGTATGTTCGTGAGTTAACTGCGAGATCTGCACGTGCAGATGTTGTGACAGCAACCGAAAGCAGTGAACAGAGAACGCATTGGACTTCACTGACCGAAGGCCTGCGTATAGGGCCTATGGGCTTTTCCTTTCGCGTGTATCGGCGAACGGTGAGCACCTGGATGGGTGACTAAGGGGTCTGTGTAAATCGACATTTGCAAATGTATGCATGCGAGGTTCTCATTAACTGAATGGTTATCCGGAAAAAGACTATTCTTTCTTTACGTAAGGAATTATTTGGCAAGAAAATATAGGGACAAAGCGTCTGTGCATGTTCATTCATCAGTCACGATATATAAATATTGTTATCTCATTGTTCTTATAACCGTATGATAAACACATCAATATTCTAATGATCGTTATCAAAATTTCTAACATATCAATTAAGCAACAACAGGAGCAGCAACGGTCACACGTCATAAATCAGGACCATAATCAAAAATTAGCAACACTTCCTAAATACTTTGTCTAATGACATGCGTATGCTACATGTAATACACAGTTCCTTATTTATGGGAGGGCCTTTCGGTTTTACTCTTAATTCTGCTCCGCAGTCTTTTTTTTTTTTTAACCCCATTGTTTTTGTTTTCAAAAGTTCTGAAGTCTGTTCTCGACGTCTGCTCTCATTTTTCAGTCTGAAAGGAAACACGGACATGTCTGACTTTATCCGACCTATTAACATTTTCAAGTCTGTTTCTGTGTCCACAATATACAGCTTTCCTTCCTGGGGCTTGCTAAAACACTTCGAGGTTCTGCTTGAACCGTCTTCACTGTGTTAAATTTAATAAGGATATAATCATAAAAGTAATCAGCAACATAATCCTATATTAAAGTATTAACAAGTCCAAACCATTGCTTGCTTCTCTACATTACTACGATGACACTCTGTTAGAAAGTGTTTCCTAGAGAACCCTGTAATTTCGCTTACCCTCATTTTACCATTCTTTTAAAAAAGACAGTTTGGAACAATGTGAATATCTAGATTACTCAATACTTTTTTTTTTTTACAGAAAGTTAATTTTTAAAAAGCTGAGTTGTCTCCTTTTACATAAACACTAAACCTTTAACCAAACATTAATACCCAGGGACATCAAATACTGCAGTGTTTTTGTTTTTTCTCAAGCCCTAATATAATAAAAGATACCTAACTTCTGTTTAATTTGAGTATCTAGCTGTAAATCTTCGCTAGACTTCTGGAAGATTGCTGTGTCTTCGTTGCTTGCCATTTCCGAGAGACTATAGTCAAGAAATATTTATTGTTTACAAAAGCTGGATCTTGTTTCAACTCAGATACACATTTTTTCACATTTTACAGTCTTCCGTCTCTTAAAGCATAGTCTAAATGTTTTCATCTTTGCTGGATCTTTTCTGTCATATTGATATCGTGAGGCAAATTTTGCAACATAATAAAAAAATGAGAGAAAAATTCGTTTGTTCTCCTAGAGTGTGAAAATCCCAATTAAAATGACATTGTGGTTTTTTAAATTAATGATACTAAATAATTATTTTCCATATTAAGCAAGAAAATTGTATTAAACGCATTATCTGTGGCACATCATACTAGACCTGTTATTTGTCTGTTTGCAGATCAGAACGAAAAGTTTGAAGTGTATTGAAACGTAGTGCGTTGTGACTACTGCGATATATTTTTATCAATATCTTCCAGCTGACGAAACATAAACATCTAATAATTCTTGTTTCCTTGCGAATTCGATCAAATGATAAGCACTTAGCACAGATCTATTCGTATTATCTTCCTTCGAAATGTTTTAATGATATACGAAACAGGTTTCGCAATTTTCAGCAGAAAAAATCGATCACTTGATTTTTGCATGGTAGTGATTACTGTGTAAAAACCGTCTCACAAAGTGAACTCTCGCATGTGAAATTACGTTTCCTCATGTCCAGACTCATCAACTGGGCAACAGCAAGGACGCAAAAATAAAGAAACAAAAACTGCCCTTCTGTGCGCGAGAAATCTTGTTCTTTCCTTATGTTTGCTTTCTTATACTTACTAAAGTATTAACAAGAGCTGAAAGCCGGTCAGCTGGGCTGGGAGCAGGAGCAAAATCCGGGTACTCGCTGCTGAAAGATGGAACCTCGAAAGATTCGTCAGAGGCAACGTCAGGCATCAGTGGTCCTGCCGCCATCGGGTAGGCTGGCGAGTTTCGGAGCAGCAGCTGTCTCAGAAGGCTGGGCCTGGCAACTGCCTCCATGCTGGGATCAGAACGCTTACCATTACCTGCACAGATTGAAGGAGAAAGATCAGCAGGAGTCATACAGGTCAACAGAACAACGGAAACATGGCTATGTAAAGTTGAATGCTGCAAATTTCATACTCAAAACCCTTTCCATAAAATTTGAAAATGAAAACACAAAGAACATGACAATTAACAATTTCTTATTTTTATGTGCCTTCTTTCCTTTCTTCCTGTCTTTCTTCATTGACCTATTTCTGATCTTAATATCTTCGCTGATTTGTATCCTTCCTTTATTCACCTTCTTCCTTTTACCCTTCCTCGTTTCATTCGTTCTTCTTCTCGTGATAGCAGGCAAGTAAGAGACATTTCTTATATTATACTTCTCTGCGTCTGCTTTTTTGACATAGAAATGCCTTATTCATTACTCCTGCTCAGATTTAAACAGCATGGTGTTCATTTTTCCTTTGCTCCGTAGACGAGTTAATGAAAAAACAGTGGCAGAAATAACAGTTTAATAATAAATAAAAGTTGACAAGCTTCGGTTTTTCTTAATTCTCAACGTTCTTTGAGTTCACTCAACCCATCCATTCATCATTCTATCACGCCGTTCCACGTGTTACTTCTATTTACAATTTTTCTGAAGCATTTTATGGGTGAATAGGCATTCCGTCCCCCCTGCCCACACTCTCTAGAGAGAGCGACAGACAGACAGAAAGTGATGGGATGAACAAAAGAAAAAAATTATAGACGACGAAGTCGATATTTTGCATCCCCTAACCAGAAGTGGAGGTCTGAGGAAGGCGACTGATTCAAATGATGACCTGGTGATAGCGGTGAGAAATGTGAGTAGGACGACACGATTACATGCAAGACCATCACAAATCTATCAGATGCCTGCAAAGTTGGCCTACAGTGGGACTTCGACACACAAGATATCATCGCTCGGGTTTATCTTCTGTTCCATCGGAGAGGGGTGAAAAAGTAAGATACAAGAGAGAGAGAGAGAGAGAGAGAGACAAACAGAGACAGAGACAGAGAGATAGGGAACGGAGAGAGCGCTGGCAAGAAAAAAGAGAGAAGATAATAAAGGTGAAACTGGTGAACCGAGAAGAAAAAAGAAATTGATTTTGTTCTTTTTCCCTTGCGTAGTTACACCACTTAGCCAGCACACATCCACCAGTAAAGCAGAGATAGATAAACAATCGACAGACAGACAGACAGACAGACAGACAGACAGACAGACAGACAGACAGACAGACAGACAGACAGACACACAGACACATGTACAAATCTACAAATTTCGATAATCAGGCACACAAACCCAAACACACCCAAGAGAGAGAGAGAAAGGGAGTGGTCTGCATAGTAGTCGCAGAAAGAGAAAGAGAGAAAAAACACCTAGCATTGCTTTTTTGACCTCTTAGAAGCTCTGCAGTGGAAGACTGGCCACACAAAGAGAAATTGTGGCAGAATAATCAGTTGTTACAGATTCCAACACAGTTTCGCGGTGCTATGGCGACGAGTTCGGTGAGTGAAAATCTCTGGCGGAAAGGCATGTGGAGACATAAGATGTATTTGCAACCGCTCTGATATTTCCGCAAAGGTTGGGGCCCACTTGACTCTTTTGAGAAACGCACTTACCGAGTCACACAAACGGCTGGCCTAAGTCAAGTAGTTTACATAGAAAGAACTGCTAAAGTCCATCTTGCAATGCAGGAAGTCAAATATTCTTTCCACGAAATCTCCGCAACCTTATTTCAGATTCTGTCCTTGAACTTACCTTCATGAAATTCGAGAATTAGAGGTGATTTTCGGGTTCAGCTGGGTATATACTTCTAGCAGCCCTAAGACTATGGCGCGCCTTGTACTTCCGACAGCTAAAATTAGATTAAATCAAGGTATGAGACTCATTCCTACATTCATGTCTGTGTAAAGCTTACATGGTTGGGAATGCTGTGCGGCGATTCGCAAAACTAAAGCCACGAAGAACCCACGGTTTCCTAATCAATGTTTTTAATTTGTCCCACTAACGCATTTCCCACTCTCAAAGTATTTTTACCTTTGTTTTTCTAAAAATAAAAAACCCCTCGTCATCTACTTCTTAAATAGTCAAAGAAAGGTCTAAAGGGATAAAAAATATCGACTTTAATTGAACGAGCAAAACAAACAAACAAACAAACAAACAAACAAACAAACAAACAGATAGATCAGGGTGCGGAGCTGATGCACGTGTTAAAATATCGACAAAAACAGTGAACGACACTGGAGCGGAGTGTAAGCAGAATGACGCACGTGCGCACTCCTCAACCACAGCAGCGTCACCTAGCGTCAGCGAAACCGCGTGCGTCACCTTTGTGCACAGTTTAAAGACCCGTAATCGAGCGAGGTGTCTTGGTGTTTGATGATCCACTTACGAACTATTTCCGAGTCGCAAGTGTTGACGAAAGGCCAGGGTGAGGCGGTCCCTGGAGTAGAACGCGTCCCATTAACAAAGCCCAGCATGCAATTTTCTCAACTGTAACACAACGCCTTATTGCAAAAGGTTGCCAGTCGCGTGTTTCTGTTTTGTCCCTCGACTGAACTGTGACATTTTGGCATTAGAAACTAATAGCACACCCAGCCTGCTGCCCGTCATCTGCAGACTTCAAAATCCATGACCACGAGGTTCGGGAAAAGCATATTTAAGCACAAATACCACGAGAGAGAGAGAGAGACAAAAGATTTGCGCGGATGATAACCACCTACCGGACACCACTTTTGAAAGAGTCCATTTTCATTTTGAAATGGGTCATCAGGTTTCTAAACTGTAAACTGTTCTATTGAATTTCGTTTAACCAAGGGGAGGGAAGCAGTCGCACCTTTGTTGCTTGCTTGGATGTCGCAATAGCGGAAGAGACTACATTGAGAGACAAAGAGAGTTAGAGAGAGAGAGAAGGATAAAGACAAAGTTTTCAACACGGAAAAAAGAATCTGGAATGTTATATGCTGAACGTTATATTGCAAAGAGATTTAAATGTCTTGTTTTAAACATTTATTGTAAACGACCTTTTTTCAAATAACAGGAAACGTACACGTGAAGAAACTATTTTAACTCTAAAGAAAACAGATTTGTGTAATCAGTGATTATGTACAAATACCACTTTACGGTTTTGAATCTGAAACCGGTCAAATCTCTGTTTTTTTTTCTCGCTCTCTCATACACACATATACTTATATATATAAATATTTATACACACATATCCGCTATTGTCATGATCATCCATATCTACATCGGTTCTGAAATAATTAGAAATACGATAACGTTCAACAAATACGTTTGCTTCAAGCATCCAGTGATCGTTAACCTAACGCTGCTATAAAGACTCAGTCCTATTCTAAACTTTAAAAGATGCCGTCAAAGGAACACTTAAATATACTAAACCAAAACGACCAATCATTTAGTATTTTTATTTAATATCGTATCCGATGCCATCTTGCGTTTTAGCTATTTTAGCTCTTTTGATCAAGATTATTCACAGCAGCCTTTTCCAGCATTTAGCCAGCAGTGAAACAAGCAGTCGTCTCCCTTTAGAGGGGTAATGCAAAGCGCAAGCCTGCAAGGCTCAGGGACAAGCCAATAGATTGCGCCAAAACTTTGATCTTCCCCCGAGACCTCGCATCCGGACAGGTCATGCAAGGCCTGCTGGAAAACAGATCCACTGTGAGGACACTAGAGGCCTGCGTGTTCACAGAGGAATGCAAATACGTCGAATATAGCAGAGGACGGAAGCGGAAGAACAAGACCGATGAGTCTTCAAAGCGCTGGTGGAGCCAAAAGTTGCAGTGTTAATGTGTACAATCGCTGAACATGTAGTCGTCTTGTTTTTATTGTTCTTCTTCTCGTCTGCTCTTGATCTTTTTTCTTTCTTCTCGGCTTGTCAAGCACCAGCATATAGCCAGTAAAATAAAGACACTTTTCATTTGCTGGATTTATTCTCGAGCAAGAAGATCTAATAATTTCTGAACAATTTTAAAACCTTGGAATAACATTTAGCCATTAGTATTTAGCGTACTCGAGAGAGTAAATGATGTAGGGACAAGGAGGACATTAAAAGCATTTACCTTGCAGAGAAAGGGAGACTTTTCTTCAACTATCCTTAGTTAACGGGTGCAGTCGACTCACCTTTCAGTTGAATCTTGCTGAAGGTGTTTTTCTTCAGATAAGGTTTGTGAAAGTTGTTAGGCATATAGAGGGGATTCAGCTTTTATGGTGTTTGATTATAGAAACTATAGATTCCGCTGTTGCCGAGTATAAGACGCCATTTTGGTACCAAAGGAGTTCAACTTGAGTATGTAAGCATTTTATAATAAAATTCTCCCCATCTTCAATTGATTTCCACTTACTGTAGGAAGTAGAGGCTTAGCATGCTTAAAAAGACCAACCATAAATACATTTGATCGGAGTGTTAATCATATATTTTGAATAGCTGGTTGAAAAATATCGCTTCTAATGACGCACCGACTCTTTTGAAATATATCATCCTAAAGCTCATATTTTATAGCAGGAACTTGATCGAGAATTTATTCACAGGAGCGACACGACAAACTGTATATCACAATAAAAAATGACAGCCTGGGTGGGGTCTGAGAGAAAGAGAGAGAGAGAGAGATAACAGAGTTAAAAGGATCATTAATTCGTGAGCACTGTTCATGCCAACATTCGCCGCCTAAGAAAACCTTCGTGTGCCAACGTGTTAATCACGGACAAACGCCAAGATTTCGCACGTATGCATAATAAACGTATTTGCGTAAATGCGCATTTTGAGTCAGGTTTGCCTCGCACAACATTCACATCTAAATTTGGGACCTCGGTGGCTGGAAGGGAATCTGCGACTGAAAATTTACAGTCCTTAGAGACAGAAAACGTCTGAGTGTTATCGGCTTGATGCTTTTATTTTGCGGCTTATCTGCGGCAGCACAGATGGCGCTGCGTGCCGCTGCACGGCGCCTGTCCAGGGACCTAGTGGTGGACGCAGCATCTGTCATGCGGCAAGAGGTCAACGATCTCTACATCCCAAAGCTCACATCAGTTCTGCACACAGGTTTAGTACGTGATATACGGAGTTACCATGGCAACTTATCTGAGCTCTGTCATGCGGTTTCTCTTGTTTTCTTCAGCTGACACGAGGAACTTGAAGTATCACCGAGTAGTTAAGCTCCACTGTACGAAGCTGGAGACACCGGTTCATTATCCATGTGGTCGGGCGTACTTTTCCCTCGTTGACCCCTCTGCTCAATTGGTTTCTTATCTTTTAGAAAGGAAAGCATGGAGGGAGAGGAGATGGGCACCACCCTTAATAAAAACTGGATCCGAGATAAGTGTGATCTATAACCACTGACTCTCCAATGACCGAAAGGTAACGGGGTAAATTACCTTTTACCTTCTGTTTAAATTTGAAAAAAATATGTTCAAAAGGTTTTACGCATTGATACGAAATACCGGGCCGAAAAAAAAACTTGCGATTGAGTTTCCCACTTCGGAATATATGTACATCAACGTATAAATGGTTGATTAGATAGGCGGACGCAAGCAGACTGGAAATCCTGCAGCAGACAACAGCTAAGAAAGAGTGAGAGAGAGAGAGGAAAAAAAGATGTCAGCAAACAGCGACTGAGGTCGATAGTCTGACAGAGAGTGACACCACGTACATAACCTTTAGCGAGAGCCGGCGAAGATGTTCTTGTTGCTAGCGCCATGCGTTCATCATGGGGCAGCGCTTGGGATGCAGTCATCAGTTATTTCTGTGAACCCTTGAGTAAATAGGTCTCTGATTTACACGGAACTCTCGCAGACAAGAAGCTTGCATAGCTGGGCTTAAAACGGAAATGATTACACAACCAGTCTTAAATAAAAGTTCCTTGGGAGGAATTGCCACTCAAGGAGAGAATAAAAATCGCTGTTAGTTTTGTGGATGGTGGGGGGGGGGTAGTGAGTATTTCTGAGTGTTTCTGTGGGTGCGTGTACTTTTGTCATGTTTCTGTGGGCACGAGAGGGATCAGATTGTGTGTATGTATGTGTGTGTGTGTGTGTGGGGGGGGGGGTAGTGATAAGAGAGAGAGAGAATGAAATACATAAACAGAGAAGGAAACAGCGCAACCAAGATGAGATTCATTCACGATAAAAAATGACATCTCAAACGTTTTGCCGAGAAATGGAGCCAAAGATCTGAGCGGCAAATAACCGTTTTGATTTCTCTATTTTCCAGTTGCAGTCGTCTTATAGAGAGCTGCCGCGGTTGTCAGTCTATTGCTGAACGAAAAATCACGTGATAGGTTTCATTTAGAGAAGTTTTAGGGCGGAAGGGTACATGTTGCGAATGGAGAACGTTGAGATTTACCTATCAAATAGGAGCATCTAGACAAGGCGAGCCCCTAACTACATTCACAGCTATTAGGATCTTTCCGAGTTGTTCACATCCTAGCCATACCTTCGATTTTAAGAAGGGTCTTTACTACTTCTTGTTCGAAATGACTTTTTATTTTAAATGAAGCCTGATGATTTTAAGGAATGCAGTTCGGCTGCGAAATTATGCTTTGTTTCCTAGAACATTTAATAGAGACTTGCAAAAAAATTAAAACGGAATGGTAAGTCCAGCTTCGGACCAGCAGCACACATACTCACCCTCCTGAATATGGCATTTTAGTATTTCAGGGATAAATTAAACTTTCCATTGTCAATAAATTTCACATTTCAACAGCTGAATGCAGATTTATCATACAAATTTAATCTCTGGAATAAATTTCAATCATGAGATTAATGATTATCGCGTCAGTCCCACTGAATGGCACGGAAGTATTTGGAGAAACGAAATAAGTGAGAAGCCACAGCCATGGGCACGAACAAAAAATTGCAAGGACTTCAAGTGTGATCCAGAATTCAAATTTACTATAATTTCCAATATCAAACAAAGACAAACATATTTCCCGTACGGCTTGCAAATGAGCTCAAAATGAATTCTGCTTTCACGTGTATTATTTTGTTTTGGAGGGTGACATACCCTTTGTATATCGTGAACGTCACGCAGAGGACGGGTGATTCGTGCTTAACGATTTAAGGAGAAAAAAAAGAGGAGGATGTTAACGTGAGCGATGATAGGCTTTGTACGTGTCGTCATGCTGAGAAAAAGTAGATTGATCATCATCGGGATACCCACAACTTTGTTCGTGGGAGGGGTGCCATTAGCGATTAGGGCTAAAGCTTGGTTTAAAGGTTTTTCTTGGCCTCTGGGACGCCTTACGAGTGTCATGCTTTCCCATTATTTAATTTCATTTACGTATTTCTATCCTTCTCCTCTTTCAAAGACATTTCCTCGTTTCCATAGTCTTACTGTCCATGAGCTCCAGTCCCCAGCTGATTTTCTGGCTAGCTTCCTGGTTAGGGAACATCTCTGAAACCACGCAAGACCTCAGTTTAAATGGCTTATCTCTAGATGCTGCACTCATCATAGTAGATCGAGCGTTCGTGTACCAACAGAAGCACCAAGACACGAAACTGACAAACGGGAAGAGGAAATGACCACCAATGTCATCACCAATGTCTAGGTTGTTGTTGTCATCCGTCCTGAAGATATTCCCTCTTTTGCACTGTGGCTCCCGAGATTGATGCTGGATACTGATTCCAGCTTCTGGCAGTGAGATGACGTTTGTGCGGAAGCTTCTGTCAACCACCGAGGCTCTTGTGCTGAGGTTTATTGCCTGGTTCTTTGAGAGGTTTATTGCCTGGTTTATTTGGAAGTTTTATCCTGGTAAGTCAAACAGCTATTGCAGATATAAGAAAACTACGTCTTCTGCTATCCTTCATGTGCTCCTGCTGACAAGCGGAGCATGTGCATTGCAAAACATCCTGCAGGACTGCAAAGACTTCCAACAATTACGCAAGGAGATACTGCGAAAATCAGTCCACCCTACAACGCAGATTGTATGGCACTGTGGAGACTGTACATGTTACTACTGAGTTCATGTCAAGAACATGCAAGAAAGTATAAAATATGAGTGTATAAAAGATTGAAACTGGGAAGCTCACTTGTCTGCAGGATTCCGTGACTTTTTGCTGCAAGGGCCATTTAACCAATTTCGAAGAAGCCATCTTTGTCATGCGTTCTAAATTAGTCTTATTTCGCTTACAGTCCAAAATGATAGTCCTTCTCATTGTTTTACATCCGGAAAGAAAAATAATTTCCCAATCAAAATGCGCTGAAAACTCTGTGCCGATGCTTTTCTCAACTATTTCAACCAGAGGTTACTTAGTGCTCATTAATAAAAGAATTAATTTAAAATCATCATACGTTGTTTCATCAGGCTCATGTAAAGCTAAAGTGGTTAAAATTCTACTTCTGTGTAATCTGTAGGTAGGTCACGATCTTCTGTAAGTCGTTACAATGATCGCAGGAGACAGACGACAGGCTGTTGTTGCTGTGTGATATGTACTGACGGGGTTACAGGGTTCAAAGAAGAAGACTGCCGTTACTGTGACTTATATGGCAGTTGAAGTTACTGTTGTGAATCTTTTGCTTGCATCTGCATAATTTATCTGTTTACGAGAGCGGTTGGCATTACGACCACACTACCGCCACCTCAAACAACAAAAACACTTTCAAGGAATTAAGTTCATCGTCATCATCGCGAACAATCCTTTTTTTGTGTGGTGGCTTTTTTCTTACTGCGTTCTCGTTAAGTGACCAATTCTTTTTCTCTTGTTTATCTTAACGGAGTTATTTTTAATATTGTTTACTTCAGGCTCAGGTGGCCAAGCAACCCAAAACCAAATAAAAATAAAAGTAAATTTCATTTCCTTTTTTTAATCCTTTTCCACATCTTAATTTTTTTGGGTAACGTAAAAAAAAATCAACACTATTCAGTACGATTACAGTGATTTAAAGAAAAGCAAAGTTTGTGGAGCACAAAATACCAAAAAATCCGAAACTGTTATTTCATAGAAAATGGAATTTCATTAGCATATGATTATCGTAACCACAATTCTCTGTCTCTAGAGCAAGGGCCTGCAACTCTTGTCCCACTTCCCCTCTGGCTTCTTTATTCTGGATTATATTTTGATCGAGGTTCAACGAAGCGACTAAAAGGACAAAGGACCGGGGAATTACATTTTGATGATGGTTTTTATCGCACCAGAGTAACCGTAAACTCTCAGATTAATTATTGTGCCAAGGAGGCCCCTCTCTCGCCCTCTGTCCTTTAGTGGATCGCCAACAGGGAGTCGGAGAAGCAGAAAAAGTGCGCTGCAAGAGGGAAGAAGGAAGCGCAGTGCGGTATTCCGTGCCGAACCCAATCTAGCAGGACACGGAAAGTTGGTTGGGAATGGCAACAGCTGCGGCAACCTCTTTCCATGGCTGCTCGCGACAAACAATGGCAGCAGTTACCTCCACTTTCTTTTTTTCTCTCTCTCTTTGCCTCTGTCACCGGAAGGGACAACAACGGTTTTTGCCTTAACGTGAATGGCACCCACGCGGAGTAATTCCCAGGTTTAGCTTGTCGTTAAAGTTTGTAATTCATAGCTTGTTAAAGTTTGCAATTAAAACAATCGTTAGCAGTATTTTTATATTTGTATTACGAAGATGGCATTACTATTTCTATTACTGCTTCTGCTGCTGGCCCCACCTTCTCTACAAGTACTAGAAATTAGTAATCATATATATATTGCCCCACCTTCTCTACAAGTACTAGAAATTAGTAATTATATATATATATATTATATTTAGCTAATCTATACGCAGTACAACAATACAGAAGTCTACTGGAACAGTATTATACCATTCACAAGCAATCAGCCATAACAGTTAAAAGAACACTTTCTCGAGAAATCCAAAGTTACAAAGCCACGAAGTCACGTGCTGGTCATATTGGGAAGATCCATGACCTGGATGCCTAAAGCGGTCTTCTTCGGCGAATAAAGGGCCAACAGACTCTAAAACTTTCACAAAGATCAGCAGGAAAGCCAACCTCCCCAAAAGACATAGGCACACTGTGAAATCCCGGATCAAGACAGCGGGTCAACACAATGTGACAGACCACCAGGGTGTCAAGATCAAAGGCGAGTGAAGCAGCCATTGGGAAGCCGACAGCACATTCCTCTTCCCCCATCTCATTTTACTCCTCTACCCCTTACCTACCAAGGCTAACAAGGAGTATCAGGATCTACACTACTCGGATTAACTCGTTCAGACGCCAAAGGATTTCAAGACCTGATCTCTCTTCCTACACACAATCCCTCCATCCAGCCTAGATGGTGAGAACTAATTCTCTTCTGTTCAGTCTGGGCAAGTCGGCGCGTTTCTCATGTGACCGAGGTACCCGAGTTCACTGCTTCCCATTGGCATCGACTCACTCACTCTACGATTAATCTTACATGAACGCAAGCCACTGCGCTAAGATATATTTTAACGGCTTTCTGTTTAAAATAAACAATTAAGAATGTTTCCTTAACAAGCTATGGGCGGTAAACAAGCTGAAGAGCCATAAATCTGCTAATTTCAGTTTCTGAAAAATGAGAAATAAAGCTTAAATCATTTTTTTGTGGTGGGATAAAATATTTTTTTTTGGTGAAATGAAATTAAAGGTTTGTTTTCCTTCATAACATTTTATATGAAAACACATTTCTTTCCTTAGCTGAGTTTTCCAGTTGAAGCTAATAATACAATAGGACAGGCAATCCTCTCTCTGTTGCTGTTCGGGTATAATGTGAGCAGAAGATTTGTCTGTTTGCCTGCTTGTGTGTGTGTGTGTGTACGTGCGTGAGTGCGTGCGTGTGTGTGTGTGTGTGTGTGTGTGTGTGTGTGTGTGGCATGTATGTGAGAGAAAGGGAAGGGTTGCGTGGGATGGAGGGGCGGTTAACATGTTGGATCTCACTGGATATTGATGAGAGTCTGAAGAAGCACCAGGTTCAAGAGTCTAAACATCAAACCTCTCACCTTTTCTTTGTCTAGAGGCGGACATGTAGACGGATTCTTAAATCTGCTAAGCTCAGGTTCATACGGGTATATGAGTGCAAGTATTATCAAGCAGTTGGCTACAAAGCAAGTAGATCAGCACAACAACAATAAATATAATAGGTGTTTTACGTTTCCTGACCTCACACAGGGTAGAGCAGAGGTTTTCAAACTGTGGTACACGTACCACTTGTGGTATTCGAAGGTATGACGGGTGGTACGCGAGAACCATGCTCCAAAATAAAAGAATATATATATATAATATTATTTTACGGGGTATGTATGTAGGATTCAGAAGTGGTACTCGGTCAATTCGAATTTTTGAAAGTGGTACTCGTCTGGAAATGTTTGAAAACCACTGGGGTAGAGGGCGCCGGAGTACCTCAAAGAAAACCGCTGACAGTCAGCCCCGTAAACAGATGTCAAATAAATGGAGAAAGGTGTGTCGGAGCAGAGATCCGAACCCCAGACACCCGATTCTCACTGTCATGGTGATGGACACTTTAGTCCCACGCCACTTAGGATAGGTGGCACACGGGGCACACGGGGCACACGACACACAAAGCGGTGATCCACGTACTTGTACAGAGAGTAGAAAGCTTCCACGGTGCCGTAGTTAACCTACTGTGTTCGCACTACAGGACTCGGGTTGTTAGCATGCTGAGAACAATCACCCACAACCAGCCAGCAGCCACACCGTATCCATCACCCTATTAACCTCCTTTCCTTTTCCCTTTTTCTTACTTCGAGTTCAGCACTTCTGCGGCCGAAATACACCAAAAGGAATTTAGAAAGAAACAATTTAAGAGGATCGTTCCCATAATGTGTGTGGTGCGGCAAATATCTCTCGTGTGGGCTATAGTTTATGTACATTTCTTTCTCTCCTCCGTAATCTCAGAAAGATGATCTCAAATTCTGTCAGAATTACAGCAACTTTGTTCATTTTAAACCTTTGAACCCATTTGCTGAAGTAAACAACTAAGCCCACGGAGGTTATGCTATTCTTGCTCCTTTAAAGAGTACTTAATGGTTTTAGATAAATTGCTAATTTGTTTCTCTTGATTTGACACATTGCTTATTTAGTGTCTAATTTGTCAACGCTCCATCACCATTATGGCGCACGCAAGAAAACAAATATAGGCTTAATACCCACAAACATCGCCGTGGGATATTTGACAGATTTAGGTTTATAATGGAGGAAAATATCTCAACCTTTTAATTGGAATGGTGTTGTAACGTGGTCCTTATTCGGAAAGCAGAGTGGGCAGATCTTTATCTACCTTGCTTGGTGAACATGCGCGGAGCCATATCTGACTGTAACTTGATTACTTATAGCATTTCCTTAGGCTGCCATTAAGTTTTATGAGTCGCTGTTGATTACATTATTTTATTTTTTATTTTTTTGTATTTATAAAGGGAATCGTTCTGAATACTGGGTCCCACAGCTACAGTAATATTCATGCATTTCGGTTTCGAGTGACTACAGAAGTAGATTTAAAATGCAACATTATTTTAAGCATGTTTGCGGAGCAGCAGAGTTTGAACGTCTGTAGAGAACGTTGTAACCAGGACGACCATGGGAAATGTTACCCCATAGATAAGGCGTGACTCAGTTAATATCTACAATATTCACCACACGAGGATCAGTCTATGGACGTCTACACAAGGTGACTATGTAAGACGATGTTCATAAGACTTACCGGTCAAGACTATAATGCAAAGTGCTCTTCAGAAAATGATCAGTCTTGTACTCTCTCATGGAGGTGGTGTTAAGGGGAAAGCACCTCTAGGTCTGTCACGCAGAGTACTTCAGAAGAATATCTCAGTCATTTTCAGACGAGACTCTGTTCCCAAGCTCTGTTCCATCAAGGGAACCAATTCAATCTTCGTAAAATGAAATACCTTGTCACACATAGATAACGCTGCTAATGCAACACACTTTTCTCTTTAATGCTTCTTCAAAGGGAATTTTTTTAAACGGGGATATTTCTCGAGTCGCCCCAGGTCATTGCACACTGGTCCTGAAGAACCGAGTGGCACAAGGTTTTAACATTAAAACTTCGTAACAGTTTCTTTGTCCAGACATATTTGCTTTACTCTCTGGGTGTTGTCGAACAATCAGTTGATTTTACTCTCGAACCTTTCCTCAAGATGGTATTCATGTCCTAAAGTAGTGTGTTGACTTATTGGACTAGGTACTTATGATAGATCAAAGGATGTTGGAGGAAAGAAAGAAGAGCTGAATGGCCTTTATTTAATTTGAGCTGATTATCTACGGCGCTCTTTTATAAAAGTCAAACGTTAAGAGTTCTCTCCACCCGGTTCGAAATGTCATCACAAAGCTCATAAATCATCTGAAAGACAGACGAAAATATTGTTCATTTCCGAGTTTTTGTTCTCCGTCTGATTGAATTTAGGCGTAAATAACAAGTCTGTTGCAAACATCTGGTCAAACAAGCTCGACATTAAAAAAAGTCGAAGGTTGACCTTAAGGTTCTGTAAAAGGTTTTTTGCAATGCAGACGAGAGAAACAGTTTATTTAGCGAGATCAATACTTCAACCCTATCGCTTAAAAAAACAACAACCAAAAAAACTGGCATGATTGGACAAAGAAGTGCCAACAGATTAAAACGACATTTTCTTGACCGCCGTATCAAAGTTTTTGTTGTCTGACATAGCATTTTAACAGCACTTAAATGATAAGACTACTTAACTGATATTTAGATGCTTACAACCCCCCCCCCAGACAAGCTAAATTTTCTGTAAAATATTATCTCAGCAGAGAAACTTTCAGTATACGTTCTTTAAAAATTCACGTGTGGTGGTAAAATGTTAAAGCGGAAAGAATTCTTTTCCGTGGAGTGATGACAGTGATGACTTTGAAGATGACTAAGTTTTGACTAGTCAGACTAATTCGCCAGACGTGGTGTAGATTAGCAGAAAAAAAAGTCTGGGAAGTGGTAGCATTAACTGCTTTGCGCGCCATTGTCTCTTTGCAGCATTTAAGTCTGAGAAGAATGAGCTTTAGGAAATATTGTCTTGGTTACATTGGTTACACCTTTGGCAGTGATCTATTGATTTCACCTGTGATTTGCTGAGCTACGCTTAAGACACATCAGTTGAAGAAGGACCACATATTATTATTATTATTATTATTATTAAATTATTATTATTATTATTATTATTATTATTATTATTATTTCATTCTCGAACATTGCTTCTGTAATGAACACAAACCACTATTTCACATGCCTGATTGGGTTTCAAAGCGTTTAAATATGACCTAATATGGTCACATTGAAGTCCAAAATTGAATGCGTATATGCCGACATTTGAATGTATTTAATTCTGCATCATCTGTGTCTTTTTTTTTAAAAGACATATTAAAAAATATTTCAACTCTCTAGAACAAAAACAGAAAAACGTTCGGAAATGGAATATTTTGGGTTAGAGTACATTTCTTAGTTGTTGCTGTTTTACGCTGTCAGCAACTGGGGCCTTGTCATGACAAACTAGTCCAGGTTGCCCATCCAGAGAAGCGCGTGCTAATCGCGAGATCAGGACGAGCTGCACTGTATTTACTGCTGTGCTGTCGGGGGGCGTTCTCGGCGGACGAAGAAAAAATGTCAAGTTATCAAAGTTGATTGGGTACGTTTTGTGGGGATGGAGAGAAAGTGGGAAAGAGCAAAAAGCGAGAGAAACCAACTGGAAGAAAAAAGTAAAAGAAAAAGAAAGACAATGACATGGGATTCAGCCCTGACAAGGGTTATTACCGTCACAGAAAATTTTACAGAAAAATCCAAAGTGTATTGACAGAGCGAAAAGTACAACCAGGAACTGAAAAAGAGCTTTAGAAGGAAATAGGAAAAGAACACGAATGTGTCTGAGTTACGAAAAAGGAAACAATAAACTACCGAAGAAAAGAGGGAAAAAAATTAATAAATGAAAGATTGAAAAAATGGCGTTATTGTCATCGGAAGCCATTTTCATTCGACTTTCTTTGCTAAACACGCGTGAGACTGTATAAAAAATTTGAACGTATCAGTGGAAATGAAAACGGACACGCATGGTTTTGAGTTGTTCGTTCGTTCGTTGGTTTGTTTTGCACAACAAGCTATACTGCCCTGTAAGACAGTTTAGTTTGCATTTAGGTGGTGATGAGACGGAGGGATCAAATAAGTGCTCTATCGATGAAAACGATTTGCTTCATGAAGCGCGCATTCGCTCTGCCCTACAATAACATAAAGATACGACACATTGCATTAACATTTGTTTCCTTAACAGGAACAAGAAAATGTGTCTTTGCTATTCTTGGAGGCAAGATTGAACTCGGCCTTGATCACATATCAGCACTAGTTATGCCGCCAGGGTTTGAAATCTTTCTTTCTGTGACAGTTGCCTTGAATCTCCTTCACTTTTTTTTTTATACAAAATCAAATATGGCTGCTAGTGAATACATCAACCAAAGTGTTCTAATTCGGAAAAGTAGTAAAAATTGAATACAGCTCTGGAATTCAAGATGATTTGCGTGATTGTGGTGAATGTGAGTTTGAAGACTTGTCTGTTTCTACGAGCAAGATTCATCTGTTAGACCTGTTAGACCAAGATTAGACCTGTTAAGTATGAGAAAAAATCATAGTGTGACTAATGAGTAGAAATTATGAAAGTGATTTGACAAAAGTACCACATTATAAGATTCTTCAATAAGAGCCCAGTTAAAAAAAACTTTTACCAACATCGATTTATACCTTGCTGTATTTTTGCAGAGAAGTTTAAATAAAAAACCACGAGTAACATGAGTAGTTTATAGCATATGTCTGACTACAGAGTGCTAAGGATGAAGCTGAAATTTCAAAGTGATAGACTGCAGTTCCGTATGACTGACATTAAACTCAAGATAATGGCGGTTGTCAGGTCCTCTTTCCGCTCCCGTATAAAGAAATCCCAAGTAAGACTTTAACTTTTTTAATTCAATGTGTATGCCCTGTAAAAATATTTAGTTTTGCTTTAGGTATAAAAAAAATTATACTTGTCATGCTGAGCACATTCATTAGTAAAAGCATAAAAATAAAATGGACAGATATTTTAAAAAGGTTCTCTGTCAAAAGAACTTTTCTTGTGTCTTTCTTGTAACCGAGAAGCACAATAAGAAGAATAGTCAGCAAAGAAACAAAAGTCATAAGAAAACACAAAGGAAAGATAAAAAAAATGTAATGAAAATGACAGAGGACAGACGCTCACTATAGCAATCATTAAAAATGTACGAGCAGACGACAGTGGCTAAATCGAAAAACTTCTGATAGCCTCTTGAGTACGTATAAAAATCAATCATTTTTTTTAATTTGTAAATAGAACATACAAAAAGGCACAACATATATGTGCGTAGTTCTTTGATTGTTTGTGCGTGACTGAAGTACATGTGTGATTTAGAAAGGACACGAAGACCATGTGATGGGCACAGGAACAGAAGAAAAAAAAGCAAATACCCTCCTCTTTTAAGGGGAAGGTGCTGCAAAAAAAAAACCAATAAAACAAAACAAAACAAAACAAACAAACAAACAATCAAAAAAGCAAAAAAAAAAAAAAAAAGGACGAGATGTAGTGGATATTGATCATTGTACTTATTGAACATTTTTTTTTCTTTAACACGGAAACCTATTACGAATACGAATACGGAAACCTATTAAAGAGCAGTGAGGGAAATAATTAAATGGAAGGCTGGCAGCATAATGGGTACGTAATGGCACTCTTCTGCTTAGATGATCACAAAAGGTTGAGATACTTACCTCCAAAACACGCATGAATGGCCCACTTCCCTACACATTTGGCTGCAACAAGAAAGGACACAATCTTAAACATCTGTTAGAAACACAACATACCTTTCAAATTAAGCAAATCCATTATTTACTACAGTCATCAACAGCATGCTTAGGATATGTTAATATTTGTAAAATGGTCATACAATAGACATCAATATCAAATATAACGACCAAAGAAGCAAACAATAGACTGAAGAAAAACTGAAGAACTAAGCTACATTCTATTACTCAATGCCATTTTATAGGCAATGCTTTATCGTTCTTTTAAAAATAATTTACTCAATCGGAACCGTGAAGGGAATATTAGAAACTTGACAAGTTCAGCACTGATTTCTCTGAGTGTATCCTCATAGACTTACGAAGCCTACACTTAAAATGTCTTCGAATTTCTGCAATCATAAATTATCACTCTCGTAGAATTATATTTCTTGATTCTATTCAAAGGAACTGAGAATTAACTTTGTTTCCAACATGAATTCCCTTTGATTCCCCTTAGTATCCCATTCAATTCCCCCTTGATCGTAATCAGCGTACAATATATCTACTTTAGTTTATTTCAGAAAAACAAAACCGTCTCTACCCACTCAGGTTCATTTGTTATCTTACAAAAAGATATCGTCTGCTAACCGTAAACTAGCCAAGTGAGCATGTGACGGAGTTGTTTCAAGAGAGCATCGTGGGTATGTTTATTGTTCTGATGGAGGTGCCGCGGGGCACGGCCCTGTCAATATAGTGTGTGTGTGTGTGTGTGTGTGTGTGTGTGTGTGTGTGTGTGTGTGTGTTTAAGAATTTACTGGATCAGAGTGTCAGCATTGCGCAAACGCCGTGCCTTCATCTTTGCAAACGTACTGTATTCCGCGGCAAATGGTCCGATCTCAAGTCAATATGCTCCGGCGAGGTGGAAGGGAGGGAGGGGAACCAAGGAGAGGGGTGCTGCGCATCCCCTGGCAGGCCTCGGTGGGGAATCCCCTGATGCAAAGCTTTGACAAACACGTGCTGTCCACACCTGCCGAAGACCTGAAAGTTTGTCAAGAGGTGACGAGCAAAGGCGTGGTGGGTGTGAGTCTGCCTGACTGCGCAGGGTTCTTTAAAAGTGTTCAAAGGACATTCAGATGCTCTACTGAGCTACTCTGAGGAAATGGCGGCATGGGTTGTGATAGTGATGGTACTGTCAAAAGGCACTGAAGCGGAACCGCTGCCACAGTTTCACGAAGGGGACTCAAATTATTGAATCACGCCAATTGAGGGCCATCAGGTAGCCCCAAATGCTTTCTGCGGTCTTCTGAAGAAGGTTAAAAAAACGAAAGTCCACTGTTTGGCAATTTGATTATGGCTTGCCTGCGCTGTGCTTGTCAGCGTATCATTGGAAGAAAGAACTTCGGGGTTTTTTTGTTTTTTGTTTGTTTTCTTTTTGTCTTCTCAACTAGAGTCTTTTCTCTTCGCCTTTAGGCTGCCCTAGTCAGCACACGTGTTCTCAAAAAGTTGATGTTTTTCCGCTTTGAATTTTGAGTCTTGATAGATGACATTATTTCTAACAAGAAATGAAAGGTACTTTGGAACCATTTGCTAGACAAATTATATAGACTGCAGTTTTTGTGCGCTCACTTTTTCTTGTGCATTTTTGTTTATAAAATGAAGATAATGTTTCTTTCTGTCGTCGTTGCCATCAACAACGAATCTGGATGAATTTTCTAAATAATCATGGCAGAACGTAATGGACGCGTTCAGGCAAGGTAAAGGAAAAAGGTTGACGTAGTGACGAACGTTTCCCTCTTGTCTTCACCTTGAGATCGTTGTGACGAGGGGGTGATCTCAGGTCAGTCCGCTTACGTCAGTCCGGAGATGGCGGCGGCTTAAAGGAAAAGGCAAGTGACATGGAAGGTTGGGCTTAAATGATAGATGCTGAATCGTTTCCACTCGAAAGTTTGGGTAGCAAAACAATCGTTTTCTATCAATAGTGTCTTAAACACAATTCTCTGGTGGTACAAGGAGGGCTCCATGCTTTGCTGCAGAGTGATGTGATCAAAGATAATGGCCGCAAGCGCTTACTTACAGTCTCCTCAATTCGGTCGTCGACGCGCTTGACGTCATGGATGTGGATGATCATGTTATACTATTTCGAATCCAAGAACAGTGAGGAAGATCTGAACAAGGTAGACAACAAGTGTGGTCGAGAATACCTTCCTTGTCAAATGGCTTCTCTACGTTACGAATTACAGTCGAGATCTTTTTCTTCTCGAAAGAGTACGAAACATGGTGGCCTCCGGTTTCTGGGTAGCTATCTATTCTTTAAGCCCAGCTACCCATCACTCGTCTTTTCCTTTCACAAACGTCCGTTAGAAACGCCAAACAAAGAAGAGAAGGTGAGAATTATGAGGACAGTGAGGGAAATGAGGAGGAATCACGCGTCACGTGACGTTCTCCAGCTTCAGGTTAAACTGGTGATGGTGCGCACGCGATCAGAAACGTCAGATGATGTTTCTTTTGTTCGTCAGTTTGTTCCCGTCTCATTACTTTCCTTCCTTTGCTTCTTCTTTTCTTTGTTCGGTAATTCTGAATTTATACAGAAACTAGATCGAAACTGCTGTTGCTTACTTCAAGATTAGTCGCTCATCTTCCATTTCTTTCGGCACAGAGGAAAGTTAGTATTTACGATTCACATTTTCAGTTTCATCAGGTGCGTCCTAAACCTTATCAAGTGCTACTTGAGTCGTTATTTTAATCAAATGCTACCTCAGTCTAATCAAATATTTCTTTAGTCAGTTCAGGTGAATCTTCGAGCGAGTTCAACCAAGGGACAGCTGTGACTAATCCAGCGAAACCTCACTTTTAAAAACTCTCCTCATTCTGATTAAGGTTCCACATGGATGGTGATTTTTTTTGTAAATTCCCAGGAACCATTTATTTGTCGACTAGGTCATTCAGGGAAGCACGACTGGCTGCTAATAATTCTCGTTGCGAATAACCTAAGCAAATGAGAGGAAATTATTTCCGAATATTGTTCTCCCCACTTTGCCTAGCAGCTGCACACGAGGCGTTATTCACGTAGCCACTCTGCGTTAAACGGGTACCTTTGTCCTTTCAAGATGAAAGTGGAAACTTGAGAGCAAAGACATGTGATATCGTGTAAAGAAGTGTAAAAACGAGAATAGGCTGACTGCTGAAAGACGCCAGGAGTCTCTACGTGTGCGGGAGGAGGACCCGATGGGGAGGAGGCAGGGATGTTGTCTAATCTTGGAAACATGTAGGTGTACGCGTGCGCGCACACGTGTGTGTGTGTGTGTGTGTGTGTGTGTGTGTGTGCATGCGTGTTGGTGGGAGTGAGGGTTGTGGGGTTGGTGGAGGTGATGTTTGACTCTAGCCCATGTTGAGGTAGGTGCGCCTATGCAATCACGTGTAAGAGAGTCTGCGGTCAATATGATTTGACATGTAACAGTCCGTTTTTATCTCAATATGAAATCGTTTTACTTGTCTTTTCTAAACAAGAGAATTATAAAAAAATTCTCAGATAAGTGTTGTTTTTGCTTATAGACCATCATAGTTAATTAATTAATCGTTGATTGTTTTTTCTCTGCTTTTGTTCCCTATCTAAAAACATGATGCTACTTTGTTTGGCTGCCTACAACTTAGGCTCCGAATAGGCATTCTTTTCCAAATCTGCTTTGCTGATGTTTTAAAACCTTTTATCGTCAGCGACAAAGGGGGAAAAAAATCCCAACGATACACCAAAATTCTGTTTTCATAGAAACAACATCTTTAAACAAAACAAAAAAATAAAAAATAAAAAGTGCCACATTTTAAACTCAGATTATCGGTGTTTTTTACTTCGTGATCGAACAAACTACACAGAACAGAATTCTCTCCCTGGCGAGCCTGGGACAAGCCCAGGAAGCTGGGGGCGCTCTCGTGGAGTTCAGAACTTTGCTTGTTCCACAATAACGTGACTTTCGCCTCGTACGGCATCGATTCTCCTCTAGCCTTGTAATAATTACATGATTGTCGTGTACACACCGAACGCTTCGACTTTCCAATTAGGCAATCGATGGCTAATTACGCTCACATGTATCTCCCCACCGCGCCATTACAACGAGAGTGCAAAAGCGTTTAAGCGGCTCTGTCACTTGTCGCATCGATCCCGTTCCGTTTCTTAACAGACCCGAGTAGATCGTAAGGCAGCGGTTCACCCACTTGTGAGTCAGATTTTGAGGCTAGCAAACGCTTCAGCGCATGTGCTGACATCTAGCCTTAAAACAGAAAAAACAAACACAAAAAATAGTTGTTTGTCCACGGTCAAATAAGGTAGTAATGGGAAAATCTAGGTCGAAGTAAGTGGCTTTCGTTGGCTCATTCCGGGTTTAATTGTCAGCACGTTCCGCGGAGTGAGTGAAGAGATGACTTAGCGGTGGAGTGGCTGGATGTTTGGATGTTGTTGGGCAGTGTACGAAGAGTGCTGGCACCAAGATTTCCAAGTAGATGTCGAAAGAGGCTGGCGCTTACGTCTGAAGCTTTGAAATAAAAATTACCATGTATGCATGAGTTCGCTTGTGTCTGCTTGACAGCCCAACTCTGTCATATTGTAGCCATACTTTGAAGATGAATTGTAAACAGAACGATTTCCCCCTTGTTACAGCTTGCTACTATAGTTTATGCCCAATTTGCTGAAGAATTCAGTATAACCTTTTGAACGATTCTGCGAGTCTTTTTTTATTGTTTCCTCGAAAAAGTTTATTCTTTAATTTGTCGAATGATTGCAGAAATTTGTTTGCAGTAATTTGTCAGTAAACAAGAATACGCCCTTCTCCTTCTCTCTCGCTCTCTCATTTTTGTTTTTTACAAACACATTCTCTACTTGCCTGCGTTAGATCTCTCTCTGTACATCTTACAACACTGGCATATAAGAATATGTGTGGATTTGTTACGTGGGCTTGACGTATTCATTATGTATATATATATTTACACACATACATACACATGGACTCTCATATCAGCATGTGTTCCCCTGAGTGATAAAAAAACCGTTTGTGTCGGTTAAGTTCGTGTCACACAACTCGAGCCGTCTTTCTGCGTGTCTAATGTTTAAAGACATTCGTGTGGACCTGTTATGTCTGAAGAGTGAGTACAGATTAAAAACTACCCAGAATGCCTCAGGCTCTCTTCATCACGCACAGAAGAGAATTAGGGTTCTAAATAAGATGAAAGCTCTATTGATTTTTTTTCAAACTTTAGGAAAAAGAACAGGTTTATCAAAAATAGTAACAATCTTCCAGTATTGTCGGCAAAGCATTCACAAATACCGTTTTTACGACTCGTTTTCAGCAGAAAATAAAACATAGCAGACGACTGTTCAGCACTCGGGGACTTCTGGCAGTAGTTTGATATCTCACAGTTTTGATTAAAGCCTATACTCCACCACCACCCCTCTTTTTAAACCGTTCTTCATCATTTACCGGAAGCTGGTGGCAGTAAAAGCGAAACCTGCATAATAATCCATGATTAATAATGCAGCAATAACCTGTGTTGGCTGACTGAATACTACGCCATGTTTCCTTTAATGCAGCCATAACGGGAACCGCTTTTAGCGAAAACACTGCAACTGAAACAAAGCATCACCATAGAGAAATCACGTGACTTGCGACTGCTTTGCGTCCTCTTTTCGTTGATAATCGAAGTCCGTTCTGCATTCCGCGGTACAATATTTCTAACAAGCAGAGCAAAGCGGTTTTGCTAACCTTTAGAAAGAAAGAAATAATGAGAAACAGAGAGAAAAAGAAAGAAATGGTGAGAAAATAAAACAAAAGAAAGAAAGAAAGAAAGAAAGAAAGAAAGAAAGAAAGAAAGAAAGAAAGAAAGAAAAAAACGAACTAATTAATAACAACGAAAGGAAAAATGAAAGAAAGAAGAAAGCATGAGCAAGCGAACGAACTAACGAACGAACGAACGAACTAACGAACGAATAAAACAGAAAGCGTCCATAATATTGACTCAGCTATTACACCAGCTGAGGTCAACTAGGTCCCAACGCTGCCTGCTCTTTCACTCCTTCGGCATACAGACAGCTGAGTGGTCTCTTGCGGCAAAAATATGGCGGAGGATTAAACCAATTAGGCCGCCGCCTTTGGACACGATCTGGTCTGCAGCAGGCCTACAGGCAGATGCGCATCCAAAGCAACCTGACGGGCAACCAGAGGTCTGTGGGAAGTCGGACACGTGCAGCGGTCCTAGTTCTTGCTGTTCGGGCCTTTTGTGTGTGTGTGTGTGTGTGTGTGTGTGTGTGTGTGTGTGTGTGTGTGTGTGTGTGTGTGTGTGTAAAAACCGCGGGAACTTGTTATGGAGCAGCAAAAAAACTTCACGCTTGACAATTAACAAAACAAGAGTAAAAAAAAATCTCCATGATGAGGAGTTCTCCCCACCCTACCCCCCAGTTATTCTGCTAAGATTATCGGAGAACATGGTATATTTGGATACATTGCAGGTAGGATGTCATATTCGACTACGACCAATGCTTCTGCTTTCGTCACTACGCTGCCACTGCTGCTTTGTACTGTTGTTGCAGTCGCCGCTGGTGATGGGTGGTGGTGGAGCTCCCACCACTGAAAGTGTCGTTCTCCATCACATCTGAGCCCCTTAACGCTTGACGAGGGTGGATTAATTGGCTACAATATTAATTTGAAAATTCATTATTCTATCAATCTTCTTCAGTTTCTGCGTCCTTGTCTGGCAGATCTCTTCATGTTAACTCCATACCGTTAACTCGAATTCCTATAATCGAGGGAAAAATAAACCCGAACTGCAAAAAATTAAGGGCCTTGTTAGCGGGATATGTACACATTGCAGAATATGTATTTTTGGACAATCTAGTATAAGCCACCAGGTAAAACTTTGTCTAACATACATATTTGATAGTTATTTGCGTGTCCCCGGTAAAGAAGGCTACTTTTGGCATATCTGTCTTCGTCCCTCTCAGAGATAAGCATCGCTTCCATCCTTTGATCTCCCGACTCTCTTTGTACAGGAAGGAACATGCTAGAACTATAAGCGTTCACAGATTCGTTGGTGAGCAGGCTATCGTGGAGAGCTTGAAAGAAAAAAGTTTGTAACAGGTTGGTACCATTTGTGATACTGTCTCATGACAGCCACTGACTAAATCTCTAGGACATTAAGACACCATGTAAAAGGAATATAGAAGGACTAGAGTGGTTTTGATTAAGCGAGCATCGTCAGTATTTCGACCATTTAGTGGAGAAACAAACGGTTGAACAAGTATATCCCGACCTGTTGTCTACAAAAGCCAGCTTTATGAAGCGTCGGGAAAGGGCGTAACCGTTTTCCGGTTTAAGTCTGCTATATCTTAGACATGGCAAGCCACTTACAGTTCACGTTCTCTAAGCTCACCAGATTTAAAGACTCTTTACCGTTCACCTTCAACGTAAATCATGCCACACTGTTCCACATCTTGGAAGGTCCTCTGAGCTGTAACACGGAAACTGGATAAAACAACACGCGGAGAAACCTCCACACAAACAAAAATAAAATTTGTTTCACATGCCGCCTGGGCGTCAGTATTAATAGAAACATGCGTGGGCCTACACCCACGAGGAGCGAGCTGGGCAGGGGTAAGGTGGGCTTTAAGGCAACGGAGGTTGCTGTTGTGAGTGCTGCTGATGATGATGGAAACGTGCAGAAAGAGGTGAGGGTGTGGGCTATCAGTCGCAACCCTCGGATCCCTTGAGCTTTGCGTCGGAGGTGAGCAGGGAGATGCTAACAAGCTCCGACCTTGACGCCTAATGCCGTGGTGCCTGCAATCTCGCCCCACAAGCACGAGATTCTCGCGTCGACACGCCGATAATTTCCCACCCCTCCACCCCATCACTCTTCCTTCCTCACCTTCCCCAAAGCAATTAGGCATTCTGATCAGCAGACGAGCCGAAAGAAAGACCCCAAAGGATAAAACAGGGGTGATAAACTGGCACGATCAAGTGTGATAACTCATTTTGAGAAACCTTGTGTACGAGATGTTGTTGTTGCGAATGTCAACGAGTTTTAGACATGGTATGCGATAGTAGGTTAGACACTAACACCTAGCGATGGATATCGCCACGAATGCATGTCTACAAATACTGGGAGGTGGATTCGGACTTGACAAGTCAGTTCCTTTAGTGCCTGCACCCTTATCAGTTGTTCCTATGAACATGTGCGTCAAGGATCCTAGTAATAGCATCAGATGACTTGGCAAATTTAAACTCGTGGAGAAAAAGAAGAATAGAGAGATTAAAAAAACAGTTATTTAATCTGATGACGTATAATATTTCTCAACGATTGCTTCCTGTTGGGATTAAATCTGTTTGTTTTTTTTCCTTTTGAACTGACATTATGTCTCACATTTTTCTATAAATACTAACAATAGCTCGTGGAGAAGAAAATGGGGATTGATAGAATCAAATTTTTTTTTTGTAATCAAGAGGGAAAGGTACGTTTATGAGGTGTTCGTAAAAAATGCGAACCGTTATTACAGGCATTAATCGCAAATGCCCTTGCAAGAATGCCATAACCTTTTAGCACCCGTTTTCGTTATAAAGTTGTTTAGGTTTGTATGTGCTACATCTTGTTGACACGAATAATGAGTTTTAAGTTCACGTGTTCTTCCATTTCTGTGTGCCAGATGGGAGTAAAGAATTAATGAGAACATTTCCTCAAACTGTTATCGTGAAAAAAAAAACACTTAAGAGAAAGTCATTTCCTCTTCATGCTGTTGCTGCTGTTGCCGATGTAATTTCGAAAGACTTAGGGCGTATTTTTTAAATTGTTCATTTTAGCAAGAAGGCATTTCAAGATACTTTAATAGTGTAACAAGAAGCCAAGGAGGAAACAACATGTTCTTACACAAATATTCCAGGAATCAGAACCCTCAGACAAAGGACAGGATCAAATTCCTGTGCGCAGCTGCACACATCCTCCAAATCCACTCGTTCATTCTCTGACATCATGTAGGCCGTTGGCAAAGACTAGTTACACAAGACTACTTCAACAAAACCGACACATAGCTAAAGGTAAGTGAGTTTCGAGTGTAGGAGCTTATATATCTCAACCTGGAAGTACTTCAAATGTACGAGCTTAGCGCGCATGAAGAGTTAGCTACAGGCCACGAAATACTTAACGTCCTGTAATAGTAAAGATGAAGCCTCTTTATCTATCACCTTCCTCGCTGTGGGTCACACACACACACACACACACACACACACACACACACACACACACACACACACACACACACACACACACACACACGATCAAAACCCTAACATTGATCAGCAAGTCTTAAGGAATCCCACTATTTCTATACACAGCTGTTTCTACCAGCAGGTGGGAACCCAAATATTTATTATGTCAGTTAACATAAGCTCTTGAGGTGAAAGACGCCCTTAAATTATACTTTTATCTGACTCTCAAGATAAGGCTGTGCGACGACGCTTTTCCCACTCTTCGGCCACCACCATGGGAAGACTAAGACGACAAATTCGGATTTTGTATCAAAAGGGAATGGGAGAAGACAAAATGCCGTTTTGTAAATACTTATAAATACTTTCTAAATACACTCCCTCACTCTGACAACCTTTCCATCTGTCCCTTCTACCAGTCTGTACCTCCTTTCATTCATCCCTCCCTCCCTTCCTCCATCCATCCATCCATCCATCCATCCATCCATCCATCCATCCATCCAGCCAGCCAGCCAGCCAGCCAGCCGGTCAAAGATTGATTCCTTTGTTGTTACGTCGTGTGTTACCGCTCCACTTCTTTTTGATCAAATATTCCGTTAGCAAATTTTTATCTACGTGCAACGGAGGTGAATGGCGCAATCATATTTTATTAAAGACAGCGGGCCCCGCTATTGTGAAAGAAGAAAAAAGGATCCTTGAAGATTTAAAACAAGATGTATACTTGAACCGCACAGCGCATGTGAGCGATGCAGTGGCATAAATGCGATTAAAGAGTCTTGGAGTACGTTAACTAATCTTAACCATCATGCAGCAGTTCAGCACTACACTGTTCCAACCTAGCGGCAATAGTATTTTAAGATCTGGTTTACTTTGCAGATTTTCTTGTTTTTGCGACAAGACCCGAATTTTGTGCGATTTCTTTGCGATAAGATTTTCTTGGGATAAGAACGAACGCAAGGTTTCGATAAATCAATGACACTGTCAGCGGAAGCTTGGATGAAAAGAATAGCCTTGCATAGAGACTTTTTGTTCCTATAATCTTTTGCAGCATATTTCTCCTTTTCTTTTGTAGCCATGGAGCATTCATAGAGTATGGCCAAGAGATCGAAGTCGATAAAACTGAGCCGAGACTCTGTTTTGCTTTCTTAAAGAAAGAGAGACTATTTCTCTCCAGCCTTCCCTTTTCATTTCAAGTCATACAAGTTTATTCTTCCATTGGATGACATCCTTCACTTGTCTTCTCTAGCAAAAGCTCTTCTGACACAGTGATATGCAAAACAGATCATGTTTGCCGAAGGCGCAAGAATGCTCGCGGTCTTAGTATGTTTTCAGATTCTTTAACTTAAAAAATTAATAAGGTCCAGCTGTGTAATGTAACGGTATACGTTGCAAAGCGACTGGAAACAAAATAAACTTCAGTATGTCATCACAAACAAGGACGAAGTCACCTCGAGTGGGAAGCATTTTCCCTGTAAACAAACGGCGTCAATGATAGGTACTTCTTCTTCGTCATCATTTTGGTCTATTTTTGTTTTTTTTTCAAGACGATCTAAGGATCCGAGGCTAGTTGCACAAGCATTCTAAAACTTATTCTAATGAAGCAAATTTAGAAAAGTTAATAAACATCGCTCCTGTGCCACTGAGATGCGTTGCTCAACCACATACGAAAAATCGTGCTGACATAAACGAAAGTCTGGTTTAAACATTTTTTATTTTATTTAAAACAATTTGTGTAAGAAAAACTTCTAAATCTGTGTTATGCACTGTGTTTCTTTAAAACTGATTACCTAAACAGATTTCAAGCGTAAGAGTGTTTTAAAATTAGAAAGTGTTGAGCAAAGGGCCTTTTAGGGCTAGGAAAAATCGTTAGTGACAAGATGAGGACAGGATTTCTCATAAAAATGATTTGCCAGCATGTCAGGATATCTTCGTGGAAATTTTTTATATTAAGTGTCGGCGCCTGATGATAAACTAGAAGTCTTTGTCCTGACATCTTCGTTCAGCAGCATAAAGGAAAATGAAAGTGAATGGGGGTAAGCACGACCACAAAAGAGAACTTGATAGCGGGGGTGCTTGGTGATCGTAACCGTGGATATCGAAAAGGAGGAGTACAGGGAGGAAATTTTGAAAGTGGTTCTCGATCAAAGAGAAAGCCCGGGTAATATTACAAAGTAGCAACAAAACTCTGTGTGTGTGTGTGTGTGTGTGTGTGTGTGTGTGTGTGTGTGTGTGGACACTGGATGTTGTCATGCCATGTTGGCTATAGTCATTCTAAGAAGATTTATTTCCTCACATCTTTCCCCACTGTCCTATGCTTGTATGTATCTAGTGTGTGTGTGTGTGTGTGTGTGTGTGTGTGCCTGCGTTGTGAATATGTGTGTATGAGTTCAGGTAGGAAAGTGTGTATGTAAATAACAGATCTCTCCATTGAGAGTTTCTGGCAGGACGCCTACTGGTTTGAATTGCAAAAAAAAATTTTTTTGTTGAAATCATGACACGCCTTTGTTATCATATAAATTTTATCATTGTAAATGAACCATTACTTTTCTTTCATGTGAGTTAAAGAGACTTTTCAATAAATCAGCTACTGAAGATAGCACCTAAAGATTTTAGCGAATCGTTTGCACAACGGACTCTTTTAAATTCGTTCCTAGAAACGCCGAATTTGAAACCAGCAGGAAACTATTCATCTCATTCCAAAATGCATAAAATCCAAGATTGGCATGATGCTTAAAGACACACGAACTGTGCACATATACCCTTAAGCTTAACACTGTGAGTTTTTTCCCTTATCAAGCTTCAACCGATGCCAAAAAGCATGTTGCAAAATGTATGCAACGCGCAGCCTAAAGTCTTAAAGGACACCTTCCAGCGCTAAATTGTTATGGAAATGAGAGATTTTATGACAAAGAGAACTCCTCGTTGAACATCAGAAGAAAGGAACTGATTAAGTTGGAAGATTCGTTGATAAAGGAAACTGGATTAAATGCGGAGCAGTTTTCAGACCGTCGGAAGAAACTAGCGCTTTTCAACTGGGATTAATTTGCAACTCAGTGAGTTGTAAAAAGAACAGAAGGAAGGGGAGAAAGTGTGGAAATGAAAGGAAAGAAGACAGATAGAAAAAGATATGAAAAGCATGGGCAGAAGAAACTTGCAGCCATTAGGTCACATATCTACTGTCGCAAAACAGGAAGCAGTCCATCTTGGTGGTGAAAACCTTCTGTTTGTACGTTTGCTTTAACAGTTAGCAGTTGTCTTTCACTAATTAAGCCGATGTCTTTATCTATAAAAGTCGACATTGGCTTCACAAAATGTTTTGGTGATGGAAGATGCAGGACTTGAAACAGCACGACTACTCTACATAGCGCTCTTCTCATCGTTAGCCGATGAGCTGACACAAAAACCCACATCCACTGCCACTAAAGCACTTCTGTAGCCCTATATGTTGCTATGACAATGGATCTGGTGCTCACGGAGAACAGGAATCTTTACCACCGGAACTAATCTGTCATGTTTCATTTCAGCGGTCATTCTGCGGAAAACGTCTTGAAAAAGGAGACATTCTACATGAGGCGACGAGATGGCCAAGAAGATGAAGGAAAGAGACGAACCTTGCAGTTCGACAATCTCAAGCGCATGAAAGGCCTCTCCACCACAGATGACGTCATAAGGGTATAAAATGGACTTTTCTAGTAAGCAGATGGCTTATGTTGACATGTAAGGTCAGTAAAATTAGTCTGATGGTATATGGCTGGCATGCTGTTTAGACATCATGAAGAAGATGATAAAGTTTTTGGGAAAGGGATGGGGGGAAACATTTCTGAAATTTTCCGTGCTTCCAGAACACAAACTCACACGCAAGTAAAGCAGAGAAAGGAGGTTAGGATAAGAGTTCCAGGCCTTGCATATGGTGAGTACGAGCTTATCAACGCTTCGATGATAATACGTAGCCTGATTTTCCCCCTCCCTGGGAAAAGAATTTAATGTGTCCCAGACTCGTAAAATGTGATCATCACATCGGAAAATGCAGCCGTCTGGGCAACCTGGGGAGGTGGGTCAGGAACCTTCACGGAAATTAGCAGATCGATATTTTGTTTCTTCTCTCTGCAAAATGTGTAAATGGTAGGCGATCTCAACAGTGTTCGTCACATTTTTTCAATGAAATTTCAGTTGCGCTTCCTCAAGGACTAATTTAGCAAAACCAGTTTCACGAATTTTTCCAGTTTCGTTAATGCATCAGAATGGGCTCAGAAGGTAGAGTAAGGGAAAATTAAGGAGCTACTGTAATTCTTTGCGTTGATCTATTCCTCACACCATTCGTTCTTTTTCTGGTTCTCCACCAATGGTTTTGTTTATCTTTGTTCTGTTTATTTATTGATTGATTCATTTTTTCGTTCCCTCTGAGGCACTTATGCAGTTTGTTCTTTACAGTACGCATTTTTTTATCTCTTAATGCACAGCTGACCTCACACTTTGCTACCTACAAACTACCCACAAAAGCAAACAACACAAATTTATGTATTTTAATTGCATTCAAGTTCTTTTGTCCACCCCCTACTTCACACTAAACTACATTAAGAAAAGTAATATATGTATGAATGCACACAATCACACAAACAAATCGGAAGAGAAAGGGCATAAAATGATTTGTAAGCAGTAGTAAAGCCAAAACTACAGTTGTTAAACTGATATTGATAAACTAATAAGTTCTTTTATTATTTCAGTTTTTTCACACTTGAGCTTAGTTTTAAAGCTTGTAAAACCTTTCGGCTCCAGATCTAATCAAAGAGAAATGCAACAAGAATATCAACAAAACAGCATCAGTAACAAGAATATAAATAGAAAAAAACACCAATAACAAGAGCAGCAGCAAAAACAAAAAACAGCAACATGAACTACAAGAATGACAGCACGAACAACATCAAAACAAGAAAAGCAACAAAACAGCAAAACAAATACCAATAGCAAAAACATAAACACCAACAAAAACTAGAAAAGCAACAATAGTAACAAGAACAAAAGAACACGGGAATCAACAAGGACAATCGCAAAAAGAACAGCAACAGCAATAATAACAGCAAAGAACAATAACCAGAAAAAAGAACAGCAGCACGCAGAACAAAAAAATAATAATAATAAGAACAGAAAAAAGTTAAGAAGAGCAAGATGAAGAAATGTGAGCTTTCATTGATTGTATGCTTTGTCAGAGTGAAGGAAAGGATAATTGATCAAGTGCTATCCCCCTTTAGATTTAGAAAGGTACAGTGCTACTACATTTGAGATGCACAAAGTAGGTTTTTGCAACTGCAATTTATAGTTCGATTCCTTATTGTCCAATCTACATCTATTTTGATTTAAAAAAAACAACGCGAGAAGTTTGCATAGCCTACATGATTAAGATGGATAAATTATAAGGAGATATACAAACTTGCCAAAGATAGATCAACAAACATGATTATGATAGAGAGATAGATGATAGATGGAATAAATTTGCGTAGCCTGCATGATTAAGATAGAAAGATAGAAAAATAGAGAGAGAGAGACAGTATAATTCAGATATAAAACATGCCGAAGATAGATCAACAAGTACCATAGAGTTGTAGATATCATTTGCTATTGGTTACTCAACAGATCAACGAGTGCATCGCCATTATCTCCATCTCACCACCTTTGTTGTTGTCTTGTTTATCTATGTTTGTATCCTATTCATTCATCTATCCATTCGTTCGCTTATTTACTTACACTTCCTTTGCTCCTTCCTTTCTACTTGTCCTAATTCAGTAGAAAGATGTATCTCACACAACTGTCGTTCTCCCTTGCCCCCCCCCCCCCGAGCCTTTTTCTCTAGGTTAAATACCCGTGCTTGGACCAAGCATGCTGTTTGCTTTCACTTCAATGCAAACTAGTTTATTTTTTGTTCAAAGATATACCACTCGGAGGGACAGTTTGATATGGACAAAAACATTGAAAGGCGCTTTGCGAGACGACACAAAAACAGCATCTATGTAAATATTTTCCACTAGAGATCAATGATTCCAAAGCCCTAGGGCAGCCTTTCTCGTGGGTGTCGACTAAAATCAAAGTGTTTAAGGTGGACCCACAGACAGGCAACGAGGAATCTATAATGTTGTGAAGTGCTGTTCTGTTACAGATGTCCTTGGACTGCCCGGTTAGTCTGGTACCCAGAGGGCGGCGAGTGACTGGCTGGTCAAATCAATTAAAATGAATATCAAGCTGATCGGTTAGTTACAAAAAAACTCATCTGCCTTTTAACGACTTTTCCATTACAGTCAGCGTCAATGTTTATGCCGATATCGCAGACATGTACAACGAAGATTACAGAGTGCGTTTAAAGCATTTTCAAATTGAATTTTGGTGTAAACAATTCACAGAGTGATAGAATTATAGTTTCGTCACACATTCACCTGCCTCTTCGACACAACAAAATCTGAATTGTTCCCAGACTTGCCGTTACATCTACTAGGCCAGGAACCTTACCGTTACTGTTTTAGTCGATGTAATTTCTGAAATATTCTAGGTTTCCACAATTTGTGTATTGTTTTAGGGACATGAGTAGAAAATTGTTAAAAAAGATACTGGGTACGGTCAAAAGTAGAAGGTGGCAATACTATAAAGTTTAAATGTTCGATTTCTGTTTAAATAAATCTGTCAGGCAACGTAGCAACGGCTATAGTTGAGGTGAAATCCTTCCACTCAAATATATCATCATGTTGCCATGTTGATAGGACATACTGGCAGGACTGACAGAAAACTTGACGAATCAGGGGGAGGAGAATATAAGCCCACTTGGGGAGTAAAATGGGACGAGACGACGACGCCCGAGTATCTAGTGATGAAAGTACAGTAATTTACAAGGCGAATTTCAGAAATATAAGTAAACCTTTCCCATTTATTTTCAAAATGAAGCAAGTCTTGTGTGTGTGTGTGTGTGTGTGTGTGTGTGTGTGTGTGTGTGTGTGTGTGTGTGTGTTTGCGTGCGTATTCCCTCGACTTTAATGGCATTCACTCAGTGCATATTAAGGCCCGTGGTAAGGTGACACTGACCTCTTTCTGCAGGTCAAACCTGCATCTGGAAGCGTCTTCGACCACCCACAACTCCCTCCCAAGAAGATTCTGGACACGTTCTTCTCGACGACCGAGAATCAGGCGTGGGATTATCCCCCGAGATTACATGGCCACATGCTGCGCAATGCGATGGGAAAATGAGTTCTGGTGCATCTCCAGAAAGGAGGAGGATATCCACAAAACTGTGCTGCCTCCTACCTATGCTGAACACAAAGGAGAACTAGTGTACCGAACATGAGAATAACCATGAGATCTTCATGTGCGATAGCTTTTGTGTGGTTGTCCCGAACGGCTACAATAGTGCTTCTCTCACATTCCTTGAGCTGTAACCTTTAAATTTCAACCTTATAAATCGTTTGTATTCAGTTTCTCTGCTTTAATGTGCCAGATGTACAGTCAAACATTTTTTTCCATTTAATCGTGTTTTCGTTCTTTTGCCAATGATATTCTCTTCCAAATTCGAAACACTCCCCTTACCGTATTTGCTTTATTTTCCTGTTATTGTCTACCCTGCCCCCATCTCATTTGTAAAAAAAAACAGCTTTTCCCTTCTGTTTCAAAACAGCTAAAATTTTAATTTTACTTCTGTTACATCATTTGAGAATTGTCGATACTCGTAAATATTAATGAGGAAAAGGCGTTTATCTTTGACGACAATGTTTGAAGTGTAAAGACTGTCATTTGAATACCCAGATACAGTTGTGACGTTTTCTTCTTACAATCCACAGTTTTATCCAGAGACCCCCCCAAAAAACAACAAACAAACAAAAACAAAAAACAACGACAAAAAACAAACAAACAAAAAACAAGCGGAATTAAGTAAAGAGCAGCAAAAACTCCTTTTGGCTGGGCATGACCCTCGGTACTAGAAGGGTGCATCTCGAGGGCTTTCGTGTCGCAGTTTCCCTTCAAGCCTTTCAGACACAGTCATCAAGACCGGGAGCTCTACGAAATACGTTTTTTTGTTTGTTTAAAACTTGAAACCATTTCGATATTTCCACCACTCCAGATGAAGTAACTCATTGCTTCCTTTTATTTTACTTGTGGTGGTGTGGAGTGTGAAAACTGACCGTAAGCCGCTAATGGAAATCACCAATTAAAGGCAAATGATTCAGAAGACAAGCATCCACACATGGCGTAACGGCGCTCCCTTCACACCAGCGTATTAATCGACCCGCGTGAGCGCGCGCGAGCGAATTGGAGAACTATTTTTGAAGCACGTCGGCTGGGCCCCTTCAGCAGCAGGCTCGTTATAACGATACATCCATCACGTCACTATTTTCCCTAATGACTGGCGCCAGTTCGTGTGTGCGTGACCCGCGTAGAGCGACACGAGACGGCACGCGTTCCGGCATCCTCCTACGCCCTCCGCACGGATGCGCACGCACACCCACCCCGTTTCCGTGCCCACCCGAACGCAACCTAATGCTTGCAACATATGCCGGCATCTGCAAGCGAGTCGTTCATACAACTATGGATGCATGTGGGTGCGTACGTGTAATAAACGCGGTCACACCACGCGCTGGAAGGGGTATGCGCGAAATCACTTACCCCCCACCCCCCACCAATTCCTCAGTCCTCCATTCCTCAAACCCCCTCCCCCGTCCGTTGCACCCGCCTTCTCATCTTTTTACACCCAAAGATCTGCTTCCCTTCTTGCATGCTTTTCTTTCTCAGACAGGAAATAAAGAAAGGTGAGATTTAATTACAACATAAGAATCATTATTTCTTTTTTGTGTTGATGATGTAAAATATGAAACAAATTTAATATTAAACTCCTTGATCTTATAACATTCCTTATGTTTTATATGGTGTCCCAATTCCTGTCCTTGGTAAACTGTTATTTCTTTTATTCATTAAACTCATTCGATTTACTGCTGAATTTGCTGTCTTCGTGCGGTGCTTTACACACATTTTAGCGTCGAGCGAAACTTTTTTTTTATTATCCCGTTCCATCATTGGTGTTGTTCTTGATTTGAATATTTATGGACTACATGTAGGCCCGTAGCGTTATTTTCACATGTAGCATACCAAATGAATATTGACCTTAGTTTTATCAAATAACAATCTGTCTCCTTGCAAAAAATATTTGAGCATCATCAGCATAAGGTTTATTTTGCACTCACTGTCATGAATTATTAAACCTCTAACGGGGTATTGAATATTTTTCTTTATCATCATCTTGCCACATCGTCAACTGTTAGTATCCAGAGACGTCTGTAGTCCGTAATAACTTCCGCATTGCTATCTTTGTCACTAAGCCTAACAAAAGCTTTCTCAAAGTCCTGATTAGTCAATAAGCCTAACAAAAGCTTTCTCAAAGTCCAGATTAATTAAGATTCTTCACATATGTTTTTCGCTAAAATGTCTAAGTTAGGTAATTCGTATGATGGTTTCATCAGATTACGGAATTGGAAACAAAGTCATGTTTGGTCCTTGTTAACGATTTATGTCAGAATCGAAGCACTTTTACGTACGTAATTCAAAATCATTATGTACTCACTGAAAACGATCTTGATCCAAAATTTCATATTTTTTGCTAATCACTGGTAAGTAAATATAGTGGAAGGCTTTTCCTTTGACTGAGAATGATAGCTTTGCAGTCTTACTGAAATAAAGTAGCTTCAATATAACTGCAAAGAACACATCGATGCCAAGAATCAAACGCTTTTGTTTTTGCATTGCCTTTTCTGTAAAAAAGTCACTTATTTATCTCACTTTGAAAATCGGATCTTCTAGTGGCAGTTGGATATTTTCTATACCTCTTCTAAGTATTAAAACTTCCTTTGTATTCAAGTTTCTGGCATAACATAGGAATCTTTACGGGAATATATTTTTGCATAACATATGAATCTTTACGGGAATATATTTTTTAACAAATGGTAATGTTCCTTCACTATTTACCTAGAAGAACATCATCACAAAAGACTGAGGACGGGGCTTCCAGTTCTCTTTACTTGTTTAAGCCATCTTAGGTTTGAACGCACTCTAATACTTTTTAAAAATTTTCTCCTAATGACTTTTTCTGTTCTCCATCCGTTGTCCCGTGACCTTTAATTTCCTTTGCACCTTCGTTTTTTAACTAACCGCCGTGTTGCTAATTTTGTTTCCCTCTTACTTGCTTAGTTTTCTTTTTACTTCTGTCGTGAGCACTCTGCCTCGTACATGGTAGTTAGTATTGTGATGATCCCTGTGGATATTTGTGACTAGGCTTGAGCGCTTGTACTCAAATGTCTGGATATATTTTTGAGAGGTTTGCTGCGTCTGACAGTGGCCTCTTCTCACAGTTCTCTATCAAACAGAGAGACAGCAAGACGGCCGAGTAGTCTGGTTTTTGTTGGGACCCCGACAACAGGAGCGTGCATATACTGCGGGGGGAAAGTATACTTGCTGACTCAATATTGCGAGACATTTTCATCTTGTCTAATATTGTCAGACAGTCTTGACTGTTGGGTATTAGTTCCCTCAAAACAAAACTTACCCGATTCTTCTATTTGCCTTACTATGTGATCATCAAAATTGTAATTATTAGCATGGTAGCTGTTCAATTATAACTCAAGCTTTATAATCGTAAGACACACTGTCAGAAATTCCCCTTAACTTTCTCTTTAATAAAAATGAACATCTCTTTCCTCTTACGGCAATTCTCCAAGACATTATATCAGAGAAAACTACCATAATATTGAGATAGAGAATTATAAATATGGATAAGTGGACAGTTTAACATAAATCAAAACAAAGTTCGTTATTTACTATAACAGATATAACTGTTAATTGTTAACGGCCGGTAATTTTTTTCATTTAACAAACCACCTGCAAACGAAAGTCATTGCCCAGAAAAAGATAAATCAAGGACAAATTTCGTCTCCGTGAATACAACGTACTGTCCAGACCCCGCGGATGTGTACTTTACCCCCAGAGAATCTTTGACACTGCTTGATAACTATATTCCTATTGTAAGGCACCCTCTGCGGAGTCTACACGCGCTTAATAACAACGATTGCCCTTCATTTTCCCGGAATAACTAGTTATCCTCTTTCTTGAATTCAATCCCTGAAGGTAAAGCTTGGCACTGAAAAAATGGACGAATTTCATTCTTCTTCATTCTTAATCTGCACCAATTCCAGTGTTTGGCTAGCTGAACCAACGCGCGTTCTTATCTACTATATTAACTCCACCTAACCAAGATTCGAACCGCTTATGAGGTCCTTCACCACTCTTAGACGAACACCCCTGTATCTGGCAAACAGGACAAGAGCTCAGAGGCACAGCTACCATGTAGTATAGAGAGCTCAAGCGTCGAGAGGTTAATTGGGTTAATTAACACTCCCAACAGTGAGTCTTGACATGAGTACTATCGCTGAGACATGTTAACCGACGAACTTGCATTTTTGTTCATTTGTTTTTCCTGAAGACCTCTTCGTTCTTCGGGATTTTATGTACGGAACTTAAATACGAACATTTATACAACTTTAAGATTTGCACATTTACTTCAATACTTAAGATACTTGTTAAATGTTTAAAAGGTTAAAATTCCAGTGCATAGGGCGTTAACTAAGGGGATGAAGTCACATGAGAAATGATAACTCTTATACTTTGTATTGCCTAGAAGACAAGCGGATGTCCTTTGAAGAGTGATAGATCTAATTTTTGAACTTGCGCCGATGTAGAATACAAAGTTGAAATACTAGCATGTGCTAATAGTTATAGTCATAACTACAATATCGCACAATGTGCTTGGAACAAAATATTATGATAATGTGTTCCTTTCTCTCTCTCTTTCTCTCTCTCTCTCTTCGATTGTACTTCCTTCTGGTTACCATCCAATATGTATATATGTGTGCACGCGCGCGTTTCTCCGTGTCGGTCTGTCTTTGCCCATTTAGGTGCATGCCCGCTAAAAACCATCCCTAGAGAAAAAGTTTCAGGAGTTAATTAAAGCTTGTCGATGAAACGAATTTTATCTGAAGGGCCCAAGGAGCTAAATCCGACACTAACCGAGTCTGAGCGAGGGGTTTAAATATCACTGTTCCCGGACAAGACCGGGGATTTTAAACACACCCTCCCTTCTCATTTCGTTCCATTTTTGCACGGTTCTGTTCGAACGTCCTCGCATCACTAAGTCATATGTTTATGAAGAACTCCGTCTGGTTTGCAAGTCATGTGTTTATGAGGCAAAGCTGTCTAGATGAAATCTTATCCTATCTGGGACATATATTTAATAAGTCTGAATAATGAATCATTAACCGTTTCCTTCAAGAATATCCCCTCTAGCGATGCTGTTTTATGACCTGATAAAACTTGTGAAGACAGAATAATTAAATGAGAAACTTTATCCCAAATGAAGCTTTCTTGTTATAAACTTGAGATGAATTTAGATTTGAGAATAACATCGACAATCTCTCTCTGTTTCTCTCTTTCTCTCTTTCCCCTCAACATTAGCATTTGTCACTTCTTCCATCATTTCTTCGTGCTTCGCTTTCTCTCCTTCATTTTTAATAACGTGAATCATGGCACATATTTCAAATTAAGACAATATAAGGATGTGCGCTGTTCATACTGATGTACGCAAAAGTGAAATAAGAAGTCAAGCAGAATGCAGACAGTATAAATGTGTATGCCCAAAAAGTTCTCCTTGCCGCGGCAATTTAATACCACGAAAGAACGCATAGTACTTCAAAACGAATTATGACCATGTCGGCAATAGTACTAAAATATCAATGCAAGTTTACAGGGTCAAAGCTACAGAGGACAGGTCTAAATACGATGTGTTTAGACATGCTAAGCAGCTTAGGACGGGAAAAATCGGCCTGTTTAAATCAGAAAAACATTCTGTCGGACTTGAATAGAATATTTTGGCACTCACCAAGCCCGCGTGTTCTTGTCGCAGACAACAGGGGCGACATGCTTTTCATTTTACAATAGTTTGAAATAACCTTTCCCATTCAATTTTTCTCTCGGTGAATGATGATGCATATTATAAAAGGGTGAAGTTAGAGAAACAATTGGCAGCGAAAGCATAAAGAGAATTGTTTGGGGAAAACTACCATAACGTTTTAACAGACAGAAAAGAAAATGATATTCAAGGGGAAGTGTGAAAAATATGAATAAAATACAGGAACTAAAATACAGCATGCAGAAGCAATAAAGAGTAACGAAGGAGAAAAAGTCTTTCGTTATTTAAAAAGTAGCGGAGAGAATAAAGGGAGAATAATAAGAGATAAACGAAAGGAAGAGAGGATAGACGAAAAAAAAACCCACGTGGAAAGGCTCACACAGAGTGAAGAGACGGTTAGCGGAAAAGAAAATGCTGGATTGAAAATTGTTGGTTCTCGACAAAAGAGACAATGCTCACTTAATAACAAAGGAGGGAAATCGTCTACAAGAGAACAAAAAGAACAAGGAAAGAGAGAAGAACGAATATAATATTGCTGGTACCAGAGGAAAGAGGCTTTTGCTCACCTGAGGCAGGGCTGAGAAGCAGAGAGAGGCTGAGAAGGACGGTGACTGCAGTCCAGCAGGTCTGTGACGTGGTCTTCCTCATGATGCTCAAGTGTCTGTCTGTGGTGACGTGCTCTGACCAACAGCTGGGCCTCGTGGTATCTCGCACCTTGCTGCTATGACAATCTGGCAACGAGATAGAGCTTTCTTGTCTTCGCGCTACCACTGAGTCTGGGACCAGACAGGACAGCCCTAACTTTTGGAAAACTAATTTTGATTTTTGTTAAGAAGTTCACTTACAAACCTTTCTTTTTGCTTCCTCGGTTCCGATGTTTCAAAAAGTAATTTGTATCTGTACAAATGGAGAGAAAATAAGCTAGGCACTAAACTTTTGATATAATTAACTTTTCTTTTTTATTTTGGTTGGTAGCGTTTGCATCCACACACTACCTGTTAAGAAATGTTTCGTTTGCTGTTCTTCGCGAAAGACCTTCCCTTCTGAGTTGTCAGTACTAAAACGAGGAAGCGGTCTGTCTGGTTGATAAGAAATGCTGTCGCTTGTTAGTACCCTGAAGACGTTGGCACCCTGACATAGGTTGTTGGCATTCACAACTTGTTAGCGAAGGTAGAGAGCGAGCCCGAAACCTTGTGTCTATGTTGTTACGGTGCAATGGGACGGGAAGGCCCTCTGACAGCTTCTAAGAGCTCCACGTGGAACAGTGCCTCGGCTCGTGTCTCTTTTACAGCTCATCCGCCCCCGTATCACCCTGCCTGCTGGCTCCGGCACGCTGCCAAAGGGGGGAGGTGGGGGGGGACGGGCCCACTTGGTGCCGCCACGTGCATGGAGGGGGTGGGTGGGGTGGCGGGATGTCGACAGAGCAGCCGCCTCGGTGGTCGTGCTCGTCCTGGCCTCGCGCAGCCATCGGCGGCAGTGCAGTGACAGACCCAGTGTCGCTCGATGGTGGAATGCGTGCGGCGTTGGTGGTGGTGGTAGGGGGGGGATGGGGTTTGTGCGGAGTGGGGGAACGAAGGGGCTTAAGAAAACGGGAAGGGGGGAAAATGCGGAGGGTCTTCTGATGATGGGGGAGGAGGAGAGAGCGAGAGACACGCAGAAGATAGAGAAGTTAAAGAGAGGAAAAAACCCCAACAAATTACATGTTATAAAAGTTTCCAAACTTATTAAGCCCTAACACATTGTAAATTAAAAACATTGCATTGTGGATGGGGGGGGGGATGATTTGTTCGTGTTTTTTTTTGGTTTGCCTATTCAATCAGTTTTACTTTGTGTCTTTTGTGCTCCTTCCTGCGTGCGTTCGTATGAGCGTGTGTTCTTTGATTGCAGGACTAGTTGATTTTTTTTGTTTCCGTCGAATGATCGAAACGTGACCACAAAGGGAAGTTTGAAAAGTAAGCAACATTACCACCCAAGAGCCTTTTTTAATGTTAATTGAAATTTGATAATAGATGAAAAGAACCGACATGGAGAGACAATAAAAAGTAAATGAATGAGTTAATAATAAGAAAGTTGGACACGATCGCAAAAATCTGCACACGATTACCTAAGAAAAAAAAGTACAGAAACATCCACATTGTAGTATACGCACCTCCATTAACTTTAAACAGAAGAAGGAAGCACCAATACAGTGAAGGTTGTCTGTCCTGGGTTCATCTCTCGTCTCGGGCACGCTGCACTTTGTCTCATCTGGGATCAATAAAGCCTGTTTTGTGTCGTGAATGAGCTAACTGTCGAAAATAGCAAAAAATATGAGATTTTTATGGACAAAAACTGTTTTAAACTCCACAGAAGAAGAAACCAAAGCTGTTTTCCATGTAAATTCGCATGTCGTGTCTCCCACTGTCTTCTACAAACGGTTTAATAAATGTCACACAACGTGAACATTTGCAGAAGTGAGTAACATGTTTGGGTGTGTTTATCAAAGTTATCTTGCATGAATGCTGAATTTCAGCGCGTGATTTACGTGCGGTTTCCTTACCTATTGCCGTATATTTACCGACACTGAAATGTCTCGCACAGGTAGACGAGCTGCCTTAGCAAAACAAAATGAAGAAACTGAAACACCTTTCCGATTCTTTTGCCTTAGTATTCGGTTTTCGAAATATTCTATTTAATATTATGATACTAGCAAACTCTTTGTTCATGCTTCTATCTTTGTTCTTCCTCTTGTCTCTGTTCTTGCTTTTCCTGTTCCTGTTCTTGTTCTAGACATTTTTTCGTTATTGATAATTTTGTGTTTTCTCTTGTTTTTCTCTTTGATTTTCCTCTTGGCTTTGTTCGTTTACTTGTTGTCTTGTTTTCCTCCTGTCTTTTTCTTGTTTTTTTATGTTGTCTTTGTTCTTTTTCATGTTTTTCTTCTTCCTGTCTTGTTCTTCTTGCTATTTATTGTTATTGTTTTTTTTCTCCTTCTGCTCCTCGTCCTCTTGCTTCGCTTCAGATTGTACCCTTAGATGGCGCCTAGTCTAAACAATAAACTGGGCAACTTTTCTTTGCCCTACATCCTGCTTTAACCTTGCACAGCATGTTGCTGTCTAGGCAAAAGCTTACTACTTTTCATTACAGTTCATAGACTAGTGGGCCAGCACAGACTGACATAACAAGGAAAAGAACGACGGTCAGGGCCTTGACTTTTTTTCAGGGCGAGAGGTAACGTCCTCTATGACTGGAAAGTTAAGCTATTTATAATGTCTAGCTTTTATAAGAGGTACAGCAAATGAGTCTGGTACAGAGACCACGATATTTAAGGCAAACATTACAGCTACGCAGGTAACACCAGTAATCTAGACATTTCTCTCTCGCACACACACACACACACACACACACACACACATACACACACACACACACATACACACACACACACATACACACGGTAGCACGAGCGCGTGCACATACACTCACACATACACATACACTCTCTCACGCGCATGCGTTCGTACCCATTATCGCACAAGCGCACGCACACCACACATACACGCATGCCAGAACGCTCATAATCACACGCAACACCCACTCACACAGACATACATATAAATAACGCTATCTATTACATAATATTAATTATCCCCGCTCACACATTATCCTCTTTTACATAATATTCTGAGAGAGGGAAATAGAGAGGAAGAGAGAGAGAGAGAGAAGACACATTTCACACAGCGCTTTTGTGGAACTAATCGTGTCACCAGATGCTGGGGGATAAAAATGGACTTAAAATGTGTGGGCTGAAGGTCTTATGACGGCGCGTCTCTGTAGGCCAGCGTGGCATGACTAGGATCGTGATCTCGCGATACACCCCGCGACCATCTGCAAGGTCACGTAATCTGCATCTTCATCGAGGCCAAAGCTTTAAGAGACTGCCTAATACTACAGGCCAGAGTTGACACCTTCAGCCTTACCATGGATTAAGAATTGTCTAGAATTTTGGTAATTTCACTATCCTTTCTCGTTGCTAAGCATGAAGGACTTTGTTCATTTTTTTATTTGTTTTATTTCTTCTTGTTTTCACTCCTTTTTTCCAATCCAGTCTTTTTATCAGTGCCCTTAAAAAACACCGTCCTCATATTTCATTCTGAAGTTTTGAACCATATATTGAAATTACTTTCTAACAACATTTCAAGAAAAACAATTAAAAGACTCACAGATTCTCCTCCCACCAACTTCACAAATAAGCTAGAGGAGAAGAAATATAGGGAAATGAGACAAGTGTCAAAAAGTATGGACATTTATCTGAGAAGCAATATTGCACAACATCGAGGACATGATACAGAAGAAAGTCTAGTTCAGATCGCTTTCAATAAATCATATTGATCAGTGATGGCAGGATTAAACCTTTACAAGAGACTACATGTGCAATGCCTGGGCGTGCGCGCATACACGCGCACCCGCTCCCCCCCTAGAACCCAACACACACGAGTTTGTCGAACCTACGCTAAGTGAAGATTATTATAGTAAATGTTGACAGAGAAGGTCGAGGCTTTTCTCTGTAGACAAAACCTGAACACTCGGCAAACATCAGTAATCTGATTTTCCTCTGGCCTCGCCCGGTGTAGTGTAACACAAACGCCAACATAACCCTCACTACGCCAACATAACCCTTACTACGCCAATTCCTTTAAGTCGCGACAATGTGCTGGTTCCGTTCATTAGCCAACTGCTGCACATTCAGTGTGTGTGTGTGCATATCTGTGCCGATCGAACGAGCCTGAAATAGCCACCCCCGCCCCACCATACTGCAAGAAATAGGCGCAAAGGTGCGAGGCATCCACACAAGCCACTCACACACCTGTCTTTATTCATCGCGTGTAGGAGGACAAAGACCGACACTGTCCAAGCTCGTGGAAATGACTTATTAATATATTGTCATAAATTGGTGGTGTGAATTCTCAGGTCAATAAATCCTTGTCAGTGTCCCAAGAGACTTTCTTGTAGTTTTTAATAGAAAGAATCTCAATATTCGCACGCAAAGGTTACTAAGACATTAGCTCTCTAGTGACCCAAGAGGCATTCCTCCCACAGTCCTCACTGCGCATACCTGCTAGGTGTTGTGTTACGAAAAAATTGCCCATTTGTGATATATCTGTTTCTACTTTCTTCTTCACTGTTTCTGTGGCCTCGCAGATTTTTAAAAAATAAATTTTGCAATTCTGGAGCTGGTAAGAAACCTTAAACAGAAAGGTCGATAACTGATGTATCTCGAAACCATTTGCTATGTTGAAATTCTTGGAGGACCAGTTCAATGAAGTGGTATTTAAAGGCTAGCTCGAGTGTAGTTTTTTTCTTAAATGAATCAGCTCGTTGTACAATACTATTAATCACAGTCCGAGTGTAATCATACGTCTGTTCCATTTAATAGATGCAAACTTTTAAGAGAGGGAGTTCTCACATGTGTGCTGACAAACGGCGAGGACAGAAGTTCCTGCGACGTCATAAGGAACAGACCCACGGACTGGAGAGCGCCATATTTTCATTTCAAATTTTCGCAGTTCTGGAATGTACGATTCTGGTAAGCACTCCGTCATTTTCAGTAAAATTAATTAATAAGAATTCACAATGCATTGGCTTACTTTCATAGACTGTAGAAGGTAGAATGTTGGATGTTCCCGCTGTGAGCTTTACGGAAAAATTAAAGAACAAGAATTAACAATAGAATATTGTCACGTTTGTCAAATGTAGAAAATAGAATTGTGGCTATTTCCAAGTGCATTTGTAGTGACTATGAACGCAGTGTTACCTGAATGTCTTGACAACTTTTGAGCTGAATTTCGTGTCTGTGTCAAGCTGCCATTTAAGAGAAATAAAGTTAGAAATAAAACATGCTGAACAAATAAAGAATTTATAGAAGAGTACCTCGGTTCTAGTACAGAAAAGTAAATGATGGGCGATATTCACATTTGTCAAACTACACATCTAGCATAATCTCACTTATTTTCTGACAAAAATAAAGTTACATTTAAAACTTTTGAAACTTAGCTAACAAAGCTAATTACAAACAAGAAAAAAGAATGAAGAATGAATCCAAAATGACCAGGTCCTTCGTTAGAAACCGCAATTGGAAAAAAACAAAACCTTGGCATACAGAAGATCTGGCAAAAAAGAAAAAAAACAAGCAACAAAATAAAAAGCACTGTGGATATTTTAATTTGGAAGAAACATAATGAAAATATGATGTTTATGGAGAATGTATTTTGTACAACGTTGGTGCAATTACTGTAATAAGCGGGTAACACAAATGTGGACAAACGAATAAAACAGAGATGAATATCATCACTCTGTTATCGCTGTCATACCTCGGTGTCACAGTTTTTATTTGAAGTGATCAAATAATTATGTAACAGACAGCGTGCAATGCATTAGGTCCAGAGGTCTAGTAGCGAATGGGTAATGATGTCTGTAGTGGTTACATTAGTAAATCTACTCTAGAGGACAGGAACTAAGGGGCTTTATCAAGACAGCTGTCGAACCACAGCAGGAACCATTTACGAGGAAATACACAATTAATTTACACCTGCTGCGGCTGTCTGTTGGAAGTCCGTATATCAGCGATTACAGAGGACAGTAATTCGACTCCCTGGTGAGTACACGGACCTGAAAACGTTGCTTGGCAGGTGAGAAATATGTCAGCATCTCTAAAGGTCTTCTGGACACTTTCCGTCCAACATGTGACTAATGTAACATTTCGCGATTTGACTGTTTTCTTAATTAAGACTGTTGTGTTTTGGAAGAAGCACAGAAGGGTAGTTTTTATCTAGTGTTATTTGTGCTTGCAATCTTAGACAAGTCATGTGACGCAGCCATTGTAAATTGTATCACATCGTGGATAAATAATTTAATAAATAATCGGAGGTCAAAGGATTGACTGAAGGTCATCGCGCTGGACGTGAAGTTGAAAAGGAGAATTATGTGAAGAATTCCATGTCGACTTGATTATGTGTGTTTAGGGATACCTATCTCTTCGACATGGACATCTGTAAGCTGTAATTATCGACAGGTGACAGGATCGACAAGCAGCCATACCCGCTGGAGATACAGGTTAGGTTAGGCAAGTAGCGGCCTTCTCTTAAAGGAAACATTCTGAGGACGATCTTCAATACTGTAACAATTAGCCGTGCGCCGTTACTATAGCAACTACCGAATGAGTAAGAGGGACTAGGTCAAGGTAGCGACCGACTAGGCCAGGGGCTGTATTCATGAAGCGAGGGTAAGTCGTCGCCCCGGGTAAATCAATGGCAAGCGTCGTCTCCCTATCTACAAAGGGACGTCCAGGCTCCTCGGAAGCCGCTTTACCTCTCGGATCAGCGGCAAAGACTACCTGGGGTAAAATAACCTCAATCAATATCCGCTGAGTTTGGACAGTGCGTTCTGACTATGGAGACAAGACATTTTTCTTCAAGCTCTACATTTTTGCTGACCTACCCTTCCTTTAAGAACACGGCCTCAGCTGGACTTTTCGGTCGCTGCCTTGACCTCGTCTCTCATAAATACGACCTCTTGTTGATATAGAAATCACCTTTGCAGATGAGAAGACAGTTTCCGTGGGAGAAGAAAAAAAATTATCACGCAGCTGTTATTTATTATCCTAGCATCAAGGAGATGTAACGACAGTTACGTTAAGGTTTATGCTGGGTAAAGATGTATTGTGAACAAATAAATGACATGGCATGAATGAGCAAAACCGCTATAAATTAAAAGAGAATGTAATAAAAATTAGTAATTAACAACGTTTAGAGAAAAATCGAGGTTAGAAGTTCCATTCAGAATGTTTGTAAAGTGAATCCCTAAAAACGGAGAATTGTTACCGTTCATGTGTTGTCCATCTGACAAGTGGATGCTATACTGCAGGAGAGGCCTGCTCATGCTGACAAGCGTTCATCTTCAGATTTTTGTATAGATTCCACGCTAACATTCAACATCCACATTCAAGGTTTATTGCTAGATCCAAACTTTAGATACAGTTCATGGATTCAAATTCACGGCGTCAACATTATCACCCGAGGACAATTTATTAATAAGAAGCTAAGAAACAGTAACCATGGTGATCTTTGGCTTGTATTCCCCGCCAGAGGACACTAACCATTTTTCTTTCTTTTTTGCGCTAATTGTTTTCACTGTGCACAACATACATGTCATTACAAAACATACACATCAATACCAAAAACACGTCTATTAACAGGTCATCAAAAACTTCATTCATTCTTGAAACACATTGTGTCGGTACGCAGGGTGACACAAGAGTTGAGGTAGGAAGTGGTGGGAGGGAGAAGAGTAAGAATGAGGTGAGAACTAGTGAGGACATCCCAGCTTTTACTATTCGTGTTCATATTTTTGCCACACCGGAGGAAATTATTTTTAATTATTTATTTAAATGCATTACTGTCATTGTTATTAATCAGGTTCAACACAAAATATGTAACATGTTGGTTCTTATTTATGAAAAAGGCAGAATTGTGCGCGAGCATGGTGCGGTGCCTCATACATGACAAGACAATGTCCGCACACTTACACAATTTTTTGAAAGCACAGCTGTTTGTTAAATGTTCAGTTGACTGCCTTATAAGAAATGTTTTGGGCATAGAAACATACAAATATAAGAAAGTCTTTTAACGCCAATCTTGATCGGAAAATACGATACTATAGTGTATCAAGTATGTAACTAGCAAATATAGAGCCATCATATAAAAGTTTGCCAGTTTAGGCCAGTTTAGAACTAGTTGAAAGTTTGTCTCCACCTTTTTCATTTGTAAAAGATTCCTTGTAAAAGAAGCCGTTTTATTTTACAGTACAATTAAAGTGAGCCCAGGGAAAGGGTCAACAAACAGAAACAACCACAAAAGATCAGATTAAGTGCAAATTATCTTAAGATTCTCAACATGCGACAGGTGCACTGGCAATATTATTAATTGAAAGTCAGACATTGTTATGCTAGAAACCTGACTTTTTGATTCAGTTAGATTAAATTTCGCTAAAAAATATGAACTCTTCATAGAAGATTGTTATCAACTGCGAATTAAAAGCCATGAATAGAATTGCTGTATTATTTTCAAAAAGCATCAAAAAACAAGTTACATTTAAAGAACAAGCACTTAGATAAGTGAACGTGTGCGAGTATTTGTCTGTGTGTGCGTGCGCGCGCGCGCGTTTGTGTGTAGGAGAGAGAGAGAGAGACCAGAGAAGGCGTCAGAGAAAAGATGTAAATTTTGTTATTTGCTTTGTTAGATGGTGAAAGAGAAAAAGTTTCAAAACCTAACCATGCAAGAAGAACGGTTTCTATATTTAATCCTGATGACTATTTTGATCAAACGCATCCTTTTATTCTCTTCTGCTCTTGTTATGGGTATTATTGTCATTACCGTAAGTACATGTCTGCCTCCATCCGCTTCTGTGAAGACTGTTTTGTGGAATCAAAAAGGATTAAACTGAATGCCAACAATAAGCAATGACTTAGCCAGCGCCTTAAAACTTACGATTATCTAGGGTGACATGAGACAGGAGAAAGACCTGAACAAAGAATTTCGACAGAAAACCAGGCTGGCAAAAGTCGAACATAAAAACAAGGTGGAGAAGGAGCTAACAAGTTTCAAGATTCAAGATTTTTTTTTTCAAGATTCAGGAGGGAGCGTACGTGAGGCTCGGCTGGGACTCAAAATGATGGGTCGCGTGACAAAAAGATAGGAGGTAGGATGTGCTTCTGTGAGCTTTGCTAATGACTTGAACAAGTTTTATGCCAGGTTCGATGAAGATGACTTTTCTCAGGAATGGTAAATTACTTTACTCTTCCCTGTCACATTGTGATATTCTAGTGGACCAGAATGTAGCATCTACTCTTGTCAGGATTAATCATTTCAAAGCCCCTGGACCAGGCGGTCTGAAAGGACGGGTGCTCACGTCCTGCGCTCAGCAGCTGGTCGCAAGCTTGTTCATCTAATCCTGAACTGTAAATTTTGTTATAAGTTACAGAATACCTGAATTATTATTCTAGTACAATGAAAGTAAAATACCGAAGTACTAAATGACTTCAGGCCAGTAGTTGTGACTCTTATGTTCGCTAAGTGTATGGAAAGGATTGTGTTCAACCAATTAGTCCACACATGGCTGATCAACTGGATCCTGCCGACCATGCGGTCAAAACCAGAAAAGAAGTAAATGATGCATCCTTGAATTTCTATAGCCAGGTATATATGCTCGCATCCTATTTCTGGACCTTTTGTGCGCGTTTAATATGCTTTAAGCACATTTGGTCTTACGACGTCTTCTGGCGCTTAATAATTAACCCTCGAACTCTAAATGAGGGCGTTTCTATGGGATTACCCACAAAGGGTCAGCTTGAGAGTCACAATGTCAAACACGCTGGTCATAAATACAGGTGCTTTGTGTTTTGTCACCGTTATTGCTCTCCATAGATATCAATGAAGTCCGGACAGATTGTTCCAATCATGGCCTATCGTTGGTTAAGTTTGCAGATGATATGGCGTTTGGTTTCTAGGCTCATGGAGGAAAACTCACTGGTGAGCTGTTTCTCCCAGAGTAAGAAAATAATTGGTGGTTTCAGGAAAACCTTCTGGGGCGCAATGTCTCTGAAACTCAGGAAGTGGGCCTTTATAGAAGGAAACATAGACCTGTCTCTGCATCAGTGAGACAGTAGAACAGGTGCGCAGTTTTAGGTACCACAGCACAGTGCTAGACAGAAAATTATCCTTCCGTGAAAACACTGACAACGTTTCTCGGAGAGCGCCTGTTCTTCCTGAGGCAAGTGGGGTATTTTGTGCCAGCAGTCCTGTTCCTGAGTAGGTATATCGCAGCATAACAAGAGCATTTTAACATTCAACCTAGGTGCGTTTTCTCTTTCAAGAATAAAAACTTGTTTGATGAGGATGTTCAAAACTGATAGCAACATGCCAGCTTTCAGTGAAGACCATTATGTGATACACCAGGGCTGTGAAGTTCGATGCTATCATTACCACAAGCCCCTCTCACCGATTACATCAGCCTTTTCAGATGCCTCCCTCTGGCCGAATGGAGACCACAGTCGCCAAAACAGTGTTTGTGCAAACTCCCTCTTCCCAAGTGCGACAGTACTCTTGAACAGAAATGGCAAGTGAATCGTTGAGTGTGAAGATAAGCTGTAGCAGCACCGTAACGCATCGGAAGCTACTCTGCATGCACCTCCTATCGTACTAATGTTCTTTCTCATCCTGACATGAATCATTACAATTAGCATCTTCTCTCCACCCGTTTAATTATCTATAGCACGTGACACTAACTGCTGTGTGCTCCTGACAATCGTCGCTGGATGGTTGCGTAACTGTGTTGGTTTGAGTTAAAACCAGGCTGTTGTAGTTTCTTATGGGAGCTCCCGATAAAGGGAAATTCCTGTCTCTGTTGCTGACAGAAGTAGACAATAAAGAGTGTTGTACTTTATTGTATTGTCTCCAGATCTGTATTTGTAACAGCTTGAGGTGCTTTGTTCCATTTCTCGTTCACTATGAGGACAACAATTGAAAGGAAAGGATGTGGGAGCCCAGTAGGTACAGGGAGCCAACGTCCAATGTTGAGCGGTTCTGCCGCTGTGTTGTGTTGTTTTGTGTTGTGTTGTGTTGTGTTAAGCTGCAGTCCATTCAGTCAACCTCCAGGTACGAGGTACTATGAACACGATGTTCGCACACGTGTAATACACAAATAGCCACATTATTATTATTATTATTATTATTATTATTATTATTATTATTATTATTATTATTATTATTATTATTAACATTATTATTATTATTATTAAGGCTAAATTTGGAGATGAAGGAGACAATGCACTTAAGGATGGAACCCTTTTAGTTATCATCTAGACACTTGGTTCCTACTATTGACAGGAAAAGTGAAGCTGAAGTCTGGCGTTTGTCTAATCTAAACGGAGAACGAGTTTTATTGCCTGGAACGAACGTCTTATTTTGTGAATTTTCTTGTAAGGAATTCTTTCTTCAAATAACAAAGAGGAAACTAATCTTTAAAATGAACTTAAAAATCGGCAAATGAGGCGTGCAAGAGCCGCGGAGATCACTAGCACTCGAGATGGAAAAACAAAGCGAAAGCTGATTGCTTCTCTTTTCTTAGGCGAAAGTCTGATATTTGCTAAAAAGAAAAAAAGAAATAAAAAGACCAACTATTGACAAACTTCGTGAAATTGCCTAGTTTAAAAAACAAAATAAAGAGCGACTGTTCGCTAAAGACTTACGGGTGGAAAGAAAGAAAAAAAGGAAACATGAACTGTCTGACTACAGCAGCCAGTCCCGAAGAATGGTGTTTTTAGGATAAGTGTGACAAAAATGGAAATAATCTTCTCTAACGTGGACGACCTTTGTGTCCCAAATATTATACAAAAAAAAGTATCTTTTAACACTATTGTACACTGCTAATTTTTTTACTGTCTCCATTTTCGCGGCGACGAAGGCAGCAGCTAGGAAGGGGATCACCTGCATGTGACCATGTTTTACAAGAAAATACACACAAATGTCTGAAGCAATAAATATAACAAACATTTCAGACTGGTGTATATATTTCATAAAACGTTTGCAGTGTAAGTAGATCCGTAAATATTTCTTTATACTAGTTTTTTACACGAAAGCTCTTCTCTTTCGCTTTCCTAAATATTTATTTTTTTTGGAAATATTTTAATATTCATTACTAGTCGACGCCCTTAAAAAGGCACAGAAATCTTTGTCATTGTGCCAGACGTTTCTTAAGATTTTGAATTTATAAGGATTAACAGGACGACATTTCACAAAAGGCGGTTTTTTTCTACCGATTTCCCAAATCCTTTCTCTAATGTTTTTATATGGATTCAATCAATGTCGTGGCAACTTTTGTCGAATTGCAAGCTACGCTCACGTTAGTTGGCTTGGACATAAGTAGTGAATAGAGGAGTAAGAGGGTGGAGATGTGTGAGTGATAAAAGGAGATGATTTATTTCAGAACGAATGAGAAGGAAAACCGATACAGTGGGAGGTGCATGGAGTGTAACGCTCAAGACGTTACGGTGCTGTTACAGCTTACTTTCACACTGAACGACTACTACCATTTGCTCCAGCATGCAACAACAACGATGATGATGATGATGATGATGATGATGATGATGATGATGATGATGATGATGATGATGAGTTAGGTCATCATCATCATCATCATCATCATCATCATCATCATCATCATCATCATGGAGGCGAGCTCGATTCGTTTGGCTTGTGACAAAGGAAAAAATACCTGACAGAGATGATCACCATATAACCTGATATATACATTCAAACACACATTTCGCAATAAGATGAGGGGGTGAAAGACTGTTAAATATCCCAGGCTGGAATGTTTGTAGACTCCCTAGGGTAGATAAAGTCAGGGACAAGACAGTACAAATATGATGCCAGAGAGAACGTGCTTAACTGCCGAGCTTCTCGAGTCTCATGCTTGAGACAAGGAGCAGACCAGCGCGTGCAGTGCGAAGGGACGTATCCTTGCTGATAACACATCAGAGACTCAGACAGGCAGATTGTAACAAAGCCGTGAACGACACAACAACAGAGATAGCGGTCTTGAATTCAGTGCAAGTATCGTGAATGACTGTTCATCGCCTTTGAAAATCGTCGAGCAAACTTCTAGGAAGGCCCGTAAAAAATATAGTTACAGACGTCACGCTCAGACTTTGCAACAAAAGAGTGATTTAAATACAGGAATTTTTTTCAATATCAAAGTATTTTTTATTTTAAAAGGAAAGCATCCTATTTGTTGATTAATAAAACCCATGGCGTTTTTATTTTACAGTCCTTAGCTTGGTTTTAAGTGCTAGAAGCTCATTAAAAGCCAAAGTAACACAAGACGATTTTGACTAGGGTCTAATTAGTCAAGCATACCCGACACCCTCCGGGACTAATTAGACTTGTTCTTCTCTCCCCTCACATAGGTCTTCTGCAGATGTCGCTCCCTGTACGGCCAGCGTGTGGTCGCAGGAGACCACGCTTCCTGCCAGCAGGAGGAGTTTTCTGTGGCCCCTCTTCTACCACAGTTTCACTTCTTTCTTGCGCTTTTTTTCCTGTTTCTTTTTCTGTTTTTCATTGTTTCTCTCTTTTGCTTATCCCTCACTCATTCACACAAACAATTAATCCACACATTAAGTCAGTCTTTACATTTATCGTTCCTTTACTCCATGTGTTTTCTGGTGTTATTCACCTAACTCATCTTTTAATAATGTTTATGCTGCTTCTGGTACTTATCTTTCGTCTTTATTTAGAGAAATTTGCATTAATTAGAATTTAATGAGAGCTTGACAAAGCTTTGACTTGTAATTTTCTTTCTTGTCACTCTGTCCGCTTTTGTCCCTCTGCATGTGTTTACAGGGCTAGCTGCTTGGCAGTGATAGAGCTTTGTCCCTTGATCCCTGCAGTTATCAACGAGTGTTCGCCCTACTTCACAAGAGCTTAGAAGATTCTGAATATTTGTACGAGAAAACAATTTAATATCCAAGTACGATGCAGAAAGCTGCAAAGTAAAATGCGCTATTTTACACTCAAAAATGAAACCCGGTATTCTGAGCGTTTCAAAACTAAGATTGGTTCACACTATACAGTTAGCCTGCTGCTAGGGCTAAAATTCAGCGAGTCACATGCTCAGCGTGAAATGTATCTACTAGCCCGTGCATCACACACCTGGTGCCCTAGTTACGAAGCGAGGGTAAGTCCTTGTCCCGGGACGAAGTGGGAAAATCAAGGACAGCCGTCGTGTCCTCATGGTTACGAAGAGGTGTTCAGACGCTAGCGATATTTTTGCCACAGCATCACAACTGCAAACCCATGGATAAATCAAAATCAGTGTGGTCTGGACACCGCTTTATGACTACAGAGAAGACACTAGCGCTTGATTTCTCTCCTTTGCACATGGCAAGCACTTACCCTCGCCCCATGACTACGGCCGCAGGTTACAAATGACAGAAGTGAGCAATGTCTAGGTTAAAGCCCGACCCGATTGCGGAGAAAAAATCGCTGAAAACAGAGCACAAAGCATATTCCGGTGGTATTTTATGACAAAGAGCCATGAAAGATTTTACATTAATATTTTTCTCTAAAGCACACCTGGATTTGTCGAGAAGACAGGAAGTGACGAAACGGAAGTATTTCTAAAATTAGCGCCGTCTGCACGAGCTGAAGTCGAAGAGAAAAGATGCAATCCTCGGTAAAAGAAAACTGACCAGGACACATTGTGCTGTTGCTGAATGTTCTCTCCGACACTCAGAGAGAGTGAGTTTGTACTCATGAAGGAAATCCTAAAGATAATGGCAGCAAACGCCAGTGGATTCACTGTGTTCAGAAATGTGTATATACAGGTCTCTGGTTTTTACAAACGTGTCGTGCGAACTTCGTCCCCACACCGTAATTATTTTGCTCAAAACAATTCTTTTGAAATGTCTTAGACGGTCCCCATTGCCTAATATGTGTCTATATTTAGTACATTTTGTATAGGACGCCTCGTGTCAGCATCTTGTATATAACGTTTCATATAGAAATGTTGTATGTATCGCTTCAGTTAAAAATTTGCCAATGGCAGATAATATGTGTTTATAATATCCATATTAGATAATATGTGTTTGGTTAAGTAATGTTACTTGGAATCATAATTACTTAATATCGTGCTACTTAATATCATGAGACGAAAAATTCCTTTAAGACTTGAATTTATTTAATTTCTTATTGCCCAAAAGTGGTCACACACATAAGTTATCCTTGTTTCTTAATGGCCAACCTGACTAAGACAATATTTTGAAATGAATGTTAAGTTCGTTTAAGAGATTTTGTTCCCAAAATCTACTCTACAAACTCGGTTCCGTTTACAGAGATACATGCTTTTGATCATTGCAGCTCTCACCTGAGTTTTGGAAAGATGTCAAGACCACATTTTCCACGATGTTACACTAGTAGGCTTACCGAGTAGACAACTCATTAGCATATGATATAAGCTCCCGTACTGGCTGCAACCATTAATGATATCAGTATTTAGAAATTATGCAATTCCTCAAAAGATTTACAAATTAACCAGGCATGTTTGTAACAAGCTAATGGCAGCTATAAGTATTTTTAACTTGCCAGCACCTTATAGATTAATTTCGTGTTTTATTGTAGTTAGAATCTGATGTTTTTCTCACTGAGTTACTAGCTTATCCCGCTAAGTCAGTCTGATACTGGGACAGGTTCTCGACAAGAGGAGGAATCTTTGCAGTTCGATTGAACAAGAAGAAAGAAAGTAACAAAAAGCATGTCCTCACAGCAGATCTGATGAAAAGTTTGCGAACTCCCATGCACTGAAGTTGATCGTCAGGGGGCTTAAGATCGATGAAGAAGTTTTTCTAACATGATATTTCAACTCTGTGTGTGTGTGTGTGTGTGTGTGTGTGTGTGTGTGTGTGTGTGTGTGTGTGTGTGTGTGTGTGTGAGAGAGAGAGACAGAGAGAGAAAGAGAGACAGAGAGTTCTTCGGAAATTATCGCTATCTCTTCATTCTCGCTCTCAGAAGCTTTTTCAGGGGGAGTGGGGATGGGTTCTCGCAAACTTTCTTGTACCGTACCAGACATCTTTCGTCGATCGTCCCAGAAAAAGGAAAGTAAATTTATGCAATAATTTAAGTAACATGATCAAGAAACAGACTAACATATCCCGTGCCAGGCGTGTGGTGCTGTAACGTAATTGCCGACAGAGAAGCGGGGATCGATCCGACGCTTGGTCCACTCTTACTCCACAGCGTGTTGCCGATATATGTGCCTGCATGTACGCGTAGGAGTGAATGCGTGTTCGTGTATGTGTTCATCATCATCATCATCATCATCATCATCATCATCATCATCATCATCATCATCATCGTCGTCGTCGTCGTCGTCGTCGTCGTCGTCGTCGTCACATATACAGCGTTGCTCCCCAACCAAAGTAAAGCTCAAAGCTGTTTACAAAACCTACCTAAAGTTTTTCAAACTAAAAAAAATATATATATATCAAGAAGAAAAAAAAAGAAAAATCCCCTCCTTCCGCTAGAGATACGTATCTACTGTCTAAAGAAAAATTCCTCAGAGACACGCACAGTGAGTTCACAACAAGCGACGATGGCATTTCGAAGCTGCGTTAACATTAATCACAACCGTCTGTAGGACTGACTGCTTATCTGCCTGTCTCTCTCCACGTGTGTGAATCTTAGTATTGTTTCCATATTTGTCTACTCATCCAACAAAATACGCAGCGGTTTCTGCTTAGCTCCCAAAACGCTCTAAGATTCTGGTGTTTTTCGATGGTTTCGTCAAACCTTTACGAGAATCGTATTATTCCATGTAAACTCTTCAAAATGTGCTAGATCAGTTTTGCTATATTATTTAATTATTAACCAAGGTGATCACAAATTCAATACGTTACTATATCGGTGGGGTTTTGTTTTGGTATAAACTTTTTCTTTTTTCGATTCGATTCTCCTCATATTGAAGCACTTGTCCCGCACCCAGAAGACACCAAATAGCTGTAGCGTTGCAACAAAAGCAAAAACCAGTGAAACACTAAATTCAGGCGTAAATAAAGAAAGCAGACAAAACAAATACATTGCTACTTTGTGGTGTGTGCGGAGAGGGGAAGCACATTCAGGCTCTACAGAACTTCACGATCTAAAAAAGTTCTCGGTGTCAAAGACCTCTTGTTGGAGCCCCTTACTGTATTTATAACTCCCTGCCAAGAAAGTATTTATTTGTTCTCTCGAAGTTCGTCCTTCCTTGTGCTACCGTTTAGAAACTGTATGCACTGCTGGGACAAGCGCAAGAAATATTGGCTCCTCTGAATAAATAGTTTGTCTTGCTCGTGAAAAAAGTGGCTAGCTTGGAGGCGGCCCTTCCTATCGAGTTGCCCACACGCCCACACAGTGCCAAGGCTGTCAAGTGCATGTGAGTACACAAAGGGATGGACGCTGCAATGACGTCTCAGATCATACAAATATTCCACTAGGGGCCGAAGGTAATTTGAGGCCCTTAACTTACCCTCCAAACAAGTGTTTCCGGTGCGAGATTGTAGAGAAACAAGGCATGCAAATGAGTGAGTCCTAAGTATGGTTTTCTTTGAGGGCACCAACAACTATTATCGCGCCCATTTCCAAGCATTTCTGTTCGAGGTCAAAGAAAATGTATTTTCTTGGACGCAAAATTTTACCTCGCTGTGTTTGCGTAGAAGGTCTTCTGGCCATCAGTCATAAAAATCCCAAATATGATAAAGATGGTGCTTCTACACTGGCGTCGGTGCAGTATTTTGACGCCATGCCAGTTGTCACCTCTCACCTCTGTTAACTCTTTTCCTCGTCTGAGGGAGGTTCAGCCGAATCTGAAGAAGCATGTAATGGCGTGCCTGATCTAGTTGTTACCGTCTTATGACCGGAACCGTTTGTACTGTCGCTGGAATGTGCGAAGAACATTTGAAAGCCTAAGCAAAACGTTAAGGAATATCCAGAGATCATTTAGGGGGGCAGAGAAGTATCAGGAGACGAGGACCAAACATCAAGAAGCATGTGCAGCGGAGGAGAACATTCTCCAGATTAAAGAGATTTTGAAATAAGTTACGAATCTCCCAGGTTTGGCCCTCGCGAATAAAAAGTCAGCAAAGCGTGACGGTTCTGTTCCTTCTTTTTTGCAATATTTTCCAGCCCTAATCGCGTCTTTCATTGGCAACGTCTTTTCAAGGGAAAGGAGAGAGAGAGGGGAGGGGTGGAGAAAAGACAGAGAGAGAGAGAGAGATGTGAACATGCAAGTGAGCGGGCGTGTATGCGTGTTTGCGTGTACACGTGCTGTGAGTGCGTGAATGGGCGTTATAAACTTCGTTTCCGGAGAGCTTAGAGCTCTGTAAAACACTTCAAAGAAAGGTGTCAGTGGATAAAGGTTCTGATTGATTCAAACTATTTCCCATGCGTTTTCCATTCTCATCCATTTTATAGGTAAACGACGAAGAAAAAGTTATTTTAATTCTGTAGAGGGGGAAAAAAAAACAACCGCCTTGAGAATAAATGAATTTGTCCCGGAAAGACCCCACAGAAACCTGCTTGGCTATTTTGGTGTATACCTCAGGATGTTACAATCTGCATGAAAGCAATTAGTTTAACCGTCCTTTCTTGATAATTTTTGTTATTAATCATGACGGTATTCTTGAAGAAGCTATTCAATCCTGGAACGAAGCTGGAAAAGGAAAAGGGAGGAGGCGGATAAAAAAGAACAGCAAATACTAAAGGTAATAAGACCAGGAATGACAGTAATAGCAACAGTAAATGAAAGCAATGACAGGAATAACAGCATAAAGGGAACAGTAATAATAGCAATATACAGCAGTAATAAACGTAATAAAACAGCACTAGCAACATTTTTAAAATTAATAATAAGAACAATAATAAAAGCATTACTAACAGTAACTGTGGACAAGAAAAATACACCATGAAAGTAAAACAAAATTTGAGCCAAGAACAAACAAACAAACAAAGAAACAAACAAACAAACAAACAAAAAACTACAAGGCTTTTGAAAAGCCTAAATTATACTAAAGCCCTTGTAAAGTGCTCTCTTTTTGAAAGGTAGTCGGGGTTGTACATCTGTAGTCTTCATCTTTACCCCTGACATCAAGCAATGAGGGGAGGGTTGTCTTGAGTCCAAGTTCGAGAAGGATCCATTCCTAGACTGGTCTGCCGGCCTGGCCATCGCACGTTCAAAAACCCTTCTTGTGTCTCTTCTGTGGGGCGGGGATCAATACCTCACTATTGTGCCGATCTTCACGGCGATAACCAACAGTAAGAGATGAGAGATCCTTCGAGAACTTCGTCATGCTCAGTCAGAGAGCTCTTCTCCTTTGAGCTAAATGAGGTCCGCTTCCATTCACTGATTTGCAGAACATCTTGAGAATTCCAACGATGTTGGAATGTTTGAAACAGACCCAATTAGATGTTAGTTTTTTTTCGTTTTCTCTCTCTCTCTCTGTGTGTGTGTGTGTGTGTGTGTGTTTAAGAGAGAGTGTGTCCTCTCCCAAAAGCAGTTCAATGCCTATTCATCTAAAAGCACAGGATAGATCTGCGGGAAAACGTTTTTCCTTTTTTCTGAATGTAGTCCCAGTGTGCACTTTTGCCGATCCAGACTGATAGGGAAAGTTCATTCGTTTAGTGTTCACCCCAGTTCACAGCACTCGTTTCCATCATAGCCCTTTCTACTGCTGATGGATTTGTTGTTGTTGTTGTTGTTGTTTCTGACCACTGCTAGAAACTGGCTGGTAACGTTGCTACTACGTGCACTGTGCTTATGAGCTCTTTAGGTTGGGATAGTCTTACTTTCTTAGACACCTCACAGAATCGGGTAGGAGGGTGTCAAAAGTTGACATCACTCCTGTTGACAGGTTTGATGGCGTGATTGACCATTTCCCCGAGACTGTCTTCAACTCAACGCCTTTACGGGTAGTTTGAATGTTGTTACTAATAAAAAAAGAAATCATGATTCATGATCCACCAAGAGAGGAGCGTAGTTGGTCATCATCGCGGAGAAATTAAGAGCAGTGAACTTTTGAAAGTTTGAATTCATTTTAATTTACTTTGTTAAAATTAAAAATTATTAATTAATCATTTTCGGTTTTTCTTCGAAATAAAACTACGAATTTCTGAAAGGAGTGATTAGACCTTGTGTTTAAACTATTCTTGACAACTGCAGGGATAGTTCAGAAAAAGGCCTCAGTGCTGCTACCATGGTGAGAGAAGAAAAATCAGAACAAGGGCGGAGGGTAAACATTTTAAGGCTTGTTGCGGCAAAGATTCAAACAGGGGTGGAAGAAAAGCATATTCGGCAAAGCATCAAATAGGGGTGGAGGATAAACATTTTGAGGCTATATGCGGCAAAGCATCACAGAGGTGTAACATGCAGAAAAATAAGAATATGCTTCAAGACAAGATCTAAGCCCAAAAGAGCTAAAAATCTCCCTGTATTGGTCACTGTTACACCTCATGATCTCCCAAGGGTTCAATGACAGATTAAGGTTCTCCAGACATAATTAGTAGCACCTGTCACAGATCACTCATAACAATGAATTAAAGCAGTATTGAAAGTAGTATAGATCCTTGAAAAAGAATTGGTCATACGATTAACTAAATGATATTGAAAACCAATTTCAACAGTTTTCGCACGCTTTCACCGGAACTAGTTTATAGATCATCGCTTTATTGCTGATCTCCTTCATTAAAGACGTAGTGAGCGTCATCCACGTAAATATCTAGCCTTGTTACTTTGTTTATCTGTAGCACAAAGGTGATTGATGATGATGATGATGATGATGATGATGTCCATTTGTAATGCGCAGGTATCCATTCAGAAGAATGCTCATTGCGCAGAAAAACAAAATAAATAAAAAATAAGAGAAAAAAGTAAATAAATAGATAAACACCAGGAAAGTAAAAAAATAAAGACAGAAGTGTTGCTTGGTTGTTTAAGTTTAAGTCCGTCTTGGGCATAACATAAAAGTCTTTCATAAAGCCTTTCTAAAGACATCTTTGACACAGGAAATGGCTGGATGGCTGATTTATTAAGTCAGAAAATGTGTTATATTAAATGATGATTTTGCTTTAGCGAGAGGTTGTGAAAGGAGTGATAATTAAAAAAAAATAAATTAAAAAGCGTCAAGTCCTGAGAGAAATTTGCGCATCCCACAATAAGATCTGAACCCAGGTCTTTACGATCGTTATGGTAGCATGTTAGAGCTGTATTACTAATGGAACTCCCAGGAACTCCCGCCCCACCATCGTGGACATGCCGCAATACCCAGAGTTAAGAGAGCAGAAAGCGGGTGTTGACGGCCGACAGCTCTCAGACAGCAGTGTATGGCCATTCTCGAGCGACCGTCTCTCCAAAGCTAAGAAATCATCTGACCTGATGGCCAACGTGGCGTCAGAGTAGCTGGCGGACACTCCCAGAATAGCACCGCCAGCTGGCGCTAGCTCCCCGCTCGGCGCGATGACGATCCCCTGGATATGGCAGAGTTCGTCAGATCTGACAGAGGCGTCAGGAGAACGCGAGACGTGTTGACGGTGTGAAAACTCGCCCACCTCTCTTCCCCCAACTTTTTAATTTGCCTCTTATTTCAGGGGTGGATATCCATGACACGCCAAGCGAGAGCTTTGCTGTCCAGTGACAGGTCTTTTCTTGATTATGGAGGGTGAGGAAAGAGAGGGTGAGGGTTATGTGTGGGGCGCACCTTTCACACGCTATTTTCAAAAGTGAAAATGCATCCTTTTACAGAATGATTTTTTTTTATCAACTATCATAACTGCGCAACTTTGCACAGTAACGTATCTTTACTTTTCCCCCTTTTATTCCCCCCCTACTCCAGTTTTCTACTTGAAAATGGGACCTCTTTACTTTTCCCCTCTTTCGTCCCCTCCTGTTTCCTACATGAAATTGGTTCTGCATTGCCACCGCTAACCGCCAGGTGTGCACAACTGGTCATCATTAAAAACAACTAAGCAGCAACGAACTTTTCAAATTATGTAATTCCTTGCTATTTACCTTGTTATATTTTAAAGTTATTGATTTGTCAATTTCTGTTTTTGCTAGAAATGTACAGTTGTAATCAGCTATAAGAAGTACTTTGTTGCCATGATTACCGAGGACAGAAAGCAGACGGTTGGTGCGCGCGCTTCTGTTTATCGACTAGTGGGACAAAATATTTTTCTAGTGATTGGGTAAAGCTCATAGAGACTATTTATCCCGATATGGGTGAATATTCTTCTTTTGTTCTCGAAATTTATGCCTACCAACATCAGCTCGCTCACGATGTCAAGATTGTGACGCCACGCTTGTACACAGATATATCTAATTAGCATATGGTCCCAGCTCTCCCATTGGTGGAGGTCTTCACAACGCAAGCTTATCCATGTACAACCGTGATATCTGTAGTGTTATCCTCTGTCTGTGCATGGTGATGTTAGGAGGCGGTTAATTTAAGAGCGGAAATAGCATCCGTTTCGGTAAAATAAAAATACTTTGCACTTAGCTTTGCTCAGTCGTTCAGAAAAACGTTCACCCCTTTATTCCTTTAAGCTGACACTGACAGGTTTGCTGCTTACACGTCCGTTTTCTCGAACATTCCAAGCTCTTACAACGCCATGTTTCCTTCTCAGCTCAGCTCCAGTGATGGTGGAATCGCTGACTTCTTCTCTAGAGGAAGAAACTTTGCTTTCTGAAATTATAACATCGTGAATAATAAGAATTATCTCTGTTCTCTTTTGTAAAAGATAAGACAGTTCATGTTAGGGGAAGGGGTGTCCTTGCTGTCTGACTGGCTTGCTAGATTGATGGACGGACAGATGGAGGGATGCAGCTCTTAGATGGTTATAACTTCCTCAGTTCGATATCTTTACAACTCCGTCTTTCATCGCACTCTGTGGCAGAACAGATTCCATCTCCCCTACCCCAACCCCTGCCCTCGCTAAATGCATCATAGGTATGGGTCATACCTCCTTATGTCGCCTACCTTACCTTTCGCCTTAGTTTGTGTTAGAGATGGATAGTAGAGAGATAGCGAGTTGGCACTTTACGTATATGTGTCGTCCGTTCAGACACAGATAGTGCCAGAGAAATAAAGAAAGACAGGGAGCGGTCGAGACAGAAACGGCGAAATGCATGCAGCCATTGACAGACAGACAGACAGACAGACAGACAGACAGACAGACAGACAGACAGAGTTCCATCTCTACTGCCACTCACAGCAGGTGCAACGCACCATTAAGCTTTAAATTGCCAATTTCTGACACACTATAGCAGCTTCTAGCTTTTTTTTTTTGAAACGTTGAGTTGAATATCATAGACTGCACTCAGCAAGTTGTAGAGAGTTCTTTTACGACAATTTTAGCTTATCGTCCTGGTTTTTATGAGCAAAATGACTGATGTGTGACCCTATACTCGAGAAAGCCGAGTCCTCTCGCCGGTTACCTGTGAAATAATATGGCGAATAGAGCTCCTGGATAATGGAAATTGTGAAATATTCTATTTTAGCAAATGAATATCTCAATTTGTTTTTAATGTTGGTTAATATCACTGTCTCTGTGGTTAGAGAGGCTCAAACATCGATCTGTCTGCACGAGTAAACTGTTTAAATTTACTTTATGCGTTGTTTTCAGTTTCAGTTTATTTTCTCTTTCGGCTGGATCTCTTGAGTATTATCGTGTTACGCCTGTCTTGTGTTCATATGACAACCACAATTCAAACAAAATGATCGTTCACCACTTATCCATCGCCAGCGAAAAAGATAACTCCCATTTCGTTCAAGAATAGCGACCAGGGTGAGGCGCCCTTCACTCAACTCCTCCAATTAATCAATCATGGTGCTGGGCCTGGGATGGTGGCGTCCATGATATGAAGCAATCAGTGACCTTCAAACTTCTCTGGGGAAGGAAACTTTGCTTTCTGAAATCACGACATCAGGAATATGTGGCCTGAAGCGAGAGCAGTTTTCTTATTGCTCACCCATCCCGTCCCTCCCTCACACGCACGCAAAACACACACACACACACACACTCTCTCTACAGAGAGGGAGAGGAGAGATATGTAAATAAATCTGGCCTACCTAAAGTTTCAGCAATGAGACACATTTAATGACCGCAGCTATTTCAATATTTGTATTCGTCTTGTTTTCTTTTATCGATTAAGCGATTGTGAATGCGACAGAATGTTTGTTGGCTTCATCCCCCAAAGTTTCAGCCTCCTCCGCGCAGCGAGACTGCGCATTTCGTGCTTGACGGCCCAGAATAAACCTTATAAAACCGCCTTCAAACGTTCCCCAAACGCTCATGCAACATGGCTGGTGATCGAACGTTAGGGAAACATTCGCTCTACTGGGAGATAAATTATCTATACTCGACCATTCATAGCTGATTAGGGCTTACCCAAATAGCAAAAACTGTCCACATTTACCAGGAAACATCCCAACAGTATCTTCTCGCGGACCCGTCTCCAATATTACCAGTCTGTCTGTCTGTCTGTCTGTCTGCCTGTCGGTTAAATTATCTGGAGGAGATAAATATGTTTGCATCGAAGCTGCCAGATATCGTACATAAGAAAATAAGGAAAACGTTATATCAGAATTGTAGATAATTAGGCTGTCGCTGCTAACATGTCCTCTAAATGTTTTGTTTACATGTTTCATTGGCTTTATCTGTGTGTGTGTGTGTGTGTGTGTGTGTGTGTGCATATATATATATATATTTGAGAGAGAGAGAGAGACGAATATGCAGATGTAGTAGCTACTCTTTCATTCGTTCAATAAATGACTGAAGCTCTCGGTCGACCGATCGATCAGTGATCAATCTAAGAACCTTCTCAAATCGACGAACTCCCACACAAAACCTTAGTTACATATTACCCTAGACACAGGCATTTTGCTAGCAGTAATCTTAATAACAGCTCTGTAATCTTATTCTTGAGCCCTTATCAGCACAAACACAAAGTGACAACAAAGCATAAAGTGTACAGGGTGCACTTTAGAAATCAACACACACACACACACACACACACACACACACACACACACACACACACACACACACACACACACACACAACAAAAACAAAAAACCCCGAAAATCTGCAAAACACAAAAACAGTCCTGTTTCGGAAGACGATTTTCAGGTAGTTCCTAAGAGAGTCATTAATAAATCTCAAGACCTAAGTCGCATGTTTTCTTTTAACGCAGTGTAAGATTTTGAAGGATCAGTCAATAGAAGTGAAAGAAGAAAAAAAGTGATGAGGCCCTGTCTTTTCCTAGGATTATCATGAAAAAAATCGAGGGAATCATTGTTCGCAAGCATTGATTTGACATTGATTCGGCATTTCTGTTCTCTCTCAGGTGATGAGAACTGGATAATGAAAGGAGATGGGTGGATAAGGCATAAATATGTCAGGCATGTGACCAGACACACTTCAGCACAAATGTTCAGTCGTGATTACGCATAGCGGAGCAGATACGTGTCCTTAGTTCGGAGTTCGTGAGTAGATGTAGACATGGGACAATGCGTGGTTGAGAAAGCTGTAAAGAGTAAACAAAATGACTCAGCTCACGAGGAATTCAGTCAGTATAGAGTTTTGCTTCCCTCATAACGTGAACACACACACACACACACACACACACACACACACACACACACACACACACAAACACACACAGAGCCACCTCTACACTAAAATATCGTCATGTACACCAAATTAATAACCGTAAGAGACAGACATCATGCCTTACTCACCTGACATCGAAGGGAAACCATCACTGGCCTGGGATCAAGGGAGCAGCATTTTTTGGGGGTAAAAATGTGTACGAAGAAAGAAGTAAATTTCCGACGAAGATTTTACTGGCTTAGTGCCTGACAACTCTCGCTAGTTTGTTCTCAAGAACGTGGAAACGCTAGGAACTAACAATATCTGACACGAGACTTGTAGCTTCACGTAAACCTCCGAAACTTTTTCCATTATTCCACGCCAGCAAGTGCCAAGGGATAAACACCTTGGGGCTATTCCAGTTTCTTATATGTCGGGGTTCAAATCACCGTTAGCCGTTACAAGCTTTAAAAGTAAGGTCATTAGTTAATCTGATAATCTGTTAACTATTAATATGCACAAGAGATGGTAAGTACGCGAGTGGGTGAGAGTTTTATGGCTGCATGTGCGGATGAGTAGTTTATATATATATATATGTGTGTGGTTGCATACCTCAAGGGTGCTTTCGTGTGATTGTCTCAGGAGGTGAATACAGATGAATGTCCATATTTATATACAATATAATATTGTACTATGAATATTTGTTCTAATCAATCATCGTTATCGGGATTATGATATTAATGCGCCAGGAAAGTAAAGTTTTTTTAACCCGTTAATTTTGAGAAAAAAATGGGATTCTCGGCTGGATAACGCTATTTCTGCTTACACATTCTATCAGAAACACTAAGAACAGTACACGATTAATTACAACACTAACCACTGCTCCGTTATTCTTTAAGCAACAGCTGGAGCTGAAAGTTGTCTTCATGTTGTCGTTCCTGGCTATTTTCTCTACTTCTTGTATTCGAAGGTTTTGGTAAGAATACTTTATTTAGCTCTTTTGGGTTTTAGAATTCTAGTCATCTAATGTTGCTAGAATTTGTCTACGATCACTTGCACCAAAAAACTGATTAAAGCTCAAATAGAAGATTTAGTCGCTTGGTCTGTAAGTCTACCAGACTGCGGAAGTGAGGCCAGCCTCGCTCCAGCAGCCAAATTAAATTCAGAAAAAACTCGCTAAAATCACATTTTGCTTTAGGTTCGATGAGGGGTAGGGAACACCTCGTGACGTCGCAAATCCCTCAGATTATAAAAAGGCTTTGCATGTATATTATTCTCAAACGTTAATTTACTGAACTGGTGGAAAGGACAATGAGGATCAAGTGTCTATAATACTTCTGTGAATAAAGATAAACCAGTCTTCTTTTTTTTTTAGTAAACAAAGAACAGTTGTATATGGTGTGCTAGTACATCATAAAGCGGTATCAGTGAAAAAGGATTCTTAAAAGCATGTGTGCTGGCTTGTATTGGAAAGAGATTATGTCGATGATAATTCTGTTATTTATTTTGTATAGCAAGCTCCAATGTAGTAAAATTGTTTGTAATGGTACATGTGGACACTCTCGTTTGTCTTTCTCTTTTTTCCTCTGTCTCTTCTCTTCTCTGGAATAAAGAATGAAAGGGATGCCATATTATGTGAACTGCATTTACTGAATAAAAATTAAAAAAAAAATCTTTGCATTCTTTGTCGTGGGCAGCTCAGGAATGGTCTCAAAACTAGCAGTCCTACACACTCCCGCCTGCCTATTCTGTGACAGCTAGCCGCCATGACAAGTTCCCATCAGCCCAGACTGATGCGGAGGCTCCATGCTGTCCTCGTTCCTCCCCTCATCCCTTCCAACATCAACGTCCACCCAACAGTCCTCGTTCCGGAAGCCAGTGTCTAAATACAAGCTTGCATACTTAAAGGGTCTGGGAGAATGTGTTAAGTCAGTACAAATGACGGGGCTAAAACATGGTGAAACAGAAATATTTAGGTTAGAATAAGTCACCAAGCAGTGAGTTTTACTAGCCACTGCGGCGACCGTCAAAAAGAGTCTTGTTGCCTACGTATTGTTAACATGTTTAATGGCAGGTACGGTGTGATCCAAAATGGCGTCAGCACTACGTAGTAGTTGTACAAAAACAATAAAAAAAAAGAAGAAATACCGAAAAAAAACCTCCGCGGTATGCCAAAGAGTTGGGAGGTGGAGGAGGGTTAGTGATGAAGGAGCGGGCTGGTGATATGAGGATGTCAGAAAACGAGATGACGCGAGATAAGGCAAAGATTCAAACACTGATTTATGGGGCTTTTCCCGTCTGATGGCGGAATGGCCAGACTTGCGATTAGCCGCTGTAATCACAGGGGCCCGGCGTCAGATGGAGCGCCAGCGAGCCACGGGCCAGCGGCCACTGTATTTGCTGCTGGACGATAAAGCTGCAAAACCCCATCGTTTAAATTATTTTCCAACTGTCCTGGAAGGATGACGGGAGAAATAGATGAGCGGGTCAGGTGATGGAGTGAACCACCGAATGAGCAAGATTTAAGGAGAATATATTGTTAAAAGAATACAGCTGAAAATATTCTATGAGCAAAAGTATCCTGGGTGTATGTAATGCACAAGAAGAAAATAAAGAAGAAGAAGAAGAATGACTTTGCACTATGCCAAGCTTTCAAAGGTCTTTTTTAACCGGGCACATGACGAACGTTGGACCAAGTTTGGCAAAGTTGCGTGAGAAGGTCACAGGAAACCAATGGATTTTTTTCTCTGCAAACGTTTGGGTCATTGGAATTTTGCCAACATGCTGTGCTAAACTTGTTTTCCTGAAGAGTGCCATAACATCTGGCAGTACATTGGGACTGTGAACATTTGATGTTACAGCACTTTGCCTGCCTTACAACACCTTTAAACAGTCTGTAAAAAAATTACCTGTCTATTTCTAAACTGTATTTCCTCCAAAAAGACACAAATAAACGCATGATGATGATCATGACGACGACGACGACGACGACGGGGAGGTGTGCCATCTGGACAAGCCGAACGTACACAGAGATGCTACCCTTTTCATTTAGTGTACGGGGTACAAGCAGTACATAATCTGTAATCCTCTCGTAGGTTCCCCTGTGGGTCCACTATGAACACCTCTGAGTATTAGTGACGCAAGCGCCACCTCGCGTGTGGCGACGGAGGGTGATCAGCGAGAGAGGGACCGATGACTATTTTGCGTGTGGGAGTCTGCCTCGTCCCTCCTATGACACCGACTTGTGAGGACAGCAGCTCACTGGCACCGTCAACTGGAGTCGGTACACTGCTGTTACTGGACGTCGCACTTCAGTTTCCATTACATCCACGGCGGTTAGGGTCAAGGGTTAATCTCTCTCTCACAGAGGAAGTAATTAAATATTAATAGAAGCGCTAAACCCTGACAATATCAATAACAAAGCACGTATAGAAAATTGCTCCGACGGGGAGTAACAAGTAACAAATACTACAGCGCAGCAGGCAAAATACGAAAACGTAATGGATGGCAAGGATGAGGAGAAAAGAAGACTTGCAGACACTGGTGATGTTCATGAGAGAGGTCTTGAAAACCTCAGATTTCATAACCAGATACTTTTTTAAACTATTTCTAAACCAATTTTGAGTTGTTATTTCAATATTTAGAAATAGTACAGTGTTTTGGGGTGGCTTGTGGAGCCAAGGATGGAGAAAATGTGTCGTGTCACTTCTACGCATTTATAAAGATGGGAGGAAGAAAAAATGAGGTGCTGTTAAAAAAACCAGGACGTTTCTAATACTTGGGCATCAATCAAATGCAGTTCTGTTTGTTTCTTTCATTATCATGCGATGTTTCGTTGTATTTACTCTATAAGCAACTGAACTGAGCGACTCGAAGATTACATAGCAGCCGAGAGCCGGGTACATACTATCACTGTAGAGTGAAACAGAGTGTTCCTGAATATCAAAGGACTGCTGATAAAATCAAAAGAATGTGATACGTTATTTAAACGTGACCTAACCTTCATGTTATTATTAATGCAAAGTTTTAGCGAGCGAGGGTCAGCCAGTGTCCTAGCCATCATTTCAATGCATTTCAGGTTCGGGAACACAATGGGGACCTTCAGAACATAACATCTTGCCACTGATATCTGACTGATGGGTTTTGTGCTGTCCACTCTCTTATCCCAGTCCTAAGCGTGAACATAGAAATCCGTGATCTAAGTCAAAATTATGTTCTTTAAAAAATACTACATTTTTTATGTCTCCCTTTTTTCATTCAGTTTTGGATGCATGGCCACATTCAATTTTTATCGAGTAACTCTACCACACTGACCTTAATTAACTCAATTATTCCGTGTCTGAAAATCAAACTTATGAACCACTAGATAACAGGATATACTGTGTGTAAAGTCAATGACTGTCTCTTGTTTAGTTCTGTGCTTTGGTAGCCTCAAGAATCAGATTAACCCTTTTCCGTTCTATCCTCATCGTTTACACAAGGGGTAGAGAGATGATTAATTCTGTGCTAATGCCGTTCTCAAACATTTAAACCGGAGATTTCGTAGTGTGAATAATAATAATAATAATAATAATAATAATAATATAAAATGACCCAATCAGAACGAACAGCTCATTTCTTGACAACGTCATGTAACAGCTGTGCTGGATACAAATTAAGAGACAAATTAAAAACAAATTTAGAAAAAAAAACTTAAAACAGAAATGGAGGAATAATAAAAGAAGAACAGAAAGATGAATTAATGAAAGCAATTTGTTTCAGACCTTCTATACAAAGGTCTTGATTTTTTACAGTCTGTGCTCTTTGTTAATCATCTCCTGTTCCTTCTCCTATTCCTCTTACGCATGCTCCTCCTTCTTCTCTGACCGTTACTTTTGATAAGCTTTTGCGTTTTCTTGTTCTTCGTAATTTTTTCACGTAAGTAATTTTCAGGACATCGTTGAAAGCTTCTTAATAAGATGTGAGTGCGGTGAACCAAAAGGTCAGAGAGACGAAGGGAAAGCTTATCTGCGGTCTAGGAGGAGATTCGAATATTTCCAGCGTGCTGCACGATGGTACCGACATACACGAGTTATCTGTCTTAGCTGTACGCGAGGTGGCGCCTGTAGAGTGGAGTGAAAGTGATATCAATGTCCTGGGCGCGAGGAGTTCTTCCAGGACTCAAAGACCAGGTCTCGTGCTGACAGTCGTGAGGGCGTATGGTTCAGGGAAAATTACATTATTTGCTGATGCATCCTCAGTCCAGCCGGCACCCACGTGACCAAACAATAACAGTTAAAATTTCGTTAATAACCTCCTGTGACCTATTTCTAAACCCCCAGAAGAAAACTATCCTGTTCAAGGTATTGTACCTCGTGAGAAAAAAAGTTTTTCATTCTGATTTAGGTAAGTAATACTTATAATGAATTAACTTCCATCCTTTGAAAATGATTCTAGTAAGCGGCATTTTATGTTGAATTGACTCCCGTTGGAAATGATTTTGCACTCGGATGAGCGATTTAGCAATCGGCGAAAAACGGTTTTATATTTTCGATACTTAAACATCGCTTAAATATTGTACAGAAACTGTATTCTTTGAAAACAGATGACTGGATATATATATATAAGAAAAAAAAAGAAGTAGAAAAGAAAAAAACGAAGAAGATGATCATGATGATGATGATTGGTTTAGTTATTATCTACTGTATATATTTTATACGTTAAAACATATTTTCTCCTTAACAAATTTATGTTTAAATATCTTATTGCTATTTCGATGATTTTGTATATAGCAATATATATATATATGTTATTTTAATTATTTTCTTGAATATCAAAGGACTACTGATGAGATCGAAAGAATGTGACACGTATTTACACGCGATCTAATGTTCATGTTATTATTAATGCAATGTTTTAGCGAGTGAGGGTCACTCAGTGTCCCAGCCATCGTTTCAATGCCTGTCAGGCTCTGGAACACAATGGGGACCTTCACAGCGTAACACTGTCCGATTGTTGCCTTATATCAATATTGTTGTTTCGGATGACAGGCACGGAACTAAGGGATCCCAATGACAGCCGGGACGATTTCTGCCTGGTCTATTTTTCTGAGGCAAAATCCCTTTCCAGCGAAAGTAGCAATGACTCGATGTGTGTGTGTGTGTGTGTGTGTGTGTGTGTGTGTGTGTGTGTGTGTGTGTGTGTGTGTGCACGCGCGCACACTTACATGCGTGACATCGAAAATGAAAGCCGTTCCAGAGCGCCTTAGGTACAGCACTGTCCACTCTCATTCCCTGCAGACTGACCGACACGATTCCGACATAACCACGTTGGCACGAATGAAAAGGCGATGTGCACACTATCATCACCCCTCTCATCTTCCTCCCACCACCACCATCCCCCTACAACCCCTCCCCTCCATCCCCTCGGCCTGTAGTGCGCTCTATCTGCGTGTCCCCTGTAGCACGAGTAGCAGTATAATGGCCTTCGAATGCAAAAGAGATTTATTGCGGTAATCATAACGAACGAAACCATTAACATGATCTCCGGGTCCCCCTGCCGCCCCGCGGGCACGTGCAGCGTTTGAGGCGCGCGCCGGTAATTAGCTGGCGCGCTTGATGCACGAGCCCTTTAAGCAGGGGCCGCGTACATTCAATTCGCTCCGGGGTCCTCACAGGGTCCTTCAGGGGAACAAATTGAATGAACTGTAGTGAAACGGGTGTGTGAGTGCGGTACAGGTAATAGCACGGTTTTGCGGCCCTTCCTTTACCCTCCCTCTTCTTCAATCACAAAACATCGCCGTCATTCCAGGGGCCGCGCTCCTACACGAGTTCACAGCGAATTTTGTTTTGAGTGGGTTACCGTAAGTGTCTCTTCCTGTGCTTGCTGCCGTGACGACGGAGTGGGAAGTCTGGTTATCAATAGCTCAAAAGTTCGCCAATTAACGGTAACTTATTTGTGCGTATGTCAGACTGCTATTGTGTTAGTTTTGATTGTTATCGACGTATGTCATTCGCTGTAGAACCCGTTTAGCCAGCAGCTTCAATGACAAGCTTGTCGTTGGCATCCTAGTTGCAGCTTTAGTCGATCGTTCTTCAACGGTGTTAGTCCCTCCATAAGATGCTGCCTCTCGTACATCCTTTATGTTGTCAATAAACTAATTGCACCGAAGTCCTGCCTTACCTAAGGCTGGTAAGTACCGACAGCTGCTTTTTTAAATATAAGTAGAGAAAGTGTGCAAAGCATGAGTTCATTGGTGTCTTCAATCGTTATTTCTCTGTACTCTTCTGAAAATTCTCATTCTTCTATTGTATGTGCTTTGTATCAATAAAACACAGCGCAATGCAGTGCAGTGCAGTAAATATCATGCAATGCAATAAAATACAATACAATGTAATAAAGTAATACTTTATTGATGTGCAGGTGAAGGCGTTGAATAAATGTTGACAAGGAAAACTAGAGACACAAAGTAACAGAACACAATTGCAAGACTAAGCGCCATGTCATAATGGCATTGCCTCATTATGTCAGTGACAATAAATGTACTGACAAAGACTGATAAAGGACTGATGCATGTACTCACTGCACACAGTATAACATGCAAATACATAGACTTGCACTCAACATCTGCGGCCTGAAGAAAGCCGACAGAATTCTGAAACAGGACATGGTGTTGTTTCCTTTGAGTAACTGTTGGATATAAAAAGAAGCGAGTTTGTTTGACATGATGTAGGAACCTGGTTACTGTTCTCCTACAAAGACAGGGTTTAGTGCATCTAAACACTGACTGTTCTGTAAGCGTGTTTCCCATGGCATAGATTCGTGAGAAGATATTTAAAAGTCCTTCTTAAACGAGCGTTTGTCCACGTTTACAAGGTTCGTCGCAGGAGACCAATAGTTTTAGGCGAACGTTCGGAATAAATTAAGACTTAGCTCAAAATGTTGATCAACCTTTAAAAGTCGAAACAGTTTAAACATGCTGGCCAAAGTTTCAAGTTTCAAAGTCCAAACTTGTTTGCCAGTTCAACAGACCTTGACACTTTAAAGCTTTTGCACTTTACCGAGTTAAGAACGACCGGAACTTACAACGAAAACAGTAAATAAAGAGTTTGTTTCCTTGTACCAAGACATCCCTCTTCTTGGATCCCCACTAAGAAAAAAGACACTAAGATTTATGGTTTAATGCCCTTATATTATCAAACCCTATCAACTTGAAACAAATTACCCGTCAGCCCTCGGCACGCCGATTCTTTGACTATCATTGTCCAAATAAAACGTAGTTACCTTTTAATCAATGACTTCACCCTACCAGGTCCGGACTTTGCGCTGGTGTAGTGTGTGTCTGTGTTTACTCTATTGTTGTGTATGTTGTATAAGTAGACGTGTGTATGGATGTTAGTTAGAACTGATCTATTTTGGAGTCTCTTATATCTGAAGCGCTCTGAATCAAATTATTTTAGAAAATCGCTATATATATATATTTTATTATTAAAGCGTTATCCTGCTCATAACTTAAGATTATTTTTAAAATGTCTACAACAGTCGAAACTTCCTTTACGATACTAACAATGCAGTACTCTTTTGCCTCTAAGTATAACCTGCCAAGATTTGGCTGAACTTTAGTTTGCATCACTCTCTTACTTCACACACTCATGGTCACTCGTCAGTTCCTACCTGAAATATTCTAATCATATCTTCACTCGCTGATTGCACAACAAAACGAAAAAGAGTCCCTGTCCATCTACAAGGACAGACTAATTTAAACGATATTTATCGTGTAGTCAAAGAATGAAACTAAAATAGAGCATCAAACAAGAAGTACATTATAGAATGCATGTATCTAAAAGAGATAATAATCTCGAACATCTCCTACATTCATTTTCAGTGCTATTATTTTATAAACCATGTTCTCTTGAGCAATGTTTAGTTTTCCTAAAAAAGTTTAAATAATATTTTCCGCTGTACGTATTGTGTGGAGATGTTTACTGAATGACCTGCACCCCCCAGTGGCAGGTGGGCGGGACTGAACTTTTGATTTAGCAGGTTCATTTTCGATAAAGCAAAGCTTGTCGGGAAGATAACGAAGTTTTAGACAGCGGAGAAAACTTTTCATGAAGTGATATGACAGGATAATAAACTTGGCCAGAACCGAGCAAACCAAAAGACTTTAATATCGTTGGCACCGGGCATGTCTGCATGTTTCATTTTCAAGCCTGTCTTTTTATCTGGAAACGTAGCAGCGCAGTTTGGCTGTCATCTCAAAACTGTGGGGACCATTAGAGTTCGCGGAAGCGTAAAGGAGATAGACAGCCGAAGAACAATAGTAGAAAAAACTGTTTGAATTATTAAAGCAGACATATACTTCCCCCCCCACACTGCCCCCCACATGCGGGGGTCATGTGTAGGGCGGGGAAGTGGAAGTAGCGAAAGGAAACTAAAAAGAGAGGTAAGAAAAATAAAAGGAAAGGAAAACAGGAAAAAAGACACAAAAACGCACGAAAGAAAAAGAAAACAATAAAGAGAAAGAACCAAAGAACTAAGGAAAGAAAGGAAGACAAAAACACAATAAAACAAAGAAAGAAAGAATATTAAAAAGAAAGAAATAAACACCTAAAGAAAGAAAAATAAAAAAATAAAATGAGCAAAGGAAGAAAGACAAACTTTGCAGTACCACTCCTTTCTCCAGGCAGCTGGTGCCGACAGCCTAAAGCCAGACAAGAGCTGTGTGTATCGCCACTTGCAGACTCCTGACGGGATTCCAGCAGCTTCAGTGTGCGCACCGCCAACCCAGACCTCGTCAGTCCCAGAAAGAGTGTCAAAGGTACTATCACTCTGAATCCTTGAGCATGCGATAAGCTGTTGAGAAGGGCACACAAACACGCAGACCGACAGAACCACACACTCAGATAGATAGATAGATAGATAGATAGATAGATAGATAGATAGATAGATAGATAGATAGATAGATAGATAGATAGATAGATAGATAGATAGATAGATAGATAGATAGATAGATAGATAGATAGATAGATAGATAGATAGATAGTGTAATTGCAGAGAAACAGACGTTCAAAACCAGATTTACTCATATAAATATGAAAGCACGGATTCTTTTTTAAAAAGTAACGAGATTCAAATAGAAAAATCTGTATCTGGAAGAACACATTTCTTAATGCAGCTGTGATAATAGTAGAGGCGTAGTTGTAATATTTTACAAAGCTGGTGTTGCAACAACAGCAAAGACAGTCAACCAACAAAAATATCAGGAAAAAGTACCTAGCGACATGTTAATTTTATAAACTGGCGTTGGATGTCGAGCCAGCAACATCACGGCAAAACGTTTGGTTGTATTAAGTACTATTTTGAAAACACAGGTGAACGGGTACATGTGTTACACAAAACATCTAAAGGTGTAATTTTTGCGTGTCTTTTACCTCTTTTTCCAGTAAGTTAGCAAGGAGATAACGCCAGCTGCGAGCTGGAAATCCTATCAGACCGCTACCCGCTCCGCGCCTCTTACCTGCTGCATAGCAACCTCTTGACAACGGCGGGCGACTTCAAAGAGTATTTGGAGCAACAGAAAACTTGCTAGAGCCCCGGTGTACATTCAACGATATTGGCACAGCGCAATAACCTTGGTTTGGGACAGAATTTCCATTTGATAACCATGCCTTTTTCAAGCTTGAATACCAGTCACGTGAGTTTCTTGCGGTTGTTTTCCGTTTTTTGTTTGGTTGGTTCCTTTCGTTTGTTTGTTTCTTCTTTCACAATGGGGTTGCTGCTGACGCCCACATTCAGATAAACTTCCAGGTTCGCGTGACAAAACCATGATTCTGCCTGCCTAAGAAACTTGTTTTGGGACCTCCCTCAGCAATATTTCTGATCATTAAAAATGGTCTAGTTTAGGGATACTAATTGGATTAACGGAAAACTCTGAACAAAGACCGAGGAAAAGCAATTAAGCAATGTTAGGTTGGCACCTTCATGACCATAATGAGATGATTGATTTCTCATCCAACAGTCCCTCCTTCCTTTTCTCCTCCCACCCCCCTCTCTCTCTCACCCTCGCTCTACCAAAACGTATACCCCAAAGAACAATTAAAGAGATTCAACATCCTATGACTATCATCCGACAACCCCTAGGTGTTAGTTATTTCAATTTGTTCCCCAGTCTATGTCCGGTCCGTTATCGGCCTGGTTGACAGCGGAAAGCCTGTAAAATTAACTGGAGATAAAACCTCCCGTCTCCAAGAGATTTCTGGACAGAACTTCAACGGCCTCTCCGAGGGACGTCGGTCCCGCACTGGCCTTAATCTCCAGCAAATGGTTGACTGTAGGCACCCGATAATTACCCTGTAAAGCGGCGGGTCTCTCGTCAACTGCATTATGTCCTCCTGGGGAGGAGAGCGATAATAGGGAATGAAGGTGCTTACGAAGCACTGAAGCTCAGATGTTTCTGCAAAAGAGCTTATTCAGACGGAGGTGGTTGTTCAGTCCTTCGAGCCACCGACTATCACGAACAAAGGAGAAAAAAAATGTCAGTCCACACAATCCGTCTTTCATTGTGACCCGGCAAAGGTTTGTCACAACGTACGTTGTGAACTTCATGACATTCCTATCTCGCGGATTTTACAAAGAAATTTTTTACAAGACGATACAAACTCATACTGATATTACATCTCATGAGTAAAATAAAAAGCTTGTATGAAGAATTAATAAATAGGTGATAAGGAACCTTCGAGCTGAAAACGACACAGCAGCCATTTAAGAAGAAACATAGGGGTACAAGGAAAAAGTCTAGACAGATCCTTGTGATATTTGCAACCTGGGATGTGCAATGAATATAATATGTATACCTGATTCAGAAGGAAAGGATATACATAGCTATCTTCTGAAAACATGTCTCAGATTTACAGAATCATTCATATACTTGCATCACGAGTAAACACTTGTAAACACTATCCTTTGCATATACATGTAAGGCATTCAAGATTCTCCCTTCCCACTTAAAAAAACAAAACAACTATAGAACATATGCTAGAGGTTTTGAAGATTATCGCTGTAGCATATACTGGGATTCTTTTGAGTGTTCAGCAGGACATACACTGCTCATTCAGAGTTTCTGTATTGTACACCCATCATTCCTGAAAAATAATTGAACACTAGCAGTGTGCTACAGATCCACGGTGTCAACTTTGCATCTCAAGAGTGAATAGCGCGTCCTAGAGAGAGGATAAAGTTGGCGATTTTCGGCGATAAGATCATCAGGTCACCCGACAAGCAATCAGCGCTAAAAAGATCATAGTGACGTTGATAACGATTCCCTACATCAGTTATTTAATTTTACCGGTTTCTTCTCAAATATAGTTGAAAGATTGTTGCAATATATCGTTTTAATCTAGTGGTCTGTTTACACTTAAGAAAGAAATACACAATTCTTCCTAGATCGCCACGGTCGAGGCACCTGGTGACCCTTATTAAGTTAAGAAACCCTTGCGGTGTCATTGTCATACGACAAAATATTCAATAGCTTTTGCTTCGGCCACAGTCCCGCGCGCCGTCTTCGGTTTGCTAGTCAGCCAGTGCGCAAGGTGATCGCAGTCTGCAAACTGCAGAGCTAATTGAATCGAATGATCAAAGGAGGTATTGACCCGTGCCCGCTTTGTGCTGGACATCAACGGGCAGTTTCCGACAGTATTCCTGACTACATTTGTGTGGGCGGACTCCTCCTTGAACAAAAAAGTCTCCTCCCGATTGTTTCTCACGAGCTCCAGAGTCGATTCGCCTCTGTTTACGGTACCGCAGGCGGTTGTCTGCGACTCTCGAGTCCCTCATTCTATGTCGGCAGGATTTGGCAAGTCACAGAGGTCATGGTCGTGTACCAGTTGTTCAATCCTTAAAAATAACGTAGCAATGAGAGGCATGCAAAGTAAAAGGAAATGTCAAAATTCTTCAAATCATCATCATCATCATCATCATCATCATCATCATCATCATCATCATCATCATCATCAGCAGCAGCAGCAGCAGCAGCAGCAGCAGCAGCAGCAGCAGCAGCATACTTACATCTCCCTTTTTTTCTCCTCCATCGCCTCTTTTTTTCTGTAAAATTTTGTTTAAGCCTGCTTATTGTCGGAAAAGTCAGGATACACAAAGTTATCTACACACCTCTTAACTTTTGTCTCAAATACCATTCCGACAATCAATTTTAGGCCCACTACGAACAGAAAACCATTAACGTGTGACTTAAGTTCAAAACTACAAATAAAGATTCGGAATTTCAAACGTTAATTCCACTATACTTCATACAATCCGGCTTTTTTTTCCTTTTTCTCTCTCTCTCTCCGCGACTCTTTTTTTTCCCACCGCTGTCCAGAGGCAAAGAATGGCGCCGTGTCCAATTCCCAGTAGGCAGCACTGCCGCCCTAAAAATAAAGACGCTTTGCTGGGTCCATTCCGGTGAGAAAAACCCGCCAATTCAGCAACGCAGATGGGGCATGTTCACGTTCCAAACAGAAAGAAACGCTAGAAAAAAATATTTTTTTCTCTATAGCATTAGCCGTCCTTTCAGAACCACAAACAGTGCAAGAATTCACACAAGTGGTGGAAATAATTCGGAACAAAAATTAAAATGGTATTGGGATTCTACCTATTAGTAAAGACCCCCCAAAAAACTTGTTTCCAGAAATTGGCCTCTTCAGTGAGACTCCCGAATCAACGCTCCATTTTTCAGTATGTTTGCATTTAAAATTCATGTCAGAAGTTTCATCAGAAACTTCAGAAATATACATCAATACACACTTTTTTACTGATCAATTCAGTCAGGGAGGTTAAAATAAAACTTTATTAGAGTTGGCAAGTAACCCAGTTGCTGACAAAGAAATGCAAGAACCGTTTCCTTCACATAATACATTTTTTGCTGTTTCCTTGATTTACAGCATCCTATTAGTTTACATCATCAGCCTGGGTCACGGCGTTAAGGTTCGGTGAGAGAGAAAAAAAAAGGTTGCGAGCAGCCATAAGGTAACAGACTGCCAACCACGCATTTAACGACTATTCGCAGACATCATAAATGAAATTGTATGATAATAAAGGAGAACGATAATTTGTTTTGCTTTGTAGTGTCTAGAGTGACTTGTTACAGTTAGAAAAGAGTGGTGAGAAGAATAATGTAGAGATATCTGCAAAATAAATTGCCAAAGAAAAAACAGGCAGAGATGATTGTGAAGAAGATGAAAATTACAAACATGGAAAATTTAGAAGCAGATCTGCATCTATGGCTATGTGTCTAAGCACAAAGTTCCACAAGTTTTACACGAGAGAGAAAATGTTTTTTTTTACGTTTCACACCTTTTGAGAAAAGTGGGGGATACAACTAGATGGCTAGCCGATGAAACAATTATTCTACAAGACTGCTGGGAAGACGTGTAATGAAACTTTTAACTGCTCAATTGGTTTTATTGCCTTTTAAACAGACAACTAAAGGCTTCGTCTCCCTCAAGTACCTGTTTAAATAGAAATAAGCAATTTCCTCAAGTGGACATGGTGTATTGCTAATATTTTCAGAGCTCACGAAATGCTTGAGAGACAAACTTGCTGGGAGAATTTCCAGAAACCGCCCCAGTAACCAGATGGGCAGATGAGGTAACAATAACGCAAAGACAGAAACCTGCTACTGCATTAGACTGGCTGGTGGATAGAACAGGAAAACAAGAGAGAAAGGGGGAGACAGATCTGGAAAGAGAGAAGGTAGCAATCAGTTAATGAAAGTAATAAAATGACAATCGAAGAAAGAATTCAGTTATGCTTTCGTGTCGCTTAGTAAAAGTAGTACAAAAAGAACAGTCGAGACACAAAAAAGACAGAAGAACAGGCAGACAGACACACAAACAGACGGACACACAATGTCCTGTGTAGCTTAAATCGTGTTCTTACGGTAGGCCCTCAGCACATAAATTGGTTATAGGCTGGACATGAATACCGGCGCTATACATTCCAAACACGAGTGACCAAAACATGCAGGTAAGAGCATTCTCTATAATTAATGTATACACAGTTCGTACGTTTTCGTTCGCTTGTTTTTTTTCGGGGTTAAGTTGTTTTTCTCTTTTTACTTCTTTCATTGTTTTTCTTCGTCACTGTCATACATTTCAGAAGCTCAATCCATCAAATGCTTTAAAAAAAAATGACCTGAAACTTTCCTTCATTATCAATAAATTTTCAACAGTAATTTTTGTAATTTGTTGATCTCGTAGAATGCCTGTGTGTATGCACTTTTATTGCAGTGACTGACTGTCGTGTGTCGTGTTTGTGCACATTTGACGGATGGATTCTAAAATGTTCGAGAATCCGTTTTGTGCGCGCCGTGCGAGTATGCCTGCGTAAGTGCATCTGTTCGTCCGGTCGAAGAAGTAGCGAGCGCGGATGAATAAGTGATAGGCCGCAAATCGACAGGAGGCTCTCACGCTAAGTCCAGTTTTGCAGCTGCCGGTAGCCTCGCAACAGGTTGTTGCCCCTACAGGTCACCAAGAAAGCTGTTCTGGAACGAGGTCTCTAGCAGGTCTCTGACCAACAGGATGAGGTTGTTGTGCACGAAGACCAGGCATTCATCCTGATTCAAGTGTTAATACCGAATGTTCTCTTTAATACTGCTTGCTTGTTGGACAGACAATGGGTGGTTTGTAGCATAGATGGATTAGGGTGTGGGCGGCGGTTGGATGGATGGATGACTAGCGGACAAAGGTCCCGACCAATATGTCCTTCAACATTTTGTGTATTTGAACTTCGCATGGCTGGAGAACAACAGTAACAAGAATATATCACAAAATTAATACCTTTTCACCAAAAACAATTAATAAAAATAACACGTCGCACCAAAAGACCGCGTCAGAAACAAATGAGTCTCTTTCAGAAACGACATCCCGATAACACAAAAAAATCTTATTTGATATGTTATGCAAGAAATTAGTTTAACCTCTCCGTAATGACATCCAGAATAAGAAAATGAAATACGTCCCATGAAGCATAGAAGAGAGACACTTAACGAAATATCTCCGAACCCAGAAATCGCCTTCTGTCTTATCTACTAGGAGTGCCGCAAGTAATTTACATGACGTGCCTTGATTTATTTAAATAGCGGCCACCATCAAAGAGGAAAGACGCTATACACGTGATAAACATTTCAGCATATCAGGGACTAGCCTCCAGCCGAGCTCTGTAATGAAAGATAGGAAAGTTGCCGAGGGGCTGATTCGATTCGACACACGATGCCAGGCTAGTCTGTCTTGTAGGAGAGATTCGGTTAGTGTTGGAGTGAATTCCCCTAATGCTTACCGATGCTGTAATCTCCTGAAGACCCAGTTCTGTGCCTTGCGAACTGCAGGTACATAAGTTTGCTCTGTCATCAGAGTATGTGGGAAAAAAAAATAGCACTGCTGCTTTCGATTAGAGGTGATTTGTGATCAGTCATTTTATTTAGCTTTTAAAAAAAAAGTTGCTGGTTTGTATTATATCTGTGATTTTGTGATCGAAAAAAGTTATTTCATCCCCGCTTTGTGGATTCGTGATCCATTAGTTCATATCATTTTTGTTTTAGGCAAATTAGGAAAGAGCCAATTTTCTGTTTGCACTAAAAATTAGAAAGTAGACGAAAAATCAGAAACATATTATTGGATAGCTATATTGTAATACGATTGCAAAATGTACATTTTATTTTAAAAAAAATGTTCTTCCTCAAATTCTTTGTTCTTACACTCGCAAAGATTTATTTTAATCTGACAATAATTTGTAATCCTTTTCCAATAGCTTTTCCTAGATAAATAATTTTAGTGTTTGTTTCAAACTAAGCTTTTCTGTTGTTTCTTTTCTAATATTTTTCCCAATCTAGCATGATATTCTTTCTGCAGTGTCTCACCCTAGGCCTTCTTCTGAGCTTCTAACTTGGTGGAGAGTCAGACATCTCCAAACGTCCTCTAAAATGTGCATCTTTGTCTAATATTGTCGTCTGCTTTATGTTCATGCTAGTATGTTAAGATCACCTTGCCTGCTGTTTATCCATCTCGCTGATCCTTACACGTGCTGAAGGTAAATTGCCCTACCTGTGCATACAAGGTGTTGTTATGCTGTGTGTGTATATGTGCGCGTGTGGATGTATGTGTGCGTGTATGTGTATGCGTGCATGCCCGCGTGCATATTGTTCTCTGTCAGCGGAGGTTTTTAACTGAATACGACGATTTCCTGCTCCCACTGAGTAAAGGGTGAATTAGAGAAAGAAGAGCATTGAATATCTCAGGTTTCATGTAGTTGGATGACTTTTCTGCTTTGTGTCTTTATCTGTACTCGTTGTCTCGAATCTTCTCCTCCTTCTCTCTCTCTCTCTCTCTCTCTCTGACACCTTTGTCTCTGTCCCCAACTCCGTGTCTTCATCCTTCATGTCTTCTCACCTGTGTACTAATTCCGGTTTTTTCCCTGTCTATAGTTTACAATACAATAAAAACCATCTTTATTAATCTCTTTCAGAAAATTATTATGTATCTGCACAGCAGATCACGTCGCCATTGAGCGCAGCGCCGAGAGTAGAATACAAGATGCGGCGGTAGTGGATAAGCAGTGAAGTAATTCACTCAAAGTCATGGGAAGATGAGGAGAAAGTCAAGTAGAAATGGTAGTAGGTAAACAAGCAATCTGAGTGTGATGCTCCCCATCACAGGGACGGCATTGCAAGGTCCCTGTACGTACAGACCCCAACACGGGAGGCCTGTCCACTACATCTCAAGGGCGGCAGGTTAAACTGCGATCGCCAAGATAAAACTGTTTCACATAATCCCGGCAATGATTCTCTTTCTGTGGCTTACATCAATTTAAAGATGAGGACGAACCACTGATCCTCTAAGACAGATGAAACGGTTGCAGAAAAGCGAAAACGCGTCCAAAACTCGCGGCAGTTACTGTAGTCCTCCATTACAAAGACCAGTAGATCCGCAACCAAAGAAATGAAGCACAAACGTGCTGAAGGCAGGAGGACGGAGAAGAATCATCTGAGCAAATAAGGTGGATGGACTCCAAATCAAGCACAACAAACTCTCCAGTCACCAAAAGAAGTAAAAAGAGAAAAGAGCAGCGGATGTCACACAACCATTCAGCGGCCATCTTGTATCTTATTGCCTTCAATCTTCGCGCCTTCTACAATTACATGAAAACTAAAGCAGCAGTCTTTGACCTCAAGGCAGTATCAGCTTTGAAGGAAAGCAAGACTAAAATTGTGAAACACAAATCACCAGGTAAAAGGAAATTGATAGGGCTTCGCTTTGTCCAATTCTTTGCCGCGCAGATGTGTTCTTGAAACCAAATGCCATAAACGACTGATATCTGATTCTCAAGAAATGGAGAAAATGTGAACATGAACAGAATGTAAACAACCTTGATCAATCTTTTCATCGCAATTATTCACTTACCGACCACTGTGCTAGGTTAATGGCGAACAATTGTCTCATTTTTGAAACGAGAGTACAAAGTGTGGAGATGAACAGACTGTCAGAAGAAAGAAATGATAGCTAGCTTTGAGAAACTTTCAAAGGGCATCTCCAGTACAGTGCTGAAAATTTCGTCTCTTATAACAAACAAACAAACAAACAAACAAACAAACAAACAAACAAACGTAAATCCCTCATATAATTTAGCCTCAGGAGACTTATCTACTTTTGACAGTGTATTTTAGACATGAGTGCTGTCAGTAGTAGCAACACTCCCACGTGTGTTGACAGTGTTACTAGTATTGTCTTTGCAATGTTTATTTAAATTAAATATTTACGACTCTCGGGGAGGGATTTATTCATGCATTTGTGTTTTGTGCTTTCTATGAGTAAATCGACGAGCGAGAGAGAGAGAGAGAAAAGGGGTGTTGCTGGCAGATACTGCGACGAAGATAAACAGGTAGAATTGATCATAGTTTGCAGTCTGTGACATTCTCCCATCAGCAGTGAGGTATTACAAAGGAAAAAGAAGAAACAAACACAGGTGTTATTGAAGATGAAATCTTTCATATTACTCTGCAGACTACTTTCCAGAAAATAGTTCTAAGCCAAGTAGTGAGTTCTGTAGTCTGCATCTCTCTCTTTCTCTATCTGTTTCTCTCTTTCCTTCTATGTATCTCTCTCCATCTTTTCTTTTCTCCATCTCTTCTTATTTTTCTTCTCTGTTAGCAATTGTCTTTTCATCTCCCTCCTCTTTTTCCAGCAGTCCCTCAGTGTATCTGCACTCGAAGTCTTAGCACCAGTCAAATGTAAAAGTATTTTCTCCTCTTTTTTTCCATCCTCATCGTTTTTCTGGTGATCCTCTTCTTCCATCGTCGCCGCCTTCTTCTCTTCATCTATTATTTTCATAGATCTCTCCTTTTCTCTTTCTTTCGTTCGCTCCTCTCTCATATCTTCACAATGACACTCCTTACCTTTCCACCCTCTGATAACACAATGGACCAAGCCAATAATTCCATCGGGCGGAAAGGCCAGGAGGAGATAGCCTGGCTGTGTCTGGGGGGGGGGGTTGGGGAGGGGTCGCAGAGCCCCACTGCCTGCTCCCAGCCCGCACCGTGCAGCTAACATGAAGCCAAAGGAGACAGCAAAACCCCCAGTCCATGAGCACAGCTTAAAGTCTCCACGCTTTCTCCTCCTGTCTGCGCCTCCACAACAATATCTATCACCCATTCTCTCCCTTTCTTCCTCCCTTTTCTCTTTCACATCTATGCTCAAAAGACCCACGCACACTGACACGCACACGCACACACACATCACCGACAGCGATCACAGTCTTGTCTCCGCTTGTCTTTTACTAAGGCGCTTTGTGCATGCAGAAATACGCTTAAAAGAAAAGTCCTGTACCCGCTGCAGTCGACAGTGACGGAGGCAGCCCCAGTCTGCGCGGGAAACTGCCGGAGGATGAGCTGGCAGGGGTGAGAAGGACAGGCGACAAACTTCTGAGCTAACGCGGAACTCTGGCAGCGGCAGGCGGCACGGCGCGGCACGTAAGTCGACAGTTTTCTTTACTTACCTTTGTGTGAATATGTCTGTACATTCACGGGTGGGAATACGTGTGGGTGTGAATGTGGATTTGTATACGTTTGGGCGTGTGCCTGTGTATATGTCTGCTTGTGTGTCTGTCTGTGTGTGTGTGTGTGTGTGTGTGTGTGTGAGAGAGTTTTGTGTGTGTTAATGTGTGTGTATGAAACTGTAAGTGTGAACGTGTGAATGTGTATCCATGTGTAGATGTGCACGCGCGCGTGTGGGACTATATTGTGCATGTATAATTATGTCTATCAGCACATGCATGTACGTTGATGCACATTTAAGCTACGAACTTTTGTTTGTTATCCAAGTTTCACTCCTGATAACCATTGTTCTTGTGTGTCATTGTGTCAATGAGTACCTGTGCAATTATGTGTGTGTGTGTGTGTGCGTGCCTTCGATCAGTTCTGTGTGCGTGTAATATATGTGTGCACGTGCGAACACGTGAGTATTTTTTAAAGTGGGTTCAGTGATGGAGGTGGTGATATATGCATGCGTGCGTGCGAGCGTGCGTGCGTGCGAGTGTGCTTGTGTGCTTAGTGCACGCATGTGTGTCTGTGTGTTTGCATGCCGAATAGTACTGTAAGAGGAACGAGAAACATGTATGGATGATTTCTACCCGCCGTCGAAAAGAGAGTTGGTCACTCAACGTTGTCCTAAGGAGTTTTATACTCAAGTGCCCACGCAAGTGCGCGTGTCACAGTCCGTGCGAACGTGCGCAGGCCTTTTTTTATAATTTTTTTTTTCTTTTACTGAATGTTTACTCTCGGCCACGCATATGTACACAGCAAAAAAGAAAAAAAAACCCGAACACAGTAAGGCTGTCATCAACACGACTAACATCAAGTGGACAACAGTACATTTGCAATTATCTTGTGCAACTTCAATGACCGGAATCATCTTGATGACTTAAAAAACTGTACAGACATTGCCTAACTTCAACAAAACCTTGCGTAATTTAATTGCACGAAGGGATCTTGAATAACTTTGATGATTTGGATCTCGAGTAATTCGGCAAACTTAATTATCTTGAGTAATTTCTGTAAACTCAATCATGTAATTGTAGTTCACTTGCGTAACTTTATTTTGCGGCTTTCGACAAATCTAATCAGCAAAACTCAATCACCTTGGATAACTGTCACAAACTTATTTTTGGGACAGTCGTACTTTGAAAAGTAAAAGGCAAGATTAAAAGCGCATCCCATGTGTTGAAATCTTTCCGTTCTTTAGAGGGAGATAAATGTTTGCTTTTCTTGATTGGAAGTAAACAGAACCTTCCTCATCTTTTCCTTTTCATGAGGCTGATTTCCAGCAATTGTGCAGCTCGATGTGCTTGTAAAACAGCTGTTAACGAGCATGCACCAAAGACATGCACACACGGGGGTGTTTCAGACTCAGCTGGCTGTTGTTCAGATGAACTACAAGATTTGTCGTTGAGATCTTCACTTTCTTTTCTGGTTTATTTCTTTGCACTTGACGACCGTATGTGAGCTGAGCATATTCAGGGTCTCGAAATGTCTGTCACTGAGTCCCTGGGGTCGGGCTCTGTGTCTCTTGCCCTTTGGCTGAAAATGCTCATGAGATCCATTCTCTCTCTAAAATTATGGGCGTTTTATGCATGCCATCCCGGTAGTCATAGTTCCGTAATACTTACTGTGTTTACGTGTCTATGTCTTGTGTGTGTGTATATATATATATATGTGTGTGCGCGCATGTGCATGTATGCGTTAGAGACACTCTGTGTGTGTGTGCATGCGTGTTCGTGTTCGAAGGGAGTAGTGCTCACACGCTAACAGGCTGTTGTGTGGCGTCTCTGGGTTTCCCTGTGCCTGTGTGTATATAAATATATGAAGCACTTTGAGCCTAGCTTGTACCCGGAAAGGCATTATTTGTTATTTTGAGTATTTTCTTGTCCCAAATAGCTGTGGGCATGAGAAGCAACGTCCCTTGAGTGCCGTATCGTTTTTTTTATTTCGATTATTTTCCATTTTCTTGTGTGTAGTCCATTTAAGTTCAGTTAAGACTTGATTTGATGTTTTTACAGACTCTTACATGTATATATAATAAACCTTTACCTTCGCTTCCATCATCATTATAATCATCATCACCATCCTCCTCCTCCTCCTCCTCCTCATCATCATCATCATCATCCTCCTTCGTCGTCGATGTGTTTGTTATATTTCGAAATTGTATCCGTCAGAGGGTGTTAGCGAGCGAGCAAGTTTTTTTTTTGTTACCTCTCTTAAATATATTTTAGCCGAGAGAATAATTACAAAACAATGAAAGCGAGTTGCTGGCTGTGATGAGCTTTGTCTACGCATTCTGAGCCCGTACAATGGTCTGTAAGGGCCCCCCCCCCAAAAAAAAAAAGCTTTCACAGGCGAATTTAGTTTTTCTTTTAATTCTCTTCCGCTTCTTTGACAGGCCCTCTCTCCTTCTAAACATAGAGTAACAGTCTTTACGTGTCGATCAAAAAGGTATCTGTTATGGCGCGAGCTCTCCCCCCCGTAACATCTGCCCAACATGCTTAGCATTACGGGAGGAAAAGGCAAGCGGTCATTTGTCTTCATGCTTCGTAATGCTAGCCGCTGACGCCCACGGGAAAGGCAGTAGTCAGTTTGTCATTTATAAGATTGATCCACTGTTGACTCAGCGACAGGCCCACAAAAGCTTGCAATTTTCCAGAGTGTTCCATCTTAAACCGCTCTACGGCATTTGTCAGGCTAATGGATATTCAAACCCTGCGCTTTGCACGCCCCAGCGAGCTGTTTGCAAAAGTTTGGCGACGATTTCACGAAAAATCAACCTGCATCCGTGGATGCCAGAGGACATTGGAGCGTACCGGGGCTACTTTGGAATGTAAACTTTTCTTATTTTCTTTCGCCATCAACGTGACTTTCACGTGCGTTTGCCGTGGACAATAAAAAAAGGATCCGTTATCCCTCTCACCCTCCCACTCCCTCTTTTTACAACCTCACTCTCTTCCCCTTACTTTCAAAAAAAAGCATAATTGCTGATACGCGCGATCGAAACGAGTGGTGCACTTGTTTTGTCTATTTCTCAATATGCAAGCGTAAATGAAAGTGTGGATGTGTATGCATCTATATCTGTATACACACGTGTATATACGTGTTTATATGTGCAGGTGTGTCGACATTCATATTTTTATATGTACGTATGTATTTATGTGTGTATATTTGGTGTGAATTGATGATTGTGTGTGTGTGTGTGTGTGTGTGTGTGTGTGTGTGTGTGTGTGTGTGTGGATTGTGTATATATTTTCCCAAACCTTGGTGAATGAGTTCAGTACCTTTCGAGACAAGGTCTTGCAAACGTCCTCGCACGGAAAGAGTTATGTCCCTGAATTACCAGTGTGCACGGACATGTTCACTACAGGCAGTATATGACTATATGTTAATCTATATGTAAATAATGCGTATCCATGGCATTTTTTTTACATCACAGCTTGACCTCAATCTGTGAATAGTCAGCTTCTATCCGAGAGCGGAGTGTGGGCGAGGGAAGACTTTCTGTAAACAATACATTGTAGTGAGCTTAATCCAGTCATTAGAAATGTTTCACCCTTTCGTATTACTTTAAATTCAGAAGATGAAGGGACCATGAACGCATTTATATATATATATATACAAAGGAGATTTGACCGCCATGGGAACCCTACCTTTAGTTGTATTTTGACCATTCTCAGCTATTGTTGGTGCATTCGATTCAAGTTCCTTTGAAATAAGTTTTTTTTTTAAATAAAAACTTTGCGAAAGTCGGCCAAACATTCATCCTTATTTGTCCTTTAGAAACCTAGCGACAAAGCTGAAGCATCTAATCGTATGTAAGTGTATGGCCGTATGAAGCTCTACATCTAGAGAAACATTTATTTATTAACTCTGTTGCAAGACTATTTCCGACTTGCCTGCTATAGCTAAGGGTTAAAATGTAAGACTAGTACAGAGCAAATCTGATTCTGACACTGTTTTGAAGGTGACTTGAATTATCGTTTCCACTCTAGTCGACAGCCTTCGAGACTGGTAACATTATTTTAGCTTTTTTCATACCTTTACCTCATTAGTTATTTCTATTTTGTGTGTATATATATATATATATGTTTCGCATGCATGTTGTGACTAGAAACTTCTTAACATTGCCAGAAAACTGTCTTTTACACTCGATGGTTAAACTTTTACAATTACATCCTTTTGTGGTACTGTTTTCATTCCTGAACGAAAGCAGTGATGCCTTCTTGTGTTTATTTCTCTATGTGCAAGAGTGCCTGAGTGTGTGTATAAGCGTACGTGTGCGTGTGTAGCGTTAACTGTCTATGCATGTATATGTGTGTTTAAATGTGTAGCTGTTTCTAAGCCTTTTAAATAGTAGACTTATTTTTAATATGTTATTTTTCGTGTCTTTCTGTGATAACATATTGCATCTTTTGCAGCTGAATCTATACAAAATCATACCAAGAGGTCCATGTGGGTCCTATTTTCAGTAGCAGCTCATTACAGGAGAAGCGTCGCACAAAAATAAGTACAAACGAGAACAAAATGAAAATGTTTTGCTCACAGCATCGGTGGTAAGATAAGAACAAAGATTTATATTTTTTTTTACATACAACAGCTCATCATCTTCAAGATGGAATACACAGAAGACGATTTTTGCAATAAGTCCCTCGCCGACATTGTAAACTGCTCTGCAGTGTACGAACAAGGGACAGAGTTCTCTCCCTTGAAGCCAGAAGCAGTGGCTGTGCCCTTCACCTTTGCTCTCATATTTTTGCTGGGCGTCAGCGGCAACACCTTGCTCATCTTGAACTTTGCGCGGCACAAGAAGCTGAACACAGCTCACAACGCCCTCGTGGTGAACCTGGCGGCAGGAGATCTCCTGATGCTGGCGATCGGCGTGCCTTTCAACTCCATGTGGTACACCCTTACTTACTGGCCCTTCGGTCTTCTCGTCTGCAAGCTGAGCCGCTTCGTGGAAACCATGGCAACAGCGGTCACAATAGCGACCTTGGCCGCGCTGAGCGTCGAGCGCTTTCTGATCGTCACGGTCCGCCGCCGTTACCTGTCGCAGTCGTCGCTCGTGCCGCTTGTCGTGGTGGTGGTGATGTGGGCCGTTGGCTTCGTCTTGGCGCTCCCAGACTTGATGTCCGCCACGGTCCAGACCGACGCCAACCGAACCAACGCGACCTCGACGCAGGAGTTCTGCCTCGATTTCAACCCCACCTGGGGATCCGACTACCCGAAGACCAACGTCCTGTGTCGGTTTCTTCTCCTCTTCGTAATTCCGTTGCTGGTCATCGGTCCCTGCTACGCGGCGCTCGCCTACCATCTGTTCTTCCGAATGTACCGTAGCCGCGGCACGCCCACTAGCAAGACGCCACTGAAGTCCGCGGCTATTTCCATGGCAAGTAGAGGCAGCAGCGTGCGTGCGGGGAGCCCGGCGCTGCTTCACAGGAGCAGCTTTGCGGATGATGGGCCTGAACAAGTTCATGACGACGCCATTGGTGCCAACGACAACGAAGCCGACGCTAGCTGCCTGCAGAACAACAGCAGCAACTGCGCCAAGAGCATCAAAAACAGCAACAGCAACAACAACACGCCGACCCACAAGCGCCGACGTCTAGCCGTAACGGTTCTGGGGCTTGTCATCGCATTCGTCGTCTGCTGGCTGCCTCGACACGTGTATCTGCTATGGTTCCACTTCGACCCCAGCCAGTTCAGCTACTTCTGGCACGTCTTCAAGATCTCCGGCTTCTGCCTTATGTTCTCCAACTCCGCCGTCAACCCGTTCGTCTTCTACGTCGTCGACGACCACTTCAGAACACACGTCCATGAGACGCTCTTCTGTCGAAGGCGAGTCCGAGGGCGAGATGACGGCGAAGACTTGACTACAAGAGGACGGGACCTGGCTGCAGCAGACGACACTGCAGCAGACGATAAAAACACTTACATACCTATGTCAGAAATGCCAACATGCACGGAGAGAATCGATCATGTATAGCCACCTCGATGCCCTTGTATTTCGGAAGCTGTTATGAAGTAGCATGTACTTTTGATAACTCACTCACTCACTCAAGTAAGCAACCCTCAGAATATGCGATAAACTTTCAGAACTACACAAGAAAACTTTTTTTAATGTACAGTAAGCCAGATGTGCAATGATCACTAGAAGAGACTCAAAACCATTTGCCACCCGGTTCATAAGCGCTATAGATAATACAACCTTCTATCAAATGCATTTAATGAGTAAAAAAAATAATAATCAAAATTGGTTCACTTGGTAATACCGCACTGGCAAGAAAACCCCCAAACAACATAAACAATTTTAATCTAATATTCACGGGCTCAAATTATAAAATAGTTTGACTTGGTGGTCAGAGTAATTTGGTGCCGTTCATAACCCGAAGAACATGATGCGCCATTGTACTAGTATGTATCCAGTGCGAATATATGTTTTTTTTCCAGTGATTCACTCAGATTTACGTGTTCTTTGTACAGGTAGCAAGGAAGAAATGATTTCTATTGCTGGCAATAACTCTTCCCCTTTTTTTCCTTTTGTTCTGTCTGTCTCTCTCCTTTGTCCCTTGTCCTTTCTTTGTCCTTGTGTACTATGCTTCTGCACTTGTAAGGTTCAACACATTGATGAGTAGGTGTTCAGGCGGGTGGAAAAGTGACTGTGATTGTGGTTGTGTAATTATTCACACCACACGTTGCTTTTCTGTGCTTTCTAAGGATTTCACCTTTGCACTTTGCTAATTGCTGCTTAGATTAGCGGCTGTCACGTTCCAGCTTCTGCTACTCTGAGATGCTGAGAAACAGCACTCTCTTTGTTGACATGAACATTAAATATTCTTTTATATTTGAATGGGAAAACGTTTTTTTATATAGTCTACGAATTGAAGTTTTTTCTTCGTATTGCCAAGAAAACATCAGTGCCAAATTTGATGGTTGTTAGATTGAAATTTGTCATCCGCTGACCGGCTAGTCCTACTGCGCGCGGAGCATTTTATTTAAAAAAAAATACATGAATAGGATTCACTGAATCAATGGGCATTGGAGTGAGCAGTTTTCATGCTGTGTTGTAAACTCATTAAAGGGAGAGCTGCTCCATATACAGTATTGTTCTGCCATTAGCGTCGACTTTCGTCACACAAAGCGGAAAGACACTTTGTCATGCAAATCCTCGACATCCACGTTTGTCACATTGAGTTTGGCGTTGACATTTGTTATACCGAATGTAACATTTAGTCTACCACCGTGGCGAGGCTGACATTTACGTTTGTGACCTCAAGATCAGTATTTGCGCATGACAAAGGCGTGCTTCCACTTTGTGGGAACATAAGTTTCTAGGTAGCTCAAATAAAGAAATGTGTATCTCTTGCTTAAAATCATTGTGAAAATTACACAAAATAAAGAGCGTTGAGCTTTTTAACCTATAAGGATGCCATAAAAGTGTAAAAATGTATTTGTACGAGAAATCTCTAAACTGCAAGCTTGCCTATGGTGGCCTATACTTAACATCGTAACGTTTGTTGACGTGCATCTACGTATTGACTACCATTGGTCCTTGCTAAACCATAATATTAACTGTCATTTTTGCTTCATTTTCCCCCTGACTCTCGAATGCTGTAAATAAAAGATTGGTTTTGTGATATATTTCTCGTGATAAAATGTGGTGGGGTTAAAATGTACTTTTTTCTTGTATTGCAGACTGTACGCCGATAACGCTATGAGAAAAAATTACGCACTCTGAAAATAGAATATGCAGAATAGATGATCTCCGTATTTATGCGCAAGTGTTTGTTGCTGGCGTTCGGTTCTCAGTCAGTCTCGTATATAAGCCCCATGCTTCCTCTTTGGGTCCAATTCGTGTTCGAACGCCGCCGTTACAGATTACAGAAAGCTTTGCACTTAGAGAAAACCATCTTGTTCGTCGCGTAGATGCGAATGTTGCAGATCCTTGTACTTTTTTTCTGCTAGAGAATATTATCGATCTCTGATACAACTTTTTATTGGGTCGGGACTTTATAGCCTGACGTGCAGGTCCTGCTAATATTTGGAATTTCCTGAAGCTTATCATGCAGCGAAGCGTCTTCCCAACCAGGCGAGGTAGTGCGGAGGACGGAGTTGGTGATGTCTACTCGTTCCAACAATTCTGTCGACGACAGTACAAGGCAAAGAGTGAGCGCATGCTGTGAACGTGCGACGTTGGTAGTCACTTGACTGCTGCTTCGGGACTGCGCTCTTCAGGGATCCGTAGTCATGAAGTTTTCAATCAAGTTATCTCGCGGCGAGCTATGGACTGTAAACGCTGCAGGCGTCCAGTAAATAGAAGTAGGTCAACTGATAATCTAACAATCTTTGTCATACACATTGCCCACCAATGTAGCTACCCAGAGCTTCGTATTGTGCTGTAAGTACCGAGCGGAGATGGAGCAAACCCATGGTTCAGGATTAAGACCTCTGATGCCAATAGAGGAGGCGAAGCGCGAGCCATAGACACACGCAGAAAACAACACAGATAGAGAAGACAGGGTTTATGGCGCTTTAACGAGGGTGAGCCCCGTTTCCAAGCCAAAATGTCAAATAAATAAATAAATAAATAAAAAATTTAGTTAATTTTAAAATGCGTCTGCACTTGTTACTGTTTGTAGCTGAAGAGAATCAAAGACAGATTTCCTTCACACGGAAACTCCCTGTTCCATCCTATGATTGAATGGCATCACACCCTAACCAGACAGCGTTCCTTCTTACTTAATGAACCATTTATTCAAATTCCTTCTTGCGCAGTTCTGGAAATATTACCACAACATTGCTAAAAAAAATGAAACGATTTTGTTAGGCCCCAACAGACCATCACTGAACGGAGCAGACCGCCTGAACTCTCATAAAATAACCGAATACCAGTCCTATCCTGTTAGGAGCTAAATACACGTAAACTGGAAATAAGAAACTATGGGGAAAAAATAAAAATGAAGATAAAATAATTTATTCTAATTGAATTATCACTTCGAAGCTCGCTGACATGGTGTAACCAAGCTATTACCAAAAAATAAACAAACATGAAGCGCAGGAACCTGAGGAACTGAAACTACGTGGTTCTTTCATAATTTCCTACGATAAAACCTTTCATGGACAGCAGAGGGCTAGGCTTGCATTTTTTGAGTGCTTCTAAAGAATAGCAATATGCATATTTTGTGTACGTACGTCTGGATGCATGTAAGCAAAAACAAGTGTATGTCTGCTTCTATCGGAAATGTTTACAGGTATGTGGGAATTTTAGGGATTCGCGCAAGTGTATTGGGTATTTGTAACATTGAATGTTTCCTTTAAAATACCTATTGTTTCAAAAGGCTTACTGTAAAGTACGCTTAAGCAACGTTAGACAATTATGTGACTTTTTGCACAGAAAACATTTATACAATAAATTCTTTATTTTAATCATTACTTTGTTGCGTTTTATTTGACGTGGAGGAAGCTGGCTGCTCGGTTACACTTTGACTGATTTCTTTGTCCGCATAAATTAAATTTCGAAATCAGTGTTTTTTCTGAACTGTGTTGTAATAAGCAAATAAAAAAAATGCTTCTAGAACGTTAGTTGTGAAATTTTACAAAACCGTCAGTAAAATAAGAAACGTTTTTCTCTTGTGCATCTGAACAGTTAAATGACAGGCATGCGTGGACTGGTTCGAAACTCGGTTAGCGCACAAACTTCTCTAGTCGACCCAGCTGGCGGGATTGGTAGCTGACTCCATATAGGGTTGGGGAAGGTAAGACAGCGAGGGAGAGGAGATGAGCACCGCCCTCATGTAAAGTTGGCCCCGAGAAAAGTGAGATCTCTAACACCTTATCCCCCAACGACCTGAAAAGGTTAGGGGATGACCTTTAGCTTTTTATGCGTGCCATTAAACCGTTAACCTTATCGCTCCATCAGCCTCCAGGTCTCTTTCTTTCTTATGTTCCACGGAAGTGAAAATCTGCATCACCTGCAAATTGATTTCTTTATTAGACGTTGTCGGCTCATCTTTTTGTTCTGCCTTTTCTCCGCCTTAAACGTTAACTAAAAAGAATGAGTTCATCGCCGTCTGACTGCCTCACTGCATCCAGCGATCAAGTTACTTCAGATTCGAATCCGTCGCTATCGTGCTGGTCGCCGTAAGCAGCGTCCTTTGAAAAAATCTGCTACTCGTAGTTATTCTGTCTCGTGCCCCCCTTCACCTGATTCTGAGTCTGACTCCGGTTTTGTGAAAACTCCATCTTATCCCACAAGCTCAGTCGGCGTATAGACCTTTCCACAGCACCGAGACCACTCTTATTAAAGTGACAACAGACATATTATCTGCTCTTGACAGTGGTGATGTCTCTCCATTAACCCTACTGGACCTGTCTGCTGCATTTGACACTATAGACCACTCTCTGCTTCTTCACAGACTTCACACCCTCTACGGGATTTCTGGACCTGCCCTCTCATGGTTCAACTCCTATCTCACTGATAGGACCCAGACTGTGTCAGTTGATGGTCAGACATCTCGCCCTGCTTCACTTTTCTGTGGTGTTCCCCAAGGCTCAGTACTTGGCCCAGTTCTGTTCATCCTGTATACTAAGCCCCTTTCATCATGCATCCGGTCTCACCAGGTTTCTCATCAATCCTATGCTGATGAGACGCAGCTTTACTGTTCCACTCCGCCGGCTGAGTCTTACTCTGCTATTCGCTCTATAGAAGCTTGTATCAGTGATGTCAAGGGCTGGATGCTAAAAAACAAGCTTAAACTAAATGATGATAAAACGGAAGCCCTCTTGTGCCATAGAAGAAGACATCAACCTTCACTCGTCAGTCTGCCCAATCACATCAAGGTGGGCGACAGCTACATCACCTTCACGTCATCTGTTAGGAATCTGGGATTTATTGTCACTGATGACATGACACTCGATAGACATGTAGCATCTGTCTGTCGGTCTGCCTATTATGAGCTCCGTAAGATCAGTGCTATCCATCACTTTCTCTCTACACGTGCCACCAACACTCTTGTCTGTGCGTTTGTTCTTTCTCGACTTGACTACTGCAACTCCTTGCTGGCAGGCTGCCCTGACTACCTCATTCAGAGACTCCAGAGAGTACAGAACTCTGCTGCGCGTCTGGTGCTTAGAGCCACGAAAAGGGACCATGTCACTCCTCTCCTTCGTTTCTACACTGGCTACCCATCTGTTCTCGCATTCAGTACAAACTGTCTGTGCTGTGTTTTAATTTCTTTGCTGGCTCCTGTCCTGACTATTTCTCTGAACTTCTCATCCCTTACTCTCCGGCCAGACAACTCCGCTCTTCGTCTGACGACCGTACCCTAACTGTTCCTGTCACCAGAACAACAACATATGGTCACAGGACTTTTGGCTACTGTGCTGCAAAACAATGGAACTCTCTTCCTTTCCATATCCGCCACCTTCCTACAACTGAATCTTTCAAATCTGCACTGAAAACGCACCTCTTCCTTGAGCATTACTCCTAACACAGTCCGCACAATGCTCGTCCTTCTTAACCCCGCCCCCTTCCCTCTTGCTACTTTACCCATCTTTCTCACAGAATCACTATATTTTTCTGTTCCTGTTACTTGATGCCTTTTAATGTTTTCTGTTTCGTCAGTACTGTCGTTTTCTTTCGTCCCCTTTGTTCTGTGTCTACTTAGTCCACGTCTCTTCCTCGTTTTAAGCGCTAAGAGCATGCTCTCTATGAGTGTGAATATGCGCTATAAAAATCTTCACTATTATTATTATTATTATTATTAAGTCGCCATAGCCTGAAGTGTTTTTTAAAATTAGTTCCAGGTCTCTTAAAAGGAATTATGATTCTGAGTAGGGATATACATAATGAAGTGTCTATTCTGCAGGTTTTAACACCTGGTCAAAATAAGGAAGAAAAGAGTTGAAGATTGTTGGAAAATTGTAAATTAATCGTTTAAACGTTAAGTTTAAAGAAAAACAACATTAAGCATCAGCATCATCAAAAGAACTCAAATGTCAGGAAAGGGAAATAAACATAATTATAATAAAATACGCAAGTAATTATTAGGAAATCAAGTTACAATTATTGAAGGATATTTGCGAAACAGATGCGTTGTAAGTGCACCCTTAACCTCTTCGTGGGATTGTAAGGGGGTCTGAACAAGAGAATTTAAAAATTAGTTCCAGAGAATAGAGGCATTTACTACGGATTCTCTGACTGATGGATCTCGATTTGAGTACAAAGCTTTGAAAAATTCCAAACGCGTGGAGAATAGCCTGGATTTCGTTGTCTGCCATTATTTCTGCAGTCGTGTCCATCGTGAGCCTGAGACCCTCGGGTATTGTGTGCAGTAAGTCTCTAGGCTCTCGTGGATGGTCAACACATAGCAGTCAGTTAAACGACTTTTCTTTCATCGTTGTTGCTAACCACCTATTACAGCCCTAGTGGCGTTCTATGCATCTGGCTTCTGGGGCCAATTGCACCACACATTTCTAATTTTAAACACTTTTAGGCCTTTACTCTATTTAGATAATTAGTTTAAAGTGCACACCACAATTTTAGAATTTTTAAAACTAAAACTTCTTTAAGTAAGATAAAGTTGTTTAAGTCTGACTTTCCGTCCTGTAAGTGCAGTTTTTTGTATGTTTTTGTGCAATGCATCAAAATGGCTAAGAAGAGATTTTGCTTTTTTAGAACAGTTTTAAGGTTTAGAAACGTGTTGTGCAACTGGCCCCTAATCTCTAACCAAAGAATTACTGAACTGAAAAATAAAGGTACAGAGGTCCAAGCTTCCCAGCACTTGCTGTGATTATGAGCTGCTGTCAGTCAACATGTCTGACAGGTCTTCTCTGATCAGACATATCGTAGGTCGGGGCATTGTCTCCGACAGAGTCTAGAGAGCTGCTCTGCCAGCCACAGGCCAGGAAAATATACCACGATCAATAAAGAAAATTCGCCAATTTTCAAGCAGCCAATACTGAACATAATTATCAGAACATCAATATTGTTTATCTCCGGGGAAGATGTTGGACCTGGTGCAATGTGTAACTGTATAACGTGTCCTGTGGGACATAGACGAGCCAGATGTGTCAGGTCGACAACAGTAACTCTGCAACAGGATTAACGGCACCCCAGTCACATCTACAAATTACAAACATGCTCGATACAGTACAAACAATAACAATGACAAGAGTTTATCACTTAGGAGATGCATTTCGCTTAAGTTTTAATTTGAAGGCTGTTTTCTGCATGGTGCTACTTCGTGCCCTGAGACTTGGTGGAGAACGTAAATCAATTCTTTTACTACAGTTCGTGGCATTCAGAAATTGCAAAACATGCTCTCAGACTTAGTTGGAGGAATATCAGCCTTTCATTACATATCCGTTTTAATCTTGACAAGAGGAAAGGGCAGCGAATCGTGGCCTGCAAGCGACGAGTTCAGTTTCCTCCCACTCGAACTTATTTAACCACTCACATTCCATTTAAAATCATTACACGGAACAATTGCGACAAAGAAATGCATCGCAGTAATTTCCAAGAAAATACGTTTCTGGGAAAAGGTCAAAGTAAACGTAAAGTTCATACCTCCATCCCTTTCCCCGTTCTACCCTAACATTTCAATTTCTTCTGTTCTCCACGCAGGTTTAGTAACACATCTGTATGTCGTATTGTATAACGGTAACGAAATGTCTGGCCTCGTAAAATTCACTGTTTGAACATCTGAGTGTTAATGCTATCTCCACAATTTGAAATTCGTATATAACATTTGGTCATGATGCTTTCTTTTTTCGATAAGCAACAAAAAAGGTAGAAAGTTGTTTTCGCCTTGTTTGAAAATTATGAGTAAGAGAAAGTAGTCGTCACTAACAGGAATGCGACAGCAGAAGTTCAGGAAGTCTTCATAGGAGTGCAAACGTATGGGAAAGTAAACAGACCTTGATGCCTTTGTCTACATTATTAATATGTTATGACCACAACGGAGAAACTGTGCCTTACATCTGGGACTCTTCCTAAGACATAAATTTGTAATACGACGCCACTTTCAAACGCGATATTATCCGCCAGTAGCCTTCTTTTGTTCATGGGCTGTATTCATGTCGCCCACCCAAAACCACGCTCCAGTTCAGTCAATATAATGAAGTTATTTCTATAGTTTTTATTTTATATTCCTATTCACCAAGAGAATAAAAGAAGTAAGGAATCAAAGTTGCTGTTTTAAATTAGTTGCGGGATATTCATTTTGGCTCTTCAGGTCCATCTTGTGGACGTGATTAAATGCTCTGCCCTCTAAAGTTTTTAAGGAATCTAAAACGTGACTGGCTGATGCACTGACGCTGATTTCTATAAAAGCTGGACATGAAGACAGAACCAACCCTTTCTCTACTGGAATATGTTTCGTCGATCACATTTATCAAGATAATCTAAATTTCTATGCTTAAAAATCTTTCTACTTTACAGACGTAATATACACGTTTAATGATGATCAAGAAATTGAATATTCCCTTTAAAGAAATTAAAGTGCAATTCTTTTGTTTATCTGGGTTTTTTTTCTTTTATTCTCTCTTACCCGAAATACATTTATTACACGGGTATAAAATCTTAGAACTTGCTAAACTATAAACGAAATTCTTGACTCCACACAACGTGCAGGCTGCTGACGTTTGTACGAGAGCTGTTCAAATCCTTGATCACAGTTAACCCTACATCACAGAGAGAACTGTGTCTATGGATAACAAACCTCTTCAATTCTGGAGCTGATCTCCGACATGTTTTTGGCCATATTTTGTGTCCTTCCATATCATGGCCCATTTAGTACATGTCGCTACTGACTGTAGGGAGAAACTGTACGACGTAGCCAATGAAAAATTAAGGTGACTGTGAACGTCAGACAGTTCCAGTGCTAATTCTCTCACTCCTTCTTTCACTTACTCTTCTCGTTTAAACGCGATGCAAACGACACCCTAAAGTTCTCTAACGTGCAGGTTTAAAACTGCATTCTAAGAAAGAGAAAGATTTACGTTTAGGAGAAAAACCGAACAGATGAGCTCAAGATCACTGGTATAAAGACCTGAAGCTCATGGGTATAAGAGAAGTGCATAGTGTTCTGACACAGGTCACCCTTGAAATCAGAGCGGAGCATATTTTTCGTAATAAAACATCAGACTTCAAACTGGCGCTAAGCACTCGTTTTCTTTTGATCTTGTTCCCAGGCATCAAAGCCAGACCTGGCGAACGTGAGTGGGCTTAAGAACAGCCTTTTCACATCCACGAGAGAATGGAAGGTGTCTTTTCACCTCGCAAACAAGTTGCACGACTCTAAAGGTGTGAACCTGGTAAGGACTGTTCCCTGGCGTGCGCTTTCAGACTTTTACGTGAGGTCAAAAGAGCACGAGGGAGGTCGAGAGAAGAATCTGATGGTTGAGTGACCTGCTCGGTCAAGTAGGTCATCGTCTCTCGTCTGCACAGCAAGCAATTTCATCAAGAAAGTCTTGGCTCATGGAAGTTTTTGGAAACCCGCTATCCACAGGCTACATAGGAGATCGATTATGTCCATGCATCCCTGGCTGCAATAGCTGCTGTCTGCATGCAAAATATTCGAGTTAATTTTATTTCCCGGTAGTAACGACTAAAGGTTTAAGGGCACGCTGCTGCAGCAGGATAGATAACTCTCTAGGAGGCTGACCATTGAAGTCACGAATTTATCCTTCCGAGATGACTTATCTTTTAAGACATCTTTTCAAACATTTTACAAGTTTTTTTTAAATGAGGTAAAACTTTTGGACTTATATAATGTTTTGCAAGTGAAGAATCCAGTCTAGCATTTTATCTGTCTACATGTCTTATTATATTTTAAATAAAATCAGTTGAAAAAGTTAATGCATGTATCTGCAAGTCAAGGCTGATCGTACCACGATGAAGTAGCACAGCGAGACTGCCATAGCTGATGACTAATTGTTTCATCTCCACTGAGACAAACAAAACACTGGGGACAGTTAACAATCTTTCTTTATAAGCCTGTTAGCTGCTACAAATTCTATGGAGAATTCTCAACAGATTCCATTATCCCCGACAGCTCCCCTCTTGTCCCCTGACATTTATTGAAAACGATTTATAGTCACGTTTGTGCACCCGTAACTTTTGTAACTCGCCATGAAAAATTATTGTGACTTGACAGAAAAAAACAAGTGAAATCATTAGAAAACACTTTAAAACAGGGCTTAAAAAACGATGTTCTTAACTAGTAGAGGCAAAGTATAATGTAACTAGACACGAGAAATTCTTCTCTCTTTCTCTCTCTCTTTCTTTGTCTTTCGGGATATTAAATTGTGTTCACGTAACTAGAAGACGTGTGTTGTTGATCTCTGATAAATTTTTACAAATTTTCTTCTTTTTCTTTACACTAGAGTGTGAAAGTAGGTACAACTGTATGCAGCAAGGATGCCTTCTGATATACTCAGAGAGTCTGCGGCGGCTTTGCGGCAGCTTTTGGGATGAAAAAGGTGTCGCGGAATCGGTGTCCACCAAAATTTAAGCTCAAGTATCGCGCTGATATTGTCAAAGTTGCTTGGACTGATACTTTCCTTCTTGTTCTGGGGGCAGCCTCGTGTGTATGAGGCCTGTAAGGTTTCACAATTTACTAGAGTTACTTTCCCTACTAGGAAGAAAGAAACCAAGATGGAGAAGACAAAACGTGGCGAGACCGACGACAAGCTATTTTGAAAAGCTAGACAATACATCGAGGAAACGCTACAAAGAGAAAATTTAATTGATTAATGGTAATGATCCCTTTGGGATTCCAGCAAAATCTTGGTTTAGAAATCCAGAAAACTTTTCCAGGACAAACGTACAGCAGTATTGTCAACTATTGTGTTTGGGGTGAGTGCCAATACCAAGCAAGAGTTTAAAGACCAACCTTAATGGTTTGCGTTTTTGCAGATATCGGTAGATATAGGCGATATAAACAAAACCTGTAAATTGCAACCTCCAAAATCCATCCGTTAATTAATTATCCGCTAGCAAAGGACGCGATTTGCACCTGCGATCAACCAGCGCTGCTAACAGTGTACTACGTCACACTAGTGCACCATTCCCAACATTGGCAGCCGTCAACACCAAACAGACAGAGAGAGAATGAGCGACAGTTCAGGTTATTCGGACGCTGAAAATCTGCATTTCTCGTGATTCTGAAAAACTGCTACTTTAGCACAAGAAATGCAGACTTTAACGTTTGAATAACCCGAACTGTCGCTTATTCTCTCTCTCTCTGATGTTGACGGCTGCCAATGTTGTTTGTTGATCGTAGGTGCGAATCGTAGCGGATAATTAATTAACGGATGGGTTTTTGAGGCTAAAATTTACAGGTTAGTTTTATCTCGCCTAATTCTTCCGATATTTGAAAACAACGAAAACCATTCAGGTTGGTCTGTAAGGCGCACGAAAGTCTCGCAGCTTACAAACCATTTGTGTCTGGGTGGGTCAGAGACGTCGCTGAAGACACACTTGATGGATGTGACGACACAGTGACAACATTTAAGGTAAGTGAATTGGCGGATTTTCTGAAATAGGAATTAATGGCCGCTTGTAGCAGTAGCAGTAGTAGTATGGACCAGCTATTATTACCCTAGACCTCACGTTCCTAGCTTAAAATACTCTGGAATATTGTTTGGATCTGAAATGTGAACACACGACAATATATTTATTTAACCATCAAAACTGTAAAGTAGTGCAATAAATTTTGGACTTTTGTCTAAAGAGTTCTTGAATCTGTTCAAATTTTGTCCCTGAGCTAGCTGGTTCATAAAAATACTATAATGTGCACATAATAAAGTAGGCAAAAATAAAATCACTAATTACAATTTTTTATTCTTAAATTTGGACTTAGTATTTGATAGAGTATTTGTGTGTTTCATTAATCTAACATCAGTGAGTTGTAAATTTCTCCTATTCATTTCCAGTTGTTTTCCACTGCATTGCTGCACTGATAAAAAGGAAAATATCTGGATAATTATGCGATGCTTATTTCTTTTACATATTTCTTCTTGTTTTTCGCAGGTCCTTACTCACAACGCCTTAATGAAAAGTCGTTGCAGCCTTAGCTTATTGTTCACAATGATGACATAGTGACAGGGCATTGCACTTGCATGGCAAGTATTCGAAAATCCTGCTTCCATCTGGCAGCCCTTGCATTTGCCTTGGATTCTTTTACACAGGTATTTTTGTGTCAATATAATTACCTCATACATGCAGACATTTTGTCAATCAGAAATGTATTTTTTCTAATATTTAGACTGGCTTCCACACTATTCATAACAGATACCTCATGCTGCTCTCTATGATTTCTTTTTGATGTAAGGGAGGAACCCACAGGTACCGAGGTGAAAGCCGATTGGAAAGTGCCACATGGTGTAAAAGGTGGCTTCCCATTTGCAATTTATTTTTTATTATGCTGGATTTGCTTATGATTTTCCTTGTTCTTTCCACAGATAGTAGGAGGTTTACATTGAATGAATGACTAGATTTAGCAATGGGCTTGTAATACAAAGAGCATTTGCCGAAAGACATTAATGTAGTTTGCTACTACAACCATTTATTTCTATTTTGTAGGAATTGAACCTGCACCAGCATGAGCTATTGACTTCAGGTGGCAAAGATCAACTAAGATCAGCTTGAAAAATACATTCCTGATGGTGAGGCAGCGCCTCCAGGACAGCGGGAAAAGATCAAAGTTCTTGCATCACTTGTTCCAGCACCCACACCAGAAGAATTGCTCATCCTATTTTCTAAACCTAATATAACTAACTACACCAAAAGAGTGTGTACCAAGTGTACTGAAGGTGATCCCACAATATGTGTATTGTGTGGATGTTGAGGGTAGTGCTGACCTTGATGCATGATGCTGCTATATGACCCATCATCTAAAGAAATGACTTTATTAGAACTTCAAGACCATCGTAAAAACATCCAGATTCCAAGCACTACAGGCGAACAGGCAGCCAGACTTGAAGAAATAACTAGGGAACAGGATAAATGTGAAGGTTGGGAGAGCTGGCCGCTTCACTGCATCAAATGTCAATGCAGCATGCCACACCAATCCCAATCACCCATCAAAGACTGTGCTAAACCAGATATGTTTTCCTAAGAGAAATGCAAGTGTAAAAGTACCATCTCTTCAGTGGGGACTTACAATAAAGCTCCATCTTTAATACACCACTCAGCAATGTCCAAAAAACATGATGGGTTCATCTGCAGGAAGAGCTTACCCCTTCCTGGCAGCATCACCACATGGTACGGTAGGACGCAAGTGCTTCAGTAGTAAAGGTTGCCTCAAAGTTAGAGATCCATACGCTCATCGCTTTCATGAAGTGAAGGAGATGGTTGCTGACCAAAACTTCGCTCTGATCCTTAATAAAGATAGTGACAAAGTGAGCGTGTGTCATGATCACAGCCATTATTATCAAGTACAGGGTCTGAATACTGTGACTTTATTGTTTGGACTCTAAAATCATTGTTTATCCTTCGGATTATTCCAGACAAGTCTTGGTGGAGCAAAATCTTGCCAAAAGCATCAAATATGTTCAGCCTGTCAGCTTTGCCAGAAATTTTGAGCAAAGCATTCAGCAGGTCACCAATAAAGATAAGAGGCCTCGATCAGTTACATCTGAGAGAGTCTATCACCCATTAATTTGAAAAAAAATTGTCACCAGCAAGGTGAACAGTTTTGAGGAGACTTCACATAGATCGCAGGATTATGTGCATCTTGTGTGCTTGTGCTGCAGAATAATTCAGCCGTTTGTTCTAATAATCATTAATGTCATAAACTGGGTCTGTTTAGCTTTTAAAAACTGTTTGGTTTAAAAGTCCTAAACGGCAATACGCACAAATATGGACGACTTAATCTACAAAAATTTTAATTCAATAAATTAAAAAGTATTTAATAAATGCATGGTATGTATTTGACATATGCTAAAGTAGGCCTTCAGGTGTCAGCCTTTAACATTTATTTGTATGATGATTGACTGCAGAGAGTAAACAACAAATCTAAATATTTTAAATGCCAAGTTTCATGCTTTTTTCTGAAAAAACAGTTTTCTGAAAACTAACTTGAGAAACACTTGATTCCTCATTTGTGAATACATTTTCAGATCGATGTGCAGTCGTCTAGTTCAAAACAGCATGATTTATTTGCACTGCAGACGTTCCACCACCTACAAAAGCCCCCTCCTCAAACCACCACCCCAAAAAACAAATTTTGGGACTGTCAAATTTGCTATTTCTTTATAACCCTGAAGGATGAAGCCATTGTAAATAAGGAATTTATGACCATTTTTCTGAAATCATCTAACTGCAGCTCATCTATTTAATTTTTAGTGGTGACCTGTAGCATCAACCCTGGCAGAGTTTTATTTTTTTTATTTTTCTACAACTAACTTTAGTGTATAGCAGGAAAATAAAATGAAAAAAAACATCTTTCTTTCAATTGTTTTTTAATGAATGTTTGCACCAACACATTCCGACTTTCGCATTTATCTACGTTCAAAGTTGTATGATATCTCGTACAATTATAATATGATGGCATTTATTATAAAATTTTATTAGCTATATGTATCCTTGCCACTGATTAAATATTGTTAGTGTCTTTGTCTGACTACATAGCTCCAGTAGGGGGGGGGATCGGAACGAGGCTAAGTCTGACAGGCTGAGTTGCTTTGCTCTCTTACGATTTTTCCATTTTTATGTGCACAGTCTTTTTTTATTCGTACACAGACGTTTCTTTTAGTTACAAGTTGTATTTGTTTCTCTTAAGCTTTCCTTTGTTATTGTTTTACTACTCGTAATTGCCTTACCTTCTGTTTTTGCGGATTTTATTTTTAACGGTTAAATTCTCCGCCATTACATAGATTTTAGATCTAATTCTGTCTCTCTGGGTTTTCTGCCAACTAGTGGATCGGCATCTTGTTTACGGAAATGTCAGTGGAAAATTCAGTTTTACCCCCAAAATGTGTTTTGTGAAGTATTGCTGACGTTTTACTGTTCACGGCGATATAATATTTTTTGTCTTTGGTATTTCCCTTGGATACTGCACTGGTGTATTTTACTTTTCCATCTCATCGCCGGCGCAATGGCAGGAGCGGCTGACCAGGTCACAAGAATTGTCCTACAACAAAAGCTCGACAAGCAGGAAAAGAACTTTAAAGGCATTGTGAACAAAGAGCTCTGCTCCATCAGACAATGCCTGGAGATAATTTGTACGGAAATATCTGAGCTAAGGGACAGATAGAATGGACTGGAAGACCGAATGTGCTGTATTGAGGACAAACTAACGTGTGTACAACATCTTTGAAGCCAAACTAGACAAACTACAGGGCTTCTCCCGAAGAGACAATCTCCGATTTTTCGGTGTGGCAGAATGTGGACAAGACATATACGAAGCCTTTGCAAGCTTGATCCTGAGTGGTTTACACGATACTGTGCCTAATAAAGTGTGGTACCCCGCGGACATCGCGCGTGCCCATAGATTGGATAAGAGGCGATTCGACACAGACGGGAATCGAAACGACAGCACTTCAGACTACAAGCCTCGCCTTGTGCTCGTGAAATTCTCAAGGTGGGAAGATAAAATGGACATCTTAACCAAAGGGCGTGACAAACTCAGAGCAAAAGGTATCAGAGTAGCTAAAGCTCCCCGATCGCCAGTACTATATTTTGAAAGAGTACAGGGAAAAGGGGCTGAAAGCTTATTTTAAAATTGGTCAGCTAGTCATCGCAGGGCCCTTGCGAAAATATAGAACAGCAAAACACTTGGACCTAGTTGTAAATATGAAGAAATCTACAGGGGTTATTTTCAGGAACGGGGGTCATGATGCTGGAAAAGAAGAACGGTATTACAATAGTACAAAACTGGATATAGTCAATAGTTATAAATATCTAGGAATAATGTCAACACGTTGTGTGTTTTCTTATGCTTTAAACGACTTAGTAGCGAAGGCACGCAGAGGAGTAATTGGACTTATAAAAGCAGTACATGCATGTAGGGCAAAGCAAATCATACAGGTTGGTGACGCAAGTGCAAGAGAGGTGTAGCACTGTGCATTATATACAAATTACACAGGTTGCTAACAAACAAATGTTAGAGATGTGTACACAATGTGCAAAAAATTGTCAAATGAGATACAGCAAACAAAACAGGTTGGTGGCATAAAAATACTAGAATGTACTTACTAAATAACAGAATCACACGTAAACGTTCATGACAAAAAATGAAAAAAAACCCACTAACATATGCAATAATGTTCTGCTTCATTCTTGAAAACTGTTAAGAAAAAAGTATTAGCATGAGCACATTACAAAAAAAGCTCCATCGGCATCATGCTACCAATTACGAAACCGTGTCACGCAAACACATTATCTTGCAAGCAAAACAAAATGTTGACATCTGTTCCCTGCCTTGCAACAATAGGTGCTATGTCAAAACCTCTGTCCGCAAGGACCAAGTCACTGGGAAGAAGATTCGCCAAATAGCCACTCTCCTGTGTGATGTGTGTATCACTCACCCGACCACCCGAGCCCTTTCAAACAAAAGAAATGTGCCCCTGTGGCATTAACAGATATGAGGTACTTTATGATGTTGTGATGTTTATAATGAGACCATGTTGCTGCACTTGCTGCGGGGTTTTGAGGCACATTCAATAAAAATTTCAAAGCAATCAATAATCGACAGCACACGATTCCATGGGGACTGCAAGAATTGTGATGTATTGTCTTTCAGGCCAAAACACAACATGCGACAAGCGTTGAAATAAAATACCAATTACTTCACGGAAAACATTACTTGTGGTTACCCGTGAAACACAGAAAATATGTAAGCAAGATGTTTCAGTGGGTTGTTAAGCCTCATGTGCATTAGACTGAAAAGGAGTGAGTGCACGTCTCTTATCTGAGGGCACGTGTGGCAGAACATAGTCAAGATCAGCTGCCAGAAACAGGCAGTTGTTCCTCAAGGTTTCATCGTTGTCTTTCAGGCAGTCTTGAGTGGTTTGTCTTTTTGCCAGCTCTTCCCTTAACAGCAAATTTTCAGTAATGAGGCGACTGACTTCATTTCTTAGCAATTTTTCTTCATCAGCAGTCAGTTCGCTACACCGACCTTCAGTCTGTGTCACAGACGCTAACACTCATGCAGTCCCCTGGACATTTGCGCGTTCTTTTCTTCAGTTGTAGACAAAACTAAATCTGCCTCTTCACAGGTCCTGTATAAATTGAATTTATTAATAAAATATGGTACAGTACTTAATAAAATTATACTATAATTGCTGAAAAAACTTATTATTTATGCATATCCAGAAATTTACTACTTATTTAACCAGTCCAGTTATCAAATATTCCAATAGAAAGTTTCTTTTGCCGAGATTGACTGTCAACAGAAGAATGATAGCGTTTATCGTTCGGCGCAAGGTCACTTTTATACTGTTCAAACTTGATACTATTTTTAATTAACTTCAGTCACTGATCCACGAATACCTGAAAAATCACTGACGCCTTCACTAGGAGATATATATAAAAACCAATCGGCGCCGTCACTTGGAGACAAGGGACCACCCTCTCTGCTTTCATAGACGTCCCCTCCAAAGGAACAGGCGTTATACACACTGGTGCTGCCTCTTGAAGACGAGCGACCATAACTTTCCTGGCCCAAATACTCCAGGATAAAAACTACAGGGTAAAAACTTTCCAAATATTCCATGGCATCTGCCAGGCCCATCACTCCGTCGGTTTAGCCAGCCCCAAACACTCCTGGCCGCATGCTTTATGGCCCATCTCCCGGCCCTAGACTGCGCCCATTGATAGATACAAAGAAACTTTTACAGATCTATATAAAAGTACAACAGAAATTCAAATGTTACAAAAATTCCGAAGTACAAAAGAAATGTGATATCCGCACCTTACTCAAATTCAACTCCCCAGCACGCAGTGCTCTTGGCACTTAATTGTCGCCTCTTTCTGGGAAGTGAAGTATTGCCCGTCGACAGTTAATTATATTGTCTTCCCTTTTTCTTTTCCAGGTATCTAAAAAAAGAGAACTATTACTCATTCAGCAGGCGTGGCTAGGCCACCCGCGCTGTGCTGACTTCTTAACTTTATGTCACCCCTCTGTGACAGTCTGACTGTAGGTACCACACTCATCTTGTTCAAGTAAGTTCACAGCTGGTGTCTGCAGACCAGGTTGGGAATATGTGAGTTGTGAACATGTGGGTTGGTTCACATACTTAGTATAGCTGTGTTCAGATGTAGCTAGAGTGCTTTTTGTGATTACGGTTATTATATACCTTTCACAGCGGCTTGTGTCTTCAGAATCTAAAGTATTATGGCCTAACTTAAGTGTAGGCTTCCAGCTTCTATTATTTGTATCAATAAGGTAGGAAAGTCATCAGGAGCTATTAAAAGTATGGGCACACAACAAAAGCTTCTCATTCTCCTTCATTATTCTAATTTTCTACTTAAAATATCAAGAGGCGATTAGTATGCTGGCTTGTAATGAGATGAATTTTATTATATGTGTGCCATCAGTAATCTAACTTTATCTGCAGGCAACTGTCAACTTTTAATAAACTCCTGCATAACTGTATTTATAGAACACACATTCACTCACTTTACATGTGTCGTTAATAATATAATAATAATAATATAATAATATGCAGGTGCACTTTATAAACCCATGCATTATTGTATTAAAATATTAATATACTCATTTTTATTGTTCGCATAACTGATTAGAGGATCGACCAAAATGAACCTTTTTTATTTATTTACATTTTTAGTAAAAACACGCAGAGCAAATATCAGTGAATTCTAGTCATGAAGCTGTATGCTATTACAAACTATTAAATACTATAACACACTTCCCACTAGTGCTATAATTCACCAAATGCTGGCGTTTTTACAAAGCATGTGTTCTCCTGACAAATGGGCGGAACTGTGTAGAACTTTTAAAGTTAACTTGATGGGACTGAGTATAAACTTTTAGAGGTGAATTGACAGAATTACTGCAACCACAAACACAAAACCATTTTGAAAACAGGGTGTCTTTACCCCAAAGAAGGGAAGTCACTCACAGGTGATGACGTCGACCTTACAGGCCGCAGCGTAGGGACATGGAACTAAATCCTGGACCCACGGGAAATTGGACACCATGAGGCAGACTCCAATCAGATGTTATAGTGCCTCACGAAGAGGTAGTCCCGAGAGGTGACATTGAAGATAAAGCTCATTTCTATACACTCCTGAGACATACGAAACTATACGTGAAAAATGTAGCTTGTTTCAAACATCTAACACAAAAGAGATTAGAAGACTGACAATAAAGAATGAAGATCAGATTATCTTTGTATCAAAATACATAGCTGAAGCAAGTAAAATTAAGGCAAAACAACTACAGCGGACGCTAATTAAAAAGCTGATTGCACAGGGCTGTACATTAGCTTAAGGTATTATGGATGTTAGAATACGTAAACACAGGGTGTATTATACATGTATTATTACGTGTATTATACATATGTGGTCATGTGTTTGCATTCCTCCGACATGAAATTATTTTCCTCAGCATGCGTAAAAATGTTTGATGATAATACATAAATCTTTGGTATGTGAATGTCAGATTTCATTTTGCAAACGAAAATGTCCTTTCTTATATTTTTTTTATTTTCATCTGTTAATATGCTTGAACTTGAACTCCCACCCCATGCCATAATGAATAAAGGTATCAAAGTGTCAAGTGTCTCTGAGTTCTCTCCTTTCTTTTACCTTGAAACTTGTCTGCAGTCTTTGTATCCTAAAATAATAAAGTATTGTGTCATCTTTCTCTCTCTCCCATATTCCCAATAAGTTCCTTTTGTCTTCAAACCCTCCTGTAGTCTTTGTGTCCTAAAATAATTGTGTCATGTCATCTCTCTCTCACACACACACTCTCTCTTGTTCCTAGTACGTTCCATGATAAAGTTTCATGCCATATACATATATATCTTACAAGTTATCGCAATGATCAGAAATCATGTACCCTCCAAAACATTCACAATCTTCCATGAGTAGAGATGATTTCCCTGCAGCTCCCCGATCACCGCATTCTCACTACAGGAAAGTTTTTTTTAAGCCCAGAGAAAACTTTCCTTTTTCAATCTCCTACTTATTTTCATCTTTCTGCATCATCTCGCTTGCATCATAAAGTTGGTTATGAAGCTTATCGTGTCATGAATCTTTGCGACTTGCCGCCTTCCCGCCGAAAGAGCTATAAAGAGAAATCAGGGTCAGCCACTTTTGCGCAATTAGCATGCGCTCTTCCAAGCTCACAAGACTTTGATGTCAGGGTCATGCTAAGTCACGTCCCCAAGCACATCAGTCCACTCCGAGATCGTCACAAACGGCACAGTCTGCAAATAGGGCGAACGTTAAACGGCTCGCTCAAATATCCTTTTTTCGCCCCGTTTGTGAACATAAGCCCCTCGACAAAGGGATTGAGCGACCCCCGTAATACGGCGCAGGACCCGGCCAGGCAGCGGTTCGGCAGGCTTCACGGAGCTATCCCATAATGCTTTTCTCTGAAACCGGCGGGTGGGTCGATCTTGCCCTTTGGTGGGCAACGACACTGGTCAATTACATGTTCAGTGGCGTCCTGTTGATATGTCCTGTTTGTTCTGCAGTTTTCTTCTTGTCCTTGTATCTTGTTTCGGTTCTATTTACCGCTGGTGCGTGGAACAACGGGAAGCTAAGAGATCTGACTACTCCCAAAAGCTGTCTGTCTGAGCCTGCGCTCAAAGCACGAGGCGTGAAAATTCAGTGGGTTTCTTTTCCTGTCTCCAAGCTGATGTCCCACTTTGGTGGGCAGTTCAAACCCTTTTTTTCAAATTTGAGATGCGTGTTTTTTACAGCAACGCTGAGACTTCGCGTCATGTGAGGAACAGATCAAACACCATGTAGTGCAGAATCGGGTTGCGAAGATGTTCACGCATCAGCTAAGTGTGAAAACAGTATTGTGCTGTACGTTCCTGGGCGGTAAGAATGGCCACATTGATGTTTATTTCCAGTCTTTCCCTCTCTACTCACATTCCCGTCCTTCACCAACTGAGCGGCACACACGCAAACACGCACCCCGGCGTATTAAATCAGACATGAAAGGGACAAATTTTGTGTCGAAATCTGTGAAAGACCATTCACCAAGAAAGGGCTACCTTCCTAGGAAGCTCTCATTTAAAGCAAGACGCTGGATCTACTGTCTGAACGACGCCACAAGAGCGGCTTCTTCAACCTCTCCCCTCATCTGCCACCGACTGTGCTACTGTACTGTACTGTACTGTCGTGATGTAGGATGTGCTAAGAGTGTGGGCATCCTAAGCCTGTAGGTGTGTGGCGTGGAGGGGGGGGGAGGCATCTGGAATCGGCGCACGGGGTCCAGACATTTGACAATAGTTCTTACGACATACCTCATCGCGGAAACATGGGGCGGATTCCGTGGACAAGAGGAAAGCCTGCAGCGTTATAGTCTCTGGAAAGAACTCTGTTTCCAGGGTGATCAAAAATGAGGAATTCACATGCGCCCTTTCTTTCTTTTTTCCTCATCTCTTTCTCTCTCTCTCTCTCTCACACACAGACAGACAGACAGACAGACAGACAGACAGACAGGCGCGAACAAATCATACGATATTGGTGTAAGGAAAGCGAAGAGTGGGGACTGCTGAGCATGAAATTCGTTCATTAAGGCGAAAAAACCGCAACAAACGAGACACAGATACATTTTTTGCTGAAGTTCAACTGATATTTTGAACAGCACCAGTGGAGAGAGTTTTAAGGCCAGGCTTCCAGTAATTCTTCCCCAGAACATCTACCACCTTCTTTGGTATTGTTGGGGCCTTGGGTAGTTTTTCCCTTTGCAAAAATAACACATTTCCAAGCTTTCTGTACTTTTTTAAGGTTTCAATCTTTACTTTTTCTACCTTTTATCAGAAATCCACACTTTTTCACGTTCATAAATCTGCCCCTAAACAGGGTCATCAGCTTATCGAAAACATGTCATTGTCATAGCCCTCTGATCCTTGCGCCATTTTCCGAGTCGAAACCAGTCGATGAAATGGCGACGACGGGAGATAAGCAGGATTAAATCTTGGTGTGATTTATTGTTAACGACGGCTGTCGTTACTACAGGAAATTTCATGCATAAGAAGTTTGGAGACTAGGTAGTCGTTACTAATTACTAATCATACAGGAAGTCCGCTTGTCCATATTTTCCTCATCCAGTTATTTTGATCTGCGAGTAGCTGGTGGCAACAAATAAGCAGTGCACACTGTCCATGACCCTAGAAGTGTATCGTTGAGCATTCTGTGAAAAAAACTTAAGTAAAAGAGCAGAAACCAATCAGAGCTTTGATAGATAACATCATACTTTCCGAAAAAATGTTTAGGAGATAAAGTGAAGACAACGCCATACTTTTAGAGCAAAGACATCACAATCTAAGACAAATAAGTTAACAGCTGTGCGACTAATAAATCAGCGCATTAGTGCAATGCATTGTCACCTCTATCGAGGACAGATGACTATAGTGCAAAAGAAATAGATGATAGATCACATTCATAATCTTCTCTTTAAACTCTTTAATTTACTGCAACACTGCAATGAAAGGAATAATCAAATCTTTTCAGTAATAAGCGATTACTGTGATTATTTGACTTGAGCTACTTAACAGTAACATTTTAATTTCTTTGGCTGTAAAATATAGCAGTTGCAAGCGAAAACTCCGGTTTTATAAGTCAAAAACAGACCTTTGTGACATGGAAATGAAAGCTCAGATGAGAAATTAACCTTCAGTTCTTGGGAGAATCTATGGGTGATTTCGGAGGCATTGACCTGACGGTGTGAACTCATCGTTAAAGGTTGACTGCTCAAACGTAAAGCTGAGAATAAAATGAATAAACTGAGAATAAAAGGAGGTAATTAACTATGGCAGCCATGATTAATTTGGTTCCATATGGCTATTATTATTATGATTGCCTTTTCCTCATCTGCGGGGACGTTAATGGGATAGAAGAGGTTTAGTAATAAAATAAGACCCAGAGGCAATTCATTTATCTCATTAGCTTTTTCACCAGCGACTGTTTTCTTTCCATATCAGAATTTTTGACTATAAACTCAACGGAAGTTGAAATTTTTACAAACGATTCATATATTGAGGTCAAAATGCTTGAAAACTTCTTTCACGAGACTTAAAGCCCGTAAATTAACGCCTGGGATCAATTAATTAAGACCTTGGCAAATACATTATCGATTCTTATCGCAGGCTAATGGCGATCAGCGTAACAGCCATCAGGAGTAACGGAACCTGGCAGGCCCAGTAGCGTCCCTTGTCATGGAAACTCGACCGGAACGTGTTCCGCAGCGCAGGCCTCGTGACACGGACCTCGCATTCTTCCTCTAGCATTACGAGGCATTGGGCCGTGACGCACGAGATTTGGACCCTTAATAAAGTCACCGGTCTCAATGATGATCGTGGAATTGTGGTTGCATGGTTCGACCACCGTACACGAACAGTCTCTTTTTCTTTTTTTTTTTCTCTCTCTCTGAACCTTTCCGTTGCGTAGTTTCAGTTTCTGTGCTATTTGTAGACTGAAATCGGAAGACGTCTTGTTGGGCAAGCAAGCCATGTTTGAAAATGACACTCGACACAGTGGGATACTCCATACTAAGCTGTTGCTAGCACTTGCTGGAAAAGTGGCAGCTTCATTGACTTTATTTTGTGAATTGGCATTGACGCATTTGCCATCAAAAAGCTCGGATTCTCCATTAGTAGACATTTGCCATTTTTTCCCCTGTAGCGCAGTGACACATGAGTCATTTCCAGAAAGGACTGGTAAAAAGATACTGTGTTCGATGTAACAAGAGGAATTATTCAGTCTAAAAAAACAACAACACAAAAAACAGCCATACTTGTATGAACAAGCTCATTCAGTCATTTATTAGTCATATAATTATCAACAGCTTCATTGAATCAATAACAATAATAATAATATTAGTGGTTCTTATTAGACCTGTTCCCTAAAACGATTCAGGGCGTTTTACAGTTAAATGCATGAATACAAAATGCAGATAGCATGCAGGTATATATATCTACACAGCTACACAAAGGCAAAACCACGTGCACAAAGTGTGCCACTATAGCTTAAGCATCAAAGTAGGGCGCTAATGTCGTTTCAAAGATGAGACAGCAAAGGTAGGCTTGAAGCTGTGCTTTGAGCGACTCCAAAAAGTCTAGCCCCTTTTTTTTTAGCTCCACTGGAAGCGTGTTCCAGATAGATGAAGGGGGAAAGGGAACATTTGCTGGCCTATGGCTTTCAGGCTCGCTCTAGGGACTGTCAGAACCTTTTCCCTGGACGATAAGAACTGAAGAGATGTATGAACAAAATATACCTTCAAAATGCCTATATTCATAACGTAAAAGGAAAGTCTTAAACCCATTTTTTTTTTACGAGAAGCGGGTATGTTGTTACACAACGCGCCTTTAGCTATGTACGCAGACGTGGACACACACACACACACACTGCTCTGAGTAATTCTTTTTTGCGATCCGTTTCTTTGAAAACCTTTCCTTCTATTTTAAACCACTAACTATTTTTAATATATATTTACAAGCAAAGTTTGCGGTGCTTGAGTGAATTCCTTGCGGTTGCGCAAAGCACCTGGCACTGACTCAAAGCAGTAAGTCTTTACTCTGACCTCGTATCCATGACGTAATCCTGACCCGGAAACAGGCAACAGCGCCTCCTGGCTGCTCAGGGGCGGTGTTGCGGGCTGGGAACAACGGGGTGTTGTCAGATAAAGCTTAACGCGATGAGTCCCTTGAGAGGTAAGTTTGTTTCCCAACTCTCCTAACCCTACCCCCTCCTTCCACATACACACCCACCCAGACTGCGGCCATCGATCAGCAAGGCCATGGGTAGAGGGGAGAAAGCGGGGTACCACCCCTTCTCGCCATGATCCTCCGATTACTTTTGTCACCGATGCCCTATTACCGCCTTTACCAAAAAACCGTCCAGCACTTTCCATGCACGTCACTTGCAGAGATCGTAAAGCAAGTTTAGGGGAGTCTCCTAGTTTGGTTGGCGCCGACAATTATATCAGCCAGTGTTGATCCTTGCGAGACGTTTGGTGCAAGACAGCGGCAAAAACTCGCAAATGGCTCGCTCTTGCGAGTGGACACACCTTCATGGCCTACCCCGGTGAAGACAAAGAAACTTTTAACTTTGAAAGCTTGTTTATGGGGTCGTATTTTTGAGACGATTAAAGGGCGCTCCTTTCTGAACTTTATACACAACCACCATATTTTATAGCGTAAGTGGTCAAACTTGTCGCGAAATGGGCAATGATTTGTTCGGCTTCGGCAGTGTCCTTTGGCGATCCAGAGCAAAAAAGGTTTCCGGAAAGAAGCGATCAAAGGTCGTTAAAATTGTACACGATCATACATCTTATATTATTAGAGGCAAGTTCTTTCTTCTGTGAGTCAGAATGCTAGCAGAGTGCTTGTTTTTGGAAGTAAGAGTTTCAGCGTTTTCTGTATTTATTTAGTTATTTCTTTTGTTTTGTTTTTTTCTTTTTTCTCGTTTGTTTATTTTCTTCTTAATTTTTCTTTTCATCCTTTTCTTCGTTTCTTTTCCTTTTTCTTTTTTACTTCTTTTTTTTTTCGTTCTTTTGCGTACATAAGAGCTATCATATGACCTTTTGCATGTAATTCGTGTTTCATCGGCTTCAGATCTGATCCTGATTCTCATTCACGGAAACTACTTTCTTCGACTACTTTTATGTCTTCTGCAAATGTTTGATTATGTAGCTTTGTTAAGGTAGCCGGCTAATGTGGTTAACAGCCAAGACCAGCCGTTAGTTGAAAGTAAACGAGCTCGCTCTGAACCCCGACTGCGCATGCGTACGAAACAAGGCAGCGTGCAGAGGGCTTGTCTGGAGTGTCAAACGAAATTAGTTTCCCTTGTTAGGCTGAGCTAACGACAGCATGGTGACATGATAACCGTTTCCCAATTTATGCTTTAGGAACAGGAAAAAAATAAAGAAACCAAAAATGTGAACGGATTCTATGAGATTAATGAGCAGAGATTCACCCAACCTGCTTTCATGTGCGTCTGTCAGTCCGTCTCTCTCTCGCTCTTTCGCTCGTGCACCCTCTCTCCTGTTTCCGCGCGTTTTGTTTTTTTGTTTTTGTTGTTTTTTTGGTGAAGGGGGGAGTTGTCGTCCACGGCTTGTAGAAAGGACGCAACGATTCGGTAAATGATTAGATTATTTGCTGGCCCCGCGTTCGCGGCCGCTTGCCCCCAGGACAGTATGCTGCCAGTTAATTACAGCAACTTGTGCTCGGGGAGCGGAGGAGAGTGGAGCTAGACAAAGATTCGATTACAAACGCCCGGCATCCCTCAATGCATGCTGACCACAAAAGCAACGCCCCACCTACCACGCCGCTCCCCAGGGGGAAAAATACAAGTACAGTTAAAAACGGCGTACGTATAAATAGAGTCTAATCAGCAATTAACCCACAGGGTAAGTGTCCTGGATCACACCACGTGACTGACATAAACAATCGTTGGCTGTAGTAGTGTAGGCGTGGAGCTGACTGTCTTGCGTCTGTCTTACTGAGCTGCAGACCGCCATGGTGCGGGTATCCCTGCCATTTTGGTTGTCAGCGCGACTGACTTTCACTGAAACTATGAAACTCTTGGTAATAGTAGGTAATGTATGTCGATAATTTCCGTTAATGGTTGATGTTTTGTCTCAGCTGGAATGCAGCTGGTAAAGTTGGTTACAGGACAGCCAGTTTAAACTTCAAGCCGGTGCACCGGTCTGGAGTGACAAGGGGGCGTTTCACTGATATCTGAATAAATTTATCTAACATCTAGAAAAGAGGAAAAAATGACATAGCATGCAGTGAAGACGAAACTGACCTAATATACAGACAAAGAGGAAACTAATGTAAAGTACAGAAAAGAAGAGATTGACATAACATACAAAGAGGAAACTAGCGTACTGTACAGAAAAGAGGACATTGATGTAATAAACAGACAAGAAGGAAACTGACGTAATATACAGACAAAGAGGAAACTGACGGAATATACAGAAAAGGAGGAACCTGACGTAATATACAGAACAGGAGGAAACTGAGGTAATATAAAGACAAAGAGGAAACTGACGTAATATACAGAAAAGAAGGAAACTGACGTACTGTACAGAAAAAGGACCTTGACGTAATATACAGACAAGAACGAAACTGACGTAATAAACAGAAAAGAGGACATTGACGTAATATACAGACAAGGACATTGACGTAATATACAGAATAGGAGGAAACTGAGGTAATATACAGACAAGGATCCTGACGTAATATACAGAAAAGACGGAAACTGACGTAATATACAGAAAAGATGAAACTGAGGTAATATACAAAGAGGAAAGTGACGTAATATACAGAAAAGGAGGAAACTGACGTAATATACAGAACAGGAGGAAACTGACGTAATATACAGAAAAGTACCCTGCCGTAGTATACAGAAAAGGAGGAAACTGACGTAATATACATAAAAGGACCCTGACGTAATATACAGAAAAAGACCCTGACGTAATATATACAGACAAGAACGAAACTGACGTAATATACAGAAAAGAGGACATTGACGTAATATACAGACAAGGACATTGACGTAATATACAGAATAGGAGGAAACTGAGGTAATATACAGACAAGGATCCTGACGTAATATACAGAAAAGACGGAACTGAGGTAATATGCAAAGAGGAAACTGACGTAATATACAGAAAAGGAGGAAACTGACGTAAAATACAGAACAGGAGGAAACTGACGTAATATACAGACAAAGAGGAAACTGACGGAATATACAGAAAAGGAGGAACCTGACGTAATATACAGAACAGGAGGAAACAGGTAATATACAGACAAGGAGGAAACTGACGTAATGTACAGACAAGGACATTGACGTAATATGCAGACAAGGAGGAAACTGACTTAATATACAGAAAAGAGGACATTGTTGTAATATACAGAAAAGCAGACGTTCTTGTATTATAAAGAAAAAAGGACGTTGACGTAGTATACAGAAAGGCTGTTGCTTGGTGGTTAGTAAATCATTGTGAAGTGTGGTTTTTAGAGGACCGCCGTTTTGTTGCTGGATCGCCTTTAGCTAAAGTTTTTGTTTGGCATTTATTTGTCTGATTCTCATTCTTTGGAAGCATTTTTTTGGTAACAAACACCTAGTGAAAAGTATTTCGAAAATGCAAACTTAAAAAAATGTCAAACAACGTTTTAAAACAATGCGGAAAGACAACAAAATAAAGGAAAAGTACTTTGAAAGAAAGTCAAAACAATTTTGTATGCAGTTTTATGTTTAATTCTGTAAAAACTTTGAGAGGGGTAATGAGGTTTTCCACCAAATAGTTTGCTCAAATTGCTTTAGCAGACATTTGTTTCAAACGTAAAAGTCCTTTCGGACCCGTTTTGACGTTTATACCGTGTTTTATGGCTGGATCGTTTTTAAATGAAGGGAAAGGTCAGCAGAGGAAATATTGAGATGAGATTTAATGTTATAGCTTTACCATTTACCTGACATTATTGTAAAAGGTCGGCGTGGAACTTGAGCGTCAAACTGTGAACATATGACTTAAGAGGTGCATCTTTTTGTTTTGAGAATAAAGGGCACGACAATTAAATTGGTAATTTTCATTTTCGCTGAAGTGAGTGAGTGAGTGAGTGAGTGAGTGAGTGAGTGAGTGAGTGAGTGAGTGAGTGAGTGAGTGAGTGAGTGAGTGAGTGAGTGAGTGAGTGAGTGAGTGAGTGAGTGAGTGAGTGAGTGAGTGATGTTGAATTTTACTGCGCTAGGTATCTCTTAAGCAAACGTCAAGAACAAACCGTGGTTGAAGAGGCAATATAAGAAAGTCCAAATGGCAAAGATAGCAGATGTAAAGAAGACAGTAAAAGAGAAAAAGAAGAATGATTTGGTCAGACAGGGATAAAAAAAAAGAGAGACATTAAGACCCGATACGAATACTTCACGACAAAAATGTGCAAGCACAATGATAAGCCCGGTCTCTCTCTTTCTCTCGCACACACACACACACACACACGCACGCACACACACACACACACACACACACACACACACACACACACACAATAAAGAAAATCTGTATATTGAGAACCATTCTCACAAGCCTCCAGTCAAATCGTGTTCCCTTATAGCGATTAATACCAGTTAGACACAAATGCAGAGAATGAAGATTTTCATTTCTGCTTACCTCTGCTTACATGTTTTTCTCTAATTTTTTTTTTTTTTTTTGAGAACCTCAGAGCATGAGATTCCGTTAGCAAATTAGTACCCGTGATCGCAAACTTTCACCATGTGACTCTATGTCCAGCTACGTGCTTTTCTTGAAAGGATAAAGAGTCTGCTGTTGAGTCAGAATAGTAATCCCTTAATCGCCGGAAGAACTGCCTCGCTATAATTCACAATCCATAAAGTGTATTGGAAATCCAGCTTTTGATCGCCATACAATCCTTAAAATATATCCTGATGTTCACTTAAAATGCAGTGCAGATTAAGAAATTTCATATGTGAACATTTTTGATGTGAAGGATTTCAGGAGAAATCTTTGATTTACTTCAAAACTGGCCTCAAAAATAACAAGTTTACCAGCCTATTAGAAGGTGGCTACTATTTTCACCGTCTGTAAACTTCTGTCTTGGACATATTTCCATTAAAGGTTTCCTCCAAACATTACATTCTTTCTATTTCTCAGTACGATCGTTTTCATGCGATAGAGAGAGAGAGAAAAAAAAAGTTTTGAGATGAAAAAGAAATTCTTTCACCCACCCTAAACCCCCAGGATATTGGTGCCTTATTTATCAGGAAAGGAAAACATCTCAGCGCCTCAAGGGATACTTTATCTTTTACTTTGAAGAAAAGATTAAGCTCCTCGATCAGTGACATTTGTATTATGCTAGTCATCCTAATTTGCAATCATTGTCTGCATTCCAAGTTTTGCACACCTGAAGTCTCACCAGATTACTCTAAAGCAGAAAACATATGACGATATGACATCATATCTGGACAATTAAGAAACATGATACGGCGGCCGACACGTCTTGTGTTCAAAGCCCATCCTACAAAGATGAGAAGGGAATGCGATATTGCTCGAAAGACATAAGGAAATTCATTGCTCAAACAGAACTCTTTGAAAGACAAGAGGCCCAGAGAAACGTACATTCAATCTTTAACGTTTATCATCAGGTAGAATGTTCTTTTTCAGATCCCTGAGCCAGCCTGTTTATTACAACTGTCGACTTTGGTTTCGTTAAAATTCACTAGGTTAAAGCTGAATGTTTTCGTCATGTTGACATTTTATAATACATTCAGATACTATATTTTGCTATCTGGTCGAAAGAAAGAAATCTTGTTTTGTTATTTTGCATGTTAATCTCGAGTATACTTTTATAGGTTTGGACTTATTTGCCTTCATTTCTGCTGAGGGAATAATTAGATGTGATTGTTACTTGTATGCGGTTGTGCAGTTTGAAGAGATTTGCTTGCACCCTGTCTTCCTCGCACACTTCCCATGGGCGGGTAGTCATCCTCAAGTTAACCAGATGCTTCGCCAGATCTCGTTAGGCGCGTGATGATGCCGTGATTTCTCTTCCCAGTGGTAATTCCAGAGGCGAGATGGCAAATCGACGGAGATCTCCAGGCTTATTTATCTCCAAGGGGCATCCACGAGAAGCCAAGGATGAAGAGAAAGCTGCCGATGGTGGCGCGTCCTGACACTGTGGCGAAGAGTTAGCACTTTCCCTTCTTTGCGGATAGTCTGTCGGTCTCCTCTCGTGAAGACGCGGGGGGTGCGGGGCAGTCGTGTGCACTGTAGGTGCTCTGCAAGAGCTCTTTTTGGAGTCGTGTGCACATGATTTCTTCCTCCCAACCCAGCACGTTTTTCCTTTGAAATGTTAGCCTTCTTCGTGTTTGTGAGCTAAACGATCCTACCTCTTGACGATGTGTCAGATTCTGAAATTCTTTTGTTCAGAACATCCTCTGCTTTAAGCATGCGAGTCTAGTCAGTCTTAGCCAGACTACCTATATTAATTATCAACTCAAACCTGTCGCCAGATATAAAAAAAGTACTTCCAAGGGGTATAATATGTTCTAAATCGACGGAATGTGCGGGATGCGGGCAAGAAAGAAAGAGAGAGAGAGAGGAAGAAAGGAAGAAGAAACAAAAAACCTGACTATAGCGTACTTGACCAAATCGTGTCCAGGCGTCAATGTTACTTAACTTTTACAGTTTGTAAGCACCTTACAGTTTGTAAGCACCTTACAAACTACATACTGTTGCCTTCACAGCTCTTCGGCGACATACGCTAGACATGACTTAACACTGACACACTGAAACTCCTGCACACTTAAACAACTGTGAAAATAAGCTTGAATAATGTGTTTCGAAATGATAGTTTTACCTTGACGCTTACTCTGTAGCGATAAATGAGAATATTATCTTTTTTATAACGGGAAGGGGAGAAAAAGACACGAAATCTAATAACACAACATGGGGCAGACAACCGGAGGACATATAGGAAGAAGACATCGGTCCATTCAGACGGACAGACAATAGAAGCTCTAAAACGAGTGACAGAAGCAATTGTTGAAATGCTGAAAACTCGCAAGGAAAGGCGATTCCAAATTTGAGCGTTCTGTTGCAACTGTGTTCACACTGTCAGTGGCCTGATAGTTCAAGTGAAATTGTAGCTCGTCGGGTGAGATCGCGATGCCACGATTCGCTGAAATGCTACACTCACTGGGAGACCGCGATACAGCGTTAGCTCCCCTGGCGTGCTCTTTTGCGAGCTGAAAGCAGCCGACGTTGACTCCGCACCCAGCTATCACGTCCGCGCGATGTACTCAGCGATGTCTCCTCGTCAGCTGGAGAAAGCTTATCGGTCGCTGTAACTCAATTTCACTGTTTTTATCCACCTCTGTGAATAAAACTTCCATTACTTCCTTTCCATATGGTAAAAATGTAGAGTCCCGCTGCGTGATATCGTCAGCAGAAATAATACGACTCGCACACCGCAAACATTCCAGACATCACTTAACATTTTACAATTTTTTAACATATTTCTGTTACCAAAATGACACATCGTTTTAAGGACTGAATGTGTTCTAGAGTGTCAAAGAATGGTTAAAATTGTCCTACATCTTAATAAGTAGGTATATAGTACAGATTGATATACATTGATATAGTCAAAATCGGACTACAAGGCGTATTTAATAGGACACATTTCAGCTCTCTCAAACATATTGAGGAACGTAAAAGAAAATTCCGTTTTGATAATAAAAAGTCTGCAGGAAGGGAACACTTTTAGTGGAGGCTGTTTTCTTGTGTTTTTCGAGACTGCTCGTTCCCAAGAGAACATGGCGCCCTTCTGTAACTCGTAAATATCTCGAAGTATGTCGAGATCAGTTAGACGAGCAATCGGCCTAAACGTGTAGTGCCGACGGCAGACAGTAGACAGCCCACAGGGCTGGAGTGCCGCCGATGTTCGCAGTCTCCAGACTTGATCACGTTGTACCTCGGCTGACTGGAGTGGTGCCACGCTTGTGCATAAATAACATTTGATTTATGTGCAGACGGTTTTACGCAGTGCTTTTCTCGTGGTTTTGTTGCACGTTCTGTGTGAATCAAAATACAGTCTCAAACTGTCCGCTTTCCTTTAAATTGAAGCAGTTTTTTTTTCTTTTATGTCCTTCGTGTCTTTTGTGTCTTGTCTGTCCTTTCCTGTTTCTCATCGTTCGCTCGTCTGTTCCTTTCCTTCTTTCTGCCCTTTTTGCTAGTATAATTGCATACGTTTCGTTAAAAAATGGCAAGGTTGATTCAGAAAAAAGGAAAGACGATTTTTGAACATAATACGAAACTGAGAATAAAAAGATGACAAGTAAGGCACTAAGCAGACTAAATACTAAAAATAATGTCGCAATGGGACAGGATGTACAAATGATTTTTTTCCCCAGCTACCAGAAGAAAAAGCAATCAAAAGGTGTCGGAAAGGTCCATTTATTAACCTGTTGTACGCTCAGTAAGCCAGACACAAACATTTTCTCCCTCGACTGGATTAAAATAACATAGTGCTCTTTAGCGTTGCGGCAATGAGCTGTAAGTGGCTCAACTTGTCTATGACACAGGATATAGAGGATCACCCTTTCCTTTCGTCATTGTCGGATAAATCTACTACCTCATGCTTCAGGTGGACAGAGAATAGTATTCTGGTCATCGAGACTCGAACAATCGGCAGTCTGGTACATAGTCGAGTGCACTAAACACAAGGATCTCCTTGCATTAAACCCTGGTCTAATCTATTTCGGGTCAGGCGTACTAATGACCGGCGAAAGACGCAGTTCCGGAAAATTCTACCACTTCTGTCTCTGTTGTGTGGTGGCTTTGGAGTTCAAGTCAGTGCGGAATAAGTCTGTCTTGTCTGCAAAATCTATTAAGCCTGACAAATAACAAGGACCACTAACAAAATACTACATTCTTTGCAAACAGCGATTCGCACTTGACCTAAAAGTTAGGTAAACTTTTCCATTTTTGCGCAGGCATTTCTCATGCTTATCGCCTACTATTCACATAATTAATTTCGACTATAGTATCTCCACAACTTCCTTCACTCTGTGTGTGTGTGTGTGTGTGTGTGTGTGTGTGTGTGTGTGTGTGTGTGTGTGTGTTCCGTCTCTCATCTCTCTTCTTTCAAGACAACACTCAGTCCGTTCAATGATCTGCTTCTGTACCAGTTCACCCTTCAACGGCAAACTCTGTGTTCTTTATAAATATACAAAACATAAAGGTCTGTCCTTTCGATTGGCGCCGGTAGCGTGGGCTGCTAGGAGTGCTGTACTCCGTGCCTTGATGTCAATAATAGTTTCTTTTGATATAACAGACAAAGCTGCCAGTAACGACAACTCCAGGGTCACGCTCTGGTAGTCAGCCGGAGCCTCACAGAAAAAAGCAGAGTATACAAGACAATGGTGAAGCGAACAGATACGAAGGAGATTGGACGAAAAACGCTGAACAGCTGGCCAGATTGTAAACACACAGACTCGATCCTGTTTACCTAGTGTGGCAAAGAACGATGCGATCACTAGATTATTTTGTTTTCGGGAGGCGAGAAGGCCTGGAGATGGCGGACTAGTCTGGGGTCAAACGCGTTCACTTGATCTTGAGGTCTGGACGTATCCTTAAGGTCTGGTCATTCCCGATCCGTTGTTTACAGTGTGTTACTGACTACTGTGTGCCTGAACCCTTTGAAGTGCCTCTTTCTACTTGAGACAAAACAAGAAAGCAGACTGAGAAGGTTCCATATCCCGCACATCTTTCGCCACTGTTGATTTTCATCTTCTGCTGTTATTGTTGTTGATTAAAACAACAATAATTAATACTGCTTATTATGAAGTCATTACTGCTAATTTTGACTTGATTATTGACACTCAGGTCATAATTAATACTACTTCAGGTGCAACGACCACTACCAAAGCGATTGTTTCCTAAAATATCATGAATAATGATCTGTTTGGTTAGTTGATGTGCGCGTGCAACCCTCCGAAAAATGTTTCCTTTTTTCATTCTTGCCACTTTTTCCCCTAATTTTGTTTTTGTTGCTGCTGTAGAAAGAAAATGCTTGGCTGTGTTTAGAATCATCATGAAAACTGCACCTGCGGGTTATAAATTGACGATGATCTATTGGTTAAAGGGACATGACTAGCCTCTCATGACTCGTTTTGCAAAGGATAATAAGATTTATCTCCCTTGCGCACCATGCCCATGAAAGGGAAGATGGAAGTGTGTAGACTAATTAACCTTTACGTCCACAAGAGCTGGAGATTAAATGCTAATGATATATGGTCCTTTAGTCTCTGACGCAGACAGACACTCTTTTCTTACCTTCTTACCTTTTTCTTATTTCTTTGACACTCTTTCTCTCCCTCCCCACGTAGTCCACCCCTATGTCCGTTTAGTTCTTTTCTTCCAATTTTGCCCACTATTTGAAAGAAAAATAACTGAGTTGATTAGCCTAAGACTCAAATTTCTATTAATTTGTATCGTATTCTCAGAAATTATGCTTGGGTGCCATATTTCACATTGGCTGCAAAAGATTTATTTTACTTGATTTGTTTTCCTCTGGTCAGTCGCTGTCACACTGACACTTATCTATCACTGAAAACAGTTCTTGACAGTTAACTGATAAGTTTTGACTTCCTCAACTGCAAACTTCCTCAGTTTATCAGAAATGCCTATGGAAATAACAGATCTAAAAATAGAGACAATAGTAGACTTAGGAGGAAATTGGAAACGCGCTTCACAATTTCCTCCTGATCTTTGCATGTAGTCATGAATCCAAAACCAACAAAGAATGATTTCCGTGGATCCTTTTCAACTGGCAAAATTTTAAAAAAAGCTCTCTGCTTTGACACTGAAAAACAACGGGTAAATAAAGTAAGAACCTGTTTAGTAATCCCATCTTGACCTGGTTCTATCGTCAACATCTTGGTCCAAATGTTATGTAAAAGCGTATCAGAGAACCGAGAGCTTAAAGTTTAGCTTGTGTCTTATTATTTTATAACAAACTTGCCGAAAAGCGCATCTTTTTTCCTTTGACTTTTTTGTACCAAACAATATGTCGGCAGTCCGGAGGAGTACTCTCGCCTTTGCACAATCTATGGCTCCACAGTCCAGCCGCTCAACCACACTGTCAGTTTGTGTGTGTGTGTGTGTGTGTGTGGGGGGGGGTTAATGATGCAGTTTGTTAGAAGAAATACAGCTTTATACACGAACTATCACAACTGCGATGCTTTCTTCAATAATGTGCTCTTTTGAAGTCATTTGCCCGCATGAGTGTGTGATGACGTAAGTGTGTTTTAAGAATGGTCTAGGTGTAAGATTCCATGTTAGTAAGTTTTCTCTGATGCACCATTTACCTTATCTTATAACTATTAATTATTCTGTCTTTATCTTTGTAACTTTTGTAACTGAGCACACTCCCCAAATAACCCACCGGGATTAACAAAATTGGGTTTTTGTCATCAATTGTCAATATGTTTAAAGTTCAACTGAAGGAATTTATGCTAGATAACGACTTTTTCTTTCTTTCTACACCTCCCCACCCGCAACAACACCAAAAGCAACATGTTGGTGATATTGGTGATACATCACGGAAGCACTAGATCGCGCGTACATTTCACAATAGGCGTGTGAGCGTGGGACAGTGTATCGGCTTCTACATAAATAAGAAGAAATATTTAAAGAGAAACGATTACTCAAGCAAGAGATCAGATTTAATGAGATTGTTCTGCCATTTGGATGTCGTTCATGAACTTAAAAAACCTCCAACTGTGGGTCCTATTTTCTGTCATAAATGTAACCACACACACACACACACACACACACACAGTGCGCATTTTCATCTGTTCACTGGAAAGTTCACATTAGTTAGCCAGATAAGTTCACTTATTGATATATATATATATATATAATGGTATTTGTTAACTCATGGTTAAATAATGTGTATCAACAGATAAATGTTTTCCTTATGGGCGACGATCAGAAAGAAGATAATAGCTGATTCGTATTGCCGTTGACCGCTACAACCTAGTGTGACGTCACCGGGTCATCGTCACCGTCAAACGAGGAAGATGACAGAGGAAGATTTTATTCTGTTTGTGTGCATCGCTGACTGCACCAAGACTTTGTTGCGGAGCCAGGCTGCCTCTCTTGTTCGTCTTGTTGATGGAGTGTTTGCTTTAGATTTTACATTTTTTCTGCAGTCGGGGCGACTTCAAGCATGCCATGGAGCGTCATGGTGGCGCCAGTTGGTTTTTACTCCCTGTGTTGATGATCCTGTCTGTTTGTAAAGGTAAACATGATTGAGACTTTCTTGTCAAGTGGTTCAGTTCATCTGTCATTATAACGTGCATGGCTTTACTGTACAAAAACTGTGTGCTTAATAAGTGTCAATGAGATATCTAAAGCGTTTGTCTCAGAAACTTACTAAAGACAATTCTACTGTGATATTATTATCTGTTTTAAAAATGTATTAAGTTTATGTTTCGGAACATTTCAGCAAACTCTAATTTAATAATATGACCCTTAATTTCCTTATTTATATTTATATGGACTGGGACGCTTTATACAGAGATTTCTACTGCATTTTATCAAGTTCTTTTAATAATAAATAAGCATAGGCACTGCTTTATAAAATACCTTAGGAATATTGCGATCTACAATAATGTTGAACGAAGCTGACAACTGGAAGTCCAAAGTAATATTTTTTATAATTTCGTCGCCTGTAACTTTTAAACTTGAACGTTGACATCTAATGCCCAACGTGACCTATCAGGAAAGTATCGATGCGGTAGAAACTATACGTCATCTAATATTCCTCGATAAAGTATCTCACAGTCTGTAATACAACAGCATTAGTTTAATCCATTTTCTTAAAAGTCTAATGGGTGCATTTGTTTTCTTTTAAGTGCAAGATCATAGTTCCTCAAATCTGGGTAAATACACTTCTTCTGTCCTCGAGATACAAGCCTTAAAAACGTCATCATGGATAGTTTACGTTGTCAAGGCCTCAGCCACTTGGAGAGCTTTGCCCATGCATAATTTGGGATGTCTGTGTACAAACGTGACGCCATGATATGGACCTTTGTCTGTGCGTGTTGATGTTTATTTGTGTTTAACTCGAGAAAAGATAGGTAATCACCCAGATTTGGAGAAATAGTATCTTGCGCTAAAAAGTACCCAGTCTTTAGAAAAACAAAATTGTTTTTATTTCAACACTTAATACTCAACAAATCTTAAAATATATTTAGAAAGGGAAGTTCAAATATTGGCCTGGTTTTAGGTTTTTAACGACCCACGTAGTAGTGGCTAAATGTTGGTGGTGTTAATGATACAGTTTGTTAAAAGAAGTACAGATTTATACACGAACTATCACAACTATGATGTTTTCTTCAATAATGCGCTCATTTGTGGTCATTTGCACACATGACAATTCTATTCTAGAAAACATTTAACGACACAAAGAACAGACAGAATACGACTCGACAGAAACAGTAGGATGCAGATTAACTCTACAGATGATAAAGTCGCCAGTCTTTATAATCATCCTCATAATCGCAAGTTTAAAAACAAATTGCCAAGGTATTCTTTATATTTTACAATATTTCTCTCTGAGCATGTATCTTCCATGTTTGAAATGAAAGGAAGAGGAAGTTCTAACACAATGATATAATAACCTTACTCATACACGTTCGAGAAGTTTTTTTTTCCTAAGTAGTACAATCTGAAACTTACGTCCCACCCAACGCTACATTTGCTGACATTCAGCTCTGTATTGTTTGGTAGGTGGAGGTGGAAACAATTTCCTATTTCTTTGAAAAAATCGCCCTGGCAATTACCCGCCATCCGAGAAAAAGAGTCCTTTATGAACAAAGACACGTTTTTGACTGCCATGTCCGGTCGTCTGTTTTGAAGTTTTTAAATTTCCAGAAAGTGCAAAAATATTTCCTCTTTTTTCTTCTTATTCTCCTCTCCGTCCGCCATCATATACTCTGTTCTTTCCTCTTTCTTTCATTTCTACATTTTTATTTCCTTTGTCTTTTCTTCCTTTCATCTTTCCTTCCTTCGTCCTCTCCTTCCTTTATTGTATTCTTTCTTCTTCTTTTATTCTTTCTTCTTACGTTCTTTCTGTTACAATGTTTTTGCGTTTGCTACACAAACTCAAGACATTGGCCCAGGATACTGGGCACCCCTCTCCCTCACGTTAGCATAATCCTACAGAGGAACGTTATCGTACGATGTTAACACGCCAGTCACGTGGTTCGCAAGCCCTCGCCCCTACTCTTTCCCCAACAAGACTTGACGACGCGCTAATCAAAGTACAACATTGAAAGATGTATTAAAATACAAATTAGGGGAAAAAATACATACAACATCTGGCACTTCTAGAAGCGGTCCCAGTACTATCCGTGCTATTCGTGTTTCCAAATGTTTAAATCCACAAATCCACACTTGTGATGAGGTGAACAGCAGGTCTTCTGCTGACAGTCGTGGCACCCCGATGACTGTCCATTCGTAGTTCCTCGACCGGCTGTCCCTTGTTAGTTCCTCACTCGGTCCATCAGCTACGTCAGAGAAGGAGACGACTGCGCTTCCGGCGACATGAATACCAGTCTCTATCCCAAACCAGGGACGTTACGTGGTTTCTTTGACGACTGCCTGTTCACCCGATTGCATTGTTACATAGCACACGTGGTACGCACCGGGAGGAGCAATGGCAGGTAAAGCCACCGAATGAACACCGTCCTGAAGCAACGTAATCCAGCCGACTCCAGTGCATTGGAACAACACGGGCGAATACACAGACGTTCTACTCTTTTATGAGAAGGACTCATTCTTCAGACTTTAAAGTCGAACTTCTACCTCTTACATGTAACCCAAGTCTGGTCATATAGTCCTTAGAGATTTCACGAGGGTATCTGGCAGTCCGGATGGTCCGTTGTCCCTGACCTTAAATACTGAAATACCGTTATGCTTTTGAAAATATAAACTCTCCTGTAATCGTTTTGATTAAATGTTTTCAAACTTTCAACTAAATATTCTTGTATAATGGTAACATGCAAGCCGTTTCGCACTGAAGCGTTCGTCTGCTGCCTGGCCTCTCGGAGAATCTCGCGCGCATGCGCAGTGATTGATGACGAAAACTCAAGGAAAACAATGTCTCGCGTGTGATCACAATCGCTGTCCATCCTTTTAATAAAAGCCTTCTGAAAAAATTGCCACACGAAAGTGCTGCTAGCGATTATCGGGAGCTTGCTGTCATAGGCTCTCCTTACAGTTTTCACCAGTTTCCGAAAAATCAAGATCTTAGCCTGCGGTGGGCACTCAACATCAATAGAAAAGTTCATGGGACGGGAAAGGTGCGCGCACGATGTCGTCTGCTCGAAACACTTCACAGACGAGTGCTTCACTATGAGTATCGGCTTTGCAAGGAGAATGGGATTCCTACTCTCCCACAATACAATACAACTTTATTTATCCCCAAGGGCTAGAACCGCACTCTGTCCCAACCCTGTTTAGCCAGACTGAAGAGAAAAGAAAAAGAGAGGAAGCAGCGTCTGATCGTAGATCTACTGTTGCTGTCTAACCTTCACATTTGCCACACTGACAGATGGGATTAGATCTGACAAGTAAATAAAAAGTGAAGAGACAATAATACTGACATATTTGTTTCTGCGCTTTTGTCAGCCAAAATGAATTTCTGAAAATAAAAATGCATTTGTTATATAAGTTTCTTGTATTAAATATGGGTTTACAATCTTGTTAGTTTTTAATTTGATCGTCCTATAGTTTTGACTTGTAAAGTTAATCATCTATAGCACACTAAGCATACATTTTCTCCACTACTAGTCACCTGCACAAAAAATTTAAACAACAGACTCTTCACAGCATGTGAATTTGCTAAATAATTAAAAACAAGAGAGCGTATGCGTATTTTTTAAAAGTTACTATTGTAATACAATTTTCTAGGGCCTAACACAATCACACTGTCATAACATGGGTTGTTGCATATCGTAGAATGGAAACAAAATCTTAAATAACTGCTTTGAGACTGAGGAACAGAATTTTGAACAGTTTTCAAGAGCATGAGTTTACCTTTCCGTTTCTGTCACTGACTGAGTATCGTCGGTCGTCTCTGTTTCTTCATCGCTAGATTCCGACCACGTTATTCCTAGATCGTAGCTCGACGCTCAGGGCTCGTCTTCGGATGGCTGAGCCATATTGTTGTATGTAAGAGATGACAGAGACCGCGTGGTGCACAAGGCCGAAAGCAGCTTGGAGGTAAACACTAAAATCGTCCTGTGGATGACGTCACGAGAAGTAATTCCGGTCAAGAGGGCGCGCACTCTCTCGTTTTTGCATGGCGCCTCTCCACACGTAGAAAAGTACCGATTCAACTTTGTTTTAGCGCATTAAACACACTTCTAGTGACAATCATGTACTAATTCGTCTTCGTAAGGCAAGTAAACAGTTCAAAGTTTATCATGAAATTGACTATGATGTGTAATTCGCTGTTAATACCGAGTACAAGACGATTTTGCATTCGAAGCGAGCTGTCAATGGACCTTTAAGGTTCTCTAGGCCAAGCGTTCCGACTTTCTCCCGAGTATTTGTCCTGGTTCAAGTCTCGATCCGGAAAAGGTCCCTTGGTGTTGAAAGCAGCTGAAAACATGTCATCTTTCGCCTGAAGAACTGCTAATAGTAACAGTAATTGTCTAGCAGTCATTGTCAATAGATTCAAACATCCTTAATGGATGCAAGTATTGCGTACATGTGAATGTGTGTGTTAAAAGTACCTGTCATTGTTTTCTAATTGGTCGTCTACCAGATAGTGAAGGAATGCCTGTTCCTTGTACCTCTGCTAACAAAACTGTGGGAATCAGCAACGAGACAGGTGAGTTTCATTCTGGAGACGGTTAATGGAACTTGTGCTAGCTCACTTCAAAGTAAATCTAAATTTTAAAAAAACCTCTTTGCTAAATTGAGAAGTTACTTTCTCTTTAATAAGGAACTTTTGGACTGTATTTTTCACCTTGTCCTAGAATTTGTTTCTTTATAATTAAAAAGTGATGGTTGAGATATTTGTCACCATTACCTGTGAATGTGACCAAGCTTACGAACGTACTTTTGAAGAAAAGGGTGGAGGTCAACCAAACGATTTCCAGCTGCTGGTGCTCTACAATGTCGTTGCTCTCAGTCTTCTGCTGGCCGTCGCAGGACTAGCGTACGGACTGAGCCATAGGTGAGATACAAGCAAAAGTGAGCAAGAAAACGTGGACTCTTGTCTTTAGATCTGTAGCAACACATTGTCAAATGGCGTCAGAAACACACGCCATTGTCAAACTGGTGTCAAAACTGCTTTTACTGTCAAGTGGCGTCAGGAACTGACGTCATTTTCAAATTAGCGTCACAAACTGGCGTCACTGTCAGATTGGCGTCAGAAGCATGATGATGATGATGATGATGATGATGAATATGTCGATTTATTTTGCGCGGGTATCCATTCAAAAGAATGCTCATTGCGCAGCAAAAACAGAAGAAAAGAAAAAAAATAAAACAACAAGAAAGTAAAAAATAATAAAGACAGAAATGGTGCTAGGTTGTTTAAGTCTGTCTTAAGTAAACAAATTGTCAAATTGTGTCACTAACAAATAATGTCGAAAAATGGCGAAACAACTTAAGTGAAAAGTTTCTGTTCCTTTCTTGCTTTATGCTTGCTTTACTTTCCATTCTTTCTGCCTTCAATTCTCTTCACTTCTTTCTATGTTAAGTTGAGTGGGTTTGCATGTAGGTATGGATGTAGGTGGGAAAGTAAGTTAATAAAACATGCATGCAATGTATGTACATAAACACGATGACACATTTCTCGTCTGTTAACAGACGAACGAAGAAGAAGCAGGAGGAGACGGGAGGGTCAGATGAGGTCGTGATAAACATGGCGGCAACAGGAGCCCGATCGGGAACGACCTCTGCAAATATCAACTCCTACATCGATGCTGACGACTGCCGCATGTAAATAAGCTACGGGCTCACATAATTTCTTTTTTAGTCGCTTGTCACTATTCATCTGGTTGGGTCTCTCTCTTCCTCCCTTGTTGTTCCATCTTCCTGTCTGTCTGTCTGTCTGTCTGTCTGTCTGTCTGTCTGTCTGTCTGTACACACCTTGGATCAGTTTATGCTTTCTAGCTGCCTGCTACATTGCCTTAGCTACTACCCACCTAGCCAGCTAATGGCTAATTCTCTCGTGTCTTCTGGCTAATCAGTAGCATGCTCTCTTCCTCCCCCCGAGGTCAGGGACGTGTCGCGTGAACATGTGAGTGTGTTTCAGGGTATTGTCTTCCACCACGACTTCTAGCCAGCAGCGTCAGCAGGGCACCTCCCCATCTTCCAGGTAGCTAAGATGCTTGGTGTTAGGATCAAAATCTTCGATTTATGATTTTTGTCTCTTTAAAAAAAAGTGCAGAATAGCTGGAGATGTTTGGTGTCATGATCAGACACTTTGAACACATTAGTTCGTCTCTATCATTTTTTGAATTGGATAAATTTTGTCGAATGTGTTACTATGGTCAATGTTTCATATGAGAATCCTGTAAATATTTGCCACACATATTCAGATATTCTATTTAGAATGATTAGAATGACTTTTGGATACATCTGTACAAGCAATTATCGTTCAACCTTGACAATAATCTTTTCGCGTGCCAGATGAATTATGAACACGAAACCGACGAAAAAAGCGATTCACTTTCCTTCAGCAGGTACATCCTGGAGGTGCCACAAGACAAAAGTGACGTCCCCAGAAATAATGTAGAGAGTTCTCTGAACGATTTCCTCTATTCAGAAGCTGTGGACCGACCTCCCTGTTTACCCCCGTCACGCCGAATGTCTGAGGGCGTCAATAACAGGACTCGGTCCCGTGACATGACGCAGAAGAACCAAGAAACCTTAGCCACAACATCCAGGTGACTTGAAACATTTACTTTGTTCTTTTTAAACATTCACCTACACATCGGCATCTTTTCATCTTTGCCCAAAGCAGTCTCTCTCTCTCTTACACACACACACACACACACACACACACACACACACACACACACACACATTTGTTTTGCTTTTGGTATGTCTCTTAAGTACCGCAATACATTGACACATATTTTAACTTTGTCTGCTCTATTTTGTAGTGAAAGGAACATCTACATATACCTATAGTACAAATTACTTTTCTAGAAGCTTCTCGGAGGCACCAAGATCTACAGAGACAGTAGCTCCACTAACACCTTCTGCAGATCGTTCGGTGAAGAGACGCATAGATGACCCTCAGTACAGTTACATGGACAGTCCACCCCCTTGTTTGACGCCTTCTCGCAAAATGTCTGGACAACCTGATGTCAGTAGGACAAAGTCTCTTACCCTCCCTCGTCAGAAACTACAGCCCCCCTCTACGAAATCAAGGTGCGCTAAGTGTGCGTCATACAACGATTGCATAGATTCTCACATTCCTCTTTTGCTTGGGACACTTAGGGAAATATTGCTCTTATTTCCCTTTTCATTGGATTGTCTGATGTATTCTTCCTTTCAATCATAAATACGTCAATAAACGGAAAATCATTTTCTTGTTTTTAGATTTTCTTCAGCAGTCCTTTCGGAAAATTCAGAAAAGAACATACATTGTGCCGTGCTTACCTGTCTATGAATATCAATTAATGAGGTGACTTCTGTACCACCTTTAAGCCTCCTTAACATTTTACGTGTTTTTTTCTGATACAGCTATCAGGTGCAATCTTAACAAAGTTTATAGCCTACCGTATTTCATCTCATTATTGGCTAATGAATGAACACAGCGATGTTTCAAGGAGATTTAACGTTGACAGTAAATCCTTGCGTTCAATTCTGTTGAGATTAAGATACACCCTTCCTTCTTGTGTCTTCACAGCTCAAGTTTGTAATTTTTAGTATGAATGGTCATGTAGCATCTGTACGTGTTGATAAGCATTATAGTTTATAACCAAATCTCGATGTGTATTTACTTTGTCATTTTATTACAGTTATATACCTGAGCTGCAGTGGGCACTGAACAAGGTACAAGTGGACACACCTGGAGTTGACAGCTCTCAGAAGACGAGAGTTACCTTCCAAGATGAGGTCAAGGAGCAATCCCAGAGTACAGCAGCCTCATCTTTAGGGGCATCATCGATGTACCGGATGGTTGTCAAGAAGAAGCCGAAGAGTAAAGGGCGCGTGTACCAGAATCAGCCGGTTCCAGACATAGTATCCAGGTGGGTTGGAAAAGACTGGACGTTGTCGGCAAACGAAAGACTGTTTCTTCTGATTGATCCATCTCAATACAAGTTCCTACATCGAAACTTTGCACCCCTCCCTCCTCTTCTGACATTTCTTGCTCAAGTATTTAGTATTATATGCATTACCTATGTGTGGTCTTACAACAGAGTAACGTATTCAAAAAAACTACCATGCTAAACTCTCATACTAAACTATCATACTACTCTATATGCTAAACTACTATACTAAACTATTCTTCTAATCTACATGCTAAACTACCCTACTAAACTGTCATAGCAATTTTCATGCTAATCTACCATACTAAATGATCATACTAATCTACATACTAAACTATTATTTTAAACCGCTCTCGTTATTTGCAGCTAACTTTGTATTTTTACAGCAGTAATTTATTGTAATACTATTTTCAGCAGAGCTGGACGTGATCACGTTCATTTATTATAAAACATTCCACTTCTGAAATGTTGGTGAGATGATTGAAACAAAATGCATCACACTCTCTAAAGTTCGTATTCTGGGATAGGGTTGCATTTTAACAAACGGTGGCGGACATGTTCTTCGAAATATCTGACTAGGCCACCGTATAGGGATGAAAATTTGTATAGAATTTATGTCGACTGTTACAGTCCGAGGGTAGAACGCCCACAGAAAATCAAATCGACGGGCCCAACTTTCATGGCCACCTCGCAGGGTCCTGTTGTACGCGACATCTTGTCCAGCGAGAAAAGGGACACAACTCGTCCTCCCACAAATACGCAGAAGGCTGCAAGCTTTGACGTCCTCAGCCCGACAAAGTGTCAAACAATGGAGTCCACACACGGGTACGTCAATCAACCGACTCCCCATACAACATCCAGGTGAGTTTTCAGACATGCGATGATGCAGGAGGAGAAAGAGAGTGGTCAAACCCGAAAATTTCGTACACAGTTTACATATACCAGCTAGTCCAAACTTTTGATGTAGGAAGATGTTTTCCGACTCTCTGTCCATCTAGCTGTCTTTCGGTGTCCCTTTTCTTTAAATAAGAATTTCAGTATCATCATTGGCTACTTTTAAAAACAGAATAACTTCTTAACACCTACCTTTTCTTTTTAATCTGATTGCATACTACAGAAGGATGAGGTGGGGGGTAAAGGAGATGTACAATGATTTCCGAATCACAAACGTAGCGTAACCATAAAACATCCCAGTATGTAATGATCAAATGAACATTATATTTGTAGCCAAGAGTCGCCATGGATTGAAGACAATGAGGCGAATGGTGCAAGTTGTGCGGACAGTTCCTCTCACGACACAAGTACTGATGATGATTACTACACAGAGGTCGACGACCCTCTGCAGTATATGACTCCTTCCCAGAAGGTCGATGTGGATTCCGGGACCCCGTCACAAGCCCTAGAACATGGATACATCAACGTACTGCGTGCAGCCAGAAAATCTGAGTAAGTGAGGCATGCGGGGTGCTTGGGTGGGACCTGCGTCGTTTTTAATAACGGCCAGTGACCTCTGCGCAGCGAGCGGCCAGTTGAATGACGTGAGTCAGTCAGATAAAAATGCTGATAAAACTGTAGAGGTTAGCTAGCAACTAGCGCACTGTGCATTTTGTTTCTGCCATTTAGCTTAGCTTAGTTTCTGTGTGTGGAATACGCACAAACGTACATGAATGAACACACACACACACACATGAACACACACACAAATGAACACACACACATGAATACACACACACACACACACACACACATGAACACACCGTAAAGACACACTTCAATTAAAATTTATTTATATTTATACATTTGTTTGGTTATCTTTCAGACGCAGGCCTAAGCCAGATAACTCTCTCTATTTGGATTGCCACGAAGATTGACATGATTGACACATATCGAAGATGTTGACAAGCTGGCGAAAAGAAAACTCAGGAAAGGAAGATGACCGGCAAATGAACTTATCAACTGGACGTCACTTATTTCTAAGAATACTTGAGCTGCGAGCACCAGAGATATAGTCTCCTGTATCAATAACCAACCCCGACTAACACTAGAAGCATGCGTAAGGAGCATTTGTGGTCAGCAGCCTGTGTACAGAGCTTCCTTCCAACGGGAAAGCAAATGTTTCCCCTTTTCTCAGTATTTAAATAGCTCACAATACGCTCTTGTAGACAGATTTCCCACGCACATCTGTCTTGCTCGTTGGCTTTCCTTTGTGTTGTTGTAGCGAGTGAATAATGATCAGTGCATTTCGTGGTAACTGTGAGGATGGAAACGTCTGCATTATTTAGCACACAGAAACGTCTGTAAGAATCTGCTATTCGTCAGCTATGGAATATGTGTCGGGTTTTATATACATATATAGTTTACAGTTATTCCATGCAAACAATGTATTAATAACATTAGCAATCATGTTGACAACTGCATTGACCCATCATTCAACTCATCACACTTTTTTCTGATATGTAGAAGAAAAGAGACAGACAATAATAGAAAAGGAGATAAAAGGAGGGGCAGGTAGTGAAGACAGAGAAAAAGAAAGTTATGGAAATAATGTGATAGAGAAAAAGAAGAGTGAGAGTGAGAGAGAGAAAAAGATAGCACTGGTCCTAACAAATGTGTTTATAACATCCATGTATTGTTTCTACAACAAAAACACGTCTGCTTATTTCTTGTTATACTATACCATTTAACCTTATAATAATATTAACAACAACAACAACAACGCATTTCACTTGTGGCTGAGAGATAAGCTAGACCAGCACAACCTTTTCAAAGCCTTTGACAAGGTAGGGAGAATGGAAAGTTCACACTATTTAACACTGTATATAGTCTCCACAATTTTCACTAAGAAATGTGTATTTTTGTGAGTGTCTAAGACTTACTTGTATATGAGTGTACACGGCTGTATGTGTATGCGAGTGAGTGGTTGAAACAGAGAATGCGGATAAAAGTTAAAAACAAATCAGTTTTTGAGTAAAACATCTCCTTTCTACTGCTTTGTTTACTTGTGTTAATTTTAATGAACATCTTGTTTGCGACATCAACATTAAAGAGAGGTTTAGCTGATCATTATTGAATTTTCTATTTTGTTGTTGCAGAGAGGGGTGTTTGGTGATTGGTACCCAAAACACAGCATGTATGTCAAAAATCAGATTTTTTGGAAATTGTGAAACTGTTTACAGAAGTTGCAGATTGCATGCTTCTGCATTTTTCTCGGCGCCAAATAAACTTCTTTAAGAAACAGTTACATGAACTGTTTCCCACAATTCATAATTTTTTTTTTTTTAATTTGACACAATTAACATGTTTATACTAAAAACGATAGTTTTCTATCATTTGCTATCATTCGAGAATTCTTTAATACATTTTGTTTATAAATACAAGAAGAGGGGAGGTGAGGATAAGGAACAGCAGGAAAGGACGAATAAGAAGAAAGAACGCTTTGCTATAAACAACTTCAGTATATGATTTCCTCGGTACATCTATTATCTGCTTATATTATTGCTTATCACCGCTGACATATTTCTATAATTATTTTCAACTTTTAAACTAAACATTAGAAAAGACTGAGAATCACTTCCATTTGCATATATATATATATATATATGACAGTAAAATATCCAAGTCTTAAACAATATAGATGTATTGCACTCCTGGTCAAATTAGATTTTTCAGAAAAAAGTTTTGTCTGTTGGCCAAGTTTGCTTGTGGATCTTGGAAAACTTTCACTGCCGCAATAAGTGATTCATTAGTCTCCCTACGAATACAAGGAATCCTTAATTGCCGTAAATGCTGCTGTCGACACTCATTGAAGAAAACGTTTCCACGCCGTGACGGTTCCATTCAGCAGCATCTATAGGTAGAAAATCACACGGTGTGATATAATTTCGATGATTTTTTGTTTTACTGTAAAAATTTTCTATGTAACTAGCCCCAACTAAGCTTAACGTGCTTAGCACAGTCATCGAAAGATGATGACACTAAGAACGAGGATTTCAATGAAGCCCCGTACGTTGAAGAAACAAGTTTGAGAGAGATACGACCATCAAAGAAATGTTGAGATGTTAATCACGTGACAGTGAAACATCTCATGCAAAAGGAAGCAGTGGGCTGGTAAGTGATCTCGTAGAACCATCTGGAAGGACAAACAGCATTACGCTGTTACAGACAAGGTATAGAAAAACATTTGTTTAATCTAAATAAGTAATTGATCTCAAAACCATTGGTTTGCTGTGACCACCACGCGACCATCACATGCAACCTTGCTGTACTTAGGCGTTTGGCGACATTTGTAGGGATATGAAGGCCCTTTACAATTTACAGAATGTCGAGGTAAGGTGTTTAGATGAAAAACACGCGTGCGCACGTGAAAACACACACACACACACACACACACACACACACACACACACACACACACACACACTATAAAAAAAATAGGAAGAAAGTGTCTGGGAAAGTTCAAAGCTTAAGTCTTTAAAGTCCAACAAAACCATTGCCGTCATCTTAATGAAGAAAATATTTCCACACACTGAGAAACATGTGTGTGCACGTTGCGCGTGTATGCGTGATGCGGGCTGGGGGCTGGGGGCTTAAGGTGACTACTGAGGACATCAGGCCAATGAGGAAAAATTAAACGAAACAAAGAGGACAGTATTTAAATGTGCTTTCCTGTTTAAATTATAAACACACCCTGATGTCAACGTGTAGTCAACGGCATTTGTACTTCCTCTTTAAAAGCTGATTCTACATCTGGAAAAAGAAACAAAAAGCAAGAGAAAGAAGCAAGAATGATGGGGACAGATTGATATTTTATACAAAATTATATATATGCACTACATGTACACTCATAAGTGCATAACAATATTATATTTAATTAACCGAAAGAGTGTATTTAGATGGGCGCCTACATTCGTACATAATTTAAGGAAGGGGAAATTTCCGTAAGGTGTAAGAGGTCAGCCAAGCAAGGAGTCAGCAGCACCCGAGATGTTAGGTATGAGGAAAAAGGTTCAGACGACAACAAACGGCAAACACAATGAAGTTTTTCACGAAAGCGTCGTAATTCTCCACTTGAGTTTCACACGGGAAGATAAACGAGACAGTATGCTAGTCATGACTTTTGTTTCGGTCTCCTTGACGAGGAACATAACATTCGGAGTATACCCTGCATTTCTCTCCTAAACTTGTATAGTTGGTGTGTGCGAGGCCTTATCAACATCGAACGTAAAACTTACGTCAGTCACGTTACACCGTAACTCTGTTACATAGGTTACATTTCAGCAAATTTGATACAGTTGGTTGTATCATGAGACATCGCCGTCATGATCTCGACTGTCGCCATGTGTCTACTACTGGCTGTGCACAGGGGTATAAGTGGTAAGCATTGAACTTGTGAATCAATCGCCTTGTGATTGTGTCAGCCTTGTGTTTGTACTTGTGAAAATATGTCTGTGTGTGCGTGCGTGTGTGTGCGTGCGTGCGTGCGTGAGGACAGCAAACAAACTATTGAACCGAACATTTTTTTACAAGTGCATGTAGCATTTTGTGCATAATTTTGTCTGAGTTCATTCACTGACAATCATATCAGCAATCTCAGTGAGGAGCGAAGAGATAAGCTGCCAACCCGTCATTATCAACTGGGCTGAGTTCACTCAACCATCCGCAGACATGTGTGGAAGCACATGTAATGAGACAGGCAAGCCCTGTGTTCAGATGTCAAGTCAACATGAACACAGTAACATCAGTGCCCCGTGCAGATCCAGACACCTGACCTCACAGGAAGTGTTTTTCCTCTACCAGTACTGTCGAAGTCCATCATGTCGTCTGGAGGCCGTGCCGGGTCTGATGGGTCCTGCAAAAGCAGATTACATGTGTTTGGAAGGTAACGACAATAAAGATGGAAGCAGATCGAGCGGTGGGTTGTGGGAGAAATTCGGACTCAATTTCCATTTTGTTTTGTTTAGATGTAGCTGGAGGTGGGGGGGGGGAGGTGAAGATTTTTGATTGTTGCTTTCATTTTCATTTAGTCTGTTTGCTTTGGATGATTGTACTAATCAAGAATCGACAGAACTGCTTCAAGAGGGAAGATTTTTCTGAAAATACTTTTCTTTTAGGCGACATACAGATTGTCGACCCGTGTGAAGAAGGCAACTACACCCTGACGTCCGTCAACTTCCTCTACGGCTACCGCCGCGTCGTCAACGCAGCCAATAAAGTCACGTGCTCGTGCTCACTCACTAAACTTGGTGACTCCAGCGATTTCAATATCAGGGCCGTGAATGCCTACAGTCCACATCCTGTGGATAACATGGCTCCAAAAATCGCTGTACAGTTTGATAATAAAAAGGAACGTGCTACCACTTCTTTTCCACAAGACTTTATTATCAAACCCGTAATGACAAACGTCTCACTGACTCTCACCGTATCCAAGGATTACAGAATTGGAAGGATGTGGGTCAGAGTCTCTCAACAAGGTACGTTGACAGGCTTTACGGATGGATAGATGGATGGTATTCGTTGGTAGAGGTGTGCCAGCGTGTGCTAGAACTTCCTCAAATCTGTGAATTAGACTCTTTTTTTTAAGACTGTTTATTTCTCTTTCACAAAGTGATGAATTAGACTCTTAATGCGATTTTTTTTGTAAAGCAAACAGAAACTGACAAGCAAACAAACAAACAAACCAACAAAAAAGAAGATGCAGCTTAAAGGGAAAGAAATTCATTTTCAAAAGCGACAACAATTCGCAAGTATTATGCTCTGTTCATTTTAATAAACTTTTTATTGTTGGGAACAGAACAAGGCTTCTTTTCTGTTCAATGCGTCGCTGTTTCGGGGTTTATCCCAGTGGGCACTCAAGAAACAGGTAATCCCGATGTCAAAGAACAACACAGGCGTTCTGCTTAGTTCGACAAGTGTTCTGTTTATTCTGGGTAATCCAGTTGCAGTAACCAAAACAAAGTCGGAGATCAACACTTCCCAAAACACGTATTTCAATTTTGAAGTAAAGGATCCTACATCTCTTTAAAAAATACTTAAACATATAAGGGTATATGTTCTGCCAGTCAAGTTTATCATTTAGAACATCTCACCCTTCTCTCTTCCTTCATCACAAACAGAAATCTTGTTTGACAGCATCGAACCTATTTTCCACTATATTGTTTGTGTAGTAACTCTTTAAGTTCATAACTTCATGTGCGATTTATCGAATATAAGTAATTGACTGCATTACAAAACAATTGGGAATAATGTTTTCTTAATTAATTAAAACATCTTTGAATTCATACAAATTTGCCTCAGTTGTGAATACAGCCGGAGTTTCCTGGATACTTTCTGCCCAAGTCGGAATAGACATATGTGTCATCATCTGCCTGGTCATATCCTCAATGATATTTTGCTGGAGAAGGTAAATATGTCTTAATCAATCGCCGGTTTCAGTATTTCATGCCTATCAAAAAATTATCTGATGTCAAGTTTTGATGTCAGAGTTACTATAATCTATACACTAGGCACCAAATAGATGGGCGACACATTCTGTCTTCAAAATATCTGTGTGTTAGTTCAAAAACAAAAACGTAGCACTCATGTGACGCTTAAAATACTGACTACGAACGAATTGTTTGCTTACTGAAAGGGGAAAAGAATTTAGATGGACAATGAATCCACGAAGGTGTTATATTATTTTCAATAGAGCTATACACTTTATTTCAATAAAAATGAAAACACTGCATCGTTTTGGGACATATCCTCCCTTGCGTTTCAACACACTACCTTCATGTCCTCGTGTCCTGTTTTGCTGAGCAGCAAACCACCCATCCACCTTTTCCTTCTGTTCTTAGGTAAAGATAAAGGTCGTCCCCTAACGTTTTCAGGTCGTTTCCTTATTTTCTTGGTCCAAGATTAGTTGAGAACCCCTTAATGTCTCCTTGAGTGGACCAAATAGGTAATAATCTGAAAGGACGAGATCGGGACTATACAGAGGGTGAGCGAATACCTCAAACTTGAGTTTCTGGATGGTTTCAAGCAGCATACAGACGAGCACTGTCATGCAAGTACACGAGACCTTTGAACAGCTTTCCTTGGCGTTTGTTATCGACTGCAGGCTTCAGCCTGTCAATAAGTATCACACTGTATCCACCACAGTTTATTATTGATAATTATTCTGATAATATTGGAGTACTGGACAGAAAGTGCTGCCAGTACAAATACAGCTGCACTGCAGATAAATATTGACAAAACCTCGTATTAGTCTTAGTAATAAGACTACTTATAATAACGTAAAGACAATAGTAATCAGGGACTGGACTGGGTCACCACAGGACGAATGAGAAAGAGATAATAACCTGATGAAACTTTGTTTTGTACAGAAACCTGCAAAGGAAGAACTTATTGGACAGAGATGGGAGAAGCAAGAGTCATGCTGAACAACCTGCAGCCGGCGACATGGGAGATGAGAGAGATCACATGACTTTCCAGCACGGCGACGCGTCACGTGGTAGTCACGTGTGAAAAGTTTCTTCGCTGTGTCGGACACCTTTCGCACGCATCATGTAGTTGGCACAGAGATACAGAACTACACGCGTGCTCGCCGTAAGTGAGCGTGCGCCTACAGTTCCTCACGTCTGACCATCATGTCACCTTCGTGGCGGAAAAAATATCAATCACAGTCATGGCGTTCACTTATTGCTTGCTCACGGACACAAAGCTGACAATTGTTTAAACTGGAGAACACTCGCTCGTTAATACTTTCCTGTTTGAATATTTTGGACTTTGATCACGAAGGCTTATTCAAAGTTTTGAAAAATTGTTGGAGAAATAATTTTCTTCCTTTGTAAAACATATCTTGATCAGTAACAAATAGCTATAGTTGTCTGTTACATTGATGAATTATACAGCTATAACGTAAAATGAAAAGCATTTTCTTCTTCTTTGATTAGAATTTAGAAATAAGCTGGTTGGTTGTTTTAGTAGGAAAGTGTGTCCACCTTGCGGTGATTTCACACTACTAGGGGAAAGGAATGGGGGAGAAAACCGGAGTACCCGGAGACAACCCCCGTCAACTTCCTGTCCTGTGAACAGGTGTCACATAGAGCGTCCTGAGACGAGATCTAAACCCAGGGCTTCTCACAGCAGTGGTGAAAAGCGAGTGTTTTAACGACTACACTACTGGAAGCCACCACTCTAGAAATGACAGATACACTAAATTCCTGCTTTTTAAGGTACTATTATATATATATATATTCCTGCATGAGTACACGGAGTAGAGTTGCCTGGCTTTTATTTTGAAAATAAATAGGATAAATATACTGATCGTAGTTTATCTTTGCTCCAGTAAAAATATTTTAATAACACTGTCTTTTAACATTTCCGCACAAAATAAAAATTGATCTAAACAACAGCATCTTCCATTCTCAACAGTATTTCTTCGAAGGGAGATGACGCGGCGCATTGCTTCATATATTGTTTCAGAGTTACTTCCCGTGAACGGATCTGAAAAACCACCTTTAACAGAAAATAATGATAAAATGCACAATAATACAATTAACCAAGCATAGTCTGTTACCTTCTGATAGACAAAAGAACTACGTCTAAAAAAGTGTATGTTTGTTTGCCTGTATGTGTGCATGTCTGCCTGAATACTATGTATGTTTGTAGGTATGCGTGAATGCGTTTCCTGGATACGCCGTCACACACAAAACACAGATAAGCGGACAACACTACCATCGGGTTTTAAAAGATTATGAAAATGTGCACACACACACACACACACACACACACACACACACACACACACACACACACACACGCACACACACACACACACACAGAATTTTTTCGCATTCATCAAGTTGGAAAGGACAGAAGTCGACTTGAATAAGTCGATCGTGCACAGGCTGTAAGAGCACGCATCTACTTCCTCTTTCAGTCCAAGATAATTGTGCGTGTGCGTGCGTCTGTGGAGGAGGGGGAGGATTTGTGTTTGTATGATGGGGTCTGTCTGTCTGTCTGTCACTTTACTTTCTTGTGCGCATGTAACTATTGTCTCGATCATCTAAGAAGTTAAAAATAAGGGAAGTGATCTGTTTCTGCGTAGACCGGTAATGATACGAAGACTTTCTCGAGACGTGCGAAGGTCAAGTGGGAAAAGTCTGAGCGACTCGTGTTTGTGGCAGAAATCGCACTCTTTCAAAAAATACTTCCTTGTTTACAGCTTTTTGGTTCCTAATTTTAAATCAGAAAACGTGTAACAAACGTCCCTCACCTTACAACATATGTTGGCAGACTCGGCGCTGACTGATCGGCTCACTTATTACTTTCTGGTCGGTTGCCTGCCCTCACGGAAATCTTCTAATTTTTCTAGCAAATAGGTACAGATAAAGAGTTTTCAGGAATGTGTCATCCTCCTGTTTGTAGTCACTGAGACTTTTCTGGCACAGTCGAACTCCCAGTCAGGCCAGCATCCGTAAGGGGTGTGTATGGAGTCCATGAGCTTTGTCCGCTACGTAAATTTGACTGCCCCTCGTAAATAATCTCTCTCTCTCACACACACACACGCGCACGCGCGCGCTTACACACACACACACACACACGCACGCACGCACACACACACACACGCCATTATTAATTCTTCTAGGTCACTGTCCTCAGTAATAACAAATCCAGCTAATATAGTGATGGTCTTTTTATTTCTTGAAATTACTAATGAAACTCATAAGCATGAGGATTGTGAGTATAGTAAAGTGATACATTATTTGTACTCCTTTCAGCAAAGTTTTTTTTACAGTTGAATAGATAATGAAATTTATCCCCTCAGTGTTACATTGTCTACAAAGCATTTCATTTCTGGGGATCTCATTTTGTCTACATTTATTCACCGGAAAATAGTTGTTCAATAGCCTTAATTTGAGATAGTCGTGGGCAGGAAGTACTTAGGGTTTTGGGGGAAAAAAAAAGGTTGCTATCAAATACACAAGCGAGCACCACGCCTACATAATAATTTACGCCGAGGCCAAGCACAGAGAGAACTAGCAGTTTTAAAAACGACGCACGTTTTGGATTGGTGTTCACCATCCTGTTGAAAGCCTGGAACAGGAAGCAACACTTGGCACTGTGAAGAATATGAGTGTGTTTAAGGAATGAGCCTCCAGTCAAACATACCATCAATGACTAGCCAGCAGACGATGGCTGTCCATTGATTTAGTAGTCAGATTAGCATACAACATACGAGAAATAATCATCTGACATTTAATAAGGACAAACTCTTCAGCCAAGTGTCTGTTGAAGTCAGCCATTACCTTTATCAATCTGTGAAGACAACATGGTCAAGGACATGGCCGGGTCGTCGGCAGTCGTCGAGTGTCTTTTGGTCATTGTCTTAGGTAAGAGTATATATATTTTATATGTCGAGCTATTGTTTCATTATTATCATAGACTGCACGATGATCGCTCTTCACAAACCCCGGAATATACTATAAAAATAAGCCATTACTCCCTCACAGTAATAACTTGCTGAAATCATTTGCTTATAAAGCTGAGATTTATGGCAATCTCTCACCATTTCATATCTTCCCGTTGTTTGTTTGTTTGTTTGTTTGTTGGGTTTTTTTGTTGTTTGTGATGTGATTTTTTTGTTCGTTTTGTTTTTGTTAGACAATTTATCATCATTACGCACCAGGGCTACTCTCTCCTCCCCTCTATCTCTCTCACTCTTTCTCTCTCCCTCACTGACCTCACACCTGTCATGTGGAAAAAAGTAGGTGGGTCAAGGCAAAGGGTCCATAACCTAGTGGTCACAACGGGAGTGAACTATAAGTGATTTATTCTGTTGTTTAGTCGTATCCTTTATCTGATAAATCACTATCCATCTTCTGGCTGGGCGGTAACTTTTGCAATCACAGGCCAAGGACATCCTCGAGCCAAAGACATGACCCCACGTCGAGTGCATCATACCCCAATCTACTGCAACCTTCTGGCCTGTCTTTAAAAAAATTTCTTTCTTAAATGCTACTCCATGAACATTCATCGTGTATTTTATGATGTGCATTTACCTTATTTATTCAATATGTACAAAATCAAATATTTCTATATAAATAAACTTTGGCGTGTGTTGGTTTTCCTAATGCAAGCGAGTGCTCCACGATCCCATAACATCGCATCGGCGTCCACAAAAATAAGCTGCCAACCAGTAATTATCGACGGGGCTCTGTTCACTCAACCGTCTGCAAATTTGTGTGAAGCCACGTGTGACGAGACAGACAAACTCTGTGTTCAACATGAACAGAGCGACATCGGTGCCATGTGCAGACCCAGACGGCTGACCTCCCAGGAGGTGTTCCTCCTCTACCAGTACTGTCGAAGTGTACTTTTGCCATGTCGTCTGGACGCCGTGCCGGGTCTGCTAGGTCCCGTCACGGTGAAGTACTGGTGCTTGGAAAGTGAGCGTTTTAAAGTTTCACTCTATGTACTAAATGTACTACGTATTTAGTGCGATATTTTCATTTAGCCACTTATCTGTGAACTTATTTAGCCACAGCCCTACCTCCCCATGTACTGTAACCAAAGAAAGCCGAGTGGTTAAACACGGTGTTCGAGGCTGGAGGCGCACACGCTAGCCGGTTTGACGCAGAGTACTTACCCTGAGATGACCCAGCTGTATAACTGAGGGTTGGTGTCGAATATACAACGAGGGCTGGGGAAGGATATAAAAGGAAGGAGAGTAGACAGGCACCGCCCTCGCAAAAAAAAAAAAAGTTAGTCCCGAGAAAAGTGCGACATCTAACACCTCAGTGCCCAATACAGTGTTGATAAGAGTAAGGCAAAGGTTAGGGAACTACCTTTTAACACAAAATCAAGGAAGGAATAAGTAGCCAGACAAGCGTATTGTTTGTCGAGCTGCAGTAAGTACGTAAAAGCTTATTGTTGATAATAAACCGATAAACGTTTTTTTAACCACAACAGTTTGTGGAACTATTTGTCTCACAGACAACATACCGATCATCGACCCGTGTAGAGAAGGCAACTTTACCATGACATTCGTCAACTTCCTGTTTGTCAACACAACCGGTGACGTCACATGCTCGTGTTCAGTCACTAAACTCAAAGACCCCAGCCACTTCAAGGTCAGCGCCGTCAATGCCTACAGTCCAGAACATGTGGATAAGACTCTTCCAGAACTTGCTGTAAAGTACGATAATAAAAATGAGCGTGTTATCAGCTCTTTACCCGAGGATTCTATCATTAATCCCACCACGACAAAGGTCTCTCTGACTTTCACCGTATCCACGGATCACAGAATTGGCAGGATGTGGGTCAGTGTATCTCAACAAGGTTAGACTGATTGTTGAATGCTTGCATGAATGGACGGATAAGGGATAAGTAGCTATGTAGTCAAAATATCCTCATACTGTACGAAACCCATGTCCACGTGTGTGTGTGTGTGTTTGTGTGTGTGTGTGTGTGTGTGTGTGTGTGTGTGTGTGTGTGTGTGTGTGTGTGTGTGTGTGTGTGTGTGTGTGTGTGTGTTTGCGTGAATAGGATCGATGTTGCATGCATGCATGTATGTAAAAAACAGACAAGAAAATTAAGTACACTCAGCAATTTAGACGTCGTGCGATCTTTATTTTAATGGACAGAACTCATTTTTAATACAATTATTCGTTATTTTAATGTTCAGGTCAAGGTTTATTTGCAGTAAGATGCAGGGCTGTGGGTAGAACCAGTCCAGTTCAGACACAAGCAGGTAATGATGGAAAAGAATAACCTTTAGTGTTTTGTAATGGTGTAAAGATCTATTCATTCACGCACGCACACACACACACACACACACACACACACACACACACACACACACACACACACACACATATATATATATATAAGCAAAGAAGAGTTCTTATGAACTAAAGGTAGTTAACATTAGTACTAAATACTCTTGAAGAATGTCAGCTTTATGTCCGAGTTCTTTATATAAGTTATGTGATTAAATTATTAATGTTAGATGAATGTGTCAAACCAGTTATAACAATTGTAATATTAATTTGTTAGTTATATTCTTTATATTTGATTTAAACGTAAAGGTGCACGTCCCTGCTCTGTCTTGGAGCTCTTCACTCGATATCGTAAACTTGATGCAACGTTTCACAAGCTTGACGCGCGTTCTTTCCTTTATGGAAGTAATAGTAAACATGGCAATAATGCACAACTTTTAACATTTCTAAAACTCAACCAACTCGCTCAGTTTTTCGTTTAAAATAAAGCTGGAACTGTCAGCTGTCAAATGACACACAACAACGTAGATGCGAATAACTCTTGCACTTCCAAAATGAACTAGCGCCATCTATTTCACAAATGCGTACATGATGTTTCCGACAACCCAATAAATGGTGAACTGGTGCGAACTCGCATAAATCTTGATCAGTCAAAATGTTCAAGTCAGTTCTAGTAAAGAAAGCCATACGCTAACGTTTGCGATTTTCATTTCAAAAGTTTGGGAAGCGGGTAGTAGTTAGAGCACGGACGTGTATAGGTGGATTGCTGTCTGTCTGCCGAGACCAACGCTGAGCCTCTTGCGAAGTCCTCCGCTGTTAGTCTCGGCGAGCCTTAACAATGAATGTGAATAAACCGGAAGTTATTTCGTAACCAGCCTTATTCTAGAAGTTAAACTGAAACGTGACTAAACCGGAAGTTATTTCATAACCAGCCTCGTTCTATGTCTTCACTGAAAAAAAATCGTCTGCAAGCAGTCCAGTAATACAAGTCCGTGGTTAGAGCATTGGCGTCCGAGCCCAGAGACGCGCCGATTAGATACTGGCTCCGAGAAAAGTGTGGTCTTGAGCACCAGCGACCTTTACTTTTACAATTTTTATCCTTTAGTTCAATAGGATACGTAACCGTAATGCTGAAACTGCAGCGCTTAAATCGTTCTGAAACAAAGAGATAACAAGTTATCGCTTCCATCTGCATGACTATGTCATCCGCCACGTGATCGGACGGAGCCTCTCCCTTCCGGTATAAGTGAGCCCTGCACACCTCATAGCGAAAGAAGCCAAAGACATTTAGCGAAAGAAGCCAAAGACATTTACAAGTTGAAGTTCTGCGTGTTTTAAAGTATTCTATAACTCCAAATATAAAACGTTTAAAACGTTTAATGTTTGGTTACTGTGAACACAGACACCTCCCATCTGAATGTAATGTAGAATTACAACTGTTTCCTACCTATGCAAAGAAATTAATATCTGCGCGAAGTTTTTCTTCCGTCCGATGGATCCCTCTTCTGCTTTAAGTTCCAACAGTCTGCGGACACAGCTACTCTCCATTTGTGCCAAACGGGTGAGACAGCTAATTTGTACAGGTACTTTCTGAGAAGTATCAAGATTATTTTTCATACTTTGGGTCACTCCACACAGAAAATTTACTGCTCTTATCTTTACTTCAGATGTCACGAACTGTAGCATTAATTTCACCTATACGATGTGAATAAGAATGAGCTATTTTATGAGCTATTTTTGAGGATCTGCAATGAAGTAGATAAGTGCGTACTAGACTGATTTTATTATATTCAACTCTAGCTAGCAAAACTAATAAAAATCTTCAAGGTTTGTTTTATAGAAAAAGAGCATAATGTTGAAAAGGAAATGACCCTGTAAATTTGCATGGCTTTTAGAAACATTGAAAATTAGTTTTTATACTCTTTAATTAATCTTTTATTGGTCATTTTCAGAGGATTCAACAAAAAAGACGTTCTCCACTCTGTAAGTACAAAATAGTTTATCTGGAAAGTGAACAGAAATGAACACCTTTTTCAGGTCATTTTATTGCGGAGACACCGTCCTCTGTACTGTGCACTTTCAAACAAGCACACACTGCGCGCATGCATGTGAAATAAAAAGTTGCATTTTATTTTGTGCTATACTTCATACCAAACACAAGAAATACAGATCAGGATGTAATTCTACTGCAAATTCCAAAGGTATTAGAATAGAAAACCACGAAAAGAAAACTATTAAAAAGATTCTAGAGTTGTTAGTAAAATAAAAAACAAAATTGCTTGTGAACTTCGAAACGGATCGCTACGTACAGAAAATTGTAAAGATAATTAATAAATTAGAAAAGCTACAGGGACATTTCAAATGCGATCAAACACTTTGAAAAGAAAGTAAAAATGTTAGAGAAAGCAAATACCCCAGTGGTCATGAATCCTGAGACGCACGCTACGAAATCCGTGTGATGAGCGATTTTTCCTTAGTCGACCAAGCTGTCATCAATGATTATCTGACTACACAGAGGGTTAGGGAAAGGTAAAGCAGCGAAAGAAAGAGAAGAAGGCCTAGAAGTCAGTCTGCCCTACCTCCCTTCCCGTCCCCCCCAAAAAAAAACAAAACAAAACACACAAACCAAATACGGTTTCTAACCCCTTGGTCTCCAATGAACCCAGAATAATAGGTTATGTGACCTGTCAGATAATGAATGTATTTGTGTTGTGATATTTCTTTCATTACATGACCAAACCTTTTCGTTAAGCCGGAAATTTATCTATGTGTTTAAAGTAGAAATATACCGCTCATTCCAACATAAACTGCAAAAAATACCCTCGTTTTATTTTCATTGTATAATTTTATAAAAAGTATCAAAAGAGAAACCATTGTTAATAACACATTGACGAATTTTGAGTTTAATCTGACGAATATTTGCATCTGTATGTAATGGTGCGGGGGTTTCTGTGTGGGGGTGAATGCGGAATTGACAGATACTGACAGACAGAGAGGCTCTGAGTGCGGAAGAGAGATGTAACAGAGCTGCTGTATCTCAACGAGATGGCATTGTAATCCTCAAGGTGTGAAGAGCGCCCACTTAGCGATCAACACTTTCAGCACTTCATCGTTTAGGAGGGTTCTTGTTTCTGGTCGCAGATAGGGCTAAATCCGACGCCCTGTCACTTCCTGTTACACACACAACAGGGGCAGTCAAGCCGACAAACTGACTGACAGACAAACAGGCAGAAAACAAGCAAAAATGTACTATGATATTGGCTGGTGCATACAAAATACAAAAATTAAAAAAATAAAGAAGACAAAACGAATCTAAAATAAGAAAGATAAATAAGCGATAAGTTTATGAGTAGACTATAATAATAAAGATAAAAAACGTGTCATTTACACAACGCATAATCACGCTCACGGAGGAGCATGCTCTGAGCGCTTAAGACAAATAATAATAATAATAATCATAAATAGAACATTTGTATAGCGCCTTTTTCAAGCATTAGCCAGACTCAAGGCGCTTAAAATATAAACACACAGACATGAGAATAATACTGGTCTCAAAACAAAGAGTTCCTTGTGTTTTCAAAGTGAATGCCGTCTGCATAGATGTAGTCACATCAGCTATGTTAAACTTCCAGCTGCAGCCTAAGAGACATGGACAGAATACGAAGGACGGAAAGTTAAAGAACTTTGCAGACAAGTAATAAAAGACGAACACAGAAGACACAAAGAGGAATCAAGGAAGAAACAGTAAGGATGGAGAGTGTCACAAATCTGCAGAGGAAGACGAGCAAACGGACTATAGTCAATTGACGATAACCACAATTATCAATAGCTATGGTGATTGGTGTAAAGAGTAATGCTTGTGGGACATATGTGTTTTAGTTTTAAAGGATTCAGTGGTGGGTAGATGGCGGATAAGGAAGAGAAGGGTGTTCCACTGTTTTGCAGCACAGTAAGTAAAAATCCGGTGGCTATATGTGGTTGTTCTGGTGACAGGGATGGCGAGCGTACGGTCATCAGACTAAGAGCGGAGTAATCAGGCTGGGTAGTAGGGGAAAAGAAGTTCAGAGAAATAGTCAGGGCAAATGTCTGCAAAGAAATTAAATCATAGAAAAGACAGTTTGTACCGAATGCGAGAACGGACGGGTAGCCAGCGCAAAAAACGAAGGAGAGGAATGACATGGTCCCGTTTCCTTGTTCTAAGCACCAGACGTGCAGTGGAGTTCTGTTTATGAAAGTCTGCATATACAGACACAGTGTCCTACCTATGTCAGTGAGAGAGATGAGACTCTTACCTATCCACACACACACACACACACACACACACACACACACACACACACACACACACACACACACACAATACACACACTACACGCACGCACTGACACGGAAAACTGTCACAGCTTTATTCTCAGTGAGCATCAACATCCGGATGAAGTCTAGTGCGGGAAGCAAAGGCAACACACCACGAAGTAATGTGACAGAGCTGAAGGAAATGACACGACGAGTGAAAAGAGCAGCATACCAACAAGCCATCAGAAAGCGGAAATTTAATAGCCTCACTCCTCGAAGCCGAGTGACAGGCAAACTGAGACATTGGACTTGGTGACGACCTGATTATATGGGTCTCCACGTCATGGGACGACTGCTTGTCATCAAATGGCTTCTCGTCCTTGTATTCACTGGTAAGATTTTTATTCTGTGAAGGAGTTCGGTGATGCTTGTATTTTGTAGTAAAACATCATTTTTTGTCTCACAAAACATCCAGTGTGTTTGGGTTCTGTAGTTCAGATATCTTATTTTGTCTCGCAAGACAGCCAGTGTGCTTGTATTCTTCACTAAGATATCGTATTTTGTTTTACAAGACATTCAATGTACATGGACTCTGTGGTTAGATACTGTATTCTGTCTCACAAGATATTCAGTGTGCTTATATTCTGTCGTAACATTTTGTATTTCGCCTGTCACGACATTCAGTATGCTTGTATTCAATAGTAAGATCTTTAGTCTATCAAGTCTGAGTTTTCGTATTCAATGGTAAGATCTTGTGTTCTGTCAAGATATCTTGTGTTCCGCAGTAAAATAGTGTAGTCCTCCTGTTGACACATTTTATTTTTGTATTCAGCGTAAAGATTGTGTATTCTGTCTGTAAAAATATCATGTGCGCTTGTATTTGTGGTGGGATCCTGTAGTCTCACTTATCAGGACAGTTGTAGGACCCTGCATTCTCTCACACCTCCGCACCTGTTTCAGTCATCAAGCATCCTTCTATCCATCCCTCTTATATTCTTATAATGCTTTGGATACGTTGATAAATAATTCAAGTTTGTCGTCTGCATAGTTTGGAGTTGTAAATTGGACGTCGGTGGGTTTGTAATATTTCGCTGACTCATTCTATCCTGATGTGTTCATGTGGAAATTCATTGTTTTATAATGCTTTCTGTAGGATTTCGGAGTTTTGTGTTTTTTTTCTGCTTTCTCTCGGCATGTGTGTGTGTGTGTGTGTGTGTGTGTGTGTGTGTGTGTGTGTGTGTGTGTGTGTGTGTGTGTGTGTGTGTGTGAGAGAGAGAGAGAGGAAGTGATGTGCTATCATCAAGGCATATTATCGTAGATCTCTGCAAAAGAAAACGCATACGTTTTCCTTGTGCAAGCGAATGCTCCAAGTTCCTATAACATCACAACGGCGTCCACAGAAATAAGCTGCCAACTTGTGTTTGTGTCGGCGTGTACTTGTGAAAATGTGTGTGCATGCGTGCGTGCGTGGGTAAGGACAGCAAACAAAATAATGAACCGAACATTTTTTTACAAGTGCATGTAGGGCTTTGTGCATAATTTTGTCTGACTGAGTTCATTCACTGACAATCATCAGCAATCTCAGTGAGGAGCGAAGAGATAAGCTGCCAACCCGTCATTATCAACTGGGCTGAGTTCACTCAACCATCCGCAGACATGTGTGGAAACACATGTAACGAGACAGGCAAGCCCTGTGTTCAGATGTCAAATCAACATGACAACAGCAACATCAGTGCCTCGTGCAGACCCAGACACCTGACCTCCCAGGAGGTGTTCCTCCTCTACAAGTACTGTCGAAGTCCAAATTTGCCATGTCGTCTGGAGGCTGTGCCGGGTCTGCTAGGTCCCGTCACGGTAAAGTACTGGTGCTTGGAAGGTGAGTTTTACAAAATCTCAATCCCGCTATTTAGGTACCTATTGCAATTACTCTAGTCTATTCTGTACTAACCGGTACATCTGTTAGGTGACCTTGTACAGCGTAATGAACCAAACAAGGAAACTTTAAACCTTGTAACCATGGACACTCACTCCAGCCCCTTTCTAATCAAACATACATGGAAGAACGCTTGCACACTCATACAATTAAAAATGACTAAGCTTTTCATTTCGTCTTTTACAGAAAACAGATTGTTAAAAAGGGTGATAGGGGAGGATATATCTTTATATATATATATATATATTGTGTGTGTGTGTGTGTGTGTGTGTGTGTGTGTGTGTGTGTGTGTGTGTGTGTGTGTGTGTGGTAATGTGAGTTGCCCGCATTTTTTTATGATTGCTTTGGCTTCTTCACGAAGAAAGAAAACCATTCACCAGAACTTGTGGAACCATTTGTCTCACAGACAACATACCGATCGTCGACCCGTGTGAAGAAGGCAACTACACCCTGACGTCCGTCAACTTCCTCTACGGCTACCGCCGCGTCGTCAACGCAACCAATGAAGTCACGTGCTCGTGCTCACTCACTAAACTTGGTGACTCCAACGATTTCAATATCAGGGCCGTGAATGCCTACAGTCCACATCCTGTGGATACCATGGCTCCAAAAATCGCTGTACAGTTTGATAATAAAAAGGAACGTGCTACCAACTCTTTTCCACAAGACTTTATTATCCAACCCGTAATGACAAACGTCTCACTGACTCTCACCGTATCCAAGGATTACAGAATTGGAAGGATGTGGGTCAGAGTCTCTCAGCAAGGTACGATAGACGCATAGACAGAGGCAGGTTCACATAGAAGACTTACTAAGCAGATCCGAGTAATCTCTATGTCTTGAAAGTCATGTGTCTATGATAAATATCAGTATTTGACGATTATATGTGTGAGCATGTATTGCAATGGTATAAATGTGTCGTCAATAATTGATCAATAGTTCAAGAGTGGATCTAAGGTAACATTTTCTTTGCATCTTCCAGATCAGGGTGTCTTTTCGGTAAAGTGTATGGGCGCCAATGGAACTATTCCTATTTCATCCGCGACACAATCACCTGAAGGTAATGAAAATGGTCCAGTTTTTCATCTCCGTTAAACATGATGAGTAGATGACCGGGTATGGCGCTGATGGAGATATGCTAGTGGGTCATTGAGATGTCTGTCATCGACCAGTGAAGACAACCCGGTCTCTAATATGGCACCAGCATGTAAAAAAAATGCCATTTCCCCACATCATAGTACATAGTGAGTTTTCCTCTCTGCTGCTAAAGTATGTAGTATATAGTACATAGTGCGTTTACTGCCTGCTGCTAAAGATTCACGACTTTGTTGTTATTGTCACAGACTGAATTCCTCCGCAGCTAACGCCAAATGAAACTCCAGACTTCGGCTTTTTCTTCTTATTAGCTGACTTCTGGAGTTTCGTTTGTCCTCAGATGTACAAAACAGGGCAATGGCAACTTTTGCAACTATGACAAAAGTAGTACAATACCACTGTCAAATTTTTTTTCAACTATAAAATGTAGCGATCATGACTTTTCTACTATTCTCAAACATCAGCAACAAGGAAAACCTGGTGTCACTGGCTTTATATCTCAGTTTTCCATTGGCGACACAATGTACTATTTATTATTATTATTTTATTTTTTTTGCACAGTTTCAGCTTGGCCATAGTCGCACCTCATAATCTGACCTCTGGTTATTGCTGCCAGGACTAGGATTCACTACCTGTCATTATCAGTGACTGAAATTTCGTTTGATGATGATGATGATGATGATGGTGGTGGTGGTGGTGGTAGTGGTGGTGGTGGTGCTGGTGGTGCTGGTGGTGGTGGTGGTGGTGGTGGTGGTGATGATGATGATGCGTGTAGCAAAACATTGGATAAACAACCAAAACGACAGCACAGTAGATGTGAGGAAGGTTCGCAGAGAGAAAAGAACTGCGTTGAGCTGATATGGTTGATAGTGGAGGCTTTAGCTGATCTCCAGCCATTTATGGCTTACTTGATAACGGTACCTAACTGGCTAGATACTAAAAACATGAACTGAGATCAGGGGCCAGTTGCATGATACATTTCTAATTTTAAACACTTTTACGCTTTAACTCTTTTTGGAAAGGCACAACACATTTTCAGAACTTTTTAATAATAAGAAAACACTTTTTAAACCAGGTTTTCGTTTCCGTCAGCACACGTTTTGTGCAGCAGGTCTAAATGGCATATATGAGCGATTTTTTGTAGAAAAAAATGTTTCTAGATTTTCTTCTTTAAAACAATTTTAAAGTGTAAGAACATGTCGTGCAACTAGCCCCAGATTTTTATGTCTGTCTCGCAGATAATAGTTTGCTGGTCCCGATCTTAATTGGTGTCTTCTGCTTTCTCTTTGTACTGCTCATCGGCACTGTTGTGTTTCTGAGAAGGTATTTATTTATTGTTTCATTCGCTTATCATCTGTTTTATTCATTTATTTAGTTATTTTAGTAACCCTACAAGAGGTAAGGCTCAAAAGTTGCAAAGAAAATATTATGATATTACTTTTAATATAAGTCTTTATGTATATGTTCCAAACGTTGGAGCATTTTAATGATAAAATGCGCGAAATAGATCAAGACGCTTTGAGAAAATAACACCTACTGATAGAGGTTAAGATCATTTTAGACCAGTAAGTCGAACGTTATATTACATGTAGAACTCAAGATGTTAACTGCTTTGTAATAAGACTGTAATGATAGAGAAGGTGAATATGTATTTCATGACGAACTTTCCTTGTCAATTCTCTTATTGTAAATGACACACGGTACTTCTGTTTCAAATAAAAAATGTGTACAAGAATATGGACAAATGTAATTTCTTCCGCATTTTCCTCTGTATAAAGAGGTAAGTTTTATGAATGAACAACTTTGCTTATTGAACTAAAAGACTTCATAACTTAATTGTATCGAACAGGCGCTGTTGCCTAACGACAACATTGTGCTCCCGAGGAGGCGGCACCCGGGAGTTGCTGGAGATGGGTTATTTGCCCGCCAATTTCACGGTTAACAGAGAGGCTGTGGAGCGTGGGGTTCCTGATGCCTTCCTTCGCCACTCGGATACGTTCAGCCAACGAACATCCCACGGCTCGCTGTCCGGCGTTGACGTCATGGAGACGGTGGCCGCCTACCTCCGGAGCGTGTACCCCCAACGGAGCAGCACTGCCGATCCCCAGGCTCCGGTCGTCTCTTACAGAAAATCCACGTCATGCCCCAACGTGTTGCACTTGCCTCCGTGCGGGCTTCGACTCGGGGGTGAAGGTCATATCGGTGGTGCGAGGAGTCAGCCTCTTGAGGGCAGATCGAACCTGAGGGACACTCCTGACCACCTCGAAATAACTAAAACGCCTACCCGCAGTGGCGACAGCAGTACAGTAGGGGTATGTAGCTTTTATGGAGACTCTTGGTCAAACGCCGATGACACGTACAAAGATCCGCCTGGCAGGCCAGGTACGCCTCACGTGAGAGACACCCGTCGGACGTTACCTTTCAGTGGTCTGACCAATCCAAGAATCGTTTTAGACTGCGCACCTGAGATAGGCCTAAAGTCTACATCGGCTATGTTTCAAGAAGACAATAACGGTGTGTCGAGCGATGTACTTCATTGTTACAATACTCGTCTACAAGTAGAGCCAGCCACCAGTGAAGATATGACCCTAACTTTCATAGCTAAAGATGAATACTGTAGCTCGGATCATAAGGCCAGTGAGACCAACATATATGACACAGCTAGCTCAGAAAAAAATGGTTTTGTCGTAGCGCCCTGTGCTGAGCACAATGAAGAAAGTACAGCAGCGAACGGAACAGTTATGAGTTACTGCAGACTGACGCACGAGGCTAGGGCCGAGGACGTCAAGAGACCTGACGAGCAATGTTTTGGCTACGAACGGCCACAGCATAAGCCCCAGATTCATCCATTACATTATGAATCGGTTGTTCTCGACTCTGGTCCTTCTGCAGCCGAGAAGCCCGGTCCTGCTACGGGTTACATGACCTCCTACTATCAAACAGACCGTGACGGCCGACTAACCCTTTTGAAAGAATCTGACGCCCAACAGACGAAAAAAAAAAGACAGAAGTTCTTGCTGGTCGCCGACAGTCGACCTTTCTACGACCACATCACCCACTCTAATGACGACACTTATTCCTCGCTGAACCGCCAGGTACGACGTCAGGAGGTAATTGACAACGTATACAGTAAGTCCACCCCCCACCTGACCTACCCCGCACCTGGTCCATCCCCGATACTGACCTACACCGCACCTGATCCACCCCCCCAGCTGATCCACTCCTAACTGGTCCACCCCCAGCTGACCTGCATAAAACCTGCCTCCACCCCATCCCCTGCAGCTATCTACTCTGCGCCTGTTCCACCCTCCAAATGACCTGCACCGCACAAGGTCCATCAATTTCCCCCCCCCCACCCGGTTGACCTACCACGTGGCGTGATCCATCACTGATGCTGCAAATGCGGTAGATGATGGCGACGTTGCAAGCGGACGTCACCCCCCACCGCCCACATAACAGCTGTCTAACAGAAAGGGACACATAATTTATCAGGGAAGATAAAGGCCACGGTAAAAGAAGGGTGGACTTTGCCTTCCACTTGCCGTACCCGAGACACGGCAAACCACTTAACTTCACCACCCCCAACGGTCACGAGGCTGCCTTTTAGTACGATGTGTTGTTTGCACTCTCTTCTCCCCCACCCCAATCGCCACGTGCTGTCCGCTACCTGGGAAACAATTAAATCAGTTGTCACCCTTTCTGTCTGTACCAATGACCAGTTAGGATCAGTGTGTAAAGTGTTGTCACTACGTCAGACACCAGTGAAAGAGCTTATCAAAACATCTTTGGAAATGCCTTCAACACCATCTTTCTCATAGTGTCCCTTTCACTCTGACAGCCCCCGCCTCCTTTCCCCTATCATTACTTTGTAATCACGTGACATTTATAAATCCATAAATCAAACGTTGCAGTGTTAATGTCGTGTAACACAAAATACAAACGCGTTCATCATAATACCAATATCTGCCGATCATATCCTAGAGCCATTTGCTTTTGTTTGTTTGTTTTTTTTGTATGTGCGGGTCTTCAATCATGGACAGCATAATAGAGCTAGATGTCACATTTGCTGCTTGACGTCCTCACCATGTAACTCTTTACAGGTTGTTATCTTAATTGTGTGTTGCTTATAGCTTTAAGACTTATGGCCAGTACACACCTGGTTTCGAGAGTCGGAAGACAAAGAATGAAAGAGAAAGAATTGGCGAGTAACCTACGACAAATCTGAACCCGAAATATTGTATCTTTATGGGTTTTCCTCGCGGACAGTACATGAAGTGAGTGTGAGCTATCACGACCTGAATAATGTATAAAAGGGAGAAATTTCTCTATTCTGCTTTAGTATAATATTGTGATTATATACTGTGATTAGCAGTTTAATAAAGTGTTAGACCAAAGACATCTCAGTGTGACTCATTTTTATGGTTAAATTTTTATAAGACTGGACAACCCGTTGATGAAAATTTTCTTTAGAGGATAAAAGAGTGCTATTGCCCCCCCCTCTCTCTCTCTCTCACGCACACGGTATAAATTCAGTGGCGTATGAAACATGGGGGCAGCCGCCCCTCAAAAAGAAACTGAGGGAAGAATTTGAACGTCGTTCACTGTTAAAATAGAGTTTGCCTCTCCCCACCCACCCAAAGTCGAGAATCTTCCTGCGCCGCTGAAATTATATATTATTTTAGCAGTTGAAATAGTGGGATATTGCAATGTAAGTTGTCAAGGCGACAGACACACTAAGTCAATATGCCGATAATAATAAATCAAGAATTTGTACAGCGCATACTAACACTAGGTCAACTCGCTCGCTGAGCAAAAATCGTTGGAAACAGAGCATCACAAAAACATATTCTGGTGGTATTTTATGACAAAGAGGCAAGAGAGATTTTATATTAATATTTTTCTCTAATGCACGCCTGGATATGTTGAGAAAACAGGAAGTGACGAAACGAACGTATTTCTAAAAATATAAAAATAGCCCCGTCTGCACTAGCATAAAATTCGGAGAGAAAAGATGCAATCCTCGGTAAAAGAAAACTGACCAGGACACATTGTGCTGTTGCTGAATGTTCTCTTCGACACTCATGAAGGAAATGCTAAAGATAATGGCAGCAAACGCCAGTGGATTCACTTTGTTCAAACGTGCCATGCGAACCTGGTCCCCACACCATACTCAAGAATTTGCTCAAAACATTTCAAAATTGATTGTTATCCAGTCACTTATACAGTACAAGCAAGTCTTGGATTTTCAGTAAACCGAAGAAGTCTTTTTCCTACAGCAGTGCTTACTATACAAAAGCACGAGATGTTAAAAGCACTCCAGTGAGTTAAAGTAGACACGTGAAGCCGCGGTGTGGTGAGTGGTGACCCAGCCGTGAGTCACCTTCTCCTGATTACATCTGCGGTCATTGGATTAGGACTTCAGTTTTGCACCCGTGGTTTTGTTTTGTAATAATTATATTTATGTGTGCATTCCACCTAAGTTTTGAGTGCGAAGTACATGTACGTCAGTGTACACTATAATGTCCCCGCTATGGAATTATTGTTTTATTTTCTAGTTGTTTTGTATACTTAGGTTTCTTACACCCTGAATCTGGGAAATGACAGTCTGTGTCCATCTGAACTTGATGTCCTTTCTACTAGACCCTTTTCTTATCAGTATCTGCAGTTCCGTGACAACTAATCATCATGCACTTCTGGGAAGTAATCTGCAAATGCACAATAAGATCCGAGGCTGGAAGCAGGAGGGCAGAGCTTGCATTTACACCCGCTGTTAGTTTGGCTCTGGTGTAGTTTGTTTTGTTTTGGACAACCGAACGAACAAGAGTAAAAGAGGGAAAAAAGAGCACCAACAACAACAAAATATATAGTTTGCATCTGAAATTGGTTTAATTTATTTTTACAGTTTCAAACACTTTCCCCCTTTATCTCATGATTTACCTAACATTACAAGGAATTCAACGTTTCTTATTGACATAGGTGAAGTACAAGTATGCAAACAAAATCAGTGGCTGTAGGCACTGTCATACACCTCGATTATCTCGATATATAACAAAAGCTAGTGATGTACTAGCCGGTGAGGGTGGAGAAACTTCGCCGTCCCAACAAGGCGCAGGCACTTGAGTGTCCACACTGCCTCCAGGCACCTTGCATAACAACTGGAGGCCGCGACCTCGAGTTCATCGGGAATGGACAGGCAGCTTGTCCCCAAACTCGCGCTATACGAAATACATGTAGCATATACAGTGGCGTGGGAACCAGGGGGCAGCCGCCCCCTCAATGAAAATACAGGAGGGGGAGGAATATATGTTTGCCCCCCCCCCATATTTGAGACGTAGTCCCTCACAAAGAGCAAAATAAGTACAGAAGACAAAAAATAAAGAAGAGAGAGTCAAGGAGTCAACTGGAATCATAACTGCTGCTGCTGCTGCTGCTGCTGCTGCTGCTGCTGCTGCTGCTGCTGCTGCTGCTGCTGCTGCTGCTGCTGCTGATCGAGAATGTGGGAGGGGGACCTGGTAAATGTCTCCCTGGCTTTGGCTTAGTGACCTGCCAGGGAGGTACTCATAAATCGCGGCGGTCTGTCACCTTTCCTTGCAGTCTCCGGTGCTATGGTCACCCTGGGGGCAACTGGTGCCCTTTAATCATCTCAGCTATCACTCTTCTTCCCATCACCAGTTCACAAGAAACAGTATCCCAACCTTCCCCCCACCCCCCAAACACACACAAACACACAGTTTACAAAATACAAATTGGCACCTACAAATTTTTTCGGAGGCATCAAAGACAAGGGTTAGGGTTTATTGTAAGTTTACTGTAAGTTTATTAACATATTTGAAAGACATTTATGCACAATACATACTTTTGAAATCATTAATACTAAACACGTATCTTAAGGGGGAGCAGATAGCTTGATGGTTACTAGAACTTAATCCGAACGCAAAGACGCGCGTGCTACCTGTTTCTGTATCAGTGACCGTAAAAGGTAGGCCTGGTAGGGGAACATAGAGAGACGGTCATTACCGTCGCAAAAGTTGGCCCTGAGGTAAGTGGAGGCTCTAACTGAGTCTAACACCTCATTCACCTCCGACGATAAGATCAGGGACAGTCCCTTGGTATTGTTTGCCATGCTAATTGCAGGCTGTGTTGATTACCTGAGCTAAGAAAGACAGTACATCGGTACAACGAGTGTGGTCTTCCGACCCCCTCCCCCATATTCTACCCCTTTACTTTGGCTGCATCGTTTGACCAGCATAAAACATCCCCCACCAACTCACTGCCGCCACGTTTCCTTTGTAAAACCCTAACATTATCTGCTATCGCTTACAACCTGGTAACTAAAGGGGCCACACTGGCCATCGTGAACAGAGAAAGCCAGCAACGAATTAGTTGCATACTAATACCCCAGTCTTGCCAACTAGACAGGAACCCTTACACTTTGTGAAAAACTAGCAAAGCACGAGGACATCCATCTTACTAGACACCAACGTTTTAGTGCGAATTGGTGGCTTTGACTACAACTATAAGTAAGGCAGAGACTCTCAGAGTCCCTACATTGGTATTTTTTGAGTTGCTCAAATCTGAATGAAGATCTTCAAGAGGGTCAGGTTGTACGTTTCTTTAGAGAGAGAGAGTGGTATTATTGTTATCTACGACTCAGCGGGAAGTGCATAAGTAAAACAACACAAGGCCGCTCTTTTATCATCAACGACTGTCGCTGGTAACGTACATTACACTGGATATATGTGGGAATTTTATTGTACACATATCGTTGGGACATTCGCTGTGGAGTTAATCTGTGATTTACTGTGATTTCACCTTCCCCTTCGACCATTCAGGGAGCAGCTGGAGACATCTGTAAGTGCTCCATGTGAAGGCGGAGCCATGTAGTTAAGTAAAATCTCCAATTTATTGTAGCCATCCGGGCCAGATTATTCGCACACAACACTATTCCTCTTTGTGTATTGCATAATATCTCTCCTATCAGTTTTATTTTACGTTGCTGATTATTCGTATTCCTTATTAAGATTATGTAATTGTTGTGTTATACTCAACATAATTAGTTGGGCGGTCCGGTGGCGCAACGGTTAACGCCTGTCACCAATACAGTGAAGGTTAGCTGTCCTGGGTTCAGTTCTCGTCTCGGGCACGCTGCTCTTTCTCTGCATGTGGCATCTGTTTACAGGGCTGGGTGCCTTGGCGTGATATAGCCTTAGTTGCTGGCTCGGCGTAAAACAACAATTAAAAAAAAAATTAGTTATCTGTGTGTGGTGTGTATATATGTGTCTGTGCTTTGGTATATGGCAATAGAAATCACCGAAGACGCAGTTGTTTGGCACACTGACTTGCAAATCCTTGATTAATATGATTAATAATAATTATTATTATAAAGTTTATCGCATTTCTTGTGATTGTGCTAGCCGGGCCCGGTAGTCATTGTTCAGTTTGTTTTTTCTTGTTTAATCCTGCTTTGCCTTAAGACTAAAGCAGCGTGTGTTGTGATGCTACCACCGTGTACGTGCGTGCGTGCACGTACCCCCCTCCTTTTTTTTTACGTAATGTGCGAGTGCGAACGAAGTTCACTGTCAGCAGGGAGTTTGCCTCCTCCCCCCCCCCTCAAGCCGAATTTGGGTTGTTCATCCTTGTCTCCCTTCTCTCTCTCTCTTCTCACAAGGGAGAACACACAAACAAAACCATGGGTGCTCAACTGATCCTAGCTCTTTTGATCGTACAAGCCTTCTCCCCGTCCAGTTCTGTTTTGTCGACTCGGGAAGAAGCAAGCAACGATGACCTCCACTTGGCAATAACTGTCGGGCTAGATAATCGAAAAAAGGACTTTGAGAGCGCTTTTGTAGATGGGCACTGTGTTACAGGCGTGAATTGTTGCCTATTTGTAAAAGTACCAACATTGAATTGAAATATTAAATATTGTTATCCGCCACTTATGAGTAAAGAAAGATATAGAGATGTAGAGAAAGATAAGACGAAAGCAATAAACATCAATTGCTTTAAATCCAGTTATCTTTATGTTTGTGTCATTTCCGCTATTCATCCTTCTAATCTTTATTTTTTTTCTCTTTATTTATTTATGGAGAATACATTCAATTGTCAGTCCTAACCACTAAGGTATGTTCAGATGGAAGCCGTTTCGCCTCACCTATCTCAGACCCTACAGCAAGTAGTAGTGGGGTGAGAAAGATGTTCTATTGCTAGGGCAGTCGGCAGTGCTTGTGTACCTCCCCCCTCCCCACCTGTCGATGTAGTAATTGGGGGTAACCGACCGCTATAGTTGTCAACACCACGTGTACTCTTACCTACCTTCCCTCCCACGGGCGAAACCATTTTAAAAAACGCCCACTAGAACATCTTGTGTTGTTAATCTGTTATACCTCGTGTAAAAAGGAATGTGGAAGGCTCACGTGTAATTCCCAAAATATCTATTTAAGTTATAGGCAATCAAGCTGAACCTTTCATGCTTGAAACTAATTCCTCACACACATTTATCCGCATAGATCTGTAAGCAAACTTTTTACATCTCTGTTAATACGAGAGCTCTCGCGTCGTCTGCTCTTCCGGTTTGTTTCTGATGGTCAGCTGATGTACTTCAAGTGTTGGGAAAGCTAAGGGAGCAAGATGGAGATGGTCACCGCCCTCACAAAAGCTGCCCTTGAGATAAGTAGGATTTTCACAATCATACTCAGTGCGATAGTTGTGATATCGAATTCTATAGAATTGTAACACTCACTGCCCAAAGACTACATGGTTGGTCACGAGACTGTCTTTATCGTTACCTCTCCTCTTTACGGTCCGCCTGATGAACTGATCGACCTGTTGCTGCTTGCTTCTAATTGTAGCGCTGTGCGTCAGATTAAGTGTTAGTGTGTGTGTGTGTGTGTGTGCGCGCGCGCGCGTGTGTATCCGAATAAAAGTTGCATGGTTGTAAACAATAATCACTATAATAAGATGCCATGCTTACGCATGTTTGATTTTTTTTGTTTGCGCTTTTTACAGGCACAAATTAATCCATTTTTATAGTTTAAGACCAAAGATTTCAGAAACAGACGTTAAGTACTAAAAACAAAAGAATCTTTATATCCATTATTCATCCTTTTATATTTACTACCATTACATCTAGCCTATATGTTAACAACTGTACCAGCACGGGCATTTGATAAGACAGGTTTGGTGAGAGTATGTCATGCACTGGTCAACCTGTTAAAGATTGTCACACAAAGAAGAGATAATTAGGAGCCAAATATTCGCACAGATCAAAGCTGATACCAGTATACTGTATCAGAAAGGAGCTGAGGTAAGAGATATCTTTCAAGGTCCTGCTGGATATATAGCTTGGGAAAGACAGACACACTTGATTCGTCTTGTGGGAGTGATTCTGTTGACTTTCGCTGTCCATGTATGAAACAACTGAAATCTGCAAAGAAAATATAACTACAAACTTAAAAGTTCATTTCAGGATTGATTGACTGATTTCAGTTTTCAGCTGTCATGGTCAGAGAGATCCTTTAGGTACAGCTTTTTTCATTTGTTGTCATTTACAATTTTCTTCTTGCATTTTTGTAGGTAAACTATTTTCTACTTAAATACAGCAAAATGTAAATCTGTACATTTTTTATGTTTTAAATTTTATTTTATTATTAAATAATCTTTTATTTTAAGACTTGCCTTTATCTTTTAATGCCATAAAGGACTGTGTTCCAGTGATATTTCTTTAATTATATATATTTTAAATGTTCCTTAGTATGATGTTCAATGCTGTGTTTAACATGCATAACAAAGTGCACTAATATAGTGACACATTTCTTCATAATAATATACATTTTAAATGTTCCTTAGTATTATGTTCAATGCTGTGTTTAATATGCTTAACAAAGTGCAGTAATACAGTGACACTTTTGGAGAGGACTGCAAGGCTATTAATCACCTAGAATTCACTCACAAAAGGGGACACTTGACCATTGTTGAACATTAATATTAGAGCTGATGTCTTTCATCAAAGTCAACATTTTTTTTTTTGGTCAGAAAAAGGACATTCCTGTCAGCAACCCAGTTCAAGTCGACCATGATGGCATTCACATTTAGCGTACTTGCTATCACAATACTGATTCAGGGCATATGTGGTCAGGAAGCCATCAAAAAGCCAGTTATTAAGTTTAAAATAAAGGAAAAGTATGACTTTAGTGAACCCACTATTCCAACTCCCAGTTCATCAAACTCCAATAAAGTGTCTTCTGGGGTTTTTGAGATGAACGGAATCATGCCTTCACTTGCTGTAAGTAACTTTACTTCTATCAATCTGTTCAGGCATTATCCATTCATTGATAAAAATATTTCAGTGAAATATTATTTTCTTGCTCATTTTTCATGACTATACATGTAGTATGTATATATGGGAGTAGTTCATTTATGTAATTTAAAAGTCTTTAACTTTATTTTAGGAGAATTTCCAATGTATGCATAAACACATCTACATACACATATATACATATATACATATATACATATATACAATTTTCATTTGCATTAAATATGTTAGTTTGTTCATTTCTTTAATGTGTAGCTGGCTGCTTGGTTCAATTTTCTTGGTCTTTTGATCTGCAAGTTTTAGATAGCTTCTTTAAGAGCCAGATGCTGACTGACCTGCATTAAGTGTATTCACTGCTGAAATAAAAAAATAGGTGACAGCAGAAAGTGGTGGTGTACGATCTGAGTGTGGCATTGGTGCATTGATGCCTTGGAATGAGAATCTTTACATGGTGTCTTACTTGTCGGTACCCAACGCTGGCAATGGGACAGGCTTGTACAAGATTGACCCCAACTTCCAGGTAAGAGTGATATTTAGTGATGTGGGTATGCATTGTGGATCTATATATCTTTGATAAATATTAGTTTGATATTAAATTTGCTTTGCTATTGTCACTTATGTTTCAGGATTTTAATGTCTTTGTTATTAATATGTGCAAAATTTTGAACTATGCAGATGACCAAACTAGCAAACCACTCATCAACATATGCCAATCGACTCCTGCACAAGGAAACAAGTAGGATTGTGATTGGTGCTTGGGTCATTGATGCTGAAGGGAACCTGTTTGAATTTCCTGACCTTCTGCATGTGAGGGTTGCTGCCACAGCTGAACATCTCACCAACCCCAAAAGATTGGTATGTCACACTATGTTTAAGTCATGTGACTTAATATTTGCAGGTATTGCTTGAACTTAAGGCTCATAGCTTCAAGACTCTGCCAAGTACACCTCTGATAGTGATAGCAGTTGATTATATTAAGAAACTAAAAATGAGAGTGACCTAGAGGGTCATGTGTGTGGCAATGTTTATTTATATTTTGTGCACAGTGCAGACACATAATTATGCCTGTATTTTTTTTTCGTGAAAGGTGTACATGCTGGGAATGGATGGCCCATTGTGGGAGTGTGATGTCCTGTCACTTAACTGCACAGAACTGTTTAATCTGGTCCATACCTTGAAAATTCCATCCAAGGAGGGAGAACAACCTCATTTTAAAGCAGCTCACACATCGAATGGTCGCTTGATTGTGACCAGCAACACCTTTGAGGAAGCTGACTTCTTAGGGTAATGTTTTTGTACTTTGTGTGAGAATGACAGAGTATACGAGGAAGTGAGGGGTGTAACAATCATGGATGTCTAGGCATTTCTGACCATCTGCGCATGCATGGGGTTGAAGTGTGTGTTTCAGGTACGAGGGGCATCTACTAATTAACTACTCTTGGTATGATCTTATTTCATAATGATAGACCACGATGAAAAGGAGCACATGCAATGCTTATCATTTTAAACTTATTTGTTATCTGTGTGCTTAGATTCCCTCTGTATTATACCCTGTGTGTTTTTGCTATCTAAGCTGTATGTTTGGCAAGACTTCTAGTGACAGAATCACATTTGGATGTGGTAGCCTGCTTGATGGCAACTTGTTATTTTATAACATTTACTTACCTTCCTGGATATCTAACTGTGGGAAAAAATAAGTCAGAAGCAAATTCACATAAGATAATTTAAATTCCATTAAAATTTATCTATGTCAAACTACAGTTATACCTTATATAGTTTTTTTTACAATTTCTTTTTTAAAATTATGAGAATTCATGCATCCGAAGAGAAAAGCTTCTACCTAAGGGGCAAGACTTGTCTGTTCTCCAGTTCATGGCCAGATGCTCATTTGCATGAAGATTTATCAGACTGATTTGATTCTTCTCCAAAACATGCTGATCACCTGTTTGCATTGTACTTTTGAACAAAGATTCCCATTTAATAATTGAATTATTCTTTAACACATGTTTAAATACTCATTCACACTTAAACCCCATGCATGGGAAAACTATACCCAGTCAGACAGGAATGCTCAGACATCTACAATCATTAGAGGGTAAAGGGACTTGTGAATATTTATTACTAAATTGTGAATATATTTTTCGAAGAAGTAACTATTGACAGTGAAGCATTTCCTGACATATTGAATCCTTTCTGTTAAACAAAAAAGAAAGTCAGATTTGCTTTAGCTATAAGAGAAGGGGAATCATTGTCTTTTCATACATGTCTATCTTTATTCTGAAAAATGTACTTCCTATGAGCAGTTTATGAAACAAATTCTTTTTTTCACTGCCCTTGATCTTAGAACCCAGCATGGAGGACGATTGGCTGAATGGAAAGGACCAAAAACAAAATGGACTATTCTTGCCGAAACTGCATTTGTTGAGGTGACTGGTCGTCGCAATTTTGGAACAGTCATCTATGCATTAGGCTGGGATGCCATCTCCGTGATTATGAAGGTTTTTGACCCTAGTGAGTACAATGCTTCCTGATGTTTTTTCGAAAATGGACGATTGGGAATAAAAAGAAGAGTAGGACTGAATAAATCTGATAATGATTTTTACTTCACGTGATGTTTTGACAACATGGGAGCATGCATGCATATGCACTATGTTGCTGTGGGACTTTTGTGTGGGATTAAAAAAAATTCTAAACAGATCAGTAAAGCACAGTGGTACTTATGTAAAATTTAAAGGAAAAAGGCAAGAAATCAGGGTCAATACCTCTTCTATTAAGATATTTAACTCAGAAACATGTTTTTCTTATTTTATAAATTTAAGATATAGGGTTGAAAATGTTGCTGAATCTTTACACACACACACACACACACACACACACACACACACACACACACACACACACACACACACAAGCATGGAAGGTATTTACAGTGAAATAGATGGCTTTATGTCTTGTATTTGCTAAAAGTGTTCACACCTATTTGTTTCTTGGTACTGCATTAGGAAACAGCAATAAGTACTGGAGTTCAGTTTACAGTGATTACAGGCAAAAGTGATGAGACTGGGACACTGTGTTTCAGAAAACGACTTTTGGCAGACCTATCGTCTGCCTAAAGGAAGCCACGCCTTTGACCATCTATGGCAGACAGAGTGGCCTCGCATCCGAGAAGTGGAGACCGAGAGATATCTGATGGACATGCATGGACTGTTCTATGAGCTGTCTCCCTTAGGCTGGGGAGGCAGTACCTGGGGATTGCGTCCCATCTCCCAGCACCTTCGTGTGATCCCAGACTACACCTCCTATAGGGGCTTTCTTGTTTTGGGTGGAAATCAAGTAATAAAAATGACAATCAAGTATACATATTTAAGAAAACCTAAGGCAACTGCTAGCGACTTTAAACGTACTAACAGTGATAACATTTTACATGCTCATACCAAAAAAGTAGAAAAAATATCTCTGGATACAATTTATTCCCAACAATCATGCAGTGCTTTTTGTTTAGTACAGTATAGTCCAGTGATAATAATAATAATGAACATTTATATAGCGCTTTTCCAATAATATGCTCAGAGCACTTTACAGAAAGGACATACTAAAGTAAACAGGCTAACACTCTGCCATGCACCGATATTTGCACATAACAGATATGCACACTTCTACAACAGACACACCTACTCCTACATCAAGTGAATACAGACACAAGTTAAGCACGCTAAAGGTCAGGACAGGTTCGGCGAAAAAATTGCTATTCTGAAAAGATGCGTCTTGAGTTTAGACTTAAAGGTGGTAAGATAATCAGACTATAGTCATTAGGCTCTCACTTTTCACCACTGCAGTGAGAATTGTAAGGTCTTGGGCTTATATCTTGGCTCAGGGCACATGCACATGCACATCTCTTTGCCATGACTTCTTTCTGGCTGTTTACAGGGCTGGTCTCTGGGTAGATGAGAATAGTTTCCTATTGAGCAAACTTACCAATGTTGTTTGTACTCTCGCCTGTTCTAAAGGTTTCTTCCGTCTTTGACAACAATGTGGTGACTGGCCAGTCTCAGTCAGGCCTTTGGTTTGGCAAGACTGATGACCTGTGGAGCTTTGGCAAGCCACAAGGCTGGGGTGGTGTCTGGCGCAGAACACATGTAAAGGCAAATGAACCTTCTGATCCATATCTGATGACCGGCTTTGACCAGAAGGTCCTGCATGTTTATGCTAATGAACCTTTGACTGAGTTAACACAAATTACTGTTCAGGTGGATGTGACTGGCGCAGCAGGTGAGTTTCTAATGTCATCATGCAGGTTAGCCATTCTAATAAAGGTCCAAGTCATTGTCATCTTTCAATTTTCATCATTTATCATATCTGCTAATATTGAAATTTTATATATTTTATATATGTTAAGTTTCTTAGAGTATGTTCTTACCTCTGACTTGTTAGGCTACAACAATACTATTGTCTCAAGAGAGAAATTCACATGTTTTTTGCTGCCAGGCATTTATAAAAAAAAAACCATGAGAAATGAAAATGCACATTATTTACAAAAGAGGGAATGCTCCTACCTTATTGACTGTATAGCATTTAGCATTGACACACTCTACAAAATAGTTTAATATGAACCATTGCCCTAACTCACCCCTCAAAAACCCACACACACCTGAACAGCTTCAGTCCCACACACAGTCTCTCTCTCTCTCTCTCACACACACACACACACACACACATGCCAACCATACAGCTTGTTTCAGAAATACATGGCTTAAAATAATGACACACTGAAAAAGATCAAATCTGCAACATCATGTTAGAACATAAATCGGACAAATTAAAATGTACTCCCAGCCCACTGGATGCCTTGATGACATAAACTTACCCATGTTTTAGTAGGATGTCACAGACCTATCAACTTTGCTCAGATTATGTGAATAAGAATTTTGTAATAATTTAATAAATGCTTTAAAATGTACATGATGCCAATGTGTCTTAACTTTAGTGGCACCAGAGCTTCTTCTGTTCTCTTTGGTCTGCAGGACACCTGGAGTATGAGTCTTGGCTGAATTACACCCAGATCTTTATGTCACAAGATAATAGCTACCAGAATATCGTATTTCCAACTGGCTTTAGTGCTCACTGGATACGGCTTTTCTCTGATAAAGATGCCTATTTGACAGCTTATTTTCACTACACGTGAGAATTCCATGCCACAAGGTGCGTTTTTTCTGTGAAGCAACTGTTTCTTATATTTTCAGTGTTTTCTTGTTAAATGCTTGTCATGTGGCAGAGTTTACCAGGAAAGAGTGTGTGCACACATGCAAGTGAGAGTGAGTCAGTGATAGTGCATGCGTTTGTGGGGGAGGACAGGGTAGTTGGTCAGAATGATGCAAAAATGAATGGGTGTGCATTTGCATTTGTCTGTGAACATATACACGTGTGTGTTGTTCTCTCTGCATATGTATTTTGTGCTTGAAAGAGAGATACAGAGCATGTGTACATGCTTGTGCGTATGTCCACATGAGTTAAACGTGTTTTGTGAGATTGCTGAACCTGGTGAAGAGAGGGGTAAAAATAACTAAACTTAATCTCACACAAAATATTTTTTGTCTGTGATATGTTGTAAGCTTACAACAAATATGTAAATTTTATGACATATATGTTGCAGGAGACCGCTGAAAGAACAAATACTGTGAAAACATTGCAGTTTGGGTTCCACTACTTCTCAGCCAAAACTTTCATAATACACATCCTGCTCATGAGCCTACCATTTTGTTAGTATCATTGATAAAACTGTGTCCTTACTTTTGATCTAGCAATGCTTCTTGTGAAACTCACTTTAGCTGTAAACTGTGATGTCAGTTCCTTGGTTACTGTCTACCACATGCTGTGAAATTTGACAGATGGGCCTCTTGTAAACTTTTCTGATGTACACTGCTACCAGCTAACATCATCTGTAATACTTAAGGGAACATCTGGGGTAAAGATCATCAGAAAATGAGTTTATGTTTTTAGCATTTTCATGCTTGAGGAAAAAATATTCTTAATTCATGATTAAGTTTTTTTTTAAACAATCCATCATAGCAACACCTACAAATGCAAATACAGTTTTTAGAAAGCTTTAACAACATGAAATGCTGGAGCTTTTTTTCAAAAATCAAGTTCTATATTTATCAAATGCAATGACACTGTTTTGACTTGCTACACCATGTAGAAGAAAATTCATATGTTTTACATTATGTCTTTTAAATTTGCTTTTCTCAAAATGTGCACACTGTACATGCATTGTCATTGAAAAAAAACAACATACTCCACAAATTCATACTCCACAATCCTCTGTATACAATTTATATGCTTAACTTAACAAAGCACAAACCAACTGTCTTTCTGTCTTTCCTTGCTGTGTTAGTCCTTACTCCCTCTCAGTTTTTGACACGATCTCAAAACACATGGGGCAGGGCAGCTGTATAATGCAGAAGTAAATAATTTTGGATTTATTGTGTTGTATAATTATACCATTAAACTGCATTTATACAAATCTTTATATTTCTGCTATGTTTGTATTGCATTTCTCATTTTAATAGGTACTTTTTATGCTACTGTGATTATTTTAGAAAATCTCCAACTCAGAAAAGGATTGCGATGGCTTACTTAAACTTGTCTAAAGTATTCCTGATGTGATATTTATAATAATTGTGGTCGCTAGTTACAAGCACATCTTTTAAGTGTTTGAGAACACAAAGGAAAAAAGTAAGCCTCGCTGCCCACATTTTTTTTTTTTTTGACGTGTGTCGCGATTGGGAGTGAAAGCAGGACCGCGCGAGACATGAGTAGGGCGAGTGTGAATGGACCGTAGGGCTCTCCTCTTGTAAATCATGTCATCGCTCTAAGTGATGTAAAGCTTATCTTAGACAATGAGAGAGGCGTTTGAAAAACGGATTGAGAATGTAAAAAAAGAGAGCCTCGGGAAGAACGGACAGTCTTCAAAGTTGAGGCGACGGTACGTGTGGTTCCCGCCTTCAAACATGCTGCTGTGTGCTGCTCCCCTCTCCCCATCATCACAGCTCAGGCAGAAGGGTGGTCCTACATAAAAAAAAGAATGCCGAGAGAGTACTCATATTCGTATAAACTCTCCAGAACAAGAAGTACTAATAACACGAAAGCATTCGTACCAAAGAAAAGTACAAACCCTTGCCAATCCCGCTGTAAATCACTGATCACTTGAAACCAGTTTTGGGGAACCTTTTATCCTCCATTGGCCATTTTGATATTTGTAACATCATTTGCGGGTCGTACGACACTATCTACTTAAAATTACTTTGCTCTATTTGGTAAAGCTGTAGTTTAGCCACAGTGTGTTAGCATTTTTGTAACGTGTACAGTATCCCAGCCTGCCTGGCACTGTGCGCTACCACTATGAAGAGTATAGCAAAACAACTATTTGGAGTTGGTAAAATATATATGTTAATAATTACAAGTTCCCAGAAGAGCCACAGTGTATACGTAACAAAACCTTTTTTCCTAATACACACTTTTTGTGGTTGTGCAGTGAAAGTATATTAATAATAATTACTGTTTAGTATACACTTACCTCCTCCTGATGGAGGAGTTCATGGCATTTGCAGTCTACACACATTCTAAACAGACATCCTGGCACATGCACAAATAATTAAACTCATAAGTCCAAACTAATTTTTACAAGCCAAAGCTTTTTCATGTGTTCATCCTTTGGAAATCCATGATTATGTTAGATACGTGTAGGCCAGAACTGTACATTAAGGTACACAGCATTGTCGACGATATTATTATTATTATTATTTGAGCCGCGTTTCAACAGCCACAAGTGGTCTACCCTCAGTTTAGGGCGAAGGTGACTTGTATGTACTCGCATGTGTACTGTTTAAGCCGTTACATACGTTCGTTGCTTGTCCCTCAAATGTTACGTATTATTATTATTATTACTCACTTAATATGCATTTATGTTGCTATGAAAAAAGCTGATAGATTTACTGAAAGCTGCGGCTGCCTTAGCGGGCCGAATCAAATGATTTCGGGGGCCGTATGCGGGGCGGACTTTCCCAACCCCTGCGTTACACTCCAGCAGCTTTGACAAAAACAGCACACGCGCACACACACACACACACACATAAACACGCAGTGCACCATGGTACCTCAATCGGCACTTGACATGCAGAACACATGAATAAAAGAAGAATGAAAAGCTTTCGCGACATGTTAAAAAAGAAATCTGACATCTTTAATCTTTTGAAGCTGATTTGTGTAATCTTACCCAAGTTCTTAAATACTGAGGTGTAGCTGCTATCTGCCGATAGCCAAGTTAATCCTTAGTGCAACAAGACAGGTAAATTTGCTTCATGCATACGAGCCATGAACTTTAAAACAAATTTCTAAGCGCACTGACCAGGAGATGGCACTGTCTTTTGCCCTCTCCCTCCATCCCTGTCTGTTGCATTTGCAAACCACTTGCATGCTATTCCATCTATGACAGCTTTCAAAGTTGGAATATTTTTCTAACTGCAGCTGCACACAGAAGAAAAAATATAATGGTAAGACTCAAAAACAAATGTCTCTATGTCGTAATAAATTTGTAAATGTAGAGAAAATAATACTACGAGTCACTACAAAAATCAGTTTGTAAACTTTATCTTTAACAAATACAGATTTTTGTACATTTCAAAGCAGTCACATATAAGACCACGCACCATTGAAGACCCCTCTTATCTGAAAGATGAAAGCACCCCTAAAATTATATTTCAGTGCAAGTTCAGAACAAAACATCCTTAAAATTCTCTACACAGGGGAAGTCATGGAATTCCCACTCCTCTCCAATGCAGCGGAAGAGCCGAATTTTTGTTTTTAAAAAAATCAGTTATCTGGATTTGGGCTTTTTACAACATAATTGTGAACCTTACTCCATTGATGAGCGACGAATGGTTGGATAATGCATATAACTGCAATCCAGTCCAATGCATTATATAAAACCTTAGCGTTATGAGAGGCTAATTAAAAACTTTTAACAGGTTTTAAAAGCTTAAAAGGGTGTATGCTATGAACACAATCTTTCATAACAGCTACTTTTGTCCTGAATTCTCTACACACTGATTCCTCCTCCAGCCTATAAGCTTCCTCATCTGAAACATCTGAAATCGTTGCTGGAGTCACCATGTTGATCACCTAGATTTCATAACTTGATTCATATGTGGAGCAAGCCTTTAAGCATTTCTCTGGGCTCCTCAACAGCATGACCCAGTCTGTTCAGTAATCTGCAATCCAAATATTAGTCCTTTAATGATAAACATAAACAAGGCATTTCAGTTTACTGATTTTTTAAAAATTCCACAGAACCTTAAGGTTGATGAAGAGATGCATATAAACCATCAAAACTTAAATTTTTTTAAAAGTGTCGGAAATAAACTTACTAGAAAAACTATTGGAATTTGAACCAATGAGCTAGTCAGCTTAAGCACATGTTTTTCCATTTTTCTCTATTTATGAGCTTTAATGCAATGAGGAGACAACAGGAAGTTGATGGTCGACACCACTTGTGTAGATAAAAAAAAGTTCATGTGGGTTGGCACCTAGTGCTGACTGTTGCTTGTGGATTAGAAAAAAGGAAAACTAGTTAGAGGTAAAGATGCTAGAATCATTTCACAACAAAGCAGTTGGCCCTGTAAACAGGTGTACAACATGCAGAGGTTATCCAGCACAGGGTAACAGGCAGGGTAAGCTTTCTTCATAAACACGTCATGAACGATAAAGCCATGCTTACATTAATAAATTAAACAAGTGCAAGCTTATTTTCTGTAATTTTTATAGCCGCGTGCCCAGCATGATGTGTGTGTATATATATATATATAAATGTGTGTATAAATGTGTGTGTGTGTGTGTGCGTGTGTGTGTGTGTGTGTGTGTGTGTGTGTGTGTGTGTGTGTGTGTGTGTTACAAGTTTCCGCGTTTTCTCGTCAACCATTAACATTTATCTTAGGGAACTGAGCACGAGGGTGACATGACGTCACTCTGACCCCCCCCACATTAACATACTCCTTCAGGACAACGTTATGTACAATGTTCACACGTCAGTCACTTAAATACAACACAGGGCTCACGATCACCCACTCTTGTTCTTCCCCGATCAAAGAGTTGACTTGCGAGTCAGATGACAAGAAAAGGTACGAGTTAGGCATAAACATACACAAATTTCGCTTGTCTTGAAGGGTTTCGCTTTATCCGTGCTTCCAAGTGCTACAGTACTGTTACTTCCGGGATTTAAACCCTCCTCTCTCATATGATGTATATAAACAGCATCATCCCTGACTGTTGTTACTGCTGCTCTCGTATTGCAAATTATTACTCCGTCTCCACGATGCAGTCCACATTTGTGATGACGGCACGTGGCTTCTTCGACGACTGCTTGTTCACCCGCTTACACTGTTATACAGCACACAGTGGTACGCGCCGTTATGAACAATGCCACGTACAGCTGCCGAACGAACACCACCCGGATGCGACGTAACTATCACAACCTCTGAGAACGGCAACTTCTCCTACCGGCTTTGGAACTTAATTTTTACCTATCACAGGTAGCCCAAGTTCTGGTCGTGTATTCATTTATGTCGTGTATATTTATGGATCAATATATGTCTATATGCCTTGTCTATAAAGACAGGATCGAGATGCCTTCTATATATCCTCTGCTTTTATTATTGTTCCTATCATTTCTACTGCAAGTCTTCAAGGGAAGTTTCTTTATATGCTGCGAAAAACATTGTCTGAATCACATCACTTTCATATCTTTTTCATTGCGTTTGGCTGACTTTTCATAAAAAATGATGGATATTCTATACAGACCGAGTGATTAGCTAGTGTATTTTTTTTTTTTGAAAATTGCGATGGCCAGTGGCTAGTATTGGCTTATTGAATCTTGTGATGTGTTGGCAACTCTGATCATCTAACTTTGATGCAGATTGTCTAATACCCAGTAGAAAGATGAATGATGTAAGAGATATTAGGCAGTGGTTTTTATGTATGATTGTTCTATGTTGATTACCCCTCTTTCCCTCCTGGTTGTGACCATTTTGCTGTCTGGCTTTGATCTCGTTTCAAATCAAGCGTTGTTTCGCCGTAGGCGTGGTATGTGTTCATACCTAGTTAAGTTTGTTTCATGTCTTGTGAACGTCCTTGGGCCGGCACAGCAAATATACACGATCTGGGCAACCGTTGCGTTCTTAGTTAAAAGAATGCGCAATATTTGAAATTAATGTGTTGTTAGACATGCATTTGTGACAGATACTTAAAGGGTAGAACAGTCCAGTAACACACACACACACACACACACACACACACACACACACACACACACACACACACACTGTCCTATTGTCTTAGAACCAGTGCCAAGGAAAACCGTGAAAGCTTTCTTATGGTTTGTCAGAGTTAATTCCAGGGACACGAGGTACACTGCCTGCAGGGTGCATAGCTTGCAGTACTGGAACTTGGCTTTAATGTTGGTATAAGTTTACATTAAGTAATACACATTCTTCATCGTCTACTTTTAGTTAACACGAGAGAAGTGGGGGTGCGGTACAAAGAGAGATTGGCTATTGGCATTGCGTAGACTATGTTTGGGAGTAGTGGTCAAGGATAATATATTTTTTTAAAGATTAATTGGCGAGTAAGTGGCGGGTGGCAAAGAAAAGGGAGTTCCACTGCTTTGTTGCCTTCATAGATTAAAAGCCGGTGACCATAAGCAGAGAAAATATAAACTAGTCATACAGAGAGCTAAGTGCTCTGATTGGAATGAAGGGAAGTACGGGAAGTAGGCAGGACAAATGCTTTCAAAGAAATTTTATTTTGAAGTTTAGAAACACAACTCTCTCATGGTAGTGAATTTACATGACCGATACAGCTGGAACCTTGACTGTGCCTCAAGCTTTCAACCCACATCAGTTCTTTTCATGGCTCTGTTTAAACTATTTTTTTCCTTTTTTAAAACAAATTTATGGTTGTAGAAAACGTAAAACCTAAGTATATGAGACCCTTGACCACTCTAGAGCCCCTTGACCACTCTAGAGCTGTCTCTTCATTAGACTACATTTCCCATCTTCCCGAAAATCCTTCTTTATGTTTCTGTCAGACAATAACAGTAGTTTTGTTACAGTGGATTCCTAACTCACGTTTCTGGAGTGAGCTAATAGGGCAGTGTATCTGGCTTTGGAGACCAACGCATGTTCTTTATAAGAGCACCCAGACGTCAACAGACGTAAGGATGAGCAATTCGACGAGACCAAGATTAGTTTGGATCCTGTCCACCTTTGCAGACAACTCATCTGCTGTTTCATTCAAGATGATCGAAGGTGATGCTGGTCTAGCTACATATCGTTGTTGGAGGCCACGAGGCTGTGTAAAGATTTTATAAGTTCCATTTTTGTCTAAATACATGGTTTCAGGGAGTCAGACATTGCTGCTCTTGGTTATCACGTATTGCCATTTTGAGGTGTTGTACTTTAATAATAATAATAATAATAATGATTATTATTATTATTATTATTTTTAAAATAAGAAAACTTGTGAAATATTTCTTTTAGTCCTATTTACTGTATGGTTGCATTGTCAAATGATTTCACCAGGACTTGCGCAATAAACAGAGAGGAACACAATCGTATTTTTTTTATTAGCATTCATGTGAGAACACAACGGAAAACGCCCGTAATATTTTTGACAGTTTTCTGTGTTATCTTTTCTACCTTTCATTTGACCAGTCACTCGGAGTTGAAGTTATAGCTGTAGCGTTCCTCGTTGGTCGCTATTGGACATGATCTCTGAAAAATTCCTCTAAATGTCTGCAAAATCAAATCCTATTAACATTAGATCTAGCATAGCATTCACATTTTTTGCATTATATGCACAGTTTGTCCATCATGTAAACATAGGATTGCTTTGATTTACTTTATTTCAGTAAAAATTATGGCGATGGATTATGTAAGCATTCATGAAATAAGCTGAAGTTATCAAGAAAAGCAACGCTCGTATATATTACCGAATTAAGCGCTTGTCTAAATTCCCCGTGTTCGATCGTCCGGTTTTCTGGGGAAAAAAACCTTCTTTAATGTTTGTATAATATATTGGATAACAAAACAGTTTCGATAAATCGACACACTTGAAATTACAGACTAGCAGGAAGACAAATCATTTTATAGGTATACACGAAGTCAGTTTTAAAAAAATCTTGCAATTTATTTTTTTTCTGCAGTCTACAAAATTTACTGTAAAAGTTAGCACGCTTACTGTTTGTGTCCAATTGTTCCCAAACGATATCAAAATTCCGGTAAGTTACAGTGCCGTTTAAAGAGCCATCCCTTGCGTCGAAGAACGCAAACAAACTGCGAGCCCAAACTGGCACGCTACCATCGAACTGGGTCTCCACCTCGCTTGGAGAAATAACTCCATTTTCTGAAAATATGTTTAGAACTATGCGATTATTAAATGTTGTGTCATTTATTTCGACATTAGTAACCCAATCATCTCTCTCTCACGCACGCACGCACGCACGCACGCACACACACACACACACAAAACACACAGAGTCTTTTCGTATTCATTAAGTTTGAAAGGACAGAAGTTGAATATAAGTCGTGCACAGTAGTAAGATCAACTTTCTTGTCGTTCTTGGTGATTTTTTTTGATGATAATGGCAAACAGGATTGACGAAGAGGATGATTGTTCAAAAACGCCTGTGCTTTCCCGTCAAACGCGAACATTAGCCCAGGGGAACTTGGCACGTGAGTGACATTTATGACTTATCACTGGTAACCTTTTTAACATAATCTTGTTCGGTGACTATATTTACGATCATCACACAACAACAATCGGCTCACGAGCCCCCCGCCCCCATTCTGCTCTAACAAAAGACTTTACGGTGTAGGACTTAAAGGACAGCGATAAAAGAGTTATTAAACTACAAATTATGTACCTACCTACCTACCTACATACATACATACATACATACATACATACATACATACATACATACATACATACATACATACATACATACATACATACATACATACGTGGTGGTGTTTATATCTTACCGTCTCTGTCGACCCGGTCAAACAAGTCATATAAATCCTCAAATGTCACCCGCTTATCGTCATCGGCGTCCAAAAGATAATTTAACCGGGTTATCCTCTGAAATCTGAAAACATAAGAACAAGATTTCGTCAGTCTCTTATACGTTTCATGCTTAACCTGTTATATCTTAAAGTTTGTTGACACCTTTACAAATTATATAATAATAATAATAATGTTGGCTTGTATAGCGCCAAATCCTGGCCTGTGGACAGCTCAAGGCGCTGACGTCAAAAAAATAAGATGACGACAAAATGTGGGTGTGTAGCGGCCCGTCTCCTCCACGTCACAGGGCAGCGTCCACACACAGCAAGAACACAGTCCTCAGCACAAATATCCAACATGTCATACAAACCGAATACACTCCATAGAACAAATATAAAACATGTCATACATCCACAGAAAATGCAACATCCAACAGAAGGCACAAGTTTCACTGGAACGCCAGCACACGCTCAAGTTCACTGATGAAAACATGAATCCCACACCACCGCGCAAGTCATGAAGTCCAAATCCAACAAGACAGTATCAAAGGCCATCATCGACTAGCACATTGTCCAAGCCAGTTGTCTGCACGCATATGTCCAGTTTCTGAAATACCCTCTTCAGCCGTCCATCCAGTGCCGGGAAAAGGCTGTCTATCAAGACCGGGCGGATGGGGTCGGATCGCAACACCTCTTTCATGGCCCTGCTGAGAACACCATCCCGCAACAGCTGCAGGCTGTTCCAAGTGGACGTCCTCAACATGCAGCAGTCTTGTAGAGGAGCAAGGATGACGACTTCATCATAATAAGGGTTGCCGAAACTCAAAATACGACGGACGATACAAAAAAAAACAAACAAAAAAACAAAAAAACGACAGAGAGCCATCCCCTCAAGCCAGTTAGGCTTATATGTGGTACCGGTGCTGGGGTCAGCGCATGTGGTGCATGAGCGTTTAGCTTATTGTCGTGCTCGACAACGAGGTTGTGTTTCTGAATGTGAATGGTTAGGACTCATGCATGTGTGCTTGTGAGGACTGAACCTTCAACGTATTATGTCCTGCTATATGAATCGTAAAACATATTCTTCTTCTACGACGTGGGCATTTTTTGTGCCACTGTCCCTGTTAGCTTTAGCCCCAGTGTTCTGAATTTGTGAAAATTATATTTTGTGATAACCTTTGATAACTTCAAAGTTATCTTAATCGAAGATGCTATGCTATCACCCTAAAACATACATATCCACACATGAACAAAAACTAATAAAAATATAAAATTGCATATAACAAAGAGAAACAAACCATCTTCAGAAAGTAGCCCGCGGTGCTCGCACTGAAAATTACTCATTTTACTCACTACCCTCTAGCATCTTCGACTCTGTTCGCCCGTGAGTAAAGCCAGTAATAAAGGCCAATCTAAACTATGTAGGGAATATTATAATCTCGAATTATATCCTTATCTCAGAAAATTACACATTACATGCTATTGTTCATCTCACGTTGTGTTTAGGTCCCAAAATTGTGGGAATATGTCGTAATCAAACTGACTCCTGCTTTGCGCAAACACATCAGCAAGAACACAAAAGAAGGCGACGATCTTGATGACGAGATGTGCAGACATGTCGACGACGTTCTCTGAAATTAGAGGAAAATTGCTGACATATTGTGACTGTAACGAGGCTTTAGTTTCGTTTGGAAATGTCGATTAGTACTTCATCAAATCTAGAAACCTTTAGAATACAGGATCTCATTTGCACCATGTTGAATATTTTATTTCGATTATGATTCCACAATTATTTTTATATGCCTTTTATATGCGTTTGTGTTTGTTGTTATGACAAAAAATGTGTAAGAAATTTGAAAAAACTGACACAAGACAGTAAGAAAAGACAAATGAGGTGAGAGATCTGTATCTTCAACACAGGTCCAATTTTCAATAGCTTTTCAGGTTCCATTAAAATTATAGACTTGTTTACATTCAATATGTTTCTAAGGGGGTTTCGAGTAAAGATAGAAGAAGTGTAACAGAATTTCATTTCCGTGTTTTGAAAACAAACCAGGCAGTAGAGTTTGAACATTCTGAAGTTTGAAGTTCACGTACCACTTGAAGCAGAAGGTCAAAAGATCCAAGAAGGCTTGAGTCGTGGTGTTTGGCAGGTACCTGGCAGGACGAAATATATACCCTGCCTCGTGGTAATCAGATTCATTCATCAAGAATACCATTATCTAATGAATGCTTATCATTACAGTTTAAAAGGCAATATATCTATGACGTTTTAGTTTGACGACTTGCATATGAGTTAAGCGTTAGAAAATAATTCCAGTGAAAAAGCTGCAGTCACTAATAAAAAGGCGTCTTTGTTTTATAGTCATGTGACCGCTTCGCGAACCTACAATTGCACCAGAGTAGATGATGTCAAGGGAAAATGAACGCTTTTAATTTTAATTGTTTGGCCACGTGGCTTCTCGGAGAACCTGCAAATCGTGCTAAAAGGTGAATGTCTGCAGTAAATTTTAAATACACCTTCGTTTATTAGCCACATGTTGCCACGTGACCGCTTCACGAACCTAAATGGCGCCGGAATAGATGATAAAAATCATGAACGTACGCAATTACATTTTTACTGTGTCCTTAGCCGTGTCTGATAACCGGCAAATTATACCGAAAGAAATGCTGTAAAAATGTGCGAAGTTAATTTTAAGGGCGTTTTGGCTCTTAAGCATTATGTTGACATTTGACCCATGCATGAGTCTAGATTTTCACGCGATCACACGTCCGATGACAGAAACAAAAGATGTGACATGTGACCGAAGCATGAACCTACATTATCACGTGACTCAAGTCACAAACGAAAACCATGAAAGCTGCCGGATGGTTTCGTCAGAGGTATTTTCAATGACACATGGTACATTGCTTAGATCTGCATGGTGCACATCTTGCAGTACTGGAAATTGTTCTAATGTTGGTTCAAGTATAAGCTTTGCATGGGGGGTGGGGTGGGGTGGGGGTAAGAGAGAGAAAGAGAGAACGGATTATTAGTATTACGTGGACTTTGTTTTGGAGTAGTGCTCATGGATAAGAATAATTTTAAAGATTTATTGGTGAGTATGTGACGGATGTCAAAGAAAAGGGAGTTCCACTTCTCTGCAACACCTTAGCTAAATAGCTACACAAATAAATAGCTAAATAACCGGTGACCATTAGTAGAGATAGAGTAGAGAAGCTGGTTCAGGTATAAGCTTTGCATGAGTGGTGGGGTGGGGTAAGAGAGACAAAGAGAAAACGGATTATTAGTATTACGTGGACTTTGTTTTCGAGTAGTGCTCATGGATAAGATTAATTTTAAAGATTTATTGGTGAGCATGTGACGGATGTAAAAGCAAAAGGAGTTCCACTGCTCTGCTGCACCTTAGCTAAATAGCTACACAACTAAATAGCTAAATAACCGATGACCATTAGTAGAGATAGAGTAGAGAAGCTGGTCAGACAAAGAGTCAAGTATTATAGTTACGATGTATAGGGAGGGAAGGTAGGAGAAGTGGGTAGCACAAGGGCTTTCAAAGAAATTAAAGCAGAGCACTAACAATTTGTGTTGAACGCGATCACAAACGGGTAGTCAGTGCAGAATACTAAGGAGAGGAATGGTTCCGTTTCATTGCTTTTCAAAGAACTCTCACGTGAACTATTAATTAAAAAGTCTCTAGCTGTTAAACCCTCTCTCTCTCTCTCTTTTTCTCATAAGAATTAGATAGCCAACAGGTTATAGCTCTGGCGTCTAAACAGAGAGGTTTAAGTGGACCGACACACGTGTACAAACACACACACACACACACACACACACACACACACACACACACACACAACCTAACCCTACAAAAGCTCTCATTCAATAGTTTAAATACAGGTGATCACGGATGAAATAATATCGCACATATTGATACAAATAAATCCAAAGCACTAAAACAAACATTGTTGTAGTTTTTGGTGATGGTGATGGACAAATAGGATTAATGATAAGTATAATGAACGATAAGCATGCTCGACAAAGACAATGAAAAATGAAAACAACGATGGTGATGAAAGGAAAGATTGGCATGCAGTAAAGCAAGAAAAAGGCGTTATCTATGTAGTTTTGATTTGAGAAAAAAGATTTTGTCTTAAAAGCGTGAAGGCGAGATCAAGCGACATCATCTCCGTGCTCTGTGCCCGGATACAGGAGAGGGGAGATGATATAAAATTAAATGGGTAAGTGAATACTTGACACAGAATAGCCAGGGTGATATGTTCAGACTGTGGTAAATATCGTAAGACGTCTAACCAGGTGATCCGACGTTGATGTGTGACTCAATATTTGACGCGTGAAACTTTTGGCAGCTTTAATTGGTAATGATATAAACATTAGTTTCCAAGGATACATTAAATCATTTACATGTTTGGTGAACACTTTTATTATAGAGTGTGCCTGACTACGTTGTCCCCTATTCCCTGGGGAATGTACAAGGAAGAAACTTATGTTACGTATTCTGTCATGTTTCTGTAATGTTTCATTCTAGACAGACTCACTGACCACCGTAACAAAAAGATTGGAGGGTGGAGCCGTAGTGTTCCAGCTACTGAATGAAGGGGACAAGATGGTGTATGGAGGGGGAAGCAGGAAGAGAGGTAATGAGTACACTGATGAAGCTATTTATAGCATACAGTTCACTTTGTTAGAAAGAGGCAGCTGGGGGGAAAGTAATCCAGGCAAGAGAATGATTATATCTTATGTGTCAAAAGTACATACGGACACCAGTGTTTTGAACGGGTAGAAAGGGTATAGTGTTGTAACAGAGAGTTGCAGTCATCCAGCCGTTAGAAAAGGAAAGACAAGTAGCTTGACGGTGACATCAGTATTCAGCGACGGAGGGAGGAAAAACGTCGGAGATGAATAAAACCAAGAGTGGATGCGGGGATGCCCGAGAAGGGTGGAGTCCAGAATGACACCATGAGTCTTAACGATGCACGAAAAGGGAATCGTGGTGCCAGAAAATTGGCGACTAGAGAGAGAGACACTGGAAAGGCGCTGTCTAGTGACAAGATCAATGCTTTACCCTTCCCAAGGCTGATTTTGAGTTTGTTATTAGTCATCCAGTTTTTAATTTCAGTGACTGATAGAAGAGAGAAGACTATTGACTTCTTCAAGTGACAGCTGCAATATAGTTGCGTGTCGGGGACGAAGACGAGATAGTGGAGTCATAGTGCTCACTGATTAATGACAGGAGGTACGTCCAGAGAACAGAGTTCAAGACAAACTGTGGGGAATACAAAAGAGGAATAGGAAAGATTGGGAGGAAATTCGGTGACTACAATCTGAGACAGGTCGAAGATGTCGCTCTGGGTTGATCCTCATGTTTTTGTCCCGTGAAAAGTGACGTCATATTTCAGTCTGCATCTTTTGACTTGGCTGGCTCTCAGCTCTGTTGTCTCTCTGGTTTTGATCAGTTTATGTTCTCTTGCGTGTTTGTGTATTTGTATATTCTCAAAGATTTTAAATCTTTCTCTAGGTGTCAGCTGCTTTATTATTTCTTGTTTTTATGAACTTTGACTAGCTAAAGGTCATACGTGTTAAGCCTGTCGACTTCTTGTGCACAAATGCCTGACGTGGCATCTGAAAAATTGTTGTCTGTAAACAAAGCCACTGACATGTTTATTTAGGACACCACAACAAAGAACGTCGTTCTATGAAATGAGTACTATGAGGCCTGCAAATACCAGTTGGAGGTAGCGTACTTTCCCCAATTTACCCAGCTGTAGAAGGTGTACCTCACTTCGTTGGGGGTTGAGGTAGATAAGGTAGCTAGAGGAAACATGTGACCGCAGGATACGGGACTACCTTTACCCTTTTGGAGGCTCTGACAAAGTTTCAAAGCTAGTTTTGCTGTCATGTTACCTAGTGGTAAATAGATTTGTCATAAATGTTTTTTTTCAAGTGAAAAATCTGTCAGTGAGGTGTAAAGTAGCCATTAAATATTTATGATTTGTATTCCTTACCGTCGTGATGACAGATTGCGTCTGAGTTAAACTTATCTTCAGAAAAATCTTTGTTAAAAGCAGGCAGATTTTTAAAGGCATTTTAGAAACGTGGTTGTACTTTGCCACGCGTCCACACGTGACCGCTGCGTGAACCTACAAATTGTCTTAGAGTTAATATTGCGAATATTATTTATTATTATTTTTTTACTTTCCTGTTGTTTTATTTTTTCTTCTCTTCTGTTTTTGCTGCGCAATGAGCATTCTTTTGAATGGATACCTGCGCAATATAAATCGACATATCATCATCATCATCATCATCATCATCATCATCATCATCATCATCATCATCATCATCATCATCATCATCATCATCATCATCATCATCATCTCTTTGCGACTGGACTTACACAGCTTGAAATGATGTTTTGTTCTGTAGCCTCGTGATGACACGTGACCTCCGAGTGAACCTTCATCCTATACTTGATCTGATGTTGTCCAAATGTTAATATCGCAAATGGGTTGAATACAGACACTTAAACTTTAGTTTAATTTTATTTTTTAGCCACGTGCCAACAAGTGACCACTGCGTGATTCTTCATATTCTATTGAGATCTGAGCTGATGTCACAAAATAATAGTTAAGTGTACTTGATCATAGTCACTTAATTTTAAATTTTCGTTTATCGTTAGCATCTGTTGACCGCTGAGGTAACCTAGCTTATTACGAAGCATGAGTACCACGACGTCATTAGGTGTCTAATGACCAATTGATGACTATCGATCGCTGACAAACTGTCATCAAGTACGGCTTGATAGAGTTAAATGAATAATATAGTACTGAACAGTAACTCTTAATGGACCATATTAAGCAAATGGTCAAAACTCTTACAAGCTATCTAGTAAAAATAGCAGGCACTTATCCTATCAGTTTGTAAATTAGGGCATTTCAATAAATTTTATTTAAAGTATAAAACAAACTAAAAAATCAAAGGTTTAATTTAAAGCGTTGAGGTAAGTAACCGCTATAACAGCTTACTACTTTATTACTATTTACCTGACGTGGAGATTTGACAGTGTCCTTTTGCTAGAGTACGTTACCATACCATATAGGTAGCTATGCAAGATATATTTATCCTGTGAAGATCTAACCTTTGAGACAGGCAACAACTTTTCATAAACCTTGGGAGAAGTGGTCAAAACTTTCTTTACAATAGGCGAGTTTCAGTGAAGGAAGAAATGACAAAAGAACACACACACACACACACACACACACACACACACACACACACACACACACACACACACAGAGTACATAACTATTCATATCCTATTGTAAGTATCGTGCAGTATAAGGACTATATACGAAAACCGTGAAAGCTGCCTCATAATTTCGTCAGAGGGATTTATAACGACACGTGGTGCACTCCTTGGATTTGTAGAGTTCACACTTTGCTGCACTGAAAATGCTCATTAATGTTGGTGTTAGTTTACAGAAAATAATACACATGCTTCATCGTCTACCTTTAGTTTACAAGATGTAAGGAGCGAATAAAGAGAGAGAGAGAGAACGGGGTATTGGTATTGCGTAGACTATGTTTGTGAGTAGTGCTCACGAATATGATTCTTTTAAAGGATTCATTGGCAGGTAAGTGGCGGAGGTCAATGGAAAAGGAACTCCACTGCTTTGTTGCTTTCATACCTACATAGCCGGTGACCATAAGCAGAGAAAATAATATATGCGCTGTTCAGACGACGAGCTATGTGCTGTAACTGGGATGTAGGCGAAGGGAAGTTCGAGGAAGTAGTCAGGACAAATGCTTTCAATTTTATATTAAAGTTTAGAAATACGGCTCATGGTAGTGAATTTACAGGACCGATACAGCTGGAACCTTGACTGTACCTTACGTTTGCGACCCAGGGCAGTTTATCTGGTTTTGGAGACCACCACGTATTCTTGATAAAAGGACCCAAACGTCAGCAGACGTAAGGGACGAGGAATTCGACGAGACCAAGACTGAGTGGGATACCGTGTCTACTTTCGTGAGACAGCGCATCTGCTGTTTCATTCATGATGGTCGAGGATTGGGTTAACTACATATCGTTGTTGAAGGCTACGAGGCTGTGAAAAAACTTTGTAATTTTCGTCTTTGTCTAAATACAGGGTTTCAGGGAGACATACTGTCATGAACCAGCCCGGTTCAAGGCCAGAACAAAATGGCTGGAGTATAGGTAGAATAATTATAGGGGGCAGCGGTCAGTCAAGCGGTCAGCAGATGGGGAATCTTTTATGTTCGATTTTATGTCTTGAAAGGCCGCGGTGATGGATGCGAGTGATCTAGGTCTTTGGACAGATGGTAGGTTTTAGGTAGGTTAGAGAATAGCGCGGGTTGGTTATAGTTTGTTAGTAACATCGCGATAGCGTGAGGGCTGGGGAGATTTGGTTTTGAAGGTCACGTGGTCAGCTGGGTATATAGTGGTAGAGGTGTAGTCGTGGCCTTTCCCCATCAATCGAGTAGGGACTACCGTCTCTGTGACCAGTTAGACTACAGAAGTGGGGGGGGGCCGTTCTACGAACGTGCAGCGCTACTGACTGGTACTTGCAGGCTGTGGCACCAAAGTGTAACCAAGGGTCACCGTCCTCGCAGACGAGAAGAAGGGTACACAACGTGGAATACCGGTAACTGCAACACTGCCCTCCGTTACCTGGGGCAGCCGCTGGAGGTAGTGCCCGGCACAATACATCGTCTGTGTGCCCCTGGAATTCTTGGTCGTCTGGACCCGGTGCCGGACAACTCTCGCCTAACAGTCTTCGTCGCAGCTGTTGTTGTTGCCTGGGGCAACCGGTTAAGCAACAGTGCAGGCGGGTTAGTGACACTGTGCCTCACTTTCATCCTTGACGCCACTGTTCGTTGCCTGGGGGAACTGTGCACGACAAGAGGATCTTTGCCAGCGTGGACAGTAGGTGCTAGAGCCATTCTACGGTCGTCCACGACGAGGTGACGAGGAAGCAGGCCGTCGGAAAGACACGGCCATAATCCCAGTGGTGTGCACCCGTACATGTGCCTACGTCCTGGGGACGTGGGGCGAATCGTCACGCTGACACAGGACTCTTACTCAGCTGTGAAGAAAGTGTCTTTTTTATGTATCCTTTAAACCTGACAGTTCTAACTTTTCATTAATTATTACTTGTGGCGGCCTTTTGACAGGTCATCCTATTAGCATCTAACCTAAGCTGATTTCTATTCACGTATTCTTTTGTTTACTCTGTTTATTAATAATAATTTGGTTTGTGCTGCACAACGGCGTTGTCAGTGTGGTTGCACACGTGAGCGGAGATAGTGGTCTGTGTTTGCGCGTGGAAGTGCGAAATTCGAGGGAGAGGGTGTGGCAGGGTGAAAATCGGAGTGAGGCAAGCCGGCAACGTATCCCCTTTCCCTTCGGGCGGTTTCGTCACACATACCTTGTTGCTCTTATTTTATCACGTATGGTCTTTTTAGGTGTTTTAATAATAAAAATAATATATTTTTTAAAAATACGAAACTGTGTGAAAGCTTCGTTTTAGCTCCTTTTACTGTATTTAATGAGAGTGATGTTCCATCGCCTTACAGGATTGAGGGGACTAGCTCCGGATTTCTTTAGATTTTGTTATTTATCTGAGTTAATTTTGATTTTGGAGTCAATTGTTTGACCTGTCGTGATCCTAGTCATGTGCTAGACTATGATTTTCGATTGTGACATTTTGTTTTACTTCTACGGCTTCGGGTGATCCGTTGACTAACAGTCCTTCCTTCCACGACGCCATTTTCAGCTCAGTCCAGTTTTGCGTTTGTGCACGTTGACATGAAATATATGCAGTGTGGCAAAGCTTCTTGATGAGGCAGCAAAACTGTCTTGATCTTGTTTGACCTGCATTCTTGATCTGTTCTTTCTAATGAATTCTCAGATGACAGACAATTGCAGATCTAAACTCTAAATCTTCGACGGTGAAATGTGTCGCCAGGCAGCACAGACAAAGCCAGTCCACCATTTTCTCCACGATTTCTTTTTCCATAATTTATGTATTTATTTTAGTTTCGTAGAGTTACCTTACTCTATCCCCTTTACTTTCTTACCGCCTGGGTTAATTACTTAAATTTCTCACTATCGTTATTGTTGTTGTTGTTGTTGTTGTTACGTTTAATATCATTTGTAAAGCGTCATGAGCTAGCTTATAAGGCTACTATATAAATAGCCTTTTTCAATTAATATTAATAATAATAAATAATAATGTTGGCTTGTATAGCGCCAAATCCTGGCCTGTGGACAGCTCAAGGCGCTGACGTCAAAAAATAAGATGACGACAAAATGTGGGGTGTGTAGCGGCCCGTCTCCTCCACGTCACAGGCCAGCGTCCACACACAGCAAGAACACAGTCCTCAGCACAAATATCACACATGTCATACAAACCGGAATACACTCTATAGAATAAATATCACACATGTCATACACTCCACAGAAAATGCAAAATCCAACAGAAGGCACAAGTTTCACTGGAACGCCAGCACACGCTTTAAGGTTGTAAATCAAACAATTTCGCCACGACTAGCGCAATAAACAGAGAGGAACACAATGTTGGTTTTTTTTTTGTAATTAGCATTCATGGAAGAACACAGCAGTAAACTTCTGTCATATTTTTTGACAGATTTTTCTGTTTTGTCGTCTTTTCCATGTTTCATTTCTACAGTCTCGAAGAGTGGAAGCTATAGTTGAAAGGGTACGCGTTGGTCGCTATTGGACAAGGTCCCGTAAATATTCTGCGAAAAAGCTGCAAAACCAAATCGTTTACATGTCTATTATATATATATATATATATATGTTATTCACATTATTGGCATTAGATGCACATTTCATCCATCTTATTAAAATATATGATTGCTTTGATTTACTTTACTGCAGTTTAAAATAATTGTGACGATTGGGATTGATGTTTCATTTAAGAACTCATAAAATAAATTGCAGCTTTCAAGGAAAAGCAACCGGTAGATATTACCATATCAAGGGTATTCCTCAGTTCTCTACCAGAAATCCTTTCGTTGCCTAGAACAAAAATACTCCGTTAATGTTTGTATAGTATATTGTTTAAAATAAATATTGGGTACTTTTTACTTCTTAGCGGCGAAGCAGTTTAGATATAGATAAATAGACACACATGAAAACACAGACAAGCAGGAAAACAAATTGGTTTATAGGTGAGCATGGTGTCAATTTAAAGAAATCTTGCAATTTGTTCTTTTTATGCAGTCGACCAAGCTACTGTAATAGCTAAGCCACTTACGGTTTAGGTCCGCGGCTGAAAAAAAGGTTGTGAAAGCCGAGATTGATAGCTTTTTGTTTATTCTTCCATCCATCTCATCTAAGAACGCATACAGGCTGCGAGCCCAGACTCTCACGTTGTTATTGAAACGAGACCAGAACTCGCTTTGGCCAACCTCACTATTGTCTGAAAAAGTGTTTCAAAATATGCGATTATTAACTGTTTCGGTCATTTATCACAATAATAATAATAACAACAACAACAATAATAATAATTGAGAAATTATAAAGCGCAATATCTCAGCCAAAGGTGGACTCATTGTGCTGTAACGAGGTCACGAAATAGTCACAAAGATGTAGAATAAAGAAAAATGCGAAGACTCGCTGCGTTCCGGCAGTAAAGGGTGATCACTGTAGCTTTAACGGTACCGACTCCAGAGAATATGGATTGATGACAACAGGAGAATACTGAGAAGATATTGAATAATCTTGACAATATGAAGAAATGTTATCAGTAGTAACACAATCGTCTGGAATGATTTTTACATTCCTGTTCATCTGTTTATATTGGTGTTGTTTTGGTGGTGGGGTGGTGGTGGTAGTGGTGGTGGTGGTAATATCCTACTGTTAATGTCGAGATAGGTAAACCATCCATAGGCGTCAATCAGTGTCAAGTTCTTATCTCCATTGAAGTCCAAGTCACGACGTATCTTAGATGATCTCTGCCTTCTGAAAACATCGAAACAAGATTTAATCATTTTGTTATACTATACATTCTATTATAATTGTGTACATATCCTGTTGTTTTTACAAGTTGTTTGTGGTACCGGTGCTGGTGTCTGTGTATGTGTGTGGAATATGAGCGTATAGCTTATTCAGGGGCTCGACAACAAGACTGTGTTTCTTAATATGAATGGCTAGGACACGTTAACTCATGCATGTGTGCCTGTGAGGTCATCATTGACTGCATCTTCTGTGTGTTGTTTCCTGCTATATGAATCACAAAACATATTCTTCACCATGGCCGACATTTTGTGTGGCATCGCCACTGTGAGCTATGACTTTTTTAGCCTCATTGTTCTAAATTTATGAAAACTATATTTCTTTATAATCTCTGCTTGGAGTGATGACCAAGATGCATATATTTTAAATCTAACTAACATTCGCGGTGCTCGCACTGAAAATTACTCGTTTTACTCACTGCTCTCTAGCATCTTCGACTCAGTTCGCTTGTTGCAAAAGCGACTAATAAAATCCTATCTAAACTAAGTAGGTAATATTATAATCAAGAATTATATTTTAAGCTCAGAAATAATAGACAATACATGCAACTGTTCATCTCACATCGTGCTTCGGTTACCAAATCCTGAGTATATGCTGTAATCAAGCTCCGTCGTTCTTTGCCCAAACACACCAGAAAGAACACAAAAAAGGAAAACGATCTTGATGAAGAAATGTGCAGACATGTCGACGACGTTCTCTGAAATTGAAGGAAAATTGCGTATATAACTGTAACGTTGCTTTATTTTTTCAGTTAAGCTTGGAAATGTAGATAAATCATCATCATCATCATCATCATCATCATCATCATCATCATCATCATCATCATCATCATCATCATCATCATCATCATCTCAAGCGTAACCTAAGAACGTTAGATGGCAATGTAGTAAAGAAATCAAAACAGAAACGATAAGGTTGCCAGGAAGAGTATAACATCATTTACTTGGTATGAGAACATAGCAGACAGCAAACATCGAACATTATAAAGTCTACACTTCTTACCACTTGAAGAGAGCAAAGTCAGCAGAACCAAGAATACTTGAGCCGTGGTGTGAGGCAGGTTCATGACAGAAAGAAATATATACTTCGTCTCATGGTGACCAGATCAAGTCGTCAAGAATAGCATTGCCTGATAGCAAAAAAAAAACAAAAAAATCACCTAAGCTCGAAGCTGGTACTGAATATTTCTTTTCTTCTGGTAAACACGTTATGATGTGTTGACCGATTGCATCTGAGTTGAGCTTATCTAAAGCAAACATCTCAGTAAAAGCTTGCAGTCAATTTTTAAGGCACGTTAGCCACGCCTTATATACCACGTGATCGCTTTGCGAACCTCAAGATTATACTTGTTAAAAATGTTCTAAATCCTTCAAAAACCCTTTTGTCTGGAAAACTTTACCTTTTTTCTTAACGTCAACTGACAGTCTTCAGCTATCACAACCAGTAAAGAAAAATGTTAAGGAAATTTATTTTTGCTCTTACATATTCTTCCGAGTCTGGTCTTTCCTGCTAATATCTGAGTATAATAACACACCTTGCTGCGGATCTGGCATCCTTTATGATGGATCGTTCACAAAAATCAACGCTTTTCAACTTAATTACGACTTACAGCCATCTACACCCGAGATCCGAGTGTTCAACCACTTATGACTTTGATTATCCTTTAGTTAACCTCCATTCAGGATACAATTGCCTGAGTCTGTTTTGAGTTTATTCTAGAGATCTTTGTTGCTAAGGAAACTGAATGTCATACGTGAGGCAGTCAAAAAACTGGCAATATAGTTTTTTTCTGAAATAAATTGCTTATTTGCTCATCATGACTTGTTTGCTTATAATGCGTTTAATTTGCTTTGTTATTTGTGTAGTTGTCAAGCAACGTTATGCCACGGACTGAACACTCCGGGACTATGAACTAATTTCTGAAGTTGTTTGAGTGTCTGAATGGTGTCATTTTAACAGCAAAGCTTCACTTTCATTAGACTCTTAACGTAGGGGCCTAAATGCTACCTGAAACCATAACTACACCATCCACACAATACAGCCGATACAGCAGGTGACAAGTCTTTTACCGGTTCATAAAGGAGGCGTTGACTTGCTGTTAGCATATACTGTAATGATGGCTAAGAATTGAAACAGTCTGTGAGCTACCAACCAAGGACTAACGAGACGTTTTGCAGCAAGACTTTTATATATTTAGACGAAGTAAGAAGCTAGGGTGTCAAATAACTGCTGAAAAGCTAACAACTGATGCCAGGAATTATTTGGTCACGGTGGGAAAAGCATTTGATGGTACATATTTCTCTATTATTTCATTACATCATCCTTTAATGTAAAAGAGTGACTGATAGTCGGGCAAGATTGTCATTGTCGTAGGTAATACTAATAATATAACTGGCAGTTTAATTTACTTTATCAGTTATAATAATATTTTTATATGACGAACAATACTTATGCCATTCCTGTTATGGTGTTGTGTTTGTAATAGCACGTATTGTTTTTATTTCTTTGTCGTCGAAAGTATTCCCTACTCCATTAATAATTTGGTCCATTTTAGCAATGTAAAAGTCAGTGAGCATGTTAAATGAAATTGCGCTGTATAAATGTTTATCCATTTCGTTTAACCGATGAAACTCGTCTATTGTAATGAAAGTATTGACCAACACTCCAATGGTTTATGAAAAGTTCTCGCCCATCTCAAAGGTAATATCTACACAAAATAAATGTATCTTGTATACCTAAGCCACATCCCGAAATAAGAATAGCAATACAGTGCTCGACTATCCATTTCCCTCTCCCAAGCATCACCTTATGACAGTTTGTTAGCAATTTATAATCTTTCATTTGTCATCAGACCCCTAATGAGGTCGTAGTGCTCATCCTACGTGATAAAACACGTGGCTAAAGAATAAAATTGAACTAAAATTTGACTGCCTGTATTGAACCATTTTAAGATATTATCATTCGGCCAACATCAGATAGAGTACAGTGTTAAAGTTCACTCAGCGGTCACACTTTAGCAGCGTGTACAATCCCAGCCTCCCTGGTCCTGCTGTCCTCTGAGTCACTACACTAACCGCCTTTCCGTAAATAGGTGGGTATGTCTGATGACAATTTCGTTAGCAATTGATCATCTTTAATTTGTCAGCTGACACCTAATGAGGTCGCGGTACTCACGCTACGTGATAACATAGGTTCCCTCAGAGGTCAGCAAGTGCCTAAAGATACCAAATACATTTAGAGATTATTTTCTGACATCAGCTCAGATACAATATGAAGGTTCATGCAGTGGTCACGTGAATAAAAACTCAAAATTAAACTAAAAAAAATTAGGTGCATGTACTCAACCAGTTTGAGATATTATCATTCGGACAACATTAGGTCAACACATGGCTACAGAAAAAACAGCATTTCAAGTAGTGTAAGTCCAGTCGCAAAGAGATATTATCCTTTTGACAAATGAACTCAGGTACAATTTGGAGGTTCATGCAGCGATCACGTGTGAACGCGTGGCAAAGTACTACCATGTTTCTAAAATGACTTTTAAAAAACTACCTGCTTTCAACTAAGATTTCTTTCTGAAGATAAGTTCAGCTCAGATGCAATCTGCCATCACGATGGTAAAGAATAACCGCCATAAATATTCAATGGTGACTTAAAATTTCACTGAAAGATTTTTCACTTGAAAAAAACATTAATGACAAATCTATCACTAGGTAACGTGACGGCCAATCTGAGAAACTAGCTTGGAAACTTTGTCAGAGGCTCCAAAAGGGTGAAGGTAGTCCCGTGACTCTATAGTCGTATTGCAATGACGTGTTATAACACTCAGCTATTTCGGGGCCAGTTGTCGCCCCCCATCTACCTTATCTTCTTCAACCCTTTACGGTAGTTGTGGGAAAAGTCATTTAATCCGGCCCGCCAAGGCAACCACACATTTTATTAAATTTATGTTTTTTTCATAGCAACATAAGCGCTTAAAAGTCAATGGCACTAGTCAACAAATTTTTACAAAAGTCCTGTTACTGAAATAAAATTAGTCATTTAATCAAATTTTGTGCTCAACACGAATGTGACAATCAAAATGCAAAATTGGCCCTAGTTTTCTTGTAATCTGCAATAATTATTGTGTACATCATGAAATGCCTGATAATAGTCATTGACCTCTGGTTAATACCTGTAAAAATCATCATAGACCAAGTCTTAGATTTCTTTGCCTGTCTCTTGAGCAGCTGTTCGGGAGTATGTCTGGGGAGTGTCCAGCAGTTGTCAGCCAGCATGATGTTGGCCAATTTTCCCTGGTATCTTTTTTTCCATTGTTGCGATATCTTGATGAATGCGTTCGCCATGTTCATCACTAACCATACCACAGTTGTCAGGAAAAAATTCAGATGGGAATGAAGGAAGTGGATTTTTATAGACATATTGCAGCCAGGTTTCTGATGCTCGTCAGCATGTCTTCTACTAGTTCCTTGTCGCTTTCTAACATTCCCGAGAAAGTTTGTAGGCACTAGGCAAAAAGCATTCCATGCTTGTTTCACATCACCCTGCAGTAAGTTGTTGAACCGATCATCTTTGAAGAGGTCTCGAATCTGAGGACCCACAAAACTACCTCTTTAATATTTGCCTCGCTGAGTCGATGGAAATGTTCATGCAGGTAATGGAAATCTTGCGAAGTCAGAGCAGAATACCAGATTACCATCCTTTCTGTAGAAAGGCGCCAACTGCTGGTGGTGCTTACAATGTGATGTAATTGTGAAATCCTTATCTAGAAGATTGCATTGTTGAAGTCTTGAACCTACCAATTCTGCCTTGTTCTTGGATAAGTCCAAATCACGAACCAGGTCATTTAGGTCTTCCTGTGTTATTCTGTGTGGGGATGATGATGAATGACAATCTGGTTCACTGCACGCTGACTGAGCAGGAGAAGAACAATTCGGCTCACCCTCGTCCTCATCACCTGAGTCGAAAGAATATTCTGCTGGAGGTTCTGAAATAGGAAGTCCCTCACCATGTGGAACTGGTCTCAGTGCAGACGCAATGTTGGGGTAGAGTGGTAGACTATTCTCGATTTCTTTTGCTTCGTTATCCCGTGGAAAGAGGAGGAACCAAGCAAAAGTAACAGTCATTTGTGTGGTTGCTTGGCCTTCTCCAAACCAGGGGGACTGCTAGCAGCATTTTGCCATTCAACCACTGTGAAAGCTATGCTGCATATATGTCCTGGTCGCTATCTTGCATCCGAAGTAAAGATGATTTGTTTATGTCGTTGTTTATTCGTATGATGATGATGATGATGATGATGATGATGATGTCCATTTGTAATGCGCAGGTATCCATTCAGAAGAATGCTCATTGCGCAGCAAAAACAAAATAAAGAAAAAATAAGAAAAAAAGTAAATAAAGAGATAAAACACTAGGAAAGTAAAAAAATAAAATAAAATAAAGACAGAAGCCATAAGTACCCCTAAGTTTCTTTTAGTTACAAGTTGTATTTTCCTTTATTATTGTTTTAATACTTGTAGTGGTCTTGCTTTCTGTTTTTTGCAGATTTTACTTTTAACGGTTACATTCTCCGTCATAAAATAGATTTTAGATCTGATTCTTTGTTTTCTTGTTGCTCGTTCTGTTTTCTCTTCTCTGAAACTTAGCCTAACTTTCAATCCTTATCAGTTCTAATATCTTTTATCGTTTTTGTCTTATTGTATATTTTGTGTAGCCTTCCTGCATTTCGTTCTTTACGCTGTATTGTGACGATCTTTCCTGCCATAGACCTCACACAGTTCCAATTACTACTGCCTTTGCGCCACATCTCTCTTACACACAAAACCAACTTTTATCAGTGCCATCAATCGCGCTTGTGTTGTTTCCGACGCCTTGTTCAATGCTCAGTCAGTTGGAAGGGCATCAAGAACGAAAAGGTCAGCCATTAGTGATTACATTCTCGATAATGGTATAGACATTATTTTTATCACTGAAACTTGGCTTCGAGAGGCAGGTGATGAGGCTAAATGTCATGATTTGGCGCCGCACCACCGGGCTACACCACCACTTCCTTTCCTCGTGTTACAAGAACGCGTTGGGTAGGCATTTATTGTCTATGATCGAGTGCTGCCACACCTCGCCTTCCCAAACAGCTTTCCCATCAATCATACATCGTTCAAACTTGCACAGCTGTCAATTAGGTCTGATCAGTCACATGTCAACGTTTTTTGGCAGCCACCAAGCAGAAAAAAATCCACTCACGGACGCACTTTTCCTCGAGGAATTTCCAGATTTTCTTAAGCACGCCAACAGCTTGCTGGGACTACTGTTTATTGTTGGTGACTTTAACCTTCGTTTCGACACACCAACACAATTCTATGTGTCGAAAGTTCTCGATATTATTGGACTATTCAAGGTTGTTCTTCCTTGATATACCGCCGTGGGTCCTGAGCTTCTGAAAGCCAAACGTGAACGGAGACGAGCAGAGCGGGAGTCGAGTAAATAGACTCAACGTGCATCGTCAGATTTTACAGGCAGCCAGGAATCATGTTACAGACATTGTTTACAGTGCAAAGTCAACGTTCTGCTCTGGAAAAATACTTGCCTGTAAAACCACTAAACAGTTACTTCATGCTACCAGCAATCTGCTTGGAAAAACCACCGGTACTCCACTCCCGTCAGTGTTCCCAGCACAAGAACGTCCACAGAAATTTGCTGATTTTTTTTAAACCAATAAGTTGATACTCCAGAAGCTTAGGTCTGCTGTTGTTCATCTTCATCTGTGTCAGATACAGTTTACAATGGTCCTCAGTTATGTGGTTTTGAACCAGTTAGTGAACAGGTTGTTAAGGAGTAGTAACCCTAAAACACGTGAACTCGATCCTATTCCCTCCTCTCTGCTTGTCGATTGTCAAGATGTCCTGTTACCACATATAACCTATATCATTAATGCTTCTCTCACGTTTGGTCACTTTCCTCCCGAGTTCAGGTCGGGTATTGTTCGTCCTCTTTTAAAGAATTCATCTTTAGATCATAACTGTTTAAGCAGTACAGACCAGTTTTAAACCGGTCCTTTCTGTCTAATGTTCTGGAAAAGATCTTTCTTTGTCAACTTGATCCCTTCAAGCTGTAGTTTAGCCACAGTGTATTAGCACTTTTGCAACATGTACAATCCCAGCCTGCCTGGAACTGCTTTTCTCTGAGTCACAACAAATCCGCCTTTTCGTAAAAAGGTGCGCGAAAACTATGTTCTGCCACTATATATGATGAGCATAGCAAAACAACTCTTTGGAGTCGGTAAAATATGTTTTATTCCTAATTTTTTGTGGTTTTGCAGTGAAAACATATTAAAAATTTATTAATAATTACTGTTTAGTATAAACTTGGTGGGATGGTGGTCTGTTTGGGCAACGGTTAGTGCCTGTCACCAATACAAGGAAAGCTGGTTGTCCTGGGTTCACCTCTCGTCTCGTAACGCTGTTCTTTCTCTATATGTTGCTTCTGTTTACCTCTGTTTATCGCTGTAACGTTTCCCGGCTCAAACTCCTTTCTACTTTGTTAATTGTTCAAAACACAGTCACATCATGATACTGTGCCAAATAAAGTTTGGCACCACATGGACATCGTGCGTGCCCATAGATTGGGTAAGCGGCGATTCGACACAGACGGAAATCAAAACGATAGACGGAAATCAAAACGACAGCACTTCAGACTACAAGCCTCGCCTTGTGCTCGTGAAGTTCTCAAGGTGGGCTGATAAAATGGACATCTTAACTAAAGGGCGTGACAAACTCAGAGCAAAAGGTATCAGAGTAGCTGAAGATCTCACCGATCGCCAGTACTATATTTTGAAAGAGTACAGGGAAAAGGGGCTCAAAGCTTATTTTAAAAGTGGTCAGCTAGTCATCACAGGGCCCTTGCAAAAAACATCGGGAGGACTACTCCCGTTTATAGCTCCTCCCAACACATTGGAAAACAAGACTACACGCCACTTAAATGGCGACAGGAACGAAGACATCAAGAACAACACTAACATAGCGCATAGCCAGGAGGGGCTTGGAAACCAGTGCCCGAACAATTAATGTGTAGAACGTTCGCTTCAGACTTGCGTGTGTCGTCAAATGAGGACCTGTTTTTACAGAACCGCTTCAGTCACCTTTGCCGAGTGTCTTATGAGACAGAGCAGGAGCCTGTGGAGAAGGTGAGCGACGACAACGGAGGTAGCGTGCGTGGAGTACGTGGTGGGAGGAAAGTGCGAGCATGTAGACTTGCTAATTCACGTCCAGAATTAGTTCAGGTGTTAGCACCAAGCTCTGGCACCAGTGAGCCTCCAAGACTTACAGACTCTGTGCCCTGTTCCTGTAATTCTTCATGCTCCATTGTATCTGACTTTGATGGTACTTCACCCCCGTGTTTGTGGATGGTCAACCCTGTGCCTATTGACATCTCATTAAGTACTTGCGACACCAGTGTTACTGCTGTGTCTATACCCTCTTCCCATGCTCCGGCATTCCTTTCCAGTTCGTAGACTTGTCCCCTCACTGTCCGTCTAGTGTGAATGAGGATGGGTCAAGTGTTGACCCCCCCACCCCTCCAACAGAAACGCTAGAATGGCTAGATATTACAAGTTCGTCTGAGAGTCAGATAGTTCAAACAACTGTTATGTGGCCTTCTCAACCCCGAGTTGGCCGTCAGGAAGGCTGTTGACATTCATGATGTGATTATTGACAAGTCGCTGGATTTGCTGTTGCTCACTGAGACGTGGCTTAAAAAGTCTGAGGATGAACTTGTTATCAAACAAATCACTCCCGTTGGATACTCATTCATTCGTAACCCCAGGCCTGCTGATAGATGTGGTGGCGGCATTGCCGCTGTATACAAGAAATCCGTGCTTCTGAGGCCTTTGGTGTCAGCGACGTATAAGACATTTGAGTCACTCAGTTTCACCCTCACTCGTGGTTCACTGACGTTTCATGTCTTGCTTTTGTATCACCCTCCTTACTCCTGAAACAACAAAGTGACTAATTCAGCATTCTGTGAAGAGTTCATTCCCTTGGTTTCCAGCCTAGCTGCTGTCAACAAATACTTGTTAATTCTTGGAGATGTGAATAACCACTTTGACGTGCCATCTGACCCCGACATTAAGAGACTTTGTCAGCTGTTGGACTCCCTTGATCTTGTTCAACATGTCAACTCCCCTACCCACTGTAAGGGCCACACCTTGGACTGGGTTATTGCGAGACCCGGCCATCACACTGTTAGGTCTATTATTGTGGAAGACCTGCAGCTTTCTGACCATTTTCTTGTGTTGTTTGCTACCAGCATGTCAAAGCCTGGCTTACCGAGAAAGACTGTGTGCACTAGAAATGTGCGTGGCATGGACTCTGATTCTTTTCCTGCCGAACTTCAGCGTTCTGATCTCCTGGTCTCCCCTCCTGATAATGTGGATGAGCTTGTGGCTCTGTACAACAGCACCCTGACTGCTCTTCTTGACAAGTTTGCACCTGAGAAAAAGAGGTGCACTACTGAGTGTCCTGATACCGCGTGGTTTACTCCAGAGGTACGCCAAGCCAAGAAGGTCAAGCGTCGGGCAGAGCGCAAATGGCGTAAGAGTAGACTGGAGGTGGATCGTCAGATTTTTCGCCATACAAAGAGCCAATGTTCAGCTATCATTGTCAAAGCTAGGTTGCAGTATGTTTTGGACATTCTAAGCTCTGTAGTTTCTGATTCCCGCAAGATGTTCTCAGTTGTGAATAGTCTCCTGGGTAAAGATGTGACGGCGCCTGTTATTCCAGAGATGGATGACCAGACTGCTGCCAGTACATTAACTGGTTACTTTGAAGACAAGATAAAGACCATAGTAGCTTCAGTGACTCGGGTGATACTGTGGAGCAAGCCAGTGACTCGTGTGGCACGCCCCTCTCTAACTTTCAACCAGTGACAGAAGATGAACTGCTGAAATTAGTCAGGCGTTGCAGCCCAACTACGACTGTGGACGATCCCATCCCCACTAGTGTTTTTCTCCAGCACCTTGACATTCTGCTTCCTGTAGTAGTGCGCATAGTTTATGCTAGCCTTTCCTCTACCTCTGTACCCAGACAATTTAAAACGGCTGTGATTAATCCTGTCTTAAAGAAGCACAACCTGGAATACCCTAACTCGTGTAAAAACTATAGACATGTGTCGACTTTGCCTTTTGTTTCGAAACTTGTAGAGCGTGTAGTTGCTCAGCAGTTGACATCCCACCTGGACCGCTACAGCCTGTTGGATCAATTCCAGTCGGCGTACAGACCCAAGCACAGTTGTGAGACAGCCTTTCTGCGTCTTTTGAACGATCTGTGCAGTGCTGATGCAGGGAACGTGACTCTTGTGGTCCTCCTTTTTCTGAGCGCGGCCTTTGATGTCATTGATCACACCACTCTACTGACTCGTCATCCGATGGAGGTGGGCATTGGTGGTTCCGCCTTGCAGTGATTCCATTCCTATTAACTCAATGGCCGTACACAAAGGGTGACCCAGCTGTTTAGCATGCGATTAGTCAAAACCTGTGGACGGGGAATTAAGGTAGCGGGCATAAGGTTTCCCCGGCATGCAGCGGAGATCTCTCGGTCCAGACTGACCTGTACGCCACCAGCAGACATACTGTTATAACGGACGCTCACATCTCTCTACCGAAGGGTAGAAATTGGAAGCCTCCTCACACTGGGGTGTAACCACTGCTAAGCTGAATTCCAGATTCAGCTGACACCCTTCCAGCAAGAACTGAACAACACAGAGACGGCAGTTGTCCACTTCACTCCGCCAGGGACTCTTCTTCCGAGTGGGATTCGTCGGAGATTTTGGGGGTTCTGCGGTCTTCCACAGCGGTAACTACAAAGGCTAAAAACATTCTTGCAGCAGGGCGGCGCTGAATCGTCTCAGACTGAGGATACCTCAAGCAAGGCTGGTCTTCCAGCCGGGATGAATCCCCAGACACCTAATCCCCGACACTTTATCCCCTAGACACTTAATCCCCAGACACTTAATCTTCAAAATGAAATTTCAAATAAAAAAATTATGAAGCGAATGAAAAATTTAATTCAAATTCAAATAATTATTTTCATGTAAACTAGCTTCACGTACATAGGCAAGTGCTGGGAGGCATCTGACCATTCCACGTAGCTCGTCGTTTTCGTCTCCGTCACTTCTCATACCCAATTCAGTGACTTTGCATAATACCGCTTGACTTAAGTGAAATTAACACCCCGTTACTCTACACGACTGAAACTTCTCTCGAAAAGCGGCCATCGAGATTGTTATGTCTCATAGAGTTACCACGCGACACATTTCTCTTACGGTTATAATATTTCAAGTTCACAAAATATAGCAGTTCAACGATGAATAAAAATATTCTTACTAACTCAGTACTGCCAGCAAACCACCATAGACCCTAACTGGGGCGATTGCTACGTCTCGTTAGAGTTACCACGCGACACATTTCTTTTACGGTTATGTTTCACGTTAACAAAATAGCAGTCTTGAGTGCTGTGTCGCGATTTGGGGGCATTTTTGAGGATTAAGTGTCTGGGGATTAAGTGGCTAGGGATTAAGTGTCCGGTCACCAGCCGGGATCTACTCTTGTGTTCCGTGGGGATCTTTATATTGTGATTCGTAAATTTGGATGGACTTTTCCGTGCAATCTTACACTTGTCTTGGGTCCATTTTTCTTGTTTTTGTTAATCTGTTATACCCCAAAACGAAAACGAAATTTGAAAGGTTCACGTGTAATTCCAAAAATATCTTTGTAAGTTATAGGCAATCAAGCTGAACCTGCTTTTGAGGAACATTCCTTCTTGAAACTATAATTCCTCATACACATTTATCCGCGTAAATCTGTAAGCCGACTTTTTACATCTCTGTTAATACGAGAGCTCTCGCGTCGTCTGCTCTTCCGGTTTGTTTCTGATGGTCAGCTGATGTACATTGTTGGAGTGGATGGCATGAACTTCAAGTGTTGGGAAAGGTAAGGCAGCGAGATGGAGATGGTCACCGCCCTCACAAAAGCTGCCCTTGATATAAGTAGGATTTTAACAATCATACTCAGTGCGATATCGAATTCTATAAAATTGTAACATTCACTGCCCAAAGACTCCATGGTTGGTCACGAGACTGTCTTTATCGTTACCTCTGCTTTTTACTGTCCACCTGATGAACTGATCGACCTGGTCCTGCTTGCTTCTAATTGTAGCACTGTGCGTCAGTTTAAGTGTTAGTGTGTGCATGCATGTGTGTGTCCGAATAAAAGTTGCATGATTGTAAACAAAAATCACTATAAAGAGATGCCATGCTTAAGCATCTTTGAATTTTTTTCTGTTTGCGCTTTTTACAGGCACAAATTAATCCATTTTTAAAGTTTAAGACCAAAGGTTTCAGAAACAGACGTTGAGTACTAGAAACAAAAGAATCTTTATATTCATTATTCATCCTTTTATTTACTACCATTACATCTATATATTAACAATTAACTGTACCAGTATGGGCACTAGATAAGACAGGTTTGGTGCGAGTATTTCATGCACTGGTCAACCTGCTAGAGATTGTCTCACAAAGAAGAGATAATTAGTATGCCAGTATGACATGACATCTTTTATTGTCAATGACTCATAGTCATTTTGACATGGGGGGATATATATATATATATATACATAGTGCTAATACAAAGCAGTATATTCTACAACAATCAGATTACATTTCTATATAATATGTCTTTGGCCATCAGGCATTGAAGCTTAACACATGCACACACATACAGTACTTATCTTGCATGTGTCAAATCTATTGCCTTGGAAATATTCCTGTTGATATAAAGGTGGCTAAAAATACATGAAAATTAAAAGTCAAATGATCTCAAGTGGTCACTGTTCTACCTATTGATTCTAGTTCTTTTAATCGCATTTTATTTTCTTCGGCTAAATATTTCGCTAAACATATCAGTAGCTCTTCATTAGTAAGTGATAGGTAAACCTCTATTCTTTGAGTAGTATTTGTTTGGAAGAGTTGATTATTCTTTCGAAGAATTTTATAATACGGGCACCTGAACAGGAAATGCTCTTCATCTTCTATGGTGGTTGTTCCACAAACTGGGCAACCTGAGTGAAATTCCATAGAAGGCTTAAACCATCTTTTGTTAGCATTAAGGCCTAATTAAGGTTCTTGTTCTAAGTCTAGCTAAAGCACTCCTGTTCCAATTATTGTTTAAGATAGAAAACTATTTTTCTGGCTGTAGATTATCTTTAAATGATAGGAACCACTCATATTTTATTTCTTTTTCCATGTTTGAGTGTCTATTTTGTTTAAAGGAACATATAATATGGTCTTTGAATTCTGAAAGGAACATGTCTTCATCCCCCACCCTCTGGTTGACCCATACTATCCCAAATCCATTTTCTGATAGCACTTTCTTTATGCTGGATATAAAGTAAAGCTTTCCAGACTCATGCTGTTTGTAAAGCTGTTCCAGAGATCCATCTCAATCTTTCAGCTTTCAGAAAAGGCGACACTTGTGACCTCATCTTTCTCCAGCGCTTTCAAGAACTTCTTTCTGACTATCCTGGATTCTGTTCTGTCTTTACAGATGGCTCCAAAATTCCAAACGGTGGCCCTGTAGCTGTGGCAGTAGTTCTGTCCTGACAGCCGCAACAGGCCTCTTCTGCCCGACTTGCGGACGGCTGCTCTATTTTCTCTGCGGAACTTCACGCCATCTTGCTAGCCTTGCAGCATGTTCACCGCTCTTTGGAGCAAAACTTTCTGATCATCTCAGACTCTTTATCTGCTCTTCTCTCCCAACGTTCTGACTACCCCTTTGTGGTTCAGATTCACACTATCCATGCAGCTCTAGTCCAACGGAAAAAAGACATTGTTTTCATTTGGGCTCCTGGCCATGCTGGTATCCCAGGCAATGTTCCACTGGACCAGGCCGCCAAGGCTGCATGTCAGTCGCCTGGTAAACTACACTCTATAGTATCAGCAGACTGTAAATCTATCCTCTCGGCCTATGTTCAGTCCTTGTGGCAACGCCACTGGGACACTCTTGGCCAAAATAAGTTACATGCCACCCTTCCCTCTCTTTCAGCCTGCTTGCCTTCATGTCTTCATGCCGTCCTGTGTGGCGGGAGGTGGTTGTAGTTCTTTCCAGACTAAGACTAGAACACACCTATGCCACGCAGTCGCACCTTTTACGAGGTGAACCACAGCTAGTTTATTCTTGGTGCCAAGGAACTTTTAATGTTGTACATGTTTTAATTACTTGTCCTGGACTCCAGAGTATCCACCAGCAGTTTTTTACTGCAGGCTCCTTGTTTTCTTTGATGAGGTCCGTCCCATCAGCAGCTATTTTTACCTTTTTAAGGTGGATTGGGCTTTATCATCAGATTTAAGCTTTTTATGCCCTTATAGTTTCTGGTTTTTGGTTTGTTGGTGGCCTTTTTGGGCCACAACACTCCTTTTACATGTTCCCACCTCTCAAATGTGTTTCCTGCTTTTTTTGTGGGTTGTTAATTTTTTTAAAAATTGTTATAGTTATATCACTTGGGGTTTTTGTCCCAACATTTTAAATAAGATTACTTTTCTCGCTGTGATATAGCCTTAGTTGCTGGCACGGTGTTAAACACAAACAAACAGATCTCAATGGGGTTATTTATAGCTAAGCCTCAGATTTCTGCAGCATATGTTAGCACTGATTTTACCTGAGAGTCAAAGAGTTTCCAAAAAATGGATGGGTTATTTGAGTTCAGTATTCTAAGGGCCTTAAGAATTTCTATGACACCTTTTTTCCCTTTCATACATAGCTCATTCCATGCTGCAGAAAAGCTCAGCCTAGTAGAAAAGTATACTCCCAGATATTTGTAGGTAATTGTTACTTTGACTTCTAGATTGTCATTCATCCATTTCTCATCGGAGGAGAGATAACCACCTTTCCTAAATACCATAACATTAGTTTTATCCAAACTGATGGTCAACTTTAGTCTATCTGCTTCTTGCTTCAGTAAATTTAGCTGATTCTGTAAGCCAATAGCTGTATCTGCAACAAAGACCATAGTATTGCAAACAATAGTAAAAGAATTTCTACAGCCTCAGGTATTAACTGGATCCCATGTTTACCTCCCTTGCTTATTTCTATTGCTAACTCATTAATGAAGAAGGAAAACATTAAAGGACTGTGTAAACAGCCTTGCTTGACTCCTTGAGGATATTCAAGCACATCTGTAGTTACAAACTTATCACTAATACATGCAAAGACTGATCTGTATATTGCTCGCAAGGCCATATACATTCTACCATTCACACCATTCTTTCTCAAGACCAGAGTAGGTTTCTATTAACAGAGTCAAAAGCTCACTTAAAGTCCACAAAAAGCAACATACATCTTCTTATTTCCTAGTAAGTGTTTCTGCACTATAGCAAACAAGGTGAAGATATGGTCAATTGTACTATAGCCTTTTCTAAAGCCTGCCTGCTCCTCTATAATCTTTTCTTCTGTTTCCGCCCATCTTGACAATCTCCTATTCAATATATCTGTGTAAATTTTACTAGTAACACTCGTTAGTGTCACTCCTTTATAGTTTCCTGGTTCATTTATGTTTCCTTTTTTATGTATTGGTACTATAATGGATTTGGACCATTCACAACAGAAAACGCCTTTCTCAAATAAAATGTTGAACAGTTTTAGCAGGAAGTCAAGAATAGCTTCATTTGATTTTTTTAACATTTCACTAATAATTTTGTCTGTACCTGCACTTTTTCCATTTTTTAAATGTTTAATACCGTTTTTGACTTCCTCAAGAGTTATTGGGTCATTGAACAAACATTCTTCACCAGTCGATTTCTCCCATTCTTCATTTGTATCTTCATCGGTAGATAAATCAGGGGTATTAAAGACTTTGTAAAAATGAGTATACCACTGCTTTTGGTCTATCTCATTGTGAATACTTGTCTTTCTGTTTACTTCCTTGATTGTTTTCCAGAATAGTTTGGGATCATTTATAGCAGTTTTCATTTTATCTAACTGGGCTTCGTTCCATTTTCTCTTTTTTTCCCTGATTAACCCAATATATAATCTGCTAAAGATTGTCACACAAAGAAGAGATAATTAGGAGCCAAATATTAGCACAGATCGAAGCTGATACCAGTATGCTGTATCAGAAAGGAGCTGAGATAAGAGATATCTTTCAAGGTCCTGAACATTTCTATGCTTGATATATAGCTTGGGAAAGACAGACACACTTGATTCGTCTTGTGGGAGTGATTCTGTTGACTTTGGCTGTCCATGTATGAAACAACTGAAATCTGCAAAGAAAATATAACTACAAACTGAAAAGTTTATTTCAGGATTGGTTGATTGATTTCAGTTTTCAGCTGTCATGGTCAAAGAGATCCTTTAGGTACAGCTTGTTTCATTTGTTGTCATTCACAATTTTCTTCTTGCATTTTTGTAGGTAAACTATTTTCTACTTAAATACAGCAAAATGTAAATCTGTACATTTTTATGTTTTAAATTTTATTTTATTTTTTAATAATCTTTTATTCTAAGACTTCCTTTATCTTTTAATGCCACAAAGGACTGTGTTCCAGTGATATTTCTTTATTATTTATTATATATATTTTAAATGTTCCTTAGTATGATGTTCAATGCTGTGTTTAATATGCTTAACAAAGTGCACTAATATAGTGACACATTTCTTTATAATAATATACACTTTACATGTGTTTAATATGCTTAACAAAGTGCAGTAATACAGTGACACTTTTGGAGAGGACTGCAAGGCTATTAATCACCTAGAATTCACTCACAAAAGGGAAATACATTTACTAAGTTTTCCTCAAGCTGCACTTGACCATTGTTGTACATTAATATTAGAGCTGATGTCCTTCATCAAAGACAACTTTTCTTTTTTGTGGTCAGAAAAAGGACATTCCTGTCAGCAACCCAGTTCAAGTCGACCATCATGGCATTCACATTTAGCATACTTGCTATCACAATACTGATTCAGGGCATATGTGGTCAGGAAGCCATCAAAAAGCCAGTTATTAAGTTTAAAATAACAGAAAATTATGACTTTAGTGAACCCACTATTCCAACTCCCAGTTCATCAAACTCCAGTAAAGTGTCTTCTGGGGTTTTTGAGATGAACGGAATCATACCTTCACTTGCTGTAAGTAACTTTACTTCTATCGATCTGTTCAGGCACTATCCATTCATTGATAAAAATATTTCAGTCAAATCATATTTTATTGCTCATTTTTCATGACTATACATGTAGCATGTATAAAAGTCTTTTACTTTATTTTAGGAGAATTGCCAATGTATGCATAAACACATCTACATACACATATGCACATAAATACAATTTTCATTTGCAAATGCCTTAGCTTGTTCATTTCTTTATCGTGTAGCTGGCTGCTCGGTTCAATTTTCTTGGTCTTTTGATCTGCAATTTTTACATAGCTTCTTTAAGAGCCAGATGCTGACTGACCTGCATTAAGTGTATTCACTGCTGAAATAAAAAAATAGGTGACAGCAGAAAGTGGTGGTGTACGATCTGAGTGTGGCATTGGTGCATTGATGCCTTGGAATGAGAATCTTTACATGGTGTCTTACCTGTCGGTACCCAACGCTGGCAATGGGACAGGCTTGTACAAGATTGACCCCAACTTCCAGGTAAGAGTGATATTTAGTGATGTGGGTATGCATTGTGGATCTATATATCTTTGATAAATATTAGTTTGATATTAAATTTGCTTTGCTATTGTCATTTATGTTTCAGGATTTTAATGTCTTTGTTATTAATATGTGCAAAATTTTGAACTATGCAGATGACCAAACTAGCAAACCACTCATCAACATATGCCAATCGACTCCTGCACAAGGAAACAAACAGGATTGTGATTGGTGCTTGGGTCATTGATGCTGAAGGGAACCTGTTTGAATTTCCTGACCTTCTGCATGTGAGAGTTGCTGCCACAGCTGAACATCTCACCAACCCCAAAAGATTGGTATGTCACACTATGTTTAAGTCATGTGGCTTAATATTTGCAGGTATATTATTGCTTGAACTTATGGCTCATAGCTTCAAGACTTTGCAAAGTACACCTCTGATAGTGATAGCAGTTGATTATATTAAGAAAGTAAAAATGAGAGTGACCTAGAGTGTCATGTGTGTGGCAATGTTTATTTATATTTTGTGTACAGTGCAGACACATAATTATGCCTGTATTTTTTTTTTTCGTGAAAGGTGTACATGCTGGGAATGGATGGCCCATTGTGGGAGTGTGATGTCCTGTCACTCAACTGCACAGAACTGTTTAATCTGGTCAATACCTTGAAAATTCCATCCAAGGAGGGAGAACAACCTCATTTTAAAGCAGCTCACACATCAAATGGTCGCTTGATTGTGACCAGCAACACCTTTGAGGAAGCTGACTTCTTAGGGTAATGTTTTTTTACTTTGTGTGAGAATGACAGAGTATACGAGGAAGTGAGGGGTGTAACAATCATGGATGTCTGGGCATTTCTGACCATCTGCGCATGCATGGGGTTGAAGTGTGTGTTTCAGGTACGAGGGATACCTACTAAGCAACTACTCTTGGTATGATCTTAATTCATAATGATAGACTGCGAGGAAAAGGAGCACATGCAATGCTTATCATTTTAAACTCATTTGTTATCTGTGTGCTTAGATTCCCTCTGTATTATACCCTGTGTATTTTTGCTATCTAAACTGTATGTTTGGCAAGACTTCTAGTGACAGAACCACATTTGGATGTGGTAGCCTGCTTGATGGCAACTTGTTTTTTGATCCCATTTACTTACCTTCCTGGATATCTAACTGTGGGAAAAAATAAGCTAGAAGCAAATTCACATAAGATAATTTAAATTCTATTAAAATTTATCTGTCAAACTACAGTTATACCTTATATAGTTTATAAAGCTTCTACCCAAGGGGTAAGACTCTGGGGAGTTAAGGGGCTGTCTGTTCTCCAGTTCATGGCCAGATGCTCATTTGCATGAAGATTCATCATACTGGCTTGATTCTTCTCCAAAACATGCTGATCACCTGTTTGCATTGTACTTTTGAACAAAGATTCACACTTAATAATTGAATTATTCTTTAACACATGTTTAAATACTCATTCACACTTAAACCCCATCCATGGGAAGACTATACCCAGTCAGACAGAAATGCTCAGTATTTCTACAATCATTAGAGGGTAAAGGGACTTGTGAATATTTATTACTAAATTGTGAATATAGTTTTCGAAGAAGTGACTATTGACAGTGAAGCATTTCCTGACATATTGAATCCTTTCTGTTAGGCAAAAAAGAAAGTCAGATTTGCTTCAGCTATAAGAGAAGGGGAATCATTGTCTTTTCATACATGTGTATCATTTTTCTGAAAAATGTACTTCCTATGAGCAGTTTATGAAACAAATTCTTTTTCATTGCCCTTGATCTTAGAACCCAGCATGGAGGGCGATTGGCTGAATGGAAAGGACCAGAAACAAACTGGACTATTCTTGCCGAAACTGCATTTGTTGAGGTGACTGGTCGTCGCAATTTTGGAACAGTCATCTATGCATTAGGCTGGGATGCCATCTCAGTGATTATGAAGGTTTTTGACCCTCGTAAGTAGAATGCTTTTTGATGTTTTTTTTAAAAAATGGAGGATTGAGAATAAAAAGTAGAATAAAGCTGATGATGATTTTTGCTTTACGTGATGTTTTGTCAATATGGGAGCATGCATGCATATGCTCTATGTTGCTGTGGGACTTTTTTGTAGAATTAAAAAAAAATTCTGAACAGATCAGTAAAGCACAGTGGTACTTCAGTAAAATGTGAAGGAAAAGGCACGATATCAGGGCCAATATCTGTTCTATTAAGATATTTAACTCAGAAACATGTATTTTTTATTTTATAAATTTAATGTATAGGGTTCAAAAATGTTGTTGAATACATACATAAAACACACACACAAACAAGCATGGAAGGTATTTACAGTGAAATAGATAGCTTTATGTGTTGTATTTGCTAATAGTGTTCACACCTATTTGTTTCTTGGTACTGCATAATAGGATGATGATGATGATGATGATGATGATGATGATGATGATGATGATGATGATGATGATGATGATGATGATTGATGATTGATGATTGGTTGATGATTGGTTGATGATGATGATGATGATGATGATGTCTTGTAATGCGCCAGTTTCCGCATCTCAGAGATACGCTCAATGCGCAGCCACCAGACTGCAGGTCAAATGATCAAGATCATTTACATTTAAACAAACAACAGCAAAATGCAGATGACGAAACATGAGACAACAACAACAACAAAAACTAGTCCATTTGAAACAAGTGGGTCTTCAGAATTTTCTCGAAAGTTGCAAGACTCTCTTGGTCGAGAGGGGAAGTGAGTTCCACAGAAGCGGGGCAACATTTGAGAAAGATCTACAACCCATTGTGTTCCCTGTCTGAACATTCGGTAGTCTTAGTCTGGATTGGGCTGCTGAACAAAGGTTGCGCTGAGGTTGATGACGGTGAATAAGATCTTGTAGATATGCAGGCACAAGGTCATGAAGGAAGCCATATGTAAGAGTTAACAATTTGTTGTCGATCCTTTTCTCCACAATATGGGAGTGATATGGTCAGACTTTTTCTTTCGTGCAACTATCCTAGCAGCCGTATTTTGCACTCGCTGAAGCCTCAGCAACTCACTCTTTGAAATTCCCCAGAGGGAGCTGTTTGCATAGTCCAATCTCGAATGAATGAGGGACACAGCAACTGCATTTGCAGTCTTCTTATTGAGAATGGGTCGGAATCATCCAAGTGTGCGAATGTGAAAATAACTTGCCTTGACCACAGAACTGACATGATCAGACATAGTAAGAAGATTGTCAACATAGAGTCCAAGGTTCCGTACGGAGCTGGAGAGGGGGATTCTAGCTTGGCCAACTTGGATGGAGTCTAAAGAGACTTTGCTAAGGCTAAACTTGGAACCACATAGCATATCTTCTCATCATTAAGCTTGAGTTTGTTCCTTAGCATCCATGACTTCACCTCTAAAGCATCCATGACTTTACCTCTAAACAACATTCTTCTACCGCACAGACTGCCTCACGCACCGATTCCCTGTCTGTACCGAACGAACGATGGGCATAAGACGCAGAAAGGCTGTCTCACAACTGTGCTTGGGTCTGTACGCCGACTGGAATTGATCCAACAGGCTGTAGCGGTCCAGTTGGGATGTCAACTGCTGAGCAACTACACGCTCTACAAGTTTCGAAACAAAAGGCAAAGTCGACACATGTCTATAGTTTTTACACGAGTTAGGGTATTCCAGGTTGTGGTTCTTTAAAACAGGTTTAATCACAATTGAGAGCATCTTGCGGGAATCAGAAACTGTAGAGCTTAGAATGTCCAAAACTTACTCAACCTAGCTTTGACAATGATAGCTGACACTGGTTCTTTGTATGGCGATAAATCTGACGATCCACCTCCAGTCTACTCTTACGCCATTTGCGCTCTGCCCAACGCTTGACCTTCTTGGCTTGGCGTACCTCTGGAGTAAACCACGCGGTATCAGGACACTCAGTAGTGCACCTCTTTTTCTCAGGTGCAACTTGTCAAGAAGAGCCGTCAGGGCGCTGTTGTACAGAGCCACAAGCTCATCCTCATTATCAGAAGGGGAGAACAGGAGATCAGAACGTTGAAGTTCGGCAGGAAAAGAATCAGAGTCCATGCCACGCACATTTCTAGTGCACACAGTCTTTCTCGGTAAGCCAGGCTTTGACATGCTGGTAGCAAACAACACACGAAAAGGATCAGAAAGCTGCAGGTCTTCCACAACAATAGACCTAACAGTGTGATGGCCGGGTCTCGCAATAACCCAGTCCAAGGTGTGGCCCTTACAGTGGGTAGGGGAGTTGACATGTTGAACAAGATCAAGGGAGTCCAACAGCTGACAAAGTGTCTGGGTCAGATGGCACATCAAAGTTGATATTCACATCTCCAAGAATTAACAAGTATTTGTTGGCAGCAGCTTAGCTGTAGACCAAGGGAATGAACTCTTCACAGAATGATGAATTAGTCACTTTGTTGTTTCAGGAGTAAGGAGGGTGATACAAAAGCAAGACACGAAACGTCAGTGAACCACGAGTGAGTGACTCAAATGTCTTAAACGTCTCTAACACCAAAGGCCTCAGAAGCACGGATTTCTTGTATACAGCGGCAATGCCGCCACCACATCTATCAGCAGACCTGGGATTATGAATGAATGAGTATCCAACGGGAGTCATTTGTTTGATAACAAGTTCATCTCCAGCCTCTTTAAGCCACGTCTCAGTGAGCAACAGAAAATCCAGCGACTTGTCAATAATCACATCATGAATGTCAACAGCCTTCTTGACGACCGACTGGGCATTGAGAAGGCCACATAACAGTTGTTTGAACTATCTCAGACGAACTTGTAATATCTAGCGTTTCTGTCGGAGGGTGTAAACACTTGACCCATCCTCATTCACACTAGACGGACAGTGAGGGGACAAGTATGTGAACTAGAAAGGGAATGCTGGAGCAGGGGAAGAGGGTTGAGACACAGCAGTAACAGCAAATAAAGACTTGGAGTTCAGTTTACAGTGAATACAGACAGAAGTGATGAGACTGGGACACTGTGTTTCAGAAAACGACTTTTGGCAGACCTATCGTCTGCCTAAAGGAAGCCACGCCTTTGACCATCTATGGCAGACAGAGTGGCCTCGCATCCGAGAAGTGGAGACCGAGAGATATCTGATGGACATGCATGGACTGTTCTACGAGCTGTCTCCCTTAGGCTGGGGAGGCAGTACCTGGGGATTGCGTCCCATCTCCCAGCATCTTCGTGTGATCCCAGACTACACCTCCTATAGGGGCTTTCTTGTTTTGGGTGGAAACCAAGTAATAAAATTGACAATCAAGACTACATATTTAAGAAAAACTAATGCAACTGCTAGCGACTTTAAATGTACTAACAGTGATAACATTTTACATGGTCATACCAAAAGAGTAGAAAAATATCTGGATACAATTTATTCTCATCAATTATGTAGTGTGGTCTCTGGGTAGATGAGAATACTTTCCTATTGAGCAAACTTACCAATATTGTTTGTACTCTCACCTGTTCTAAAGGTTTCTTCCATCTTTGACAACAATGTGGTGACTGGGCAGTCTCAGTCAGGCCTTTGGTTTGGCAAGACTGATGACCTGTGGAGCTTTGGCAAGCCACAAGGCTGGGGTGGTGTCTGGCGCAGAACACATGTGAAGGCAAATGTACCTTCTGATCCATATCTGATGACCGGCTTTGACCACAAGGTCCTTCATGTTATTGCTAATGGACCTTTGACTGAGTTAACACAAATTACTGTTCAGGTGGATGTGACTGGTGCAGCAGGTGAGTTTCTAATGTCGTCATGCATGTATAGCCATTCTAATAAAAGTCCAAGTCATTGTCATCTTTCAATTTTCATCATTTGTCATATCTGCTAATATTGAAATTTTATATATTTTATATATGTTAAGTTTCTTAGAGTATGTTCTTACCTCTGACATGTTAGACTACAACTATACTATTGTCTCAAGAGAGAAATTCATATGTTTTTTGCTGCCAGGCATTTACAAAAAAACATGAGAAATGAAAATGCACATTATTTACAAAAGAGGGAATGCTCCTACCTTATTGACTGTATAGCATTTAGCATTGACACACTCTACAAAATAGTTTAATATGAACCATTGCCCTAACTCACCCCTCAAAAACCCACACACACCTGAACATCCTCAGTCACACACACACTCTCTCTCTCTCTCTTGCTCTCACATATACATGCAAACCATGCATTGTTATTGAAATACATGGCTTAAATAATGACATTCTTATCTGCACACTGAAAAAGATCAAATCTGCAACATCATGTTAGAACATATATCCGACAAGTTAAAAGTGCTCCAATCTGTCCCACTGGCTGCCTCGATGACATAAACCTACTAATGTTTTAGTAGGATGTCACAGACCTATCAACTTTGCTCAGATTATGTGAATAAGGATTTTGTAATAATTTAATCTATCCTTTAAAATGTGCATGATGCCAATGTGTCTTAACTTTAGTGGCACCAGAGCTTCTGTTCTCTTTTGGTCTGCAGGACACCTGTGGGATGAACCATGGCTAAATTACACCCAGATGTTTATGTCATCATCTACTAGCTCATACCAGTATCTGGTATTTCCAACTGGCTTTAGCGCTCACTGGATACGGCTTGTCACTGATAAAGATTCCTATTTGACAGCTTATTTTCACTACACGTGAGAATTCCATGCCACAAGGTGCGTTTTTTCTGTGAAGCAACTGTTTCTTATATTTTCAGTGTTTTCTTGTTAAATGCTTATCGTGTGGCAGAGTTTACTAGGAGAGAGAGAGAGAAAGTGTGTGTGCACACATGTGAGTGAGAGTAAGTCAGTGAAAGTGCATCCCTATGTGTTTGTGAGGGAGGACAGAGGAGTTTGTCAGAATGATGCAAAAATGAATGGGTGTTCATTTGCATTTTTCTGTGAACATATACACGTGTGTTGTTCTCTCTGCATATGTATTTGTGCTTAAAAGAGAGATACAGAGCATGTATGCATGCTTGTGTGTATGTCCATATGAGTTAAACGTGTTTTTTGAGATTGCTGGTGAAGAGAGGGGTAAAAATTACATATACTTAATCTCACACAAAATATTATTTTTCTGTGATATGTTGTAAGCTTACAGCAAATATGTAAATTTTATGACATATGTTGCAGGAGGCCGCTGAAAGAACAAATACTGGGAAAACATTACAGTTTGGGTTCCATTACTTCTCACAGCCAAAACTTTCATAATACACATCTTGCTCATGAGCCTGCTATTTTGCTAAAACTGTGTCCTTACTTTTGATCCGGCAATGCATCTTTGTGAAACTCACTTTAGCTGTAAACTGGTATGTCAGTTCCTTGATTACTGTCTACCACTTGCTGTGAAGTTTGACAGATGACTCCTGGGCCTCTTGTAAACTTTTCTGATGTACACCGCCACCAGCTAACATCATCTGTAATACTTAAGGGAACATCTGGGGTAAAGATCATCAGAAAATGAGTTTCATGATTTTTGCGTTTTCATACTTGAGGAAAAAGTGCTCTTAATTCATGATTAAGTTTTTTAATTAAACATTCCATCATAGCAACACCTACAAATGCAAGGGGGAATCATTAGAGGAGTAGAATAAGCGAAGACGAGAGAGAGAGAGAAGAATCGTTGGAGGAAAAAGGAATGAGAAAGGAAAAAGCGTGAATCGTAGAGAGAAAAAAGAACAGTATATTTCGAATTGAGCGAAGATAGGGTTTAGACCGTCATTGGGGAATTCTTTTTTATGTTATTTTGTGTCCTTTTAGTTTTTAGTAAAAGTAGGCAGATCAGCACAAGCAAGTCTTTTTATTCTTTTTGTGCAAAAGAACATGTATTTGTCTGGCCCGTGCATGTGATTGGAAGAGAGAGAGAGAGAGCTTCCCGCGGTTGTGACACAACTATTAAATGTTAAGTGTTTATAAAGCATTTTAAAAAGGTAGAAAACAAATTTGATGTAAACAATAATAAAGCATTTATAAAACATTAATTCGATGGGCATGATAAACATTACAAAAACATTTGCTTCAAACATTTCGTGAGAACATTTGGAAATATTTATAAAATGTTTAAATGTTTTACCTGGGTAATTTTCCCCTGCCTTTCACTCGGAGTCCTTGGACAGTTGGACTTTAGAGATACCTATATACACTTAAGTTTAACATCTTTTCACACTGCGCTCTCCTGCCTGTCGCACGCTGTATTGTAGACCCGAAAAGCCGAGATACGCTTCACTTTGTTTGGTATGTACAGAATGTTTTGTGTTTCTATGATTTTATGTTTATTGGTAAATACCATTTGACAAAGCAGGATCATCAGTGTCGATGAGAGTGACTAGCAAACGTCTCAAACTGACTGACAATGAAGTTTGTGAGAAAAGCTCAAAAAGCTAGCATTGCAAAGTCCTTATAGTCAGCAAGTAAAATGACTTAAAATATTGGTATTGCATAACTTTGTTTATATTACAATTCAGCCAAAATATGCTATACATTTATATGTTTATGTCATTGTCACACAACCCTCTCGTTTTGATCTTCTTAAATATTAAAGTTAATAACAATTACTGCTAGCTCATGAGTTTTTAAAACCTTTGCGATCGTGGCGTCGAGGGCCCCGCACATACCCTTTGCCTCGGGCCCCGCGGGCGCTAAAAACGGGCCTGAGCAGCATTGATGGTCTTTTGCCATTCAACCACTGTGAAAGCTATGTTGCATATATGTCATGTTCACCAATCTTGCATCCGAAGTAGATCTGCCTGCTTCACGTGAGAAACGTATGGAAACGAGGCTGCCCCTGACAGGCTAAGTTGCATGCTTTGTTGTCCTGCGATTTTTCCATTTTCTTGTGCATCGTCTTTGTTTATTTGTACCCATAAGTTTCTTTTAGTTACAAGTTGTATTTGTTTCTCTTAAGCTTTCTTTTGTTACTGTTTTAATACCTGTAGTTGCCTTGCTTTCTGTTTTTTTGCGGATTTTACTTTTAACGGTTACATTATACGCCATTACATAGATTTTAGATCTGATTCTTTATTTCGTTTTCTTGTTGCTCGTTCTATTTTCTCTTCTCTTAACTTTAAATCCTCATCAGTTCTAATATCTTTTCTTGTTTTTATTGTATATTTTGTGTAGCCTTCCTGCATTTCATTCTTGTAGCGGTCCTGTTTATGTCAGCAAATTCTGAATGGTGACATGTTCCCTCTGCTTGACCCTATGATTGCGCTGTATTGTGACGACCTTCCCTGCCATATTCCTCAAATAGTTCACATTTCTACTGCCTTTGTGCCACATCTTTCTTACACACAAAACCACCTTTTATCAGTGCCATCAATCGCGCTTGATTGTGTTGTTGCCGACGCCATCAGATGCGTTGGTATCAGCTACCATCTCCCACGTGTTTGCACACATCGTGCGGGTCGTCGCAAAAAAGACAGATATGTGTTATAAGTGGGGGGACTAGTAGCCGGACTCCCTTCGGAAAAGAAGCGAGCAGTACTGGGAATTTTTTAAAATCTCTTTTCGATGGCTATTACTCTTGTCAGCAGCGTTTATTCGTCTACCGCGGTTCTCAACCTGGGGGGCGCGCCCCCCAAGGGGGGCGCAAGCTGCTGAAAAGGGGGCCGCAAAGGCGGTCATTTTCTCATATCTCATATAGGTATTAGTGGCTAAGGGGGGCGCGCGGACGTACCTTTATTCGTCTGGGGGGGCGTCACAAGTAAAAGGTTGAGAAACGCTAGTGTAAGGGTTGCCTTGTTCAATGCTCAGTTAGTTGGAACGGCAGCAAGAACGGAAAGGTCAGCCATTAATGATTACATTCTCGATAATGGCATAGGCATTCTTCGTATCACTGAAATTTGGCTTCCAGAGGCTGGTGATGAGGCAAAATGTCATGATTCGGCACCACCACATGGTTAAAGGAGAGTGGTGATGAATTAGTAATCAAAGACCTTACACCACAGGGCTATACGTTTCACATAATCCCAGGAGTGGAGGTGGAGTTGGTGTTTTATTTAAACTACATCTGAAGTTTACAGTGTTGAAAAGACAAACAGTACAGGTCCTTTGAGTACATAACAGCAAGACTGACATTAGCCAAGCAGACATTATAGATCATTTGTTTATATAGACCTCCTCCATCTAAATGAAATCAGCTTTAAGATTCTTTTTTTCATGAGGAGTTTTCCATGCTGCTGGACAGTTTACTGACAAAGGATAAGTTTCTTATTTTGGGGAATGTAAATTTTCATTTTGATAGACCTCAAGATAGTGATGTGAAGCGGTTGATTGAGGCTTTAGATAGCCGTGGTCTTCGTCAGCTGATTGATAAACCAACTCATAAACTTGGACACATTCTTGACTGGGTTATTACTCGTGTACCATCAGAGTCACTGGTCAAGACAGCTGTTGTATAGGATTTTCTGATTTCGGACCATTTTGTGCAGTCCTTGGTGACTAATCTCTCTCGACCAAGGGGTAAAAAGACATGTTTTGTGTAGAAATTTGAATGGGATTGATGTGAGCGCTTTCAGAGAAGACATGCTTCAAAGTTGTTATTAGATCCTCCCACAGATGTTGATGAGTTATCAGAATTATATAATCACACTTTATTAGGGCTGCTTGATAAGCATAGCCTGCAGTTAGCAAAATTGTTGTAGACAGACCAGAATGTGCGTGGTTTTGTGAGGGGGTGAGTGAAGCCAAGAAACAAAGACAGTTGGCAGAGGAAAAAGTGGAGGAAGACCAAACTTGAGATTGACAGACAGCTGTATGTGTGTGCTGTAAAAAAGACTAAATCATTATTTGTACAGGAGCAGCTAGAGGCTGCTAGTGGAAATCCCAGAAAGATTTTTGACATTGTAAACAGATTGCTGGATAAGAACGGAACTTGTCTGATTCTTCCTGAGGTGGATGACAAGCCAGCTGCTGATCAGCTGTCTTCCTTCTTTGTCAATAAGATAAAGTAAATTAGTGCTGGACTTGAAAATGCAGCTTGTAAGTTGCCAGAATGTGAGGAAGACTATTCTGTGCCATTTACTGGTGTACCGCTGACTTCCTTCACGTGTATTGACGAGAGTTACCTGAGGAAACTTGTAGCGAAATGAACTAAAACTTCATGTACTGTGGATCCTGTACCATCTAAATTTATTCTTCAGTTTTTGGACATTTTACTTCCTGTCATTTTGGACATTATTAATGCTAGTTTGAGAGCAGGTTGTGTTCCACGGTGTTTTAAACAGGCTGTTGTGAAGCCCTTGCTGAAGAAGGCAAACCAGGATCCAACTGGCTGTAAAAACTATCGTCCAGTCTCAAATTTAGCATATATTTCCAAGTTACTTGAGAGGGTGGTCGCAGAACAGTTTATGACCCATTTTATTACTTATGGATGCCTGGATAAATTTCAGTCAGCCTATCGTCCTGGCTTCAGCTCGGAAGCTACTCTTCTTGGAGTGACCAATGACATTCTTTGTAGTGTCAACTCTGGCAACTTAGTGCTTTTAGTACTACTTGACCTGAGTAGTGCGTTTGACACCACGTTTGCTGCTCTGGTATCGAGGGTGCTGCCCTGCAGTGGATTGACTCCTATCTTGCCGAAGGATTTCAGAGAGTGATTGTCGGCTCTGCGAGTTCTGAGGCAGTTCCTCTAGTGTGTGGCGTGCCACAGCGATCCATTCTGGGTCCTTTATTATCTTCTGATTACACTTCACAGGTTGGACGTGTAATCGAATGTTTTCATATGGGACGTCAGTTCTTTGCGGACGATACACAGATTCTGAACAGTTTCCCCCTGACCCAGCAGTGGCTAGGATTGCGCTTCAACGACTTGAATCTTGTTGTGTTGCGGCGAAGGCGTGGATGACCAGGAATCGTCTTAAACTCAACGACGACAAGACAGAAGCCTTACTGTGCGGCCCCAGGGCCAGACGGGAGCAGATTGACATTAGTGCGGTGCATGTCGGTGACGCCTCCATCGCCTTTGCTGACTGTGTACGAGACCTAGGGCTCTTCATTGATGCAGAGCTCTCCATGTGTAACCATGTTAGTTCCGTTGTGTCAAAATCCTACTACTTTTTGAGGACTTTAGGTAGACTACGGCCCATGTTGACTCAGGCTGCTGCCAACTCAGCTGCTCTGGCTACCATCATATCAAGATTAGACTACTGTAATAGTGCATTGTGGGGTATACCTGCTACACAGTTAGATCGACTCCAAAGAGTTCAGAACACACCCGCCAGGATTGTCACCCGTGCAAAGTCATCCACTGAGCATATCACCTCTATACTACAGAACCTTCACTGGCTCCCAGTGAAAAAGCGCATTGACCACAAAGTGCTTTCGATTGCCCAGTCCTGCATGTTTAAAACTGCTCCTGACTATTTGCAATAGGTAGTTCCTCCTTACCAGCCGTCACGTGGCCTGCGCTTTGGCTCCCAGTCACGCTTCTGTCTCCCTGCAGTGGAAGACACAAACAAGAAGCGCACTGGAGCCAGGGCCTTCAAAAACGCGGCACCTACACTGTGGAATGCCCTGCCATTGTCATTGTCCGCCATCACTTCAGCAACCACGTTTCGAAAAAGACTGAAGACCCATTTGTTTATTTAGGACGGACTTTAACAACCAAGCAACACTTCTGCCTACTTTTTACTTTCCTGTTGTTTTATTTTTTTCTTCTCTTCAGTTTTTGCTGCGCAATGAGCATTCTTCTGAATGGATACCTGCGCATTACAAATAGACAACATCATCACCGGGCTACACCACCACTTCTTTTCCTTGTGTTATAGCAAACGCTTGGGGGAGGTATTGCCTTCGTTGTCTGTGATCGATTGCTTCCACACATCGCCTTTAAAAACAGCTTTCCCATCAATCATAAATGGTTTAAACTTACGCAGCTGTCAATTAGGTCTGATCAGTCACATGTCAACGTTTTTTGTCTATACCGGCCGCCACCAAGCAGAAAAAATCAACTCACGGACGCACTTTTCATCGAGGAATTTCCAGATTTCCTTGATTTCCGAAATTAAGAACCGAAGCACGTTGTGTCTCACTTTGACATGGATTTGTACTTCAACAACCGCAAAGGAGAAGAAAATAGTAATTCTAAAATTCTAATGTATATTCTAATAAAACATATGTTTGTTTGGTATGTATGTATATATTGTGTAAATAATTTTTTTGTTAATTTCCGACTCATGACCTTAAAGATTAAAAAAAAATTACTGCTCATTGCTCGACAGGTATCCTCCATTAAAAAAAACACAACAATATTTGATTTTCTACGCTTACAGAGAGGTCTAAAGCTAGAAGGTCAAGCTGATGTCGCAACCCTCTGGGAGTCTCAGACAAACAAACGAATGAAAATCTCTATTAAATCTGGGACTACGTGGACACGATGCTTATATAATAATTATTAAATTATTATTATTAAATAATGTCGGTACCAGGTCCATTAATTAGCGGGGAGAGCAAAAGAGGGCTGGTTATCTCCCCCTGCTTAAGGCCTTTAGGGCAAGAGAAGAGATCAGCCAAACCCTGGCCACATCTAGCCCGGTCCGGAGGCCAACGTTTAGCGCCTGTCACCAATACAGTGAAGGTTGGCTGTCCTGGGTTCAGCTCTCGTCTCGGGCACGCTGTTCTTTCACTGCATGTGGCATCTGTTTACAGGACTGGCTGCCTTGCCGTGATATAGCCTTAGTTGCTGCCTCAGCGTAAAACACCAATTAATCCTCCCCACCCCTCCCCCCCAAAAAAACAAAATCCTTCTTTGTGTTTCTGTCAGTTACGATCGTCTAGTTACAGTGGATTTCTAACTCAAGTTTCTGGAGTGAGCTAACAGGGCAGTGTATCTGAGTTTGAAGACTACCACGTGTCCTTGATAAGAGCAGTTAGACGTCAGCAAACCTAAGGGATGAGAAATTCGACGAGACCAAGATATGGACACCGTGTTTACCTTTTGCAAACAACTTATCTGCTATTTCATTGATGATGGTCGAGGAAAATGTTGGGTTAGCTAAAGATCGTTGTTGGAGGCCACGAGACTGGAAAGATTTTATCAGTTTCGCTTTTGCCTAAATAAAGGTTTTCGAAGAACAAACGTTGTTGCAGTTGGTTATCACGTATCGGCTTTCAAATTGTTGCATTTTAAATCATCATCACCATCATCATCATCATCATCGTTTTGAATACGAAAAATTGTGAAAGCTTTGTTTTATCGGTATTTATTGTATGGTTCTATCATCAAACAATTTCCCCACAACTTGCATAATAAACAGAGAGGAACACAGTCGTATTTTTTATTAGCATTGATGTAAGAACACGACGGAAAACGTCCGTAATATCTTTCACGGGATTTTTTGGTTGGGCTGGGGATCATCTTTTAAATGTTTCACTTCACCAGTCCCTAGAAGTTGAAGTTATAGTTGTATGGTGCTGCTCTGAACACCAGTGGACATGATTGCTCAAATATTGCGCGAACAACCTGAAAAACCAAATCCCATTTACACTAGAATTAGCATAAATTCCCATGACTGACATAAGATGCAAATTATGTCCGTCTTATGTTAATATAGCTTTCCTTTGATTTACTTAACATCAGTCAAAACTAATATGACAATGGGGATTGTTGTTTTATTTGAACACTCAAATAAGCTGCGGTTATCAAGAAAAGCAACGACCGTAGATATTACCATATTAAAACTCCGCCTCAATTCTTCTCTCTCGATCTGATCGTCTCCTGGAATAAAATACTCTTTTAATGTTTGTGTAACATTGTTTAACAAAAAAATTATGTGAACATTTTATTTCTGAGCAGCTTAGATAGCTCGAGACACTTGGCTAGCAGGAAAACATATCGTTTTTTAGATACGCAAAATGTCAATTCAAAGAAATCTTGCAATTTTTTCTTTCTCTGCAGTTGATAAATTTAATATAATAGCTAAAGCGTTTACCGTTCAGGTCCGCGACGTCGAATCCGACAGCTAAATCCGAGTGACGTATGATGCCGCTTGTATCTCCATCTCTCGCGTCGAAGTACGCAAACAGACCGAGAGCCCAAAGTGGCACACCAGAGTTGAAAACAGATCCGTACTCTGCCGGTACAATTCGTTGATCATCTGAAAAAATGTTTCAAACTATGAAGTTATTAAATATTTGTGTCATTTCTCGCTACCTTTGAAATCCAATCATCTGGGATGACTGGAAGTTTGCAACATTCACTTTCATCTATTTACGTTGCTTTGTTCATGTAATAAACATCCTTCAGGTTTTTTTTTCTGCCTCACGTTAAGACATTTTTGTAATTTGGGTTTGTTTTATAACCGAAAATACATAAATATAATACGTGTATGTGCACATATATGCTATATAAACACACACACACACACACACACACACACACACACACACTTGTTTCTCACATTGACCAAGTTTGAAAGACGTTCGCTTCAGAACAAACGTCGATAAGACTAAGCCGTGCACAGTACTTAAAACCAACATTGTTATCGTTCTTGATGATAGTGATGATGATAATGACAAATAGGATTGATGATCAGGATGATTGTTAAAATGCTGCTGTGTCCGCTGCCGGAAAACGCAAACAGTGGTTATACCCTACCGTTTCTGTCGAGATAATTGAACCAAGCCCTCAAGTCATCCAACCTCACCACAAAATCTCCATTGAGGTCCAATTCAGAGAATACGTGAAATGCTCTCTCACTTCTGAAAACATCAAAACAAGATTCACTATTCTCTTCTACTGCACATTCTCTTATAATTTCATGCATATCCTAACCGGTGCTGGTGTCAGCGCGTGTGGTGCAGTAGCATATAGCTTATTGCAGTGTTGGATGGTGAGTCCGTGTTTCTAGCTGTGAATGGCTAGGACTCATTAACTCATACATCTGTGCCTGTGAGTTTATCATTGACTGAACATTTTGTGTGTTGTGTCCTTCTATATCAATCATAAAACATATTCTTCAACGTGGACGGCATTCTTCGTGGTATTGCCAAGAATTAGTATGACGTTTTAACCTTAGTGTTCTGAAGTTATGAAAATTATATTTCTTGATAAGCTATGCTTTGAATGATGCACAGGATGCATATATTTTAAGTATAACTAAAATTGCTGTGAAACACAGTCATTTTGGTAGGTTCCTTGTCTTGTTCTTTGTTCGTGGTCCCCGAATCGACTTTGTTTTCGCATTAATTTGATTAACTGATCTGTATCACGCATGCGCAATCAGCCGAACGCAGTCGTCAGCTACTAAACCTTTGGTCTGCTCACTACTTCTGTCCAAAATAAAAGCCTACCACAAAGCCTTAACTTTAATCCTTACCCCCAAGTTATCTCAATCAAAGATCCCATGCCATCCCCATAAAACATACGAACAGGAAAGAAAACTTTTGCATTTTCCAAAGAGAAACGAAAACTTCATCAGAAAAATAGCCCGCAGTTCTCGTACAGAAAATTAATCGTTTTATCCAATACTTAAACTAAGTAGGTAATATTATCATCACATTATATCCCTAGCTCAGAAAATTACATAATACATGCAAATGTTCATCTCACGTCGTAGTTAGGTTCACAAAGTCTGGGTATATAGAGTATACAAAGGGCTCAAGTTCCTGCCCAAGTACATCAGAAAGAACACAAAAGAAGGCGACGATCTTGATTACAAAATGTGCAGACATGTCGACGACGTTCTCTGAAATTGAAGGAAAATTGCTGATATATTGTGACTTCAACGTTTCCAGTTTAGCTTGGAAATATAGATTACTCCTTCACAAAATCTACAAACCATAGCTTGGAATCTCAAAATCTTATTTGCCCAGAGATGAATATTTTATTTTGAGTATGATTGCGCTAATAATATCAAGGAAATTTATTATTAGGATTGTTATTATGATACACAAAACATACGTGTAGGAAATACGAAGAACAGAGAAAAACAACACAAGACAGTAGTTAAAGACAAATTTTGTTGTTGTTCTCTTTAGCCTATTTTTAGTCACACATGGAGGCCAGCTTTTGAAATAAAACTGGCAGTCATCTGCAAAGCATTCAGAAGTCCGTACAGCTTGGTGTTGAGGGCCATCGGTGACGGCCAGACCTCCACCTTCAGTTGCTGGAGGAGCCTAAACTCTTGTAGGATAAGCTCTGTGGTTTTTTTCTGCGTCTCCATTGGAGCATATTTGGGATGACACCATGTGGGGCTTGTGGTAAAGGCGGTTCCCTGTCCTGAGGCGGAAAATTATCACCTGGTCTGATCTGGACTCTTTCACGAAGCTGGATCTTTTGAACTTGCCCAAAGATAGTTATGTTTGTCTTGCACTCATTAGACGGCATGTGCTTTGCTTCTTGCGTTACACTCTATTCTCTTGCTATTGAGAAGGATTGCTGTTATCCGCTTCATTTTTCTATTGATGTTGTTTTCATTGCTCCTGTGATTATTAATTATTCTTATCGCTTAAATTAAAACTTTGTCCAAGGTCTGTTGATGTCTTGGCTACTATCATCCAAGCGCTTGATCCATATTCAAGGTGCGGTCTTACAGTTCCTAGATACACAGTTTTCTCATTTGCCCCCACGTCTGTGCCAGGCAGCATTCTCATGATGTTAAGTTTCCTTGGCACTGGCAATATGCTGCTTCCATGTCAGATTGTTGTCAAAGGTCAAACCCACGTACGTCTGTTGATCTTCATATGTTAGTGGTGTATCTCCAAGCATTAATTTTCCAGCTTTGATGAAAAGTGAGAAAGGGGTTTTTGTTGTTGTTGTTGTTGTTGTTGTTGTTGTTGTATTCTCTCTGTCAACTGACACACGCCAGTTGTCTGCCAAGGCTGTGATTGTCCAGAACGAGCTGCATCCTGTACTTTGCCGTTGAGACATGTTCCTCCGAGCACCATAGAACCAGGCCACTTGAATAAAGGCCAGCATGGGTTTCTTTGAGTAGCTGCAGTACAAAGTCGTTGATAAAGAGTATGAACAGGGCTTTAGAGAACTCCTTTCTCTGGAACGCCTTGCAGCAGGAGTACCTTTCAGCTATGGTGTCCGTCCACCAACACTCTGGATCGTCTGTTGTGCAGGTGGGATTCTGTCCACCGATACATATTGCATTTGATGCCGGTTCGTTGGAGTTTCAACAGCAGCCCGCCTTTAGACATCTTGTCGAAAGACTTTTGCATGTCAGTGAAGACTGCCAGGATAATCTTTCTATTCTGAAAGGTAGCCTCAATCATCTTTGTAAGGTGTGTGATTTGGTCTTTTGTGCTTCTGTACTTTCGGAAGCCAGCTTTATGGTCTTGCATACAGCTTGTCAGGATAATGGGACGTTAATTCAGGACTTTCGTCTTGTTCTTCCTTTTTTCAGAATGGGAATCATCATAACCTCTTTTCGACACTGGGGTACTTGGCCTTCTTTCCAACTCAAGTTCAAGATATCTAATAGTTTGCCGAGGGCATCGTTACCAAGGTGTTGTAGCATCTCAATTGTGATGTTGTCTGGGACGGGAGATTTTTACATTTTCAGCTGCTTGATGCGTTCTTCAGTTCCTGCCTAGTAATGTCGTTTGTCGTGGAGTCGTGTGCCTCTTTGTTTGCTGTTTGCTTAATTCCTCCTCTTCTGATTTTCTTATTGCTTTTTGCAGGCTCAATAGAATAGTCGTGTCAGTTTCTCGTGCATATGCTTGGGGAAATGCATTGGCAGCCATTTTCCCAGTTAATTTCCTTTCTTCTTCTTCAAGTGCGATCTTCGGTCTCTTAGCTTCTTCATCATTCAATGCACTAGTTAGTCTTCACAACCTGGTGGCATCTCTCAACGTGCCCAGGTTTGCGGTTTTTTTTTCTCTCCAGCTTCTCCTTTTCAATCTCAATTTAGTTCTCAGGAACTTTTCTTTTTCCTGCAGATGGATGTTGCTTTCTTTGCTAGGGTTGGTCTCCGCCTCATCTCTCCCTTTGCTGAGCTCGCCATAAGCCGTTTGTAGTACATCTGTCCAGTATAATGTGTAGTTCTTTCTTACAATTACATGGGTTTTATTTTGGCTGCCTTGGTATTTACTGTTTTTAAAAGATTTGACAACATTGTTAATATTTCTTTCTTTCTCTGTGTCGCTGTGAGCTCGATGGTGCGCATACTTTAGAGTCCCCATTGTGGTTTCTTGTAATTCCACCTTGCGAACTGGGAGGGGGAGTTTTGGTGCCATACTTCTGAGATGGTAAAAATTATTGGGCGGTGATCACTTCCTCCTAACTGTACTTTCACATTTCTGCTGACCTTCTTAGGTATGTCGTCCATGCAGAATGCGAGGCTTGGTTTTGTTGTTGTGTGCCAGCGTTGGTGGTTGGTGTGTCTATGAGATCGTTGACAAGAATTAACTGTTTCTCATCGTGCCAGGGGTCTATGTTTTCTCCTCGCTTTTTTAGGGTATTATATCCCCAGCAATAAGATTGCCTGTTGAAATTTCCAACGACGAGGAAGCTATTTTCCACGATCTATAAAATATCTAGTGCCAGCATCTTTTATCGCTGGGGCAATAGTAGTTGACCAAAGTGATGATGTTGTTACCTTGACTTCGATGTACTCTGCGTCGCGCATGTGTCTGCTGTTTTCATGGTAATTCCATTTGTTTCGAAGGTCATCACTGCACCTTTCCTCCTGCCTTGTCCGGAAAGCCTTGTACCCTCTGATCTTGGATGGCTTTCTCTCTTTTGATGCAGAAACTACTCTAGTTCAGTTTTCTTATTGGAAACCGCTTCTGCATTGCAGTACATGATGATAATATTAAGGCTATCTTTGGTAGTGCGTTGGCCAGTTGCTCTCCTTTTCTATCCCCTGGCTCCACTGGATGGGTCTAAAAGACCTCATTTCGCTGAGGGTGGACTCCCAGCACTGCACCTGCCTGGTGCCATGGCTTCACAAGGAAAGCGCCATTTCTGTCGATTTTGTCTCCAGGAGTTTCTATCACCACTCTTTATGACGTGGTGGACCTGTCGTTGGAAACATGGGGTATTTCCATGCAGTGCAACCTGTTACCCCGTCCCGTCCTGGTAGGAACACCGCATCTGCTTATTCGTCCATGAAGAACCAGGATTATTTCACAGTTAACCTCCATATCTGGAGGCCATTCTCCTATCCGCTACTTGGAGACGTTGGGGTGGTCGCCCCGCTACCGGATTGAGGATAACCTAGTTTTAGGGTAAAGATAAATAAGGGGATAGAGCAAGGGAGATCTTTATTAACGTGCAAACATCATAAACACAATACCAGTAACCAATAACCATTCAGGCTCCAAGATACTACCGTATAAATAAGTGGAGGGGAACTGCTGAGACGCGAGGAGAACGAACTGAGCGGTATGAACGTTTTATGTTCACGTAGACGCCGTAAACTGCGTAAAGGATTGAGAAATGGAAAACGGTGACACAGACAGACAGACAGACAGACAGACAGACAGACAGACAGAAGGTAGACAAAAGTGGCATTTACAAATGACACGAGATTTAAGAAAATTAAACGCATAGTTATATTTGAACTGGTCTGGTTGACGAGGAAAGGATTTTATGTCTTTAAACAATTCAAATGACGAACGGTGGAGCATTCTATGAATAATGTACGGATCGATGTCTAAGAAGACTTGGACAAAAGGGCAGCAGTGAGGAAATTAGAAGAGAAATTATAGGAATGTTTACATTCGATGTGTCTAAAGGCTGTTGAGAGTAAGTAGAGAAAAAGCGTAACAGAGTTTTATTTTCATGGCTTGAAAACAAACCAGGCAGTAGAGTTAAGAAATTCTGAAGTTCGAAGTTCACATACCACTTGAATGTCAAAAGAGCCAAGAAGACTTGAGCCGTGGTGTTTGCCAGGTACCGGGCAGGACGAAATATATACCTTGACTCGTGGTAACGACATCTATTCATCAAGACTAGCATTGTCTAATGAATCCTTATCATTACAATTTAAAGAAAGCAATACATATTTAGAAAGCTTTAGTTTGGCGACCTGCACCTGAGGTAAGCTTAAAAAAAATTCGAGTAAAAATGCTGCGCCTGTGTTTTATTGCCATCTGACCTCTTTGCGAACCTACAATTGGCCCGGAGTAAATGATGAAATGTGTAAAGGAACTCATTTAACTTGATCTGTTTTGCCACGTGGCTACTTGCAGAACCTACACATTACACCTAAAGGATCGTTATCAAAACGTGAATATCTACAGTAAATTTTAAATGCTACGTCGGTCATTACCACGTATTGCCACGTGACAGCTTCGCGCGCCTACAACTGCACCAAAAAGAAAATAAAAATCATGAATATACGCTATTAAATTTTTACTGTGTGATTAAATTTACGTAGTCACACTGATAACCGGCAAAATGTACCGAAAGCAGTAAAAATCTGTACAATTAATCTCAAGTGCGTTTATTTTTCGTTAGCCTTATGTTGACATTTGACCAATGCGTGAACCTAAATTTTCACGCGATCACACGTCCGATGACAAAAAATTTGTGACATGTGACCGAAGAGTGAACCTACCTTAACACGTGACTCGAGTCTCAAACGAAAACCGTAAAAGCTGCCTCGCTAATGCATCAGAGGTATTGCCAAGTACACGTAGTACATCGCTTAGATTTGCATGATGCTCATTTTGCACATACGAATACATGACGGGACAGACATCATGCTTTCAGATGGCTGCCCGCGACCTATAGGGACATCTGAAAATGTAGCCCTAAATTAAATAAGGTGTCTGAACAACTGAACGGCACAGTATAAACGGCAACATCACAAGGTCGCTCCTTCTGTGAATTTTCGGAGGGAGAAAACACGTATTGTAAGATTGTTTGATTGCTGCAGAGTCACGGAGGAAACATTCCACGTTGTAACCGTAATTACAATATTATTTCTTTCAACAAGAAGGGAAATCACTCTAAATTAATAAGCCTTTGAGGTCAGTATTTCCTTCCCTTGTGCACTAAAATGTAGAAACCAAATTTATAATGACAATATCAATGAACAGTGCTTACTGAACACCGTAAACAAAAAGCTTGGAGGCGGAGCTGTAGTGTTCCAGCTACTTAATGAAGGAGACAGGATGGTGTATAGAGAGGAAAGCAGGAAGAAAGGTAATGAGGAGGACAGTAATGAAAGTGACAGGCAGCTGGTGAAGTAATCCAGGCAGAAGAATGATCATGTCTTACGCGTCAAGAGCACATTCGGACTCCAGTGCTTTGAGCGGGTAGAAGGGGTATAGTGTAACAGAGAGTTGCAGTCATTCAGCCGTTAGAAAAGGAAAGACAAGTACTTGACAACGATGTCAGTACTCAGCGTCGGAAGGAGGAAAAGCGTCGGAGATGAATAAAACATGTTTTCACAAAAGAGATGATGCGGGACTGCACGAGAAGGGTGAAGTCCAGAATGACACCAAGACTCTTAACGATGCACAGAAAATGAATCGTGGTGCCAGACAATTAGCGACTAGAGAGAGAGATAATGGAAAGGCGCTGTCTAGTGACAAAGATCAATGCTTTAGCCTTCCCAAGGCTGAGTTTGAGTTTGTTGTTGTTGTTGTTGTTGTTGTCTTTGAAAGGGAAAGTGCTTCCACCGAAAGGCGATTTCGCACTGTGGAGGGGGGGGCAAGGGGGGAGCAGAGGGGGAAGCTGGAGGTGGTGGTGGTAAGGAAGGGAAGGGACCGGGAGAAGGGTTGTCGTTCTCTTTCGCGCAGGTGTTGTTTACTGGTGTTGGTGCCCTCTGCCATCTGTAGTGCCGTGCTCTTATGTCCTGTAGGCCTGCCAAGCCCGCAGAGGTGGCGTACTCTCCAGGTTGCCGGATCTCTGAGGTTGCCCTATTTCTGTATCCTAGACTTAGCTTGAGGACTTATTCAAGTTGTTTTTATACTGATTTGAAGAATAATGTTATGCTAGCAAGCTCATTTGTTCAGATATATCCTAATCTATGGGTTATTGTTTCAGTTATCAGAGTTTCCCAGGGGGAGGAACTATTTAGGCATACCCTTTTATCTGTTTATATGAGCTTAGCATGAGGGTGGCTTGTCACCATTGTTACTACTAATGACAGTATAGTATGCCACTGCTCTTTTGGTGGGTTAAGACAGTTGTTAATGTTCAGTGCCAGCCCATGTTTATTTAAGACCTGTCTTAATTCTTCTCTTTCTTCTTTGTTTTCATGACACTCCAAAAGCACATGTGGGGTGCTAAGCCTATCCCCACATATGCATGTTATAGGGTCTTTGTATTTAATTAAATATTCTCCACTTAGCCTCATTCTAGTTATCTTAGACTGGCGGGGCCTACTTGAATTAAAAAAAGTAGCGTATTACTGGGTTGGTCATCTACCAGTCTCCTAGTTCCTTTACCTTCAGTTTTATATTTCTCCTGCCATCTTGTTTGTATTGCTGGTTTTATGGCTATTCTTCTCTCAGTTGGTGAAATAGAGATGTTTAGGGTGGTGACTTTAGGACTGCTACTCTGCTTTACAGCCAGTTTCGCTAGTTTGTCAGCTTTCTCGTTTCCTTTAATCCCAATATGGGAGGGGACCCAAAGGAACCTGACGTCTCCGCTTTCCTTGTTAATTTTATTTATGAGGGACAGTATCTCATATACAATGTCTATTCTGTTGGATGATTGGTTTTTAAGTGCCTGGAGTGCTGACAGGGAGTCCGATAGTATAAGGAATTGTCGTTGTTGTTTGAGTTTGTTATTAGTCGTCGGCTTTTTATAGCAGTGGTTGATGGAGTAAAGTTATTAATTTCTGTCAGTAACAGCTTCCACATAGTTGAGTGTCGTCGACAAAGACGAGATAGGAGAGTCATGGCGCTCAGTAATCAGTAAGAGGAAGTGTGTTTTGAAGAGAGGATTCAGGACAGAACCACTGGGGAATACCAAAAAGGAATCGGAAAGGTTGGGAGGAAAGTCGGTGACTACAGTCTGAGACCGTGTCAGGAACGCACGGAAAGTGTGGACAGGTCACACACAACACACACTGACCTCACAGCCTTCTTCACGTGTCCTTTCACACAACAAAATACAAAGACCTGCACATGGGCTCGAACGTTTCTATTAATCGGGTGAACGTAAATATATACTTTACTAAATAACAACAGAAAACTTCAGCACAAATATTCTACACTGAGTTTGCACCGAAACAAATATATCTAAGCAGTTTATATTAAAGTCCTTCAAGTTCTCTCTTCTTCTGTTGTTGGGGGGGGGGGAAAGGGTCGACACGGCAAACAGTTCCACTCTTTCAGTCTTGCTCTCTGGCGTTGATCATACGGACAGCCTACATCCACCAAATAACTCCGACAGTCTTAACGGCAGACAAATGATCAAGTCAATAAAAATTCCACAGTAGGTAAATCCACACAGTTCTACGATCTTCTCAAGAGATCACACAGCAGTTGAGAAAATTAGTAAATCGAGGAACAACACAGTTAATATTTCTCCACACAGTTACTCTTTCTCCATACAGTTAATATTTCTTTACACCGTTAATATGTATCCACACAGTTACTATTTATCCACACAGTTGCTATTTCTTCACACAGTTAATATTAATCCACACAGTTACTATTTATCCACACAGTTGCTATTTCTTCACACAGTTAATATTAATCCACACAGTACTATTAATTCCAACCTCTGTACCAAATTCCTCTTTCTCCCAGACTCTCACGTCTGCTTCTTCTTCCAATTTCTAAACAACGCCCCCTATACACATTCAAACCAGGGGTCATAATCGCTATTCAATCAAGGGCGACAACCTCGTTACTTCGACGTTCAGGGGTGGTAACACATGTTCATAACATTCCTCCCCTCCTACAAAAAAAATGTTCACATTTTCGCCTAACTACAATAGAACTGTTACGTTCTAACGAAAAGATTATCTGACAGCCCTATGGAATTTCTTGATCCATTTCAGCCCTTGATAAGGCATCGGCTAATTTATTAGTGGTCCCCTTAATCGGCTGAATATCAAACTTAAACTCCTGGAGGGCTAAAGCCTACCGCATCACTCTGGCATTCTTATAAGGATTAGATGTGAGGAACGATAGGGGCTTGTGATCAGTATGTAGGGTAAACTGTCTCCCATACAAATATCTAGACAGCTTCAGAACAGACCATACTATGGCCAAACACTCTCTTTCTACTGTGCTGTATCTCTTCTCTCTATCCAGTAATTTTCTACTCACATATATGAAGGGTAAGAAACTGTTCTCAATGTTGTAGGTGAAGAGGGCTGATGGAACTTCTGCACGTCGAGGGTATTGTTTTAGCATGTTTATGTAGTAGGTCTTCTGGTTTAATCATTTCCTTGAATATATCGATTACTTGTTCACTTTTTTTTCACTTCTTAATAGATTTAGACAACTCTTCTGCTGTGGTATCCGGTTCACGACGATAGGCGATCAAAGTGTGTTTAAAGTTTTTTTTTTTACAAGAGCAGATGGTGTTGCTGTTTTTCTTTTCTTGCGAACTCTCGTGATTTTCATCCTTTTGTTCTTGCCTACCAGTTCGAAGCTCAGCAGTAGGTATTGTAACTCCTTGAAAAGTGTTACATTGGAGTCCTCTACAAATGCCTGTTCTTTCTTGGTTGTCCCCAGCCCTGTTATAGGTTCTGTGAAACTCTTCTGATGGATTTCACGATCTTTTGACAAGATGCCAATGACTATCTTCTTCTCTGCTATCTCTTCTACTAACTGGCGTTTCAATCCCAGATATTCCTTTTGAGTTTCTCTCCTATCACCAAGTCTTTGTTCGAGTTCTCTCATTTGCTTTGTCAAACATTCCACGGCTCGGTTAGCCTCCACACTGTTTAATTTCTCGACTTCCAGAGATCCTTTCAGGTCTCTAACACGAAGCTTTAAGCTTTCTGAGTTGAATTTCGTTTCCAGATGAGCTGTTCTTTCTGCCTCGATGTTTCCTTCCAGAGAATTCAATCTTGTGATAGTATTATCAAGATCTTTCCTGAGTCTTTCCTCTCGTTCCTTGAAGGTTCTGATATCTGCTGAGGCTTTCAGTAGGTCATCACACTGATGCTTACGTCTCAACTCCAATTCATGAATCTTTTCTTTCAACTCACCAATGATCAACTTCTGTTGTTGGCACAGTACAGCTAATCGATCTCTTTTCTTTTGGTTAACATCCATCTCGGCCTTGAGTTGAGCAATTTCTCTGTCCCTGATCTCTAACTGCAGTCTACACTCACGACCTTCTGCATCTTCTGTTATGGTCTCTAGTGAGGAATCGCTTTGCTGTAATTCCATTCGGTTGTTCTTCTTTATATTCCATTGAACTGGTGGTAGAGTTATGGGTTGAGGTCCCTGCATCTGGCGTTGGAATTGCGCGCGTGTGGTAACCGCTGCTGTTGGTTCTGACTCTTTCTCTTGTACATCAAATACCACCCGTTTTGTACCTCTCGTGTTTCCAATGATTAGATCGACAACTGGATTTTCGATGACACAACATTTCAGGTGTCCGTTGAAGAAAGGTGTCTCTACTGGAACACGTGCTAGAGGGAAGGTTTCAACGTTTCCACCAAAGGTAATACAAGATTGTTTCCCGTTCAGTCGGTCTTGAGGTTGAACCAAGGAGGCTCGTATACCGGAGATGGTTGCACCTGAGTCGCGTAGCACCTTAACTTGCTGTCCCCTAATCCGTCCTGGATACAGATGTATCTTACCCAGCTCCTTCTCATCGGTGATTGAACACATAATAGCAACATTGGCTGGGGTTGGGTTGCTCTCATTTTTCCAATTTCCATTTATGTTATCTTGGGGTCTATAGCTTGGACAAACTTTGGCTATATGTCCAAGTCCTCCACAGTTGAAGCAACGTCGTGGTGGTTTCCAACGATCAGGATGACAAGGGCTGTTTCGATCATATATGGTCGTTGGTGCTTCCTTCGGAACTGTTCTTATTGGTGGGGAGTGGGGTGGAGTCCTCCATGATTCATTCCTTCTGTAGGGAGGAGTATTTCGTTGTCTTGAAGATCGAGGAGAAGTAAATTGGTGTCTGTCCTGCTTTGGGCGAGCTGGCGGTGAAGAAGGAGGAGTGGCTTGTCCCACATTTGCGAACATGATAGTTTCTGTTCGTCTTGCCGGAGATTTCTGGGGGTGTGCTTGGCGATAACGTTCAGCACTGTCAATCATTTCATTAGCGTTCTGAAAATCTCTTTCTCTCAGAAATACGGCTAAATCTCTAGATACACTTTGCAGTATTTGTTCTCTGACTAGCAGATCATGCAATCCTTCATAAGTTTTTTGGACTTTGGATAAGTCGATCCACCTGTTGAACAATCCGATTAGTCTGGCTTGAAAAGAATGCATTGACTCTTGAGATTGGGGTTTCACCGATCTAAATTTTTCTCTGTAACCTTCGGCGGTGCACTGAAACTTGAGTAATAGTTCTCTTTTGAGCACATCATAATCCACGGGGCCCTGTACACATAGGTTATCATATAGCTGGAGGGCTTCTCCGTGAAAAGAAGTGGCGATTTGTAATGGCCAGATATCTCTGGTCCATTTAAGGGACTGCGCCTGAGCCTCAAATCGATTCAAAAATGCGTTGATATCGTCTTCGTCCTCTTTGAAGGCGGGGAGTTTATGTGTGAGTCCTTTTGGGGTTTGGTTCCCATTACTCCTCGTCGCGCTGGAATCGGTCTCTCTCTCTAAACGTAGTTTCTCTAATTCGAACTGACGCTCGGCCTCTCTTTCTCTTGCGGCCCTTTCAGCTTCTTTTTCTTTATCTATCCTGTCAGCTTCTTTTTCTTTCTCTCTGGCTAATCTTTCTGCTTCTTTCTCTCTGGCTAATCTTTCTGCTTCTTTCTCTCTGGCTAATCTTTCTGTATATCTGTCCTGCCTTTCAATGCACTGAAATACATACTTTGTAAGGGCTTCTTCTTTCAATCCCAACAGTTGTCCTTCTTTCATAAAGTCGGCTACCTCCCTAACGGATTCAGCCATGGTTAACACCTCTCCAACACAATTACTCTACTATGTTTACAAAAAGGGAGCACCCTACTATCAAAGCTTCTAATAAGGCAGAAAATACAACCAGAATTGCAATAAGTCTAAGCTACTGGCATGTCAACATCAATCAGGCAAAAAAAATTATCTTCAAGGAATGCAACTGGGTTACAAAATAACATCAATAGCAGTCTTAACTTGTTCAAAACTAGTCACTCAGATTTCTAGATCTATTAACAATCCTAAAGTACCGTACGAGTACATCAAAATAATCCAAGGGCGACAACTTATTCAAACATCCAATGACTTCACATAAATTAATAAGTGAACACGCAAGGCCCAGAATTATTTTTTTTTTATAAAAATAAAACAAGACAGATAACTACAGGATAGAGAACATCCACTCTCACTTTCGGTTTCTGCATACACTTTCACACAGAATAGTGAGCTTGGAAAATAAAGACGAGAGGCAAAGTAGAAACAGAGGCTAATTCCTTACTACGGGTAGAACTTTACACACCCGTAGACCCGTGAAGCTGGAGACGGGGAAACTGCACCACGCCCAACATGTAACACTTAAACACTGAGCAAATATAAATAAGTACAACCGCTTTGCAAAATTCTCAAAGATAAATAATTAACTGCCAACCTTCTACCACTAAGTCCCAGGGGAATCACAAACACTGAATCGAAGACACACTTTCACCCGACTCTGTACCAAACGAAACAAACCCACGACAGGTCACGTCGGGGTCACCAATGTCAGGAACGCACGGAAAGTGTGGACATGTCACACACAACACACACTGACCTCACAGCCTTCTTCACGTGTCCTTTCACACAACAAAATACAAAGACCTGCACATGGGCTCGAACGTTTCTATTAATCGGGTGAACGTAAATATATACTTTACTAAATAACAACAGAAAACTTCAGCACAAATATTCTACACTGAGTTTGCACCGAAACAAATATATCTAAGCAGTTTATATTAAAGTCCTTCAAGTTCTCTCTTCTTCTGTTGTTGGGGGGGGGGGAAAGGGTCGACACGGCAAACAGTTCCACTCTTTCAGTCTTGCTCTCTGGCGTTGATCATACGGACAGCCTACATCCACCAAATAACTCCGACAGTCTTAACGGCAGACAAATGATCAAGTCAATAAAAATTCCACAGTAGGTAAATCCACACAGTTCTACGATCTTCTCAAGAGATCACACAGCAGTTGAGAAAATTAGTAAATCGAGGAACAACACAGTTAATATTTCTCCACACAGTTACTCTTTCTCCATACAGTTAATATTTCTTTACACCGTTAATATGTATCCACACAGTTACTATTTATCCACACAGTTGCTATTTCTTCACACAGTTAATATTAATCCACACAGTTACTATTTATCCACACAGTTGCTATTTCTTCACACAGTTAATATTAATCCACACAGTACTATTAATTCCAACCTCTGTACCAAATTCCTCTTTCTCCCAGACTCTCACGTCTGCTTCTTCTTCCAATTTCTAAACAACGCCCCCTATACACATTCAAACCAGGGGTCATAATCGCTATTCAATCAAGGGCGACAACCTCGTTACTTCGACGTTCAGGGGTGGTAACACATGTTCATAACAGACCGGTTACAGAGGTAGCTCTGGGTTGATCCTGATGTTTTTGTCCCGTGAAAAGTGGGTGTCATATTTCAGTTTTCATCTTGGCTGGTGTAAGACTGTTCTCAGTTCTGTTGTCTCTCTGGTTTTGATCAGTTTGTGTGCTCTTGCGTGTTTGTGTATTCGTATATTCTCAAGGACTGTGAGTCTTTCTCTAAGGATCAGTTCCTTATTTCGTGTTATTTTGTGAATTTTTGACCCGACAAAGGGTATTCTTGTCAAGCCTGTCGACTTGTGTAAAAATGCTTGGAGAAGAGATCAGTCACACCCTGGCCACATCTAACGCGGGCTTTCACTACCTTATAAAACTTTGTATTGCAGCTAGCATCTCTCCTCCAGAGTAAATTTACTTTTTCTAATAACATACCGTAGTTTTGGAACAGATAAAAGATCGAAAGCATTACTCAAGTCGATGACGTGCGAGGTAGTGTTGCGCCATAGCTAACAGTAAAAATGTGGTCTACTGTTTCGTGGTCTTTTCTTAATCCTGCTTGCGTCTCATGTAATATATTTTTGTCATCGACCCAATCACACAAGTCCTTGTTTAGGATAAAACGATATACTTTACTGTAAACGCAATACAGTTCAGTGAAGAGTGGCTATCCTGGGTTCAACTCTCGTCTCGGGCACGCTGTTCTTTCTCTGCATGTGGCATCTGTTTACAGGGCTAGCTGTCTTGCTGTGATTTAGTCTTAGTTGCTGTCTCGGCATAAAACACAAATCACCCCCTTCGAAAATCTTTCTTTTTTACGTTTCTGTCAATTACAATAGCTTTGTTACAGTGGATTTCCGAAGTTTCTGAAAATGAGTTGGCAGGGCAGTGTATCTGATTTCGGAGACTATCTTGATAATACCATCTTAACGTCATCAGACCTAAGGGATTAGCAATTCGATGAGACCAAGACACAGTTGAATACCGTGCCTGCCTTCTGAAGACAATTTATCTGCTATTTTATTCATGATGATCGAGGATAATGTTGGGCTAGCTACAGGTCGTTGTTGGAGACCACGAGACTGAAAAGATTTTGTCAGTTTCGTTTTTGTCTAAATACAGGGGTTTATGGAGTCATACATTGTTGCTCTTGGTTATCACGTATTGGCTTCTTAAGTGTTGTATTTTTAATATTAATAATAATTATTAGTATTATTATTATTATCTTTTTCAATACGAAATATTGTGAAAGCTTGGTTTTAGCGATATTTATTGTATGGTTCTCTCGTCAAACGATTTCATCACTTGTGCAATAAACAGAGAAGAACACCGTCGTATTCTTTTTATTATTGTTAGCATTCATTTAAGAACACAACGGAAAACTTCCGTAATTCTTTTCACGGTTTTTGAAGGGAGGATGTGTCATCTTTTCACTGTTTTACTTCACCAGTCAGTAGAATGTGAAGTTATAGTTGTATCGTCCAGCGTTGAACACCAGTGGACATGATCTCAGAAATATTGTGCGAATAACCTGAAAAACCAAATCCCATTTACATTAGATTTAGCATAAATTCCCATGATTGACATAAGATGCAAATTATGTCTGTCTTATGTTAATAAAGGTTTCTTTGATTTAGTTTACATCACTCAAAACTAATATGACACTGGGGATTGATGTTTTATTTAAACACTCTTGATATAAACTGCGGTTATCAAGAAAAGCAACGACCGTAGATATTACCCTATTAAAACTTTCCACCATTTCTGGGTTCTGGATCTCACCGTCATCTGGAATAAAATACTCCTTTAATGTTTGTGTACCATACTGTTTACTAAACAAATAAATAATGTGTACTTTTTATTTCTTAGCAGCTTAGATAAATCGACACACTTGACTAGCAGGAAAACATATCGTTTCTATGCAAAATGTCAGTTTAAAGAAATCTAGCAATTTGTTCTTTCCCTGCAGTTGACAAAATTTACTGTAATAGCTAAGGTGCTCACCGTTTTCATCCACGAGGTTGAAAAGGGTAGAAAAATCCGAGTAACGTATGTTGTTTCTTTCTCCATCTATCGCGTCCAGGTACGCATACAGACCGCGAGCCCAAACTTCTACGTCGTAATGGAATCGCGTACTCTTGCGGCGTAATTTGTTTATCACCTGAAAAAGCATTTCAAACTACACGATTTTTAAATGTTTGAGTCATTTCTCACTACAATTGTAACCCAATCATCTGGGATGATTGCAACCGTCCAGTTCATCGATTTACAGTGCTTTGTTCATGTTATAAACATCTTTCAGGTTTCTTTTCTGCCTCCCGTTTAGACGTTTTATGAAGTATATTTTCTTTTATAACAATATATATATATATACGTATATAAGTCGATAAGACTAAGCCGTGCACAGAACTAAAACCAACATTGTTGTCGTTCTTGATGATAGTGATGATGATGATGACAAATAGGATTGATGATCAGGATGATTGTTAGAATGCTGTCCCCTTCCGTAAAACGCAAACAGTGGCACCAGGGCTCCACGACGACAGTTGGCAATCCTGAAGGTCCGTTGTCAATAACTGGTCCTCGCGTCATGCTGGGAAGATGGGACAGTTCTGTACAAAAGTGTTATTCTCTAGCCATCAGGCGAGCCTGTCAATAAGGTCTATGGGCAAGAGGCGTCACTAACAGTTCCACCGCTCAGCGGGTTACACTTGGCTCGTTCAAGACTCTTCTGTCCGTCTACCTATCATAGTACTTCTCTAACGGTCGTTACACGGTCTTTAATTAATTAAGTGGTCTCTGGCTTGTGAACATGTTGAAAATTCCAAGCTGTACCCTAATTGATTGCATCACTTGAGCAAAATTAGTAGTGGTGGTGGTACCCTACCGTTTTTGTCCAAAGCACGATACCAAGCCATCAGGTCATTGTCCCTCAACACATGATCTTCTCCAATGAGGTCCAAGTTATTCAATAACCGATATGCTCTCCGAATTCTGAAAACATCAAAACGAGATTCACTATTCTCTTCTACTACACATTCTCTTCATGCATATCCTGCTCTACCATGAAGGCTGTCGAAACCTTTACGAAAATGTTTTTCTAACCGGTGCTGGTGTCAGCGCGTGTGGTGCATTAGCTTGTAGCTTATTGCGGTGCTCGATAACGAGCCCGTGTTTCTAAATGTGAATGGCTAGGACTCGTTAACTCATACATGTGTGCCTATGAGTTTATCGTTGACTGAACATTTTGTGTGTTGTGTCCTGCTATATCGATCATAAAACATATTTTTCAACGTGGCCGGCAGTCTTCGTGGTGTTGTCACTGTTAGCTATGACGTTTTAACCTCAGTGTTCTGAATTTATGAAAATTATATTTCTTGATAACAAATGTTTTGCAAACAAATTGCATTTGCCAAAAAGAAACGAAAACTTTATCAGAAAAATAGCTTAATCAGAAAATTCCTCATTTTATCCACTATTTTCTGTTATCTTCGACTATGTAGGTAATATAATAACCTCGAATTATATTCCTAGCTCAGAAAACTACACAATACATGCAACTGTTCATCTCACGTCGTGTTTTGGTCCACAAATTCACTGTATAACGAGTATACAGAGCGTCGGAGAACTTGCCCCTGTCCAATTGAATCAGAAAGAACACAAAAGAAGGCGACGATCTTGATGACCAAATGGGCAGACATGTCGACGATGTTCTCTGAAATTGAAGGAAAATTTCTGATACATTGGGACTTCAACGTTGCATTATTGTTTTCATTTTAGCTTGGAAATATAGATTATTCTTGTATAAAATCTACTAACCTTAGCTTGGAATCTCAGAATCTCTTTGTCCTAGTGACGAATTTTTTTTAATTCGATTATGATTCCATTAATAATATTAAGGTAATTTATTGTTAGGATTGTTATTATGATTGTCTTTACCCTATGATTTTCTTAAACATGCGTGTAAGAAATACGAAGAACAGAGAAAACCAACACAAGACAGTAGTTAAAGACAATAATTTTGTTGTTCTCGTTCGCCTATTTTTGTCATACATGGAGGCCAGCATTCGAGATAAAACTGGCAGTCATCTGTAAAGCATCCAGAAGTCCGTACAGCTTGATGTCGAGGGCCCTCGGTGACCACCAGACCTACACGCCCAGTTGCTGGAAGACATGCTCCGTGGTTGCTTTTTTTTTGCCTCTCTATAAGCGCACATTTGGGACGACACCATGTTGAGCTTGCGGTAAAGGCGGTGCTTTAGTCCGTTGTGCCCTGTCCTGAGGCGGAAAATTATCACCTTGTCTGATCTGGACTCTTTCACGAAGCTTGATCTTTTCAGCCTGCCCGAAGAGAGTAATTTTTGTCTGGCACTCATTAGATGGCCTGTGCTGTGCTTCTTCTTGGTGGCTTGTATAAATGCGTTGCAATATATTCTCTTGCTAAGGGGAGGAATTGCTGCTATCCGATTCATTTTTTCTATTGGTGTTGTTTTCATGGCTACTGTGATTGTTAATTATCCTTATTGCTTAATTCTTAACTTCGTCCACGATCTGTTGATGTGTAGTACCTTCTGGCTATGGTGTCTATCCACCAGCACCCTGGATCGTCTATTGTGCAGGTAGGATTCAGTCTACCGATACGTATTTCCTTTGATGCCGCTTCGTTGGAGTTTCAACAGCAGTCCGTCTTTACACACCTTGTCGAATGCCTTCTGCATCTCAAGGAAGACTGCCAGGGTAATCTTTCTGTTCTGAAAGGCATCCACAATCACCTGTGTAAGATGTGTGATTTGGTCATTTGTGCTTCTGTACTCGCCAAGTCAGTATCTTTCCTTTCTTCTTCAAGTGTGATCGTCTTAGTTTCTTCATCATTCAATACTCTAGTTAGTCTCCACAGCCTGTTGGTGTCTCTCGCCATACCAAGATTTGCAGTTTTTTTTTCTTTCCAGCGTCTTCTTTTCAGTTTCAGCTTAGTTCTTGGGAACTTTCTTTCTTTGTCTGCAGCTTGATGTTGGTTTCTTGACTACGGTTTGTCTCCGCCTCATCGTTCCCTTTGGTGAGCTCGTCATCAGCCGTTTCTAGTTCACTTGTCCAGCATGGTGTTTAGTTTAGTAGTTGACCACAGTGATGACTTTGTCAATGTTACCTTGACTTCGATGTACTCTGCGTCGCTCATGTGTCTGCTGTTTTTATTGTAATTCAGTTTGTTTCTAAGGTGATCACTGCACATTTCCTCCTGTCTTGTCTGACTTCGGAAAACCTGGTACCCTCTGATCTTGAATGGCTTTCCCTCTCACAGATGTGTTTCTTGGATGCAGCAGATACTGATACTCTTTTGGTGCAGATACTGCTCTAGCTCCGTTTTCGTACTGGAAACTCCATCTGCAATTCAGTATATGATGGTAATATTGAGGCTATCTCTGGTGGTTAGTTGGCCAGTTACTCTCCTTCCCCATCCCCTAGCTCCACCGGATGGGTTGAAGGGACCTCCAGTCGCTGTGGGTGGACTCCCTTGGGGCACGGAGCCCGGCACTGCACCTGCCTGGTGCTATGGCTTCACAGGGAGAGCGCCATTTCTGTCTATTCTGTCTCCAATAGTTAAAGAGCCGCGTTATAAACTATTGGAGGACGTGGATGACCTGTCGTTAGACACATAGGGTATTTACATGCAGTGCGACCTGCTACCCCATACCGTCCTGGTAGGAACAGCGCCAGTTGGTCCACGACTGCTTATTCGTCCAGGAAGAACCAGGCTTACTTCGCAGTTAACCTCCATATGTGGAGGCTATTCTCCTATCCGCTACCTGGAAAGGTTGGGTGTGGTCGCCCCGCTACCGGATTGAGGATAACCTTTTCATAGGGTAAAGACAAATGAGGCGGGAGAGAAAGAGTATTTATAATAACGTACAAACATCATAAACACAATACCAGTAAGCAATAACCATTCAGGTTCCAATACCAAATCAGTATTTAGGTATTACCACGGTATAAATAAGTGGAGGGGAACAGCTGAGACGTGAGGAGGACGCACACCGTAAAGTGTTGAGGAAGGGAAACAGTGAGAAACAGAGAGAAAAAGAAGTTGGACAAAAATGGAATTTACAAATGACATCAGATTAGAACAGGCTGGATTAGAACAGGTCTGGTTGACTAAGATGGGAGTTTATGTCTTGCAAAAAACACAACTGACAAATGGTGGAGCATTCTATAATTAATGTACGGAACGATATATAAAAATTTCGACAAAAAGGTAGCAGTGAGGAAATTAGAAGAGAAATTATAGGAATGTTTACATTCAATGTGTTTAAAGGCTGTTGAGAGTAAGGAGACAAAAAGTGTAACAGAGTTTTATTTCAATGACTTGAAAACAAACCAGGCAGGAGAATGAGGAAATTCTGAAGTTCGAAGTTCACGTACCACTTGAATGTCAAAAGAGCCAAGAAGACTTGAGCCGTGGTGTTTGCCATGTACCTGGCAGGACGAAATATATACCTTGACTCGTGGTAACGACATCTATTCATCAAGAATAGCATTGTCTAATGAATGCTTATCATTACAATTTAAAGAAAGCAATAAATCTGTAGGAAGTTTTAGTTTTACAACTTGCACCTGAGGTGAGTTTTAAAAAATACTTATAGTACAAATGCTGCAGTCACTAATAAAAATGCTCCTTTGTTTTATTGCCATCTGACCGCTTTGCGAACCTACAATTGGCCCGGAGTAAATGATGAAATGTGTAAAGGAACTCATTTAACTTGATCTGTTTTGCCACGTGGCTACTTGGAGAACCTACACATTACACCTAAAGGATCGTTATCAAAACGTGAATATCTACAGTAAATTTTAAATGCTATTTCGGTCATTACCATGTATTGCCATGTGACAGCTTCGCGCGCCTACAACTGCACCGGAATAGAAAATAAAAATCATGAATATACGCTATTAAATTTTTACTGTGTGATCAAATTTACGTAGTCACACTGATAACCGGCAAAATGTACCGAAAGCAGTAAAAATCTGTACAATTAATCTCAAGTGCGTTTATTGTTCTTTAGCCTTATGTTGACATTTGACCAATGCATGAACCTAAATTTTCACGCGATCACACGTCCGATGACCAAAAAAAAAAAAAAAAAAAAAAGTGACGTGACCGGAGCGTGAACCTACCTTTACACGTGACTCGAGTCTCAAACGAAAACCGTAAAAGCTGCCTCGCTAATTCGTCAGAGGTATTGCCAAGTACACGTAGTACATCGCTTAGATTTGCATGATGCTCATTTTGCACATACGAATACATGACGGGACAGACATCATGCTTTCAGATGGCTGCCCGCAACCTATATATGGACATCTGAAAATGAAGGCCGAATTAAGGTGTCTTCAACTACGACGACAACTGAACGGCAACGTATAAACGGCAACATCACAAGGTCGCTCCTTCTGTGAATTTTCGGAGGGAGAAAACACGTATTGTAAGATTGTTTGATTGCTCCAGAGTCACGGAGGAAACATTCCGCGTTGTAACCGTACTTACAGTTTTATTTCTTCAACAAGAAGGGAAATCACTCTAAATTAATAAGCCTTTGAGGGCAGTATTTCTTTCCCTTGTACACTAAAACAAAATTTATGATGACAATATCAACAAACAGTTTTTATTAGTTCCTTTAACTACCGTGTTTCCTTGAAAATAAGACCGGGTCTTATATTACTTTTTTCAACAAAAGAGGTATTAGGGCTTATTTTTAGGGGATATCTTATTTTTTTCAAGCGCGCAGACTATACCTTTATTCTAAGACAGTCACGTCATCGTCTTTTGGAACATCATCATAACTCATGAAGTTATTTATTTATATATTATTATCATTACTTTATAATTCAATGGTGTCGGTTACTTAAACCCCAGACATTTAGTCCCCGACACTTAATCCCCTAGACTTTTAATCCCCAGACACTTAATCCTCAAAAATGCCTCCAAATCGCGACACAACACTCAAAATGGCTCCAAACTAAAGAGAAATGACCTTTTAATAAAACAAATTTTCTGATTGGTTGCGGAGTAAGCTGGTAATGCTCCGAAACTGGCCCTGCGAAGTCAGGGGCCAGTTGCACAACACATTTCTAATTTTAAACACTTTTAGGTCTTAAATCTTTTTAGATAATTCGTTTAAAGTGCACACCACAATTTTAGAATTTTTAGAACTAAATCTGCTTTAAGTAAGATAAAGTTGTTTAAGTCTGACTTTCCGTCCTGTCAGTACAATTTTTTGTATGTTCTTGTGCAATGTATCTAAATGGCAGAGAAGAGATTTTGCTTCTTTAGAACAGTTGTAAGCGTTAGAAACGTGTTGTGCAACTGGCCCCAGAGCGTTAATGCCTCTACTGAGTACTGAGTTGGAACAATTTTCGTGTCGTATTGTTGAAAAACATTGAATTTAATAGCTCACATGAACTTTTACTAATGTTATAGATGTTGAAATGACGTTGAAGTTAAGAATTATTTAATTGTCAAACTTATTGTGATGTTTATATGAAAATAATTATTTGAATTTGAATTAAATTTTTCACTGACCATAATTTTTATTGTTGAAATTTCATTTTTAGGAGTAATTTTATTTCAACGGACGAGCGAAATCCGTCCGTCTGATTGACGATCCTATCTAGGACATAAATTTAGGGTAGGGCTTGTATCACAAACATCCTGAAAAATCAGTCTAGGACTTACTTTCGGGTTAGGTCTTATTTTAGGGTAAGCTTGGTGCATAGAATATATAAAAAATAAGTACAATTCACCAAAATTTAAGAATATCTATTTCTCGAGAAAACTGAATTCATAAATTCTCAAGGTGAACAAAATGATAAACATTTTTATTTGCTCATCATGACTTCATTGCTAATGATGCGTTTAATTTGCTTGTTATTTATGTGGTTGTAAGCAACTTCATTCCACGGACTTAACACTCCAGTACTGTAGACTAATATCTGAAGTTGTTCGTGTGTCTGAATGGTGGCACTTTTACAGCGAATCTTTACTTTCATTAGTCTCTTAACGTAGGAGTCTAAATGCTTCCCACGACCATAACTACACCATCCACACAATACAGTCGACACAGCAGGTGACAGACAAGTCTTCTAACGGTTCATAACGGAGGCGTTGACCTGCTGTTAGTTGATATTGTGATGGATTGAAAGTCCGTGAGGTACCTACCAAAGAGAGCTATAACGAGACGTTTTGCGGAAAAACTTTTATTTATTTAGACGGAGTAAGAAGCTAGGGTGTCAAATAACTGCCGAAAAGCTAACACGAAACGCACAGCTGATGCCAGAGATTGTTTGGTCACGGTGGGAAAAGCATTTGATTGAACATACTTCTGTAGTATTTCTTTACATCTTCCTTTATTGTAAAATAGTTCACTCAGCGGCCAACACGTGGCTAAAGACTAAAATCAAACAAAAATTGGACTGCCTGTGTTGAGCCATTTTAAGATATTATCATTCGGCCAACATCAGATCAAATACAGTGTTAATGTTCACGCAGGAGTCACACTTTAGAAGCGTGTACAATCCCAGCCTCCCTGGTCCTGCTGTCCTCTAAGTCACTACACTATCCGCCTTTCCGTAAATAGGTGGGTATCTCTAATGACAATTTTGTCAGCAATTGATAATCTTTAATTTGCCATCAGACACCTAATGAGGTCGCGGTACTCACCCTACGTGATAACATAGGTTCACTCAGTGATCAGCAAGTGGCTAAAGATAAACGCAAATTTAAAATAACTTCCTATGGTCAAATACATTAAGAGATTATTTTCTGACATCTGCTCAGATACAATATGAAGGTTCACGCGGTGGTCACGTGGCTATAAAAATTAATCAAACTAAAAATTAGGTACCTGTATTCAACCAGTTTGAGATATTATCATTCGGACAACATTAGGTCAAGTATAGGATTAATGTTCATGCAGCGGTAACACGTCAACACATGGCTACAGAAAAAACAGCATTTCAAGTAGTGTAAGTCCAGTCGCAAAGAGATATTATCCTTTTGACAAATGAACTCAGGGACAATTTGTAGGTTCATGCAGCGGTCGCGTGTAAACGCGTGGCAAAGTACTACCATGTTTCTAAAATGACTTTTTAAAAAACTACCTGCTTTCAACTAAGGTTTCTTTCTGAAGATACGTTCAGCACAGATGCAATCTGTCATCGCGTTCGTGAAGAATAACCGTTATAAACATTTAAATTCTACTTTACACTTCACTGAAAGATTTGTCACTTGGTAGAACCCATTTATGACAAATCTATTTATCACTAGGTAACGTGACAGCCAAACTGAGAAACTAGCTTGGAAACTTTGTCAGAGCCTCCAAAAGGGTGAAGGTAGTCCCGTGACTCTATAGTTGTATTGCAATGACGTGTTATAACACTCAGCTATTTCGGGGCCAGTTGTCGCCCCCCAGCTACCTTATCTTCCTCAACCCTCTACGGTAGTTGTGGGAAACGTCATTTAATCCGGCCCGCCAAGGCAACCACACATTTTAGTAAATCTTTAAGTTTTGTAATAGCAATATAAGTGAATATTAAATCAATAATAATAACGTAAATTATTAATTTCGGCTGTTGATACGCATAGCGTTCTTCATCAAATAAAAGATGATCTTGGAAATGATCCCGTTTAGGCCTACATAATGTTCAGGTGAATGATGTTATAAATATCAAAATGTCCTTGAAAGTTCCTCACCCCAGCTCTACGAAGTGAGGTACCCCCTCGAAAACTGGGGAAATACGCTGCCTCCTACGTACATCTCGTGTGCGCGATTTGGGTTCGGGAACCATTACTAGACTATCTACCCGCTCCCTCTTGTGTGCACGCTTCGGTCACATTGTATGGTGAGCATTAAAAAAACCAAAGTCATTCAAATATAAGTACTTAAAGTAGTCTCCATACAACATATACAGATCCCCTGCAGTCCCCTGCATTTAGACAAAATTGTACAATTATACCCTTCGGCCCTTTCTAGCGGGTTAATTTTCTTCTTTTCCTCTTCGCTGAATCGAATGCTCTTCCCATCTTGGGCACATATACCATAAGGCAAAACCTCATCCACCCTGCTAATTTCCTGTATTTATCTAGCATGGTTTGACTATAAAGTCATGCTGTCCAGGTTTTTACTGATGCTGAATATCTACAAGACACTTTGAACTAAACAAAGGTTTACTGGGTTACTTATGGATGAAGATTTACAATAAATACCACAAAGCTACGCGAAGTTTTGTAGAAACCTGAAAGTGTAATGTTTCGATGAAGTAGTCTGTGATCAATGGCAGATATCTGAGACAAGCTTTATTCCCGATTCGCTTATATAGCCTGATATACAGTGTATAAGTAACATCATTCCTTTTTTTGGACTGCCAGTCGCACGCATTACCAGCATAAGAAGGTGTAAACATGAACCTGCATTTCCACGCCACAGGGTGCAATAGAGAGTAAGTGGGACTGTGAAGGCGGGTCACGGTGTAACACATTTCGCTCAAGCTTCTGACCGTCTTGAATATGTAATCACACTACTTGAATGTTTTCGTGTCTGACGTTAATTAAGGCTATCGTAAATTTGGCATGCTTGTACTTGAATTAAAATAAAACAGGTTCGAAAAAAAATTTGTTTGCTAAAAAGATATTTCTTGTTGGGGCTCATTTCAAGTTGCAGGGTCACTGAGAGGCGCAAGTTTCCTTAGAGGTAATGCTATGTCAGTGTTCTGTTGTACTTCTTCTGTTAACTGGTTCATATGACATACCTTTGTCGGCTGTATATTTGGATATTTATGTGTCACTATAAATGAATTGTATACTGTACTGTGTTCTGCATCTGGCGGCGTACCATGGGACTCTCTTGTATGAGGGGAAAATTGCGTTGCCACATCATCATTGATGTTAAGAGTAGTTTTTGATGTTAAACTATTCAAAGGTCAACATGAATGTTTCGCGTTTGTGCATATATAACTGCAAATTGATAATGCAAATTTCCCTTAAAATGTAAAGGCGATCATGCAGGACACATGGAAGAAAATCCGAGGGTTTGGCGCCTCGCGCAGTAAGACGGGATCTTGGAGGGGGGGGGGGTAGTCTACTTTCATCGCGAGCGCGGTGACTGGCAGTTAATTTTAATTCACAGATTAATATGAGCCTTATCAGATACTTTGTGAAACAACCATCTAATCCTGTAAAAGGATAACTACTTACCAACTACAAGACGGTGTGTGTCATCGTCCGGCAGGAGAGTGACGTGTTGTTAACAGCTAATTAATAAAATAAAATCAGTAATAGCAGCCTGTACTAACAGTCAATTAAAAAGTAAATAACAGGTCAGTGACATCGCTAACCCCAAGTTTACCACATTCGTAGCAATTTATTAATATAATACACTATATGTATGGAAAGATCTTAACTAAAGGGAAGAATTTTAAAGACATAATTTTTACTGAAATCCAACGCTAAAGAACACACAATTTTTAAATAGATATAAATACAAAGTTGACAGTATATCCATTCAGTAATAAGTACCATTTAAAATCAAATGGTATCGAAGAAAAAAGAGTATTTAAATATAAAACCATTATTGTAATAAACATGTATAGGAAAAACAGATACAAACGATCGCTATGAAACGACAGAAAAAGAACACAGTGTAATGAGAAGATGAAATAAATATAATCGAATTAAAACGGCTTATACAGTGCCTATGAAACTAAAATTTAAAATAACTAAAGCCTAAAATAAAATTGTAAGCCTATACTGTATAAATAGCTGCTATTTGTTTTCAAAGCCCGTATGTGAAGTTAGCTAAAACATTGCATGCTTTAAATTACTTGTAAAGATTAGCCCTTACTTGTAAAGATTAGTCGTCTAATGGAGGTGCCTTTTGTTATTTGAAAGTTTGTGATAGTTTAAACTGAAATTTTTGCAAATTTAATACTCGATATATTCGACTGCGAGAAAACAAAATAAACTGACAATAACGATGAATTACCTCAGAAATTCTGGTTACACAGCATTTGCACCTCTGTCAATACTTTTTCTCGTTGCAGTTGCATTCTGGTCTTCCAGAGGTCCCCTGCAGTGGACGAGATGCATTTTGACGAAATTGTACAAGTGATTAACCCCTTTGGCCCTTACCAGAAGCGGGTGTATTTTCTCCTTTGTCTCCTTGCAGTTCCAGATGCTCTCCCCACCTTGGGAACTGTCTTCTTGTTCGCCACACCAGATCATAGGTACTGGGGAGTAAGGACTCATCTACCTTGATTATTTTCTGCATTTTTTCTATCTTTGGATAATTTCATGCTGCTTCACAAGGTTATCTGATATTTTTGTCGAGCGTTCTGCCCACGGCACTATATACATTAAGAAGCTTTGCATCAGATTCGTGTGGTTTCTATGAACGTTGCAATGATTCTAGTCTCTGGGTCTTTGTCATGCTCCACGTGGACTTTTTTTTGACGCGACGTTCACATGTTACACTAGAGATATTACACCTGCAATCACAACCGCTAGCATTTTCGGGAATATTTGTGCACGTTTCAGGCGGCAAAAAGTCATGGACTCGCTGAACGGTTGCCACTGTGTTTGTACTTTTTTTGCACTTGAGTGCTTTCTTTTACTGCTTTAGTTTTATTCTGTTTTGACTTGAGAGCTGAGGAGGTAGGTTTTTAATTTGTTTGTGTTTCGTGGTGGTTTGCATGGCATTACGAGTGATAAGGTGGCTGAGTGATGGCCTCAGCAAGTCCTGTTAGAGTCCGTGGAGATTTAAGTACTAGTCTTAAATCAGAGGGGCAGACACGTAAGCAAGTGTGGGAAAAATCAGAAAAAAGAAAGTCAAGAAGGTAGGTAATAATGTCGGTGTGAGCATACATACACATAATACACATAGTATACATAATATACATAATACATAAATACATACATAAATACACACAATACACAATACACACGCGCGCGCGCACACACACACACACACACACACACACACACACACACACACACACACACATTCACATACATACTAACAGAAATTTTACTGCTGGCACAACGATTACGACGCGCCCAACAGGTGCGCTGTTCCAGGTGTGGACAACGATACCTGGGAAAGCCAGGGACCCGAACATGACGACCTGCTGAGGCGGACAGTGCCTGTTGACCAGGCAACTGGAACGTGGTCCCAGTGCCTCGTGTACAAGCAAGGGTCACTGCAGGACTTGGCACACCTGGCCAACGATACGGTCGAATGCTCACGATGGGTCTTTAACAAGGCCAATTTTGAGCTCACATTTATTTCAGAGGTACGTCTTCGTTCAGCTGTTAAGTGCACCATTTACATTCATAGATTATTTAATCTATAAAGTCCTAGGTTTAGTTAAGAGGTAAGTCCACCTTTTAAACTAGAGGTGAATTTACCTTTTATTTCATAGGTTAGCTTACGGTCTGCTTCCGTGAAAGTTTTACAGAGAAATTATGAAGCTCTTTCCAAGATGGTTGCGATATTAATTGCAGTTAGAGCAATATTCGCCTGGTATGGAAAGTACTCAAATAAACTAATAAACTAACCTTCTTTCATGTGATATTGCGTAACCATTAAGATTTGTGCTAAACCGTTCTGTGCGGTAATAACATATAATTGTGAAATAAGTGAAGAAACCGCCCATACAAATAAGAGGTTTGCTAATTTTATTTTTAATCAGCATTTGGAGATCCAGTCTAGCATTAACATTTCCAATTTCATAACTTCAAAACACAGCAGAAAAAAATAAAAAAAAGCAAAGCCACCAATAAGAAGTAAGTTGTGTTGTCATTCCATTTTTTTTTTTAATTTACGCTTCAGTTGAACATCGTCTGCAAAGACAAACTTCTCTTGCCGCTGTTGAGCTCCATATTATTAAGTGGTCTTCTCGGCGGATCATTAATTCTGGGAACTCTGGCTGACATGTAAAGTATTATTAAGTTTTCTTTGATGTAGACATTCTTTTACTTCATTTGCATTCAGAACGCACCTGATCGTTTGGGGGTTTTGGGGGTTGTTTTTTTTTTTGGGGGGGGTCTTTGGAAAGAAAAAAAGTAGGATATGAATAAACACATTTGTAATCTTTTCTATCATCGCTAAGATTAAATATTTTACACTTTAGAGTTCCCTTCTTTTTACTTGAAAAAGTATTTAAAATTCATGTCTGAATGCCTTAGCTAGCAATGAAAAATTATTCTGCGTATAATGAATGCGTGCACGCGCCTATACGTGTTCGTATTATATTTATATATATGTTCGCATTGTGTGTGTGTGTGTGTGTATATATATATTTACATTGTGTGTGTGTGTGTGTGTGTGTGTGTGTGTGTGTGTGTGTGTGTGTGTGTGTGTGTGTGTGTGTGTTCAGCATAGGGAGGAAGAAGACTCTCGTGGTTAGTGTCATTGGCTTGATCGCAGTGTCCTTTGGCGCGGCTTTCGTCAGCAACTATGTTGCTTTCGCGATCCTTCAGTTTTTTATCTCCTTTTTTGGAATGGGAAAGTTTTTGACAGCCTTTGTGGTAGGTGAGTCAGTGATCTAATTTATTGTTATTACAACGACCGCTGTTGTCTATACAAGGCACACAGAAGCGGTTCTTAGCGGAGTCGATGATGAAAACGTTCTTGTGATGTTCTCAATCTTTTAGCTAAACTTAAAAATCTACAAATTTTTATTTCATATCTTTTCATTTATAACATTAGTCTCTTACTTGTACTTATAGAGAAATTTGCCTTGAACTTTTCTATGTCCGTTTAAAAAATTTACATTACTGTATGTTAAGCGTCTCTCCTCTTCATTTTTTAATTAACTCGCTATATTTTTTAAATTTCGTACTCTCTGTTTTATTGAAGTTACTTTTAACGAGTCTATTATTCGTCCCATTTTATCAAACTGAGGAAACCGTAATATGAGAAAAACGAAAAACCTATACAATTCTATATGAAAACTAATTAAAATCATATTAAATGTAAATGTAAATACTACATTTAAAACTAAACAGTATCCAACAATTCACACGTCATTAGAATTTCAACGTCGACCTGCCTAAATTAGTTTTTAAGGTAAGTGGAAAAAATACTTTTACAAATTCCTGTACCGTGTTTCTCTTCTGTCTTTAAAAATACGAATGTATATATTTGCCCTCTAAGACATTTTTTGTAATGTAATGATTCTAACGTTTTCAAAATCAGTTGCCCCCACAGTCAAGCATCTTCACCCAAGTAGCAACACGCTGAAAAGCAAAATTTTTATGATGATGACAAGGCTAATGAATAAAATAATAGTTCTTAACAATACGATAAGAGAGGGAATGAAATAATATTTGTATGATAGTGCAATAACAACGTTAGTCATGAGAATCAGCAGTATACCAAATTTTAGAAATATTTGTTTACTGTCGCTTATTTAGATTCTGTCACAATGGAATAACGAGGTTATTAAATGAGTATTAAATGAGAGTGAGCACTGTTCACTCAAGGCATGGAGCTTGTAGGGCCTGAGCAGCGCACTTTCGCTGGGATAGTTGTCGAGATCGCCTGGACAATAGGCCTTTACATCATCGTCTTGATGGCATACTTCCTTCGGAAATGGAACCACCTGCAGCTGGCTTTATCAGCTGTCAACCTTATATACATTCCGATCGTCATGCAAGTAAACTAAAATTACCTTTTGAAGATCTTGATGATCGTTACCTTTTATATCTTCTTGTTTTAAGTAATGGATTCTTTAATAAAAATCGCCGATAAAGCACAAAGTCTCAGACACTGCTTTAACCAAATTTTTATTTCATGCAACATTTGCTTGTGTCATTGAGTTATTGATGTGCTTTTCAAATGCAGGTTACTTCCCGAGTCGTCCCGCTGGTTGGTGTCACGTGGTCGCATACAGGAAGCGTCGGCCATCGTGCGTCACGCGGCCCGAATCAACAAAGCAGACGTGTCTGAGAAGGTGCTGAGCCTGCAAGACCTGCAGAACGACCGTTCAGGAGGGAAGTTCTGGGAACTGTTCACCAACCCGCGTCTGCTTGTCCGCTGTCTCATTGTCTTCTTCAACTGGTTCGTCGTCACAGGTGTTTACTACGGCCTCGGTCTGAACGTTGGCAGTTTGCCAGGTGACATCTACCTTAACTTCCTGTACGCCAGCATCGCCGAGACTTTGTCCTACGTGTTTTGCCTGGTGCTGCTCAACCGCATCGGACGACGGACCTTGCACTGCTTCACCATGCTACTGGGAGGCGTCTCGTGTGTGGCCATCATCCTGCCCGTCATCTTCGGCGACCAGAGTACATAGAGCACCAATCTCTAATTGACAAGCATAGTTTTTAAAGAGCGTATACAGTACTCAAACAGCAAACACAATACCAATTTCTGACGGACAAATATGGAGTTTACAGAGCACACACAGTACTAGCCTATGACCGACAATTTAAAGGGTAAACACAGTGCCAACCTCTAATGGACAAACAAAGTGTCAAAAAGCAAACAGAGCACCAATCTTTCAGTGAAAACAAGATTGTGTAAAACAGCTGACGAAGCACTAGACTTCATTAGAAAATGTAAAATTTGGAAGCAGACACAGGACGAATACCTAACTCTTTATGGACACAAACACTTAGTTTTCTAACGTCAAAGAACGGTCATAGAACTAATCATAAATAAATGTAACTCTCAAACATTCATGTAAATGTAAGGTAAGTATCAAGCATTTATTTATCAACTTTTGGTGCTCCATTAAATTCTAAAGCATAATTAAAGCCATGACTTAATATTGCCTGCTGCTCTAATGATCTCAAAAACTTGTTTCCTACCCGCAGATACAGCGTGGGTTGCCACTGCGCTCTCCATGGTCGGGAAGTTCGGAATCTCAGCTGCCTTCGCCATTATTTACGTCTTCACAGCCGAGTTATTCCCCACTTTTGTACGAAACTCCATCATGGGGGCCAGTTCTGTGAATGCTCGTTTCGGATCCATTGCCTCCCCTTACATTAACTCCCTGGTAACCATTATATGCATGTAATACACACAACAAGTAAATATGTTATTTGAAAACCTTTATCAATACACATCGGTTTCAACATATTTGAATTACGTGCATCTTAATTAAAGCTGCAACTCAACTAATTAAAAAAATATTCAGCTTAAACACAAAAGCAACTTCTTATTCCAGAGTTATTATGGGGGCAGTATTGGAGTAGCTCTCCCTCCTCTCATATTTGGAGGATCTGCGATTGTGGCTGGTCTAACGTCTCTATGGTTACCGGAAACTCATCTTCGGCAGCTTCCAGAAACCATCGAAGATGCCAAGAACTTTGGAAAGTGAGGAGGATTTTTATTACAGATGTTTAGTCAAATTCCTTGGACGTACACTGGTCCTGATTGTAATCTATTTTATAGTGAGGCTTAACAGAGAAAACACTCTTTTTCCTAAATGACACAAACCATAAACACATTAATTAATTTTTTAGCTTTAATAATTTAGCTGTGACTTAAAAAAATGTTAAATATGAAATGGACTTTTCATACTACTCTATCTTTTCCAGAAAAAGAGACAAGAATTCGTATGACCTTTCACAGACATGGGTGGAATTCTCCAACAAGAAAGACATTTCCATTCATATTTAATCAATTAGATAAATATGGCACTTTAATAAAATGGCTTGAATGTCGAATGCAGAAACAGCTGTCAGTCTCAAAGTTTCAGCTTCGTTGTATGTGACAGAGTTGAAAAAGAGAATCAAGTATTTATGTCAAAAGTACACCATACTTTAGAAAATGGAGAATTCTCTGTCCACTTGACGTCTACGTGTCTTTTGCAGAAAAGGCCAAAACTTCTACGACTTCAGCAAGCAATCAACTTGCTAACAAAACTTATTACCAGCATAAAAAGGTACAAACATGAACCTACATTTCCCCACTAAGCGATACGACAGAGAGTAATGGAGACTGTCAAGGCACGTCACGGTGTGACATATTAACACTCCTTGTAGCGTACAAGGGGGGTTAGATAGTAATATAGACAAATCTTAGTTCAACACAGGGTTGTGACTTTTTTTTGCAATTTGAAAGTCTTTAGTATTTCGATAGCCTATTGATGTGCCTTGTATTCTGCTAACAATAGTAGATTGTTTCTTTGGAATTGATTTGGAGATTGCCTAGTGGCAAAGACATTTGCAATTTTGATAATCTTGACATTTGTGTGTATAATAAGTATGTGTCCGGGAAGGCACGTCCTGAACTGAAGCGGTCTCATGTTGTTGTTTTGAACGAATGCGCATGTCAGCGGGTAGTCCTTGACACTCCTGCACCTGAATCTCATAATGCATAATCACGGCACGCCGAGGGTGTCTGTCTCCGACCGTAGGTAATCTGTGTGTGTGTGTGTGTGTGTGTGTGTGTGTGTGTGTGTGTGTGTGTGTGTGTGTGTGTGTGTGTGTGACATCCTTGTACTTTATTTCAATAACAACGTTGTATTGTTTGCCTTCTTTTAAGTCTCGCGCATAAAATTAAAAAATGTGTTTATCAAAAAGTTCTTTCTCGGTGGGGCTGTAGTCGGGTTGTGGAGGAAGAGAGAAACAAGTGTCTTCGCAAAGGTAACGATATCTCCAGCAGCTTTCTATCTTACTTCTGTTAGCTGGTTGCTGGTAGTTGTGATATAAGGATTCTTTTAGCGGCTGTATGTTTGCATGTTTATGTATAGCTCTAGGTTTATTACACACAATTCGCTAATGCAGTATGCAGGTTTGCTCCAAATAAAAGCGCATTTAGTTCCATGGTACCGAGAGGAAACTGTAGTAACTAACCTGTTTCGGTAGTAGTAAATTCCCGTTCTTCAGAATGGTATCAACGGTTATGTACCACACCTAGAACATCCAGGGGTTTGGCATTTATGCAGGAAGACGGGAGCTGGTGTCGTCTGCTTCCATCACGAGCGCGATGACTGACAGCCACCTGTGATTTAAAGTCATGTCCAACATTTTCCAACGCAAAAGAAATACAATGTTTAAACAGTTGCAAATACAGACTATACAGTACGTCTATTGAGCAATTCACAGTGTATGAATTAAAACAGTATACAAAATCGATCACTGAGAAAAATAAGAGCATCCATGAATCTATATTTACAATAAATTTTGCAAACTTTCGATGCTCTTTGTTTGAGGTGAAAAGAAAGATTGCTTTCTGTCACTCACTCACTCACTCACTCACTCACTCACTCACTCACTCACTCACTCACTTCTCTGTTAGCACGAGAGTCTGGGAGAGTAAGGAGTTATTATGTTATTTAAAATTTACAAATACTTGTGTGCTTCCGAATATCGGCCCTTTGGTTTAAAATGCATTGTTTATAAAATAGAATCATAATCTGCTGAGCGACAACAACCTAAAATGAACATATCAATATAGATTGTTTAAAAATGAAAGGGTTGGAATATACATTCTGTGTACACCATTTATATCTTTACTCCTTGCAGCTGCACCCTACCCGTCCCAGAGATCCCCTCCAGTGGGCGACATGCATTTTGACGGAGTTGTACAAGCCATTAACCCCTTCGGTCCTTACCAGAAGCGGGTGTATTATCTCCTTTGCTTTCTCTCAATACCCGATCCTCTTTTCCTCTTAGGATCCGTTTTCTTGTTTGCCACGCCAGAGCACAGGTAACAGAACTAAACCACCCTACGTATATCCTACATTTGTCTTGCATTTGATATTCCTTTTTATGTTGACTCGCAATCACTCGATTGTCGTTACTAGTTAGTGCGTTGCCTTAGTGTAACGATATGGTACAACTATGTAAGCATGCATCTAGGTAAGTGACTGATAGCCCTGCTTGACTGCCTGTGACTCACTATCCGCCATATTGGAACTCCCACTGTCAAATTCTAATACTGTGCACATTGTCATACTGTCCATCCTTTCCCAGTACTTTGAAAGCCCTGTCAGTGCATTTTCGTATTTTTTCAGGCAATGTCAATGTATTCATTTTGTTTTGTTTTTTTACAGCCGTTTTAGATTGGTTTCAAAAAGTAAGAAGGTAGATGTTAATGTCTCAAGATGGTTTATAGGTCTTAACGAGTGGTTGCGTGTTTTGCTTCACCTAGTTCTGTTACAACGTGCGTAGGGCTTATCTAGTTGTTTTAAATCAGTGTGGTAGATCAGTAAACACGTAATTGGAAAATCAAGAATGTCGGTGTGAGTACACATACACGAACATGATTAGTAATGTTGACACAATGATTACGACGCGCCCGACAGGTGCGCTGTTCCAGGTGTAGACAACGATACCTGGGAAAGCCAGGGACCCGACCATGACGACCTGGTGAGGCGGACAGTGCCTGTTGACCAGGCAACTGGAACGTGGTCCCAGTGCCTCGTGTACAAGCAGGGGTCACTGCAGGACATGGCACACCTGCCCAATGATACTGTGGAATGCTCACGATGGGTCTACAACAAGGAGAACTTTGAACTCACGTTTATTTCAGAAGTAATTTTGCATTTTATTTCAGCTGTAAAGTCACAGATTAGGTTCGTTCCCCTGTTATTTCAGCTGTTTGTTTATTCTTCAGAACTAAATTCCACGTTTATAACAGTGGAGAGTTCCCTTTTTATTTCAGTGGAAGTTTCACAGAAACCTAATTTGACTCCTAATTTGCTACGATGTTAACAGCACCTTAGGGATGCTTATGATTGAATTAGGAAATACCAGAAGCTACTTAATAAACTATCTTTAGAAGTTTTCTTCCATTGTTATTCACCAACTACGATTCCTTCAAAACCTTTCTGTGAGATAATATTACACGGATATAATTGTTCAAGGACGAGTTAGGTGCAAACACTTTTTCTAATAATGGGTGAAGCTAAGTGCCAGATGTTCCCCCCGCCCAAATCTGGGTAAATATTGCCTTTCCTCTCTTGAGTCCCACGCCTACAATAATCACCATGCGCGAAAAGAGGTCAACAACCCAGAGGTCAGGATAGTATGAATATGTTTGTGTGGTAAACAGGACAGACAATGAGGGAGCTAGCGACACAGGTATAGCGTGACGTCACGATTGTGATCCCCTCTTTCTGTGCAAGTACTATGTATGTGTGTATCTTGAAAACAAAAGGGAGGTATTCACCAAGTTTTAGGGAAAACGTATCTGTCTGTGGATTTTAGTCAGTGATTACAAAATGAATTGTACCTCACTATTCCTTTAAGTAAGTCACCTAACTTAATCTTGTTTTTGATGTTTCTATGGATGTGGCCCGCGGGCCGTAGGTCGGGCATCCCTGTTCTAGATGTAGTCTGTTGCTTTTCTAAATATGAAGGTTTTAGAAAAATAAAACAAAATGAACGTTACCTTTAATAACTTATTATTGTAATTTCATTTCATTTGTTTAATTTACGTTTCAGTTAAACATCGTCTGTCAAAATAAGTTTCTCTTGCCACTGTTGAAGTCCATATTGATGAGTGGTCTTCTTGGTGGATCCTTAGTCCTAGGAACCCTGGCTGACGTGTAATGTATACTTTTCTTTGAAGAAAGTGGAACTTGAAAACACTTCGATGATATTTTCTCTATCACAGCTTTAAAAGCTTTAAAACATCTTTTTCCACTTGAAAAATTATGAAATATTTATAATTCAATAAGCTTCCAGTTAGCTTACGCTGAATGACCTGTGCGTGCGTGCGTGCGTGCGTGCGTGTGTGTGTGTGTGTGTGTGTGTGTGTGTGTGTGTGTGTGTGTGTGTGCAGGATCGGGAGGAAAAAGACTCTCGTGATGAGTACCCTGGGTCTGATCGCAGTGACCTTTGGCGCGGCTTTCGTCAGGAACTATGTCGCTTTTGCTGTCCTTCAATTTTTCTCCACTTTTTTCGGAATGGGAAAGTTTTTGGCAGCATTTGTAGCAGGTGAGTCAGCGATCCATTGTTTTCCCCTCCCAGTGAGAGCGGAACTTTTTTTGATATTTTCCATGTCTTTTTTGTGTTATCTCAGTCTTATAATATTTACAGCTATTTTTAATGCCCATTTTAAACTTCACCTTCTACTGTCACTTGTAGGAAACTCCTCTATCTAGAAGCATTTTTTATTGTCCTTTGTATGGAGAGGATCTTTCTATGGGGCGTTAAGAGAGGAATTCTTCCCATTCGTGGCCCCATAACTTGTGACCAGTCAGAGTTATTAATCACTAACGTAGACCCTTCACGTCACTAAGACAATGCCACATCATTTGTTCATATAAAAATGCATATCTTATACATATTGTCACAAACTTCTGACAAACACATTTTTAAAAAATGTGCATTTATTCTTTATTCTAGCTCTGTTCTATATTCAATATTAAACCTTTTTGTGCATTCTTTTATTTGCCTTTTCCCTCTATTTTCGTGCGTTTGATTGGTTCGTTTCACATTTAGCCCTGTATGGTATGAATTCCCCTCTTGACGCACTATATTTATCCTGCGCTGTTCAAATTAGCCATGTTTGTACAAACAAACCCTTTTACCCTTCAATTGTCGACAATATTATTTGGCTCTAAGCTGAGGAAAACGAAAAACGAAAGACTTTGCTATAATAATACTGCAGCAAGTAAGTGAATGAAATAATATTTGTCATGATAATACAATAACATGCTAAATGCTATGATGATGCGATAGCAAGGTTAGTGAAGTAGAGTTAGCATTACTTATGAACTGAAAAATGTTGCTCACCCTCCTTTGTAAAGAATATGTGAATATGTAAATATAGATGCGAATAAATAAAACAACTCATAACAATAAAACGATAGCAAACCAAATGAAATAATAAACAAAATACGATAAGAAAGGGTATGAGGTAATATGTTTGTGACGATGTACTATAGAGGTTAGTGAATGAGAGTGACCACTGTTCACTTTAGGCATGGAACTTGTGGGGCCTCAGCACCGCACGATTGCTGGCATCGTGATCGAGATCTTCTGGTCCTTTGGCCTTTTCGTCATCGTCTTGATGGCATACTTCATTCGGAAATGGAACCACCTGCAGCTGGCTCTGTCAGCTGTCAGCATGATATTTATTCCAATCCTCATGCAAGTAAAATCGAATTGTCTCCTAAAGTCGTTGACGTCTTCAGTCCTTCATTTTCCTGCCGCTCAATCCACAAAACCAAACAGAATTTAAAGATTAATAATCTTGATACAAATGTTAAAGATCTTTCTGAAAAAAGAATACTTATCAATATACTTTTAAATACTTTTAAGCCGAACGTATGAAGGGTTTCGGATATAAAATCGTTTATGATGTGCTTTGCAGTTTCATCCCCGAGTCGCCCCGCTGGCTGTTGTCACGTGGTCGCATACAGGAAGCGTCGGCCATCGTGCGTCACGCGGCCCGAATCAACAAAGCAGACGTGTCTGAGAATGTGCTGAGCCTGCAAGACTTACAGAACGACCGCCCAGGGGTTAAGTTCTGGGAACTGTTCACACACCCGCGTCTGCTAGTCCGCTGCCTCATCGTCTTCTTTAACTGGTAGGCATCCCATAATTTTCATGCAGTTTTCGTTTGGCTAAACCTCCTCCATCTAGTGACAGCGTGGTGTGGGAAATTATTTAGACGATGTATGAATGGTGATGAACAAAGAAATGAAGATTGATGAAGAATAAGAATAGATAACATTGGGCAACGTCCAAATACTGTTACTAGTTAATGAAGGTGATTTGGGGAATGTTGTTGGTGCAAATGTTGACAATGATGGCCAGACGGAAAAAGAGTTCAGTTGTGACTAAAGTCGTCTTTCTCCCAGGTTCGTCGTAACAGGTGTTTACTACGGCCTCGGTCTCAACGTGGGCAGTCTGTCAGGTGGCATCTACCTCAACTTTTTGTACGCCAGTATCGCCGAGACTTTGTCCTACGTGTTTTGCCTGGTGCTGCTCAACCGCATAGGACGACGGACCCTGCACTGCTTCACCATGCTGCTGGGCGGCGTGTCGTGTGTGGCCATCATCCTGCCCGTTGTCTTTGGAGACCAGAGTACGTACTTCACCACTCTCTGATAGAAAAGCATAGCATTTAAAGAGCACTCACAGCATACATCTCTGAGGGACTAACAAAGGGTTTAAAGACCACACTCAGCATCGAATTCAAATAGAAAATTTAGTTTAAAAGTAAACACGGCATCAGCCACTGATGGACAAACACAGTTGAGGAACAAACAAAGCACAGAATCAATCCGTGACAAATACACATGGAAATAAGAGCAAACACAGCACCGATCTTTTATGAAAAAACATAACTTAAAGACCAGACAAACTACTAACGCCTGATGGAAAAAAAAGAACTAAAGAGCAAACACAAAACAATTCCTAATAGCTTGTAAACAAATAATTTCATCAACGAGCATAAAATAGAAATCTTACAATTAGCCACAAATAAGTGCTTGTTTTTTTATTATTTATTTTTTTCAAATTTTCTACAGTAAATCTCAAGCATTCATTTCAGTCCTTCATCTGTTGCGCCATTTAATTCTAAAATGTACATAAATCCATTACTCTTAACCTTCTACAACTCTGATGATCTCACAAACTTGTGTTTCCTACCCGCAGATACAGCATGGGTTGCCACTGCGCTCTCCATGGTCGGGAAGTTTGGAATCTCAGCTGCCTTCGCCATTATTTACGTCTTCACAGCCGAGTTATTCCCCACTTTTGTACGAAACTCCATCATGGGGGCCAGTTCTGTGAATGCTCGTTTCGGATCCATTGCCTCCCCTTACATTAACTCACTGGTAATCATTATATTCATGTAACACATTCAAAAACGAAAAGTAATTTGAAGCCTTCAGCAATAAACACTGACTTCAAAGTATCTGAATTACGTGCATAAAAATCTGAATTAGGGCTGCAACTCAATTAAGTCGAAAACTATCCAGCTTAAAGACAAAAGCTATTTTTATTCCAGAATTATTATGTCGGGGGCAGTATTGGAAGAGCTCTCCCTTCTCTTATATTTGGAGGATCTGCGATTGTGGCTGGTCTTGCGTCACTATGGTTACCGGAAACTCATCTTCGGGACCTTCCGGAAACCATCGAAGACGCCAAGAACTTTGGAAAGTATGTTTTTATTACAAATGTTTAGTCAAATTCGTGGTACATAGGTCCTGATTATAATCTGTGACGCCTTCGTAGGGTATATATCTCATTGTGAAATTTAACAATCAAAGAAAATCTCTTCTACAAAACTTAACAACACTAAAATTATTTTTAGCTTCAATAAATTAGCTGTGACTTTTAAAAAAATTTAAAATATAAAGTGCACTGTTCACAATACTCTATCTTTTCCAGAAAAAAGGACAAGAACTCGTACGACATCTCACAGAAATGGGTGGAATTCTCCAACAAGAAAGACATTTCCCTACATATTTAATCAAGATCAGTCTGAAATTTAAATAAAATGGTTTACTTGGTTTCATTGTTTTCAAGTTTCAGCTTCGTTCTCTGTACCAAAGTTAAAAAAGAGAATGAAAGTATTCAGATCAAAATTACACCATACTTTACAAAATGGTAAATTCTCTGTCCACATAACATTAACGTGTCTTTTGCAGAAAAAGCGAAAAACTTTTACAATCTCAACCAGCAATCAACTTGCTAACAAAACATATTTCCAAACTTAGTTAACCTAGATTAATTTGACGATAAGCACTCATTACCATCATAAAAAGGTGCAAGCATGAACCTTCATTTCCACACCACGCGATGCTTCAGAGAGTAATGGAGACTGTCAAGGCACGTCACGGTGTGACATATTAACGCTCCTGCACCCGAATCTCATAATATATAATCACGGCACGCCAAGGATGTCAGTCTCCGACCGTAAGAAATCATTGTATTTTATTTCAATTAAAATTGCTGTAAATTTGTTCCTCTGTTTAAGTCTCTTGCATAAGAAGAACAAATTTGTTTCATAAAAAGTTCTTTCTCGGTGGGGCTAGATTCGGGTTGTGGTGGAAGAGAGAAACAAGGGTCTTCTCAAAGGTAACGGTATCTCCAGCAGCTTTCTATCTTACTTCTAATAGCTGGTTGCTGGTAGTAGTGATATGGGATTCTTTCAGCGGCTGTATGTTTACATGTTTATGTATAGCTGTAAGTTTATTGCACACAATACACTTAAGCAATCTGCAGGTTTGCTCGAAGTTACAGCGTATTTAGTTCCATTGTACCGAAAGGAAACTGTAGCAACTTACATCTATCAGTAGTAGCAGATTCCCGTTCTTCACAAATTTATCAGTGGTTATGCAGCAAACCTAGAACATGCATGGGTTTGGCACTTTATGGAGGAAATACAACATTTAAGCAGTTGCAAATACAGACTAGACAGTACGACTAATCAGCAATTCACAATGTATGAATTATAACAGTTTAGAAAAATCGATTATTGAGAAGGATAAGTGCAATATACAAATAAACATTGGCAAAAAAGTAGATGGAGAAAAACACTATGAAAAGACACAACAAGAAGTGTCATGAAAAATAAATATAACTAAATGTGTACCGTGTATACAAGATCCACAAATATATTTTTTAAAACAATTTTGCAAGCCTTCAATGCTCTGTTTGAGGTGAAAAGGAAGATTGTGTGTCCTTTTGTCACTCACTCCTCTGTTTGCACGGATGCTCGCACGCGCGCGAGACACCTGGAGGCAGGTGAACAGTATGTCGCTATGAATGGTTAATATGTGTGTTTATGAGAGTTTCTGAGATAGTAAGATGTTGCGAAATAGTAGTTATAAGTGCATGTGTGTGCTTCCTAAGATTAGTTTATTCAAGATCCTGTGCTGTTAAACGTTTGTGATATGAATTATTTCTAATGCTTAAAGTGGACTTACAATCAGCTGAGCGACAACAACCTAAAATAACGAGTCAAAATGAACTGATTAAAAAAAAGTAGGAGTGTACATTCTGCGTATCTTTACTCGTTGCAGCTGCACCCTACCCGTCCCAGAGATCCCCTGCAGTGGGCGACATGCATTTTGACGGAATTATACAAGCCATTAACCCCTTCGGTCCTTACCAGAAGCGGGTGTATTATCTCCTTTGCATCCTCGCAATACCCGATCCTCTTTTCATCATGGGATCCGTTTTCTTGTTTGCCACGCCAGAGCACAGGTAACAGAACTCACCCACCCTACGTATATCCTAAATTTAATATTCCTGTTTATCTTGATTCGCAATCACTGCAATTGGCAGCATAGACACGAAGTTATTCGATGTCTCGATTGTCGTTACTAGCTGGTGCGTCGATTTAGTATAATGATATGGTACAACTATGCAGGCATGCATCTGGGTAAGTGACTGATAACCCTGGCTGACTGCCTGAAGCCCACTAGCCGCCATATTGGAACTTCCACTGTCAAACTCTTACACTGTCCACATTGTCATACTGTCCATACTTTTCCAGTATTTCGAAAGCCCTGCCAATGAGTTTTCGTCTTTTTTTTCGGGCAATGCCAATGTTGTATTTATTTGGCGATTTTCAGCCGTTTGAGTTCTCGTTTGATTTCAAAAAGTAAGAAGTTAGGCGTTAATATCTTTTTGTATCAATATCGTTTATAAAACTTAATGAGTGTTTGCGTATTTGCTTCAAGAAGTTATGTTACAAAACGCGCAGGGTTTATCTAATAGTTTTAAATCAGTGTGGTAGATCGATAAACACCCGATTGGAAAACCAAGAACGTGGGTGTGAGCACACATACACGAACATGATTTGTAATGTTGACACATGGATTACGACGCGCCCAACAGGTGCGCTGTTCCAGGTGTGGACAACGATACCTGGGAAAGCCAAGGACCCGAACATGACGACCTGGTGAGGCGGACAGTGCCTGTTGACCAGGCAACTGGAATGTGGTCCCAGTGCCTCGTGTACAAGCATGGGTCACAGCTGTTAATGGCACACCTGGCCAACGATACTGTCGAATGTTCACGATGGGTCTACAACCAGGAGAACTTTGAACTCACGTTTATTTCAGAGGTAATTTTGCATTTTATTTCAGGTGTAAGGTCAATGATTAGGCTCTTTTACCTGTTATTTCAGCTGTTAATTTATCCTTCAGAACTACATTTCACCTTTATTACATCGGAAAGTTCGCTGTTTATTTCGGTGTAAGGTTCAGAGAAACATAATTTGTCTCTTGCCAAGACATGGCTACGATATGAACAGTACCATAGTGATGTGTAAGACTGGTTTAGAAAGTACCAGAAGTTACCTTATAAATTAACTTAAGAAGTTGTCTTCGGTTATTATTTACTACTTACTATTTCTCTAAACGTTTTTATGTGAGATAACACGAGTATGATTGTGACCCGTCAGGACAAAATGAGTCTTAACTCGCGCAGAGCAGTTTCCTACTAGAGGCTCCGAAAGGTGATTGGGGTCAATTTTGTGCAGTTTGTTTCTTTAAAAATGGATTCCTTGGTTATTAAACTAACAGGAAAATACACTGTTTTATTAAAATAAAAGATAAATTGTCTTAAAATATATTTCAATCGAGGTACCCCACGGCGATCCGTCCCGACTTCCAATGGAAAATGACCACATTCTGTTTCAGTACTAATACCCTGTCAGAGCCCCATCGTGTTATACTTTGTCAGAAAGCCCGGAGTCTGTATTTTCAATCTCTTCAGAGAATGGTTCAAATATTAATTAATAAGCCGATTTGTATGCAAAAGTTTCGGGGTAAACAAATCTCGTCGTTGATCACGACGCTATCCAATGGGAGACTCGGATACTGAGTTCTCCTTGGTAACGAAACGAAAGGCGCTGCATGGTTGGCTGGAGGGGACGAAACTCGTTTTTTCCGCCAGGTTTTGTTCGTTAATATTGTTTTTAATGTTTTTAGATGTAGTCTATTGCTTTTTTAAATATCAGTGTTTCAGAAAATAAAGCAAAATGAAAAGAACCGAAAATAACTAATTGTTGTAATTTGATTCCATTGTGCTAAATTTTCGTTTCAGTTTAACATTGTCTGCCAAAAAACGTTTCTCTTGCCACTGTTGAAGTCCATATTGATGAGTGGTCTTCTTGGTGGATCCTTAGTCCTAGGAACCCTGGCTGACGTGTAAAGTATACATTTCTCTAAAAGAAAGTGCAACGTGAAAACACTTCGATGATCTTTTCTCTAATACAGCTCACATGCACATTAGAATATTGTTTTCCATTTTAAAAATTAAGAAATATTTATAATTTAATAAACTCCCAGTTAGCTTACGCTCAGTGATCTGTGTGTGTGTGTGTGTGTGCATATGTGTATGTGTTTGCATATGTGTGTGCGCATGTGTGAATGTGTGAATGTGTGTATGCGTGCGTTTGTGTGTGTGTGTGTGTGTTCATGTCCAGGATCGGGAGGAAAAAGACTCTCGTGATGAGTACCCTGGGTCTGATCGCAGTGACCTTTGGCGCGGCTTTCGTCAGGAACTATGTCGCTTTCGCGGTCCTTCAATTTTTTACTACCTTTTTCGAAATGGGAAAGTTTTTGGCAGCATTTGTAGCAGGTGAGTCAGCGATCCATTGTTTTTCCTCTCCAATGACAATGGCTGTTTAGTCCACACGAAACACGTGTCGCTCGTCACACCTAAGTAGTTGTTAGCCTGATCAAATGATGAAAATGTTCTTGAGATTTTTAATGTTTTTTTTGTGTTATCTCTTTCTTATATCTCCACTTATTTTTAATGCCCTTTTATCATCTATCTAGAAGCGTTTTCTATGTCTATTCAAGAAATTTACTTTCTTGTCATCTGTATGGAGAGCATCTTTCTGTGAGCCGCTAAAAGAGTAATTCGTCTCATTCCTGGGCCCATAGCTTGTGACCTGTCAGAGCTATTAATTATTAACGTAGACCCTTCACTTTACCAAATCAATGCCACATCATTGTTTGTATAAAATGCATATCTTATACATGTTGTGACAACTTAAACTTCTGAAAAAAAATTCAGAAATCTTAGTTTATTCTTTATTGTAACTACATTCTTTATTCAACATCTAGCCTTTTTTCTGCATTCCCTTATTTTTTCTTTTCGCTATTTTCGTGCATTTGATTGGTTCGTTTCACATTGGAGCCCTCTATGTTATGAATTACCCTCTTTGCGCACTATATTTATCATTCTCTGTTTAAATTAGCCATATTTGTAAACCCTTCTGTCTTTCAAGAATTTTCGTCGAGCAATAACTAGTCTTTAACTAGAATCTGAGGAAACCGAAAAACTTTTGCTAGCAAAGTTAGTGAATTAAAAGTTAATTGTCATGATAATTCAATAACACGGTAAAAGAAAAAATGTTACGTTGGTGCGATAACAAGATTAGTGAAGTAGAGTTAGCACTCTGTCTGATCTGAAAAGTGTTATTTACTGTCCTTTGTAGAGAATCTATATATATATATATATATGGGGGGAGGATAAAATGCTAGGGAAAAAAACAACAATAATACGATAGCAAACTAAATGAATTAATAACGATAATATAATAATAAAGTGTATAACATGTTCGAAAGGTTAGTGAATGAGAGTGAGCACTGTTCACTGTAGGCATGGAGCTTGTGGGACCTCAGCACCGCACGCTTGCTGGCTTCGTGATCGAGATCTTCTGGTCCTTTGGCCTTTACGTCGTGGTCTTGATGGCATACTTCCTTCGAAAATGGAACCACCTGCAGCTGGCTCTGTCTACTTTCAGCATGTTATTTATTCCAATCCTCATGCAAGTACAACTGAACTGTCTTCTAACGTCGTTGACGTCTTCAGTCCTTCAATTTCTCCTTCTTTTGAGAAATACGTTTTCCTGCCGTTCAAGTCGCAAAACCAAACAGAATTTAAAGATTAATAATATTAATACAAATGTTAACGATTTTTCTAAAAAGAAAAATACATATCAAAATACTTTTAAATAATTATAAGCCGAAAGTGTGAAGGGTTCTGATATAAAATCGTTTTTGATGTGCTTTGCAGTTTCATCCCCGAGTCGCCCCGCTGGCTGTTGTCACGTGGTCGCATACAGGAAGCGTCGGCCATCGTGCGTCACGCGGCCCGAATCAACAAAGCAGACGTGTCTGAGAATGTGCTGAGCCTGCAAGACTTGCAGAACGACCGCCCAGGGGTCAAGTTCTGGGAACTGTTCACACACCCGCGTCTGCTAGTCCGCTGCCTCATCGTCTTCTTCAACTGGTAGGCATCCCATAATTTTCATCCGGTTTTTGTTTGGCTGAACCTCCTGCGTATAGTGAGAGCGTAGTGACATTGTCTGAATACTGCTACTGATGTTGATGACGATGATTAATGATGGTGATTATGGGAATGTTGTTGGTGCAAATGATGACAATGATGACGAGACAGAAGAGGAGTACAGGTGTGATGAAAGTCTTTTTTTTCCCAGGTTCGTCGCCACATGTGTTTACTACGGCCTCGGTCTGAACGTGGGCAGTCTGTCAGGTGATATCTACCTCAACTTCCTGTACGCTAGCATTGCCGAGACTTTGTCCTACGTGTTTTGCCTGGTGGTGCTCAATCGCATCGGACGACGGACCTTGCACTGCTTCAGCATGCTGCTGGGGGGGCGTCTCGTGTGTGGCCATCGTCCTGCCCGTTGTCTTCGGCGACCAGAGTACATACAGCACCAATCTCTGATAGAGAAGCATGGAGTTTAAATATCACACAGAGCATTAATCTCTGATGGACAAACAAAGCATTTAAAGAGCACACACAAAATCAAACTCTAATCAAAAACGCACAGAATTGATCTGTGAGATAAAAGCGAACGCAGCACTGATCTTTTACGGAAAAAACATATCAGACAAACTTCAGACAAAGTACTAAAGCTCGATGACAAACAAGAACGAAAGAGCAAACACAATTCCTAATACCTTGTGAACAAGCAATCGCATCAAGGAGCATAACGCTAAATAGAATGAGTTCAGAAACTTGTGTTTTCTATTTGCAGATACAGCGTGGCTTGCCACTGCGCTCTCCATAGTCGGGAAGTTCGGAATCTCGGCTGCCTTCGCCATTATTTACGTCTTCACAGCCGAGTTATTTCCCACTTTTGTACGAAACTCCATCTTGGGGGCCAGTTCTGTGAATGCTCGTTTAGGATCCATTGTCTCCCCTTACATTAACTCACTGGTAACGATCTTAATACATAAAGAAGAAAACAAAAACTTTAAGCAACGGATATTGATTTTGTTTTAACTGAATTTTGTGCAAAGACATCTTAATTAAAACAGCAACTCACGTCGAGAAACAAGTTTTGAAGGTCAAGAAAATATTCAGCTTAAAGACAAAAGTATTTTTATTCCAGAGTTATTTTGTCAGTGGAAACATCGGAGTAGCTCTCCCTCCTCTCATATTTGGAGGATCTGCGATTGTAGCTGGTCTTGCGTCATTATGGTTACCAGAAACTCATCTTCGGCAACTTCCGGAAACAATCGAAGACACCAAGAACTTTGGAAAGTAAGTATGATTTTTATTACAAATATTTAGTAAAATGATTGAGCTATCAGTCCTGGTTATAATCTGTGATGCCCCTTTACAAGGGCCCATTTATTTGAAGGTGCGAATCTACAGTCAAAGAAAGAACTTCTTCACTAAAACTGTGAAAGTGGACAAAGCCTACAAGTATTGAAATTTTTAATTTGCAAATCATTCTACTCTTCTGTACATTTTTTAATAAAGAAGTATTTTACCAACTAAAAAATTGTGACATGATCTGAAATATGCTAAATACAAAATGCACTTTTCTTTTTTCTTCACTCTTTTTCTATTTTACAGAAAAAAAGACAAGATTTCTTACGAACTCACGCCTACATCGTCGGAATACTCAGACAAGAGAGATATTTTGACACACAGTTAATTGATGTTAATCTGACATTTAATCGAAGAAAAACTGTTTACATGATGGATTCAGTAATTATCTGTCAATCCACATAACAGAAAGATGCAGCTTCATGGTTTGTGCCGGAGCTAAAAATTAATTGTTGCGAATGGTAAGAATTACGCCATATTCTAAACATTGTCGATTCCTCGGCCTACATAACAATGCCGACGTATCTTTTGCAAAGGAAACAAGTATTTTAATAATCTAAACCAGTTATCAAGACAAATGTAATGATGTATATTATAAATAAAACTTGATTAGTATGACGATAAGCAGAATTATAACACTTAAATAAAGGGGACAAGTTTTTCAGACGGAGAATTTTCATGATAAAAGTAAGCAGCTGTTGGTGTTTACAGTGTAAAGCAGGAAATGTTTGATAAAAGCTTCTTTTTGGCATGCAAATTTGAAAAGGAAAATATTTTAATTCATTTACACACGTCGTACGAATTCAAGGTTTTGGTGGGGTTTACTTTGTTGGTCTGTTTGTTTGCTGACTTTTGCTCTACCTCTTAACATCAAAAACTGTTTCCTTGTATTGTTGCTTTCTGCCCCTCTCCTACTAAATTAAAACATTTGAAGTCATGTGAGGGGAGAAGTCTTTTTTGCACAAAAGTTATTGTGTGATTTTCGTTGGAGAGAAAGTTTGTGTGTGTTTGTGTGTGTGTGTGTGTGTGTGTGTGTGTGTGTGTGTGTGTGTGTGTGTGTGTGTGTGTGTGTGAGAGAGAGAGAGAAAGATAGAGAGAGAACCAAAGAGATCTGAAGACAGACAAAGAAACTAATATAAAGACAGACCTTTACACGTGCATGTAGACAGCATCTTCCATTTTCTGTGATGGTGTCAACAACCTCACGTTCTTAGAATTTACCCTGCCATTGAGAGGGACAGTTAAATTGCACTGCAGCATTGGATGTTTACACGTGCCTACACGTCCATGTATGCATTTGTCTGTCTTAATGAAGGGTGATCGTCCATTCAAAGCACATCCGGGAAGTGAGGAAAAAAATATTTTATAAAACTCATTTCTTGTTGAAAAGTTGAAGGTTACTTGTAAGAAAAACATACGGTCATCGTAAAATAAATAATAAAAATACATCCCACATGCAGGTGCAAAGTCTTTTTATCTGTCTTATCAGAAAGTTTCTTTGATAAACTGTTTCTCTGTCTATCATTCGGATTCAATATTTTGTTTTTTCTTAATCTAAAGTTGTCCGTGTCCTGTCTGCACTACATGTCTAGGAGTCTGAGTCTGCTTTTCATTAAGCTAGAAGTGCTGCTCCGGATAAGAATGAAAGTAAGAACTCCATTAGCCTTTCAAACAAATCAATCAACAACAAATCCAGTTGTTTTTTCGGTCATTATTGTCTCAGATACAGGTTTAAATTAGATCTAGACATTAATGTTCTTCTGGAAAACTTCTGGCTAATAAAATGCAATTAAATAATAAAATCGTTTCATCTGTAACAGTTACGTTAGATGTAGACATCATTTGAAAATACTTGCTAAAGGAATTATTAACTCAAAAGAAAACAACTTCTCAACAAGAGGTTGAGTGTGTAAGCTCAGTCGAATGCTGAGAGGACAGAAGAAAATGACAAACAAGAATCTCAACGAGTATGATGAATGTTAATGTATAATTACATTTCTCGACTAGTATGAAGAATGTAAATTTATAAATACTTTTCTTGATTAGTATGATGAATGTAATTTCTAATTACTTTTCTCTACTAGTAAGATGAATGTAATATAGAATTACTTTCTCGACCAGTATGATGAATGCAAATGTATAAATACTTCTCTTGCCTGGTCAGAGCTTCCTTTGAACACAATGCATTCTATACACTATATAATTTCACAGCTAATTAATGGATTGAATTAAATATGTGTTGAAATATCTTTCTTGTTGTCAAATTCTAATCTCTGTGTAAGTTCGTAGGAATTCGTGTTCTTTTTCCTGTAAAAAGATGTAAACAGTGTATGTCGTATTTTTAAAGCAAGTCATATTTTGAATCTGGTGGAACTCTTCTATATAATTTTTTTTATCAGAACATACTGCTTTAGAAGTCATATAATTTTTAATATCTATACATTTATTATCTTAGAACAAAATAAAAGGTAATTACTGACTAACAGTATAAAGAGTTTCGAATAAACGAGAAACTTACTAAGACGCCTGAGAGATTATAATAAAACCTGATGGCCTCCGGAGCTCTCTGAGTATGTGTCATGAAAATCATACTTACTTTCCAAAGTTCTTGGCATCTTCAATAGTTTCCGGAAGATCCCGAAGATGGGTTTCTGGTAACCATAGTGACGCCAGGCCAGCTACAATTGAGAGCCCTCCGAAAATGAGCGAGGGCAAAGCTACTCCAATCTTTCCACTCACATAATTACTCTGGAATAAAAAAAAATACCTGCTGTTTGTATTATTAAACTGGATATCGTTTTCAGACTGTAGTGTTTTAATCTTTAATATATAATATTGATTTGATAATTGATTATTTTGAGTTCTTAAATAGGGCTGTGAGGAGGTGAAGATTATATGCTGGACTTGTAACGTTGTAACGCAACACGCTTTCAAAGGGACATAATAATAATAATAATAATAATAATAATAATAATAATAATAATAATAATATTGGAATCTTCAATTTTGTTCCAATTTGTTTATACTTATTACCAGTGAGATTATATAAGGTGTAGCAATGGACCCAAAACGAGCATTCACAGAACTGGCCCCCATGATGGAGTTTCGTACAAAAGTGGGGAATAACTCGGCTGTGAAGACATAAATAATGGCGAAGGCAGCCGAGATTCCGAACCTTCCGACCATGGAGAGCGCAGTGGTTACCCACGCTGTATCTGCAGGCAGAAAACACACGATTCTTTAACAAAATAACAATTATTTACTTAAATAAATAATTTTATTAATTTAAAAAACATTTTCTGGTAAACGTTTTACAACTAATCACGATCGTTTTAAAGTGACTCTCCCACCAAATAAGAAGTTCTCAATGTAAGACACTTAGTTGAGAAAAAGCAGCCAGTCACTTGTAATAAACTATTTTTCTGTAACGTTTTATTTGTCCCGCAGGTTTCAGGGATATCTCTTTTGTTTAACTGTTTGTTCTTAAGACGAAAAATGGCATACTTGTATTTAATTCTATAAATTGCCGTTATAGTTTATTTTGCGAAACAAAGTAATCGCTTCCTATCTATGCTAGTTCTTGAGAGAGTCATACTTTTCTTGTTCTGTAACTTTATATTTGACCATGAACTGGTGCTTTGTCTGCTCTTTATGTTTGCGCGTAATGGTCTGGAACTATGTGTGATATGTAAACGAAATGTGCTACGTTGCTCAGAGATAAGACCTGTGTTTGATCTTTAAAAATTGTTCCTCAGGGTTTGGTACTGTGTGTGCTCTTTATCTGTTTTGTTTATCAATCAGAAATTGGTGCTGTGTGGGGTCTTTAAGCGCTGTGTTTGTCCTTCAGAAATTGAGGCTGTATGTACTTTGGTCGCCGAAGACGACGGGTAGGATGATGGCCACACACGAGACGCCCCCCAGCAGCATGGTGAAGCAGTGCAAGGTCCGTCGTCCGATGCGGTTGAGCAGCACCAGGCAAAACACGTAGGACAAAGTCTCGGCGATGCTGGCGTACAGGGAGTTGAGGTAGATGTCACCTGACAGACTGCCAACGTTCAGACCGAGGCCGTAGTAAACACCTGTTACGATGAACCTGGGAGAAAGACGACTACCTTCATGCTTCTCAACATCGTAGTCATCCTCGTCGTTGTCGTCTTCATTAGCTAATCTATCTTCAACACCCATCATCCCTTATCAGCCATCTCCAAAATTATTAATGAGCAACCATGAATTGGTGTCATCATCATGGCCAACCGGTGTCACCACTATAGGACTGTCACCGTCTGAGGTCTGTCTCGTGATCCGCTTAAACTTTTAGCACACCCACCAGTTGAAGAAGACGATGAGGCAGCGGACTAGCAGACGCGGGTGGTTGAACAGTCGCCAGAACTTCACACCTGGATGGTCGTTCTGCAGGTCTTGCAGGCTCAGCACCTTCTCAGACACGTCTGCTTTGTTGATGCGGGCCGCGTGACGCACGATGGCCGATGCTTCCTGTATGCGACCACGTGACAACAGCCAGCGGGTCGACTCGGGGATGAACCTGCATTTGAAAAGCGCATCAATGACATGATGACACAAGCCATGCATGCTTGCCATATTACGATAGTGTTATGTTACTCAATGCTAATGCTTAGTAGCAGAGTTATTTGATACTTCAATTCTTTTGAGCTTCAATGCTGTTAGTATTAAAAATGTGTTGTTGCATTCGATATTTCACACTTTCTTTTCCAATTGTGACATTTTGAAACGCAATTATGTGGGTGAACTGATGTTAATTTTGAATTTTTTTAACTCGTTAAAAATTTCTTATTTTAGAAAAAGAATAATTAGATTTTAGCAAGACCACTAAATAACTTAGATTGTTTATATTTTCTCGCAATAAGACTCACACTCTTTAATAGACTATATATAGTGTGATGGTCATTAGGGGTCATTTTTCATCTCAGAGTAATACTAAACCAATGCAGTAATTGGTGAAGCAGCACCAAACTGGATACGATTAAATATTAAATAAATGTAAGAGTTATTAAAAGAGAAGCTTTTATTCTGAAATTGTTGCTGTCAAGTATATTTCAATGATTACTAAAATATGCCCTAATTTTAAATACACATTTATGTTGTTTTCAAGTACATTTTAACGATAACTTTGTTATACTATGCCTTAATTTAAAGATGCATTTATGTTGTTTTCAAATAGAAAATCTTAAATAGCGATTTCGCATAATCTTTTTCTGTTTCCCAAATGGCTAAATGCTTAGTCTTTCGAAGACAAATAATTCATTTCGTGTGTCGTCATTTCTGAGTTCATTTGAACTTTAAAGATCATCAACAGTTAGAATAAATTTAGTGAAGAGCGAATCTAAATAATTTTAATAAATTAAAACGAATATTTGGGCCAACTATGAGTTTGCAGCCTCAACAGCTTTGTTGGTCAAAAGATTCCATTACGCAAAACGAGAAGAATATTGAAAGAAAAAGGTCGTCAGTGTCTTCATTAAATAATTGCGTTTTACTTGCACGACGATAGGTAGGCATAGCACGTTGATAGATGAAACAGCCAGCTGCAGGTGGCGCCAATGCCGGAAGAAGTATGCCAACAGGACGACAATGAAGAGACCCACTGCCCAGAAGATCTCGATCACAATGCCAGCGAGAGTGCGATGGGTAGGCCCCACGAGCTCCATGCCTGGGGTACACAGTGTTTACTAACCTTGTTATCGCATTATCGTCAATTTGTTATTGCATCATCATGAAAACGTTTTTTCATTCGCTCATTATCGTCATAAATATTTGTCGATTCACTAACCTTGTTGATGCACCATTGATTTCCATACAGTGACAGTAAACTAAATTCTTACACGGGCCTGTAAATAGTTCGAGAGCTTAGAAACGTTTCACGAAAGTACAAACATCTGCATGTTGTCGTTTCAGCACGTTAATTCACACAGGAATATTGTGTGCACCATGGGTCCAGTATACAGAGTGACATGAGTTTATTCTTTGAGATAAATTTTTCTCTGCGTTAGACATCGAGTACTTAGCTACGCTTTGTGCACCTAGGTCCATGTGCCTCGTGTAAGGACAGAGAGAGAAGACGGATACATATTTACATAACACACACACACACACACACACACACACACACACACACACACACACACACACACACACACACACACAGAGTCGCCGTCGTTGGAAATACAAGCACTCCGCTAACTTACCGATGACAAAAGATGTCAGAAACTTTCCAATTCCGAAGAATGCGATAAAAAATCGAAGGATCACAAAGGCGACATAGTTTCTGACGAAAGCCGTGGAAAAGGCCAATGCGATGTGACATAGGACGCAGATCACAAGAGTTTTCTTCCTTCCTATTCTGAATAAATATATATATATATATATACCATTCTGTACCAATGTGTGTGCCCAGGATATATATATGATGGTCTAGAGAAACTCTGCGTTCGTGTTAGCTGAACTAAATCCATCACGATCTCCATCAAATTTACTCCGGGTGGACGGAAGTTATCGATAAGTTCGATAAAATGCTGACTGGTAAAACTATTTTTTAGGTCTACCAGGAATACGGGGCTCGCCAATCTAGTCAGCCAGGGTAGGGATAACATACTGGATAAATGTGCTTCATGAATACAAGTTTGTATATCAAGTCTAATGGTCAGATCAAATTTCTAGTTCAAATGCATAATACATTGTGAGAGCAAATGCATATGCCAGCTCTGAAAAAGAAAGGAGCGAAGAAATAATTATGTTCCAAACAGAACGTATTTCTCACTAAGAAAACTAGTATAATATAATACTTTACATGTCTGCCAGAGTTCCTAGAATTAATGATCCACCAAGAAATCCACACATATAAACGGAGTTTGCAAGCGGCAGGAGGGATCTATCTTTGCAGACGGTGTTAAACTGAAATGTAAATTTCAAACAAAAATTAAACCATATTACAATGCAAAATTTCTCATAATAGATTTTGTTTTCGTTTGTTTTAATTTTTTTAATTCAAGAAAAGCCACTGGCTTAGCGAATGAAATTTTGTAAGGAAAAACAAATATTCTCAGTCTTTTCTTTAGATGAGGGACATATTAACTTATTCAGACACTACTTTTCTGCGACTTAATCTCACAGAATATTTGTGTACGAATTTAAGTAAATGAACTGTAAGAGATTTCGTGCGTATCACTGAAAAAGAAAAAGAAGCATTGAAACTAAACTTAGTTTATTGGGTTCCTTATGGTATGTTTATGTTCAAACATAGGAAGCAGTAATTACCACTTCATTAAAAAGAGGGAAAGTTATGTCCCCTTATGGTCGCAGCAAAGCGGAGTGAGGTGCGAGAACCATCACCTGGACGGCGAATTTACCTTTAAACAAAGCAGTGATCTTACCTCGGAAATGAATGTGAGCTCAAAGAACGCCTTGCTGTAGACCCATCGTGAGCACTCGACCGTTTCGTTGGCCAGGTGTTCCAAACTCTGCCGTGACCCCTGCTTGTACACGAGGCACTGCGACCACACTCCAGTGGCCGGGTCAACAGGCACTGTCTTCCTCACCAGGTCGTCATGTTCAGGTCCTTGACTCTCCCACGTGTCGTTATCTACACCTGGAATAGCGCACCTGTTTGGCGCAGCACGTTCGGTGTTCAGTGTGACATACAACCTACAGATCACGTTTACAAGAGTGTACGGGCAAATATCCGTAGACGCATACGTGAATAATTTGCTTTTACTCTGGAATAAAGGCTGGAAATCTAATGACAGATGGAGAGGAAAAGGATATATAAGATGTTGAAAATCACCACAAAGACCGGACTCTAAAGAATATCATAATAAGGATTAATGGGCACAGCTAGCTCTTCATCTGTGGGGCCTAGCCAAGATCCGGACCTCTCTCGAACTCTCTCGATTACCCAACACTTGTTGCAGACGATATGTATCTCAAAGTATCATATCCCAAAATGTAAATATGGCTGTCAAAGTTTTCTAAAATTCCCATAACCATTCGCAGATGTTGGCTTCTTCACACAGCAGATGGGCTTCCTGGTTTTTCACATTGCTGAACAAAAATGTCTTTTAAGTGTGTGAACACAAAGACAAAGTCCTTAGTGCCATGGACACAAACGTGTAACAAGCGTGGCTAAAGGTCACTTTCTTACCTGTGCTCTGGTGTGCCGAGTAAGAAGACGGCTCCCATGGTGTGCAGAGCTGCAGGTACGGTGAGGAGGCAAAGGAGATAATATACTCGCTTTTGGAAAGGGCCGAAAGGATTAATTGCTTGTACAATTTCGTCGAAATGCATGTTGCTGATTCTTGCAGGGCAACTGCAAACACAACTATCATCAGCATAAGAAAGGATACCTAGCCATACTTTCTTAGCGAGATCTTTTATCGAATTTCTAAATATAAACTTATTGTTTTGTTCATAGTTTATTTTTTCAAGAGAAAGTAGATCATATACATTATTTAATACTCTTTTTTATTAAATTTAAAACAACACAAACTGAGCACACAGATCGCTATAGGCATATAGAGGTCAGCAAAATACAACACCAATTTTTTTACCATACGCAAACGCACGCGCACACTCACATATGTTTTCTCACCTTAGATATAATAATAATAATAATAATAATAGTGAAGATTTTATAGCGCATATTCACACTCATAGAGAGCATGCTCTTAGCGCTTAAAACGAGGAAGAGACGTGGACTAAGTAGACACAGAACAAAGGGGACGAAAGAAAACGACAGTACTGACGAAACAGAAAACATTATTAAAAGGCATCAAGTAACAGGAACAGAAAAATATAGTGATTCTGCGAGAAAGATGGGTAAAGTAGCAAGAGGGAAGGGGGGCGGGGTTAAGAAGGACGAGCATTGTGTGGACTGTGTTAGGAGAAATGCTCAAGGAAGAGGTGCGTTTTCAGTGCAGATTTGAAAGATTCAGTTGTAGGAAGGTGGCGGATATGGAAAGGAAGAGAGTTCCATTGTTTTGCAGCACAGTAGCCAAAAGTCCTGTGACCATATGTTGGTGTTCTGGTGACAGGAACAGTTAGGATACGGTCGTCAGACGAAGAGCGTAGTTGTCTGGACGGAGAGGGATGAGAAGTTCAGAGAAATAGTCAGGACAGGAGCCAGCAAAGAAATTAAAACACAGCACAGACAGTTTGTACTGAATGCGAGAGAGATATGCGGAATCAAAAGCTTTTACAAATCGTTTATACACATTATTTAACAGTTGAGTTGCATTAGTATCTCTCATACAGTTCATTATTGCTTTTATTATATTCCGCACTTTTTTCTGTGCTTTTGTTTCAACTGTTGACTTCGTACTTGTAGCGCGTCTTAATTTGTATTTAAATATTTGGTTGTGGAGTAATACTGCACTCAGTGAGTTCCTGTGTACTACTTCGATTACTTGAACGAGGCCCTTTTCGATGTCGAATTATCGCATCCCGTACCACAGCCCCCACGTGCCGGACTGTCAAATGTCCGTTGCTGTTAACATGACTCCTTATTAATTGCTCCCATTTATTTGTTTTAATCGCTGTTTCCATAGGTTAAATATTTTTGTTGTGTATTACCTGTTACACGACTTATTTCTCCTTATATATGCCTGTTAAAATGCCACTTTTATTGTTTTTATTAGCTGTTAAAATGAACTATTATTTAATTAGCTGTTTTGTACAACCCTGACCTCAGTGCTTTTGCCATGGATACCACAGCTCAAAGATTGTTAGAGAAGTATCTGATCTATCCTGCAATTATTTTTAATGGATCTGTTCCCGCCGCCAAAACTAACTTTCATCTTCCCATTCAGTAAAGACTGTCAGTCCATCGCTTGCAGTCAAGCTATGACATGAGCAAATATGTGAAGGGGTTCGTATCTTAATTAATCAGCTGTTTGGTAGTTTTGACGGGAAATTGCTTCCACCTAGAGGTTATTTCGTACTTCGAGGTGAGAGGGAGGGGGTAAAAAAACGGAGTCATTAGAGACAACGGCCGACCATGCGAACAGGTGCCACACACAGAGACGAGACCCGAACCCAGAGGATCTCTCTGCAGTGTAAAGTACCCGGGGTTGTAGCCAATACACTACTGGGTGGCCCTCTCGACCAGCCTCCAACGCAGGCGTCTTTCACAGTTTAAGACTTTATGAATTTTAGAGACGATTTTTTGTGGGTTTGTTTTTCTTGACGAATACACACTCGATAACGACTAAAAGTATTTATAGGGCATTGCTAGTCAAAAGAAATCGAACACTACGTCTTTTAAAATCATTAATGATAAAAACTACAGAGGTATTATAATAATGAACATTTAAAAAAAATATACTCACAAAAGAACTTGGGAACTAGACAAAGTTACCTCTTGAGACTTGTTTTTCACACTCTCCTCCCCGACCTGAATTGAGTACATTTACTCTACAAACACAAATATATATTCTCTTGCAAACTCGTTTTAATCAATGCACATATCTAAGGAAGATGTTAACGTGCTAAACAAGTTTTCTTTATACCTATCATGTACACGCCTTCACATGCAATTAGGCCCTGGACACAGTGACAGACAAGGAAGCTGTACTGTCCTTTCGTGATGACGTATTCGAGAAATTCAGGTGCAGGAGCGTAAGAAATTGTCACGTGACATGACTTCAACAGTCTCACTTATCTCTTTCCCATCGGAAACGTCTGAAACGAGGTCTGTAACTTTCTTTCGTTGCCTTCCTCTTGTTCGGGATCGCTCTAAAGTCTGCGCCAGCTAGGCTTCATCTTCATTGACTAACGGTATCTAAAGCCTCGTCTGGAACTTTTCACCTCACTGCAATTTTAACGTTTTCTCCAGAACATCTGTGTTTACTTTCTCACTAGCAGCGACAGATTTACTGTGTACACAATTTTTAAATGTGATATTTCGCTTGAACTTTATTTTGACCTAATAAACACTTACGAGACACTCTTATTCGATTCAGGAGCGGTGCTTTTGAAATTCACACTCATAAATATAGATATTCTACCCCCAGTGCTCAGTTACTCAGACGCCCCTTACGTAGCTCCGACCTCGATGATGAAATACACTTTTTATTCGAATGTATATCACTGAATGACCTGAGACATGTAAAGAAATTACTTGTACTTTCTTTACTCGTTCATTTTCAAAGACAAGTGCGGATTCGTACAATCAGAAGGGTATCAACTCCAACGTACCTAAAGCTGAAGAAATTCACGAAGTCTGGACCAGGTGTTAGATAAAGAATGTCCACCTAGCCAACATCTTTCTTCACCTGTGTTCAGTTTGTGACAGGTAAACAATGTCACATGTTGGTGTCCCATTAAACAAACAAGCAAATTAGAATTGTAAAACTCCTTTACAACCAAGATTATAGTTTCGTAATACTTTGGAAGATCGTTGTTTATGTTAAAATATTTTAATGATAATAAGCAGATGCCAAGATGCTGGCACATTATTTTGTATGAAGGAGGTAAGTAATCACTAGCTGAACACTATTACTTTTTTTTTTACTTGGAAGTGAAAACGCTTAAAAGAGTCTGGTGCCTAGTAATGGTCTTGAAGTGGAATTTACAATAAAGCACAACTGCTTTAACACATCATATCGCAACAGCGTGTGCAAAAATTTCGTACGGTAGATAAGGTTTGGCTCAGCATGTACGCATGTATAATAATAATAATAATAATAATATAAGGTTTGTGTTGACAAATTTTGCATATGGTCTCAAATGAACTTATTTTGAAGGAAGTGCTTTAAAGATGTGTGCGTGAGTGTGCGTGTGAGTGAGTGTGTGTGTGTGCGTTTTTGTGTATGTGTGTGTGCGCGCGCGCCTGTCCATTATTATGTTTGTATGTCTGTGAGTATATATCTCTATATGTATGTCATTATGTAAGTATGCATGCGTGAAAAATCGCAAATCAAGACTTCACCACAGACATACAGACATACCAACCGAAACAGCCAACTCATATCCATAAACGACAGTGACATGAAAAGGAGATAAGAAGCGTAGCGCGGAACAGTATGGAAAAGTCTTGTCAATGCATGATGTATAAGACAGACAGCCAAGTGCAGAGTCAAGAATACCAGAGCGCACAAAGTTCAAAGTAACAGCCGACAGGTCATCACTCTGTAGCCTTCTACAGAACGAAGTTCAGAAGTTTTTTTCTTTTTTTACAACAAACTGGAAGGGCAACGTTTCTTAACAAGATGGCAAACGTTTGGATGCATCACAAATAAGCTTGAAAGAACTTTACAAAACCGGTACCCGACCTTTGTATTTTTTAGAAAGGAGGAGAAAGAAGAGAAGGGAAGGGTAGCTGATGACGTCGACGTCTTGCTCGAAATTTTAGGTACGAATGTGAAAACCCTGACTGTATAATTTAACATTCGCGTTTTATCAAGCAACGGCTGTTGTTTGTACATTCCAGGCTAGTGCTGCAGCCATACGTAAGTACCAAGTATCAAGACTCCCCACCACAGCTACTTTGTTATTTCGAAATAAGTCGCCATCAACGGCGTTTATAAAACGTGCGATGCACTACATAAGGAAAGCAGACAGTTGTTTGGCTAAACGAGACTTCCTAGCTTAAACGCCGTTGTTATTATTCCTCTGTCAACTTAATACCTTCAAATTAGTTAATCGTGTGTGCCAGTACCTAATTATATTACAGAAGTTAGTGTAAACTGTATTTGTTTGGCGGCAGGTAAATATTTTACAAAATCCCATCGTAGGGACTAAGCTGCATTTATTTATTTATTTATTTATTTATTGTATCATTCATTTGTATTATTTATTCATTCGGTGACCACGTCCATTCTGACACAGGTGTCGTGTGACCATCTGCCATGCGTTTTGACGACGTGGTGCAAGAGATCAACCCGTTTGGTCCTTTCCAGAAGCGGGTGTGCTGTCTTCTTTGTCTTCTCGCAATACCCGGTTCTATTCATACCATGGGAACGGTCTTCATTATGGCTGTCCCACATCATAGGTAATACACTAGAGCACTTTACCTCTGCCTTGTGAAGCAAACCATTGTTGACCCTCTGTACGTGTCACGTAACACGTACTGTGCAGAGGTATCATATTAGAAACTTTGATCCATGAACACTTTGTATTTGAATGTCGTAAGTTGAATAATAATAATAATAATAAAGACATAATAGTAAAAACAAAGTCTAAATTTAAAACGGAAGCTCAGGGATCAAAGAGAGCGAGAAGATTGCAGAAACATTGATAAATATTAATAAAATTTATTGAATAATGATTGAATAATGCAACAAATTGCTACACAAAAGTCCCTTAACACAAAAATCATTTAATGCTTCCTTAAAATTTCTCGTCAACTTAAATATTTGCATATCAAGTTAGATTGTAGTTGCTTATATGTATACATGGTAACTGCATCCACACACGCAGAAATAAATGCATACATTTCTTCCGCTAAACACGAATATCAAAAGGAGAACGATGACGATGATTCTGCAGCAGACAGTACAAAACATGACTCTCATCATTTCCAACCCAACAGGTGCGCCGTTCCTGGTCTGGACAATGACACATGGGAAAGCCAGGGCCCTGAACACGACCAGGTGGTCAGTCAGGTGATACCTACTGATCATACCTCGAATGCCTGGTCCAGATGTCTTGTACGCCGGGATTCACCAGATTTCGCGCAGCAATTGAACGACACGGTGGAGTGCTCGAGATGGGTGTACAGTAAGGCGAACTTTGAGGCTATGTTCAGTTCCGAGGTGAACGTCTCTCATTTAAGTCCCTCACCAAAGAGACCTGCGTGTGCAATGATGGTAGTCGAGGGTATATCTATAAGTCTTTATTTATATGCAAACTTCCCTTTCTCCGCATAACGGAAAGATGCATTTAACTGGGCAGAAATTGGCCGTGAGACCATAAACGAAAAAAATACACTCAGATGTTTGTTTTTTGTTAGGGAATTTGTTTTTCAAAAAATGAAAAGACAGAATTGTGTTTGGGTAAGTTTATTTACAATTGGAAAGTAAAAAAAAACCACACGGTTTTCAAAATGTACATTCAAGAGTTACCATTATTTCGAATAAAATTCTTTATTATTGTTATTAGTTATATTTTATCACATTTGTAGAGCTCAAATGTCAAAATTAGGACTTGTCATATCCCGTTGAGGCACGTATACTAAGTTCAACACCTGGAGCCTTCTTTAAGGAAAAAATACATGTTTCTCAGCTTAACATCGTCTGCAAAGACACACCACTTCTAGCGCTGACCAACTCAGTGTTGATGTGTGGACTTCTTTGTGGCTCCCTTGTCCTCGGAACAGTTGCAGACATGTAAGTGGTAAAGGTGATGACAGACTAGGATCGATCTCACTAGGGAACCTTATTTTCACTGGTTGATCTTTTAAATGTTTGAATCATGGTTTGCATATTTCAGCGGAAACTTTATCTCTGAATATACATGGGGGAATGGAGAAAGAAGGTTGATAGGGGAGAGAGTTGAAGGAGGGGATGGAGATTGATTACATTTGCTTATTTGTTTCTTTCAGGATCGGTAGGAAAAAGATGGTAGGTACCTATGTTGTGGGACAGATTGTTGTGACCTTGGCAACATCTTTTGTCTACAACTTCGTCGTTTTTTTGTTATCTGTCGGTTCTTCACGACCTTTTTCGTGATAGGGGGTTATCTAGCCGCCTTCGTCGCAGGTTCGTGAAGGTCTTTATTACGATTCAGACCCCGTCAATATTTATTAGAAGTTAAAGTTCAAGCTTCAGGTTAATAGTTGTTAAACACGATCATAAGATAAACCAGCAATGAAGTTTCGTATCATTGTCTATAATCATCCAGAAATGTTTGGATTATTAATGTGGATGCTGACTTCTTACAAGCAATGCTCCTACGAATACAAATGTTTACGAGTAATCCAGTGAACGATTTTAGGGAATATGAATGTAAACTTGCGTGACAAGCTTAAATCGAAAAAAATATGTGCTATATGTTACTGGCTTAAAGCTGATTAATATGTGGTATGTGTACAGGTTTGAAACATAATAATATGCACAATATGTGACAGATTTGAAACTTAAGGCTATGCATTGTGTGTTACAGGTCTGGAACTTGTAGGACCCCAGTATCGCACGGTGTCAGGCATCGTGATGGGTATGTTCTGGACGATTGGGTTATTCTTCACAGTGTTCCTAGCCTACTTCTTTAGAAACTGGCGCAACCTACAGCTGGCAGCATCATGCATGAACATTCTTTGCAGTCCGATCATGTGGTAAATAGCGTTTTGCTAAAAGATCAATCCAATAACCATGAATTAAGTGTGTTTATTTGTCGTTCGCATGACGTGAAAAATGGAAACTTTAAACATTTAAGCGAATTTTTTGTGTAGCCATATTCATCTATTTTGCGAATAATATGCAACCTCTGAGTTTTTAAGCGCATATTTATTGTTTGATAACGAACGATTGTCTTTGATAGACAATGTCTGAATAGTGAGAAATAAAAAAAATCATCTTAGTCATGGTCATGAGAAGAAGTAATCTTCAAATTTATTTAATTCCTGTATTAGTTTTCTGTTGCTGCTGTGAGTCTGTGTACCTGTCTATATCAAGGTGACAGTCCACCCATCTGCCTCTTTTCCTCCATATTTGTGTTTCTCCGTTTTCGTGTGATGACGACTAGCTCCTTTCATCTTGAAAGACACCCTGAAGAATGTTGCACAAAATGTATTCTCTTCTGCTTCCTCGGTTCCTGTACTAACTCAAGTTAATTTAAGTGAATAAAGAGGTGCAGTAGAAGAAAAAGAAAACGAACCTATTAACCTACTAAACGAAACAAAAAGGAAAACTTTACAGGTTCATCCCCGAATCCCCCCGCTGGCTGGTGTCAGGTGGTCGCATACAGGAAGCGTCGACCATCATGCGTCACGCGGCTCACATCAACAAAGTAGTCGTGACAGAGGATGTCCTCAGCCTGAAAGACCTGCAGAACGACGGTCCTCAGCTGAACGTCTGCCAGTTGTTCACCTACCCCCGTCTGGCGCTCCGCTGCTTCATCATCTTCTTCAACTGGTAAGTCTGACCTGTCTCAACGAAGTCTTGAGCAAATGCGCGATTCGAACGTGTGCCAAGATGCTTTCAAGTTTAAGGAAATAAAATAATAAGAAAAGAAGAAACAGCAACAGGTACTACCAAACTTCGACTACTTCAAGCCTCCTTCCACTCCTGGAGCTAGTTGCACAACATGTTTCTTCACCTTAAAATTGTTTTAAAGAAGGAAATCTAGAAACTGTTTATTCTTCGAAAATCGCTTATATGCCATATAGACGCGCTGCACAAAAAATGTGCTGAGAAAACGAAAATCTACTTTTAAAAGCGTTTTTTTTAATTTAAAAAAAACTTTTGAAAATGTGCCTTTCTAAAAAAACTTAAAGCCTAAAAGTGTTTAAAATTAGAAGTATGTCTGGCCCCTGATCTCTTCCTCCTGTTACTACAACAATTCCTTCTACTGCTTCTGACATTACAAACTACTACTACAACAGTTACTTCGATTGCTTCTAACATTACAACCTATCACCACCACCACTACTGATGGTGTTGCTATCACAGTGACTGTTATTACGATGAGGATTGCTAATATTACTGCTGCTGTTATTGCCCCCTAAACTGCAGCTGTCGTTATTTCTGCGGCTGCTTACATCGACGACAATGCACTGGTAGACCTGGTGTCCAAAAACTGTCCTGTTAGGGGCGTCATCAGCGGCGTGTACTACGGCCTGGGCCTGAACGTGGGGAGTCTTTCTGGCGACCTTCACATAACTTCCTGTACGCCGCCGTGGCGGAGCTGCTGTCCGACGTCTTCTGCCTGGTGCTGCTGGGCCGCACCGGCCGCCGCCTGCTGCACTGCGTCACCATGCTGCTAGGGGGCACCGCCTGCCTGGCCATCATCTTCCCTGTCTTGTACGGTAACCAAGGTAACCGAATAGGGTTCAAACAGCTAAAGATTTGTCTACACGTTTAGTGATTTTACGGTCTGATGGCAGAATGCGTTTTTGTGTTTGGCTGTTGTTTACATTTTGGACAAATCTGCACCACCTGAATGTAAACTGTTTAAAAACACTCTTAATTAATAGAAAAAAGACATTTTTTAAAAATTGAAATTTACTGCTGTTGGTCCTCCTTTAAGTGTTGTTGTTTTTCGTTATTGTTACACGTTACGATGATATTTTTGGGGTAAACAAACAAATGTATTTTTTTTTACATGAACATTTGCAGACACAATGTGGACAGCCACCGTTTTGTCTATGGTTGGAAGGTTTGGCATCTCTGCTGCTTTCTCCATTATTTATGTCTTCACTGCCGAACTCTTCCCAACATATGTTCGAAACTCTGGCATGGGAGTGAGCTCCCTGAACGCTCGTTTTGGAGGAATTGCTTCCCCTTACATTACATCCTTGGTAACACTTCTCTTCACTATACGAATTCACAATGTTAGGCCAGAAGAATGCAAATGAGTAGAACTGCGCGAAAGTGGATATTGTAATAACACGTTATAAAAGATGTGCGCAAACAATTTTTTGTTCTAATTTAAAAGTTTCTTTTCAGGTTTTTTACGTTGGAGGTAATTTTGGAAAAGCGCTGCCATCGCTCATTTTCGGAGGGCTGTCCATCCTAGCTGGTCTGGCCTCCCTATGGCTACCAGAAACGTACCTCCGAGATTTACCGGAAACTGTAGAAGACGCTAATAATTTTGGAAAGTAAGTTTGATAGTTATTTTCCCCACAATCCCATTTTGTATTCTTAGTCGGAAGACTCCCACATCCCCCGACGACCTTCATCCTCATTAACCGTTCAAAAGACCTAGTCTTAGATCCATCCTTTTGGAATGTTTCTAAATGTAGCTCATCTAACGATTTTGTCCATGTGAAGGTGTTGTAGAAAACCGATTGTGACGTCATTTGAACTGGAAAAGACGACCACGGAGCAAGGCGCCCTCAAGGTCTGAATATATTGCAATAGAATCCTACTGAACTGAACTCCTAAGGACACGGGATTTGTGAATGTTGTTGTTGTTGTTGTTGTCGGTCACTCAAATGGATACGCCTGCCTCTTGTACAAATGATGCTGTGCGCCGCAGGTCCTCCAGACTGCCGTGTAGCTTCCTTGATATCGGCGTCTCATCAGTCCAGATGCGGTGTCTGAGGTCTTCGTGTATGGGGCATTCTTGTAGTAGATGTTTTGTTGTCTGGCTGTCTGTCTGGCACGGGCATCTGTCCGTCTGGCCGATCCGGAGTTTGGTGTATAGGTGGTGATTGAGACGGTTGTGGCCTGTCCTCAGTCTGAAAATAATGACCTGTTCGGCCCTTGTGAGCAGGTAGTATGGGTCGTTCTGGTTGAAACGTGGGTGCTGCTGTAACCATTTGTTATGCTGTTTGGCCTTGATGATGGTTTTGACTTCATTGAAGGTGGTGGACTTGTCTTGCTGCTCTTTTGTGGATCCTTCCTTGGCAAGAGTGTCTGCGGCTTCGTTGCCAAATACACCGCAGTGGGAGGGAATCCACTGTAAGACGACTGTGTGGTTTCTGCATAAGGAGGAGAGAGCAGTGGTCAGGGCGTTCAATTCCTTGTCTCTGGCAGTCTGTAAGGCCTGTAGAATAGATAGTGCATCTGTAAAGAAGACGATGTTGTTGGAGGTGTCTGGGCTGTTCTCAATGTGGGTGGCACCGGTCTGAATGGCCACTACTTCCGCTTTGAAGTTGGTGGAATAGAGGCCGGTTGTGAGGGAGAGGCGGTCTTCTTTTCCTCCTGGATACCGAATGAAGATTCCGGCACCACCCCTCTTCACGGCTTGTTCCGCTGATCCGTCAGTGTACACATGAGTCCACTGGTCTTGTGGGAAGTTGCTGTGGATATACTCCAGAGTACAGGACTTTTTCGCAGTGTCGTCTTGGGAATCTTTCTTGCCGACACCATGGATGTTGCAGTGGATCAGGGGAAAGCAGATTCATTCCATGCTGGGTTTGTCCGGTATAGGGGGATCTCTCTGGGGTCTTGTTCCAAGATATCTTGGTGTTTTCGTTCAAGGATCCTCGTCTGATGGATGAAACTTCCCCTTTTGAGCCTTCCCTTCGTCGGCTGAGCCAGCCTGATTCTCATGGGGTGATTTGGAAGTCTCTTGAACTTGGAGGCTTGGACGAGTATCTTAGTATCACGTCGGTCCTCGAGTGGTTCCAACCCTGTGATTGTTTCCAGTTCCTGTATGGGCGTAGATTTCATGGCTCCAGTGATGAGTCTGGTTGCTTGGTTCTGAACCTTGCTGATCTTTTCAAAGTTGGATTTTGCTGCCGTGCCCCATGCTGTCATGCCATACTCTAGGACTGGTCTAACCCTTCCGGTGTACAGCTTCTTGAGGATTTTGTCATCCGCGCCCCAGTTCGTGCCAGCCAACTTCTTCATAAGTGCAAGTCGCTCCTTGGCTCTGGCTTCAACCTTCTTGGTCTGAGGTTTCCACGTAAGTCTCTTGTCGAAGGTCACCCCAAGGTAAGTAGGGTTGTCCTCCAGTGGGAGGATCTGTCCATCGAACTTCAGAGTGGCCTTCTGTTCCCTAGTGGACAGACTAAAGATAGTGTAGGTGGTCTTTTTGGGGTTGATTTTGACAAGCCATCTCTTCGTCCAATCCTGTAGGACATTTAGTGTCTCTTGGAGTCGGTAGTTGGCAGTTGTCAGGTGTTCTTCTGTGCACCAGAGGACCAGGTCGTCTGCGTATATGGCTCCTTGGACATTTCGGGGGAGGTCCTTGATGATGTCGTTTATGAAGACAAGGAACAAGGTAGGGCTGAGTACTCCTCCTTGAGGAACTCCTTCTCTCAGCGTCTTCTTTCGGCTGTATGTTCCGCCGACATGGACTCTGGCCTTCCTATTTGTCAGGTATTGAGAGATCCATTGGTACATGCAGCCGGATATGCCACACTTCTGGAGTTTCAGCCTCAATCCATCTTTCCAGACCTTGTCAAAGGCCTTTTCCATGTCTATCCACACCGTCAGCGTGTGCTTCTTGTCCTGGAAGCCATCTTCAATCTTCTGGGCGATGTATGTAACCTGGTCTTCAGTTGAGCGATGTTGTCTGAAGCCTGCTTGTTCTGGTATAAAGATGTTGTTCTTTTCCAAGTGCCATGATAATCTGGAGTTAATGAGGCGCTCCATTAACTTGCCCACACAACTGGTGAGGCTTATGGGTCTGTAACTGTCCACCTTCGCTCGATCTTTGCCTTTCTTGTGGACGGGTACCATGTCTGCTTCTCGCCAGATTTGTGGGACGTGGCCGCTGTTCCAGCTGTTGTTGAAGAGGTCGAGGAGTTTGGTCTTGGCTCGTGGGCCCAGGTGTTGCAGCATTTCGTTGGTGACCTTGTCTGGACCAGGGGATTTCTTCTGACTTAGGGTCCTGACTGCTTCTTCAAATTCTTTCATGTTGAATAGTTTGTTCATGTAGTCTTCCTGGTGTTTTCTCTGTCTAAATTCTCTTCTTTCTTCATGGACTTGCTGCTTCTTTTCTTCTGGTACTGTGATGCTGCTGACCTCTTCATAGTTGTCAATGAATGCGTTTGCTGCTTTTCTACCTGTTAGTATATCTTGTGCTTGTTGTATGACAATCGGTGCACTTCTAGTATCTTCATCATTCATAGCCCTTACCAGCTTCCATAACTTGTTTCCTTCTCTGTCTAGGTTCAGTTTCTCTGTCTTTTCTCTCCAGCTCTTTCTTGTAGCTTCGTTGTAGGCTTTTCTGTATTTGGCGCTTGATTCTTTCAGTGCTATGTTGTTTTCTATGGTGGGGTCATTCTCAACCTTTTCCTGGTCTTGGAGACTTCATCTTCTAATTCTTGGAGTTCCTCTGTCCAATACGGCCTGTAATTCTGTCGTGCGCCTCGAGGTATTGTTTCTGAAGCAGCTTTGATGATCGCCTTGTTGAATGCATCAATGGCACGGTTGATGTTCTGATCCGCCGCACGTATTCCTTTGGTATACTTGTCTGACAACGAAACGAAAGTATCCCAGTTGGCTTTCTTGTAATTCCACCTGGGGAATGTCTTTGAATCTTGGGGCCTGTACTGCAAGTTGATGGCCAGTTTAACTGGTCTGTGGTCGCTGCCGCCTAACTGGTTCAGTACCCCTCTGGTTGTTTTCTTGGAGAGGTCGTCAGTGGCGAAAGCAAGGTCAGGGGTCGTTGAGGAGATCCATCTGCGCGAGAAGAAAGTCGGTGGGTCTTCTGGATCATTCAGCAGGATCATCTTGCTATCGATCTGCCAGTCCTCCACTTCCTCTCCTCTGTGATCCGTCTCGTCGTAGCCCCAACATGTTGAGTGGCTGTTGAAGTCGCCGACAGCCAAGCAGTTTTCAGCAGGGATATCAAGTGTCTGTAGAGAAAGTTCTTTGTTGGGTGGGCAGTACAGGTTGAAAATGGTGAGCACAGTGCTGTTTACTGTAATCTTGACTCCGTTTATTTCAGCTTGCTGATTCGTGTCCACTTGAAGATCTCTTGTTGGGATGTTGTTTTTTACAAGAATCAGCACACCTCCCTTGTGTCTTCCTTCTCTGTCCATCCTGAAGGTTTGATAACCTCTGATGGTAAATCTGTGGTTGGGATTCAGGTGTGTTTCTTGAATACAGGCCACATCTATTTTTTCAGCATGGAGTCTTTCGGTGAGGGCTAATTTTTTGTTGTAAACGCCCTCAGCGTTCCACTGTAGGATGTTGATAGGCCTCAGGGTCTCTTCTGTGGTTGTCGTTCCTTTTCGGCCAGTAGCTTTTAACCTCCGCCTCCAAAACCTGACTCCTCGCATCGGGGCGTGGTGACCACCAGTATCATGGGGTGGGCCCTGTTGAGGCGCAGGGCCCGGCACTTCGCCTGCCTGGCGGGACCTCACAGGCAAAGCACCATATCGTTTAGAGTAAGCGTTGTCCATTCATGTGAGTGTCAGTGCGTTGTGCTGCCATTAAGCGCCCGATGGCCCAGCACATCCGTCTTCGGCGTCAGTTTTCTTGTCCGAGTGTCTTTCTCGTAGAGACTTGCCGACCAAGGCTAACGACCATCCTCTGGCCGGGTGTTTTATGGAGTTTTCCTTCTCCAAGGGTTGTTTTACAGGGTGGGGTTGCTAACCCCACGCCCAACCCTCCTCCTTCATCCGGGCTTGGGACCGGCAGGTTACCCGGGGGGTTTCCGGGCGGAGTTGGATTTGTGAATGAAAGGAGTGTGCTCTTGTGCCTTCTGTAGCCTGTCGAAGTGAGACAGTCTACTGAAAGTGCTAATGCAAATTAATGTGCATTTTATTAAATGAAAACAAACCAAAGCAGACTAAAACAAAGGTTGTAATCAAGAAAGGTTTCTTTATATCGTTTCTTTTTCAACTGCTTTGGCCGGGTTTCCTGCGTACTTTTCATAAAAAGAAATTTAGTCTGATAACCTAGCGGTGTTCGTCTATCAAATTTTCGCTCTGACTGGTAAGATAACTACGATCAGAACATGACTACGTTAACAAAAAACAGGGAAGATACAATGCACAGGTCAATACGTGTCTTCTTCTTTTTCTGTCCGTCAGTCTATCTGCTTCGGTGTCTCGCAAAATGGATGCTAATATATGATTATTTCTTCTCCCAGGAGCAGTTTGCCTGCTCATTATACGCCCCATTTTAACACCGTACATTCATCAAACTGGCAGCTGCTTGCTTCGTAAATTCAATTATATCTGAGAAATCTGATTTCTGAAGGATTTCATAATTTATGTCCTTTTATATGTACTTATATAAACAGTGCATTTCACATTTTGTGAAGATAATACTTTGTCTCAGAGAATTGTGTTGTAGATGTATGATTGACGCTTTGTTGTATGGTTTACTTATCAAAACTTACGATATTCAAGTAAAAAGTCTTTATGGATCAAAGTTTAGAATATGGTACGCTTGTACAGTTTCTGGATTCTTCTCGCTCTCTTTGATCTCTTTGATCCCTGAGCTTTCGTTTTAAATTTAGTAATATTATGGCTTTATTATTATTATTATTATTATATTCAAATACAAAGTGTTCATGGATCAAAGTTTCTAATGTGATACGTCTGTACAGTACGTGTTACGTGACACGTACATGGTTTGCTTCACAAGGCAGAGGTAAAGTGCTCGAGTGTATTACCTATGATGTGGGACAGCCATAATGAAGACCGTTCCCATGGTATGAATAGAACCGGGTATTGCTGAAAGACAAAGAAGACAGCACACCCTTTTCTGGAAAGGACCATACGGGTTGATCTCTTGCACCACGTCATCAAAACGCATGGCAGCAGGTCACTTGAAGTACACACGCCACCTACAACACACTTGATGTCAGTCTGGACGTGGTCATCTAATGTGTTACAGACATCCAAAGCGAAAAAAGTGTAGTTTAGTCTCTACGATGGATTTTCGTGAATTTTATTTTACTGAACTACCGCCAAACAAATAAATTTTACACTAATTTATTATAAATACTTTTAGCATTCTAGACAGAAATAATGTGCAATTTATTCTGTACCCAGGTGACCCCCTTGTGACGTGTGAACGACTAACGCCCGATGTTTAATTTCAACAAAGTCAACCCATCAATAGGAAGTAATAATGTAAACAATTTTCAAGTTTTGAAGCGACAATCTATCCAAACCCGTAAACAAACAGTGCAAGACATTTGTTAATCCTTGTCTTCAAGAAGGTGGTTTAAGCTATTTACACAGTATCAACACATAGTAGGTTTTTTTTTTTAATTTGAGTAGGAGAAAGTTTCCTGCTCCTTGTGATATCACTTTTACTGTCAGAAAGATAATCTTAAAATCACTTGTTTAAAGATATTAAGGTGATAAATAAGTAATAACAATGCATTACAACATTAATTTTCAAAAATTCTCTTTTAGCCCAACACTTATTTTCCTTACGTGATTCACTCCACTTCTTAAATTATTTACAAGAAATGGACAACCTTCCATCGCGGTTGATGGAAATTTATTTCGAAATAGTTTAGGTGAAGGTCTTGATACTTGGTACTTACGTATGGCTGCAGCACTACTCTGGAATGTATAAACAGCAGCCGTTGCTTTTGAACTGCATATAGTTGTTAAAATATGCCTGAAACTTCGACAAGAACATCCCTACCCTACCCTACCCTACCCTACTTCTCCCTCTTCTCTCCAGAAGAAAAAAAAACAGTCGGGTGCTGATTTTATAAATTCTTTTACGCTCATTCGGAAGACATTCAAAGGTGTCCTAATTTCTACCTGGTGTCACCTGTTATCATCACCACACAATTTAACATCCCTTCAGATGCTCAAGTGCCCGACCTCTTGTAAAGAAACAATGTACTGAAAAAAAACAGCCTTGAATTAAAAAGAAAATCCGGACTTTGCGCTTAGGAAGGTGACAGAGTGGTGACCTGTCGGCTGTTAATTAATGTGACCTTTGTGCACTGTGATAGTCGTGACTTTGCGCGTTTTCCAACAACTCTATCAACTAAGATATGGGCGTTTGGCTTTTTGTCTGCGGCATCATGCGCCGGCCACATGCTTATTATCTCCATTTCATGTCACTGATGCGTGTTCATATGAGGTGACTGTGTCGGTTCGTCTGTCCGTCTGTATGTTTGTGGTGCAGGTCCGATTTGCGACGATGTAGGCATCTATACGTAAATAACGACATAGATGTATAGATATCTACACACAGACATGCAGACATAACATATGCACACTAGCAAAGAAGCGCGCGCGCGCACACACACACACACACACACACACACACACACACACACACAATGAAGCATTCCTTTCAGAATAAGTTCATTTGATACCATCTACAAAATCTGTTAACATGAACCTTATATTAGTATTAGCTTTCTCTACACGTTGAGCCAAACCTTATCTACTGTAGGAAATGTTACATACGCTGTTGCGATATAACGTGTTAAAGCAGGAGCTATGCTTTATTATAAATTACACATCTAGGCCATTACTAGGCACCAGACTCCTTTGAGCTCGTTCGCTTCAAAGTGAAAAAAAAATATTAATAGTGTTGGGATAGATAATGCATAGCTCCGTCGCACGAAAACTGTGACAACATCTCGTCAACTGCTTATTATCGTCAGAAGATTTTTAACATAAACAATGATGTTTCAAAGTATTATAAAATATAATTTATGTTAAAGCAGGTTTGAAATGCTTTTGTTTGTTTGTTTGTTTGTTCGTTTGTTTTTTGTTTGTTCGTTTGTTTGCTTGTTTGTTTGCTTGCTTGCTTGTTTGTTTGTTTGCTTGTTTGTTTGTTTGTTCTAATAATGGAGTCACCAGTAGGCGACATTGTTCATCAATCACAGGCTGAAGACAGCTGAAGAAACATGGTGGCACTGATCAGCAAGCGTCTAGAACTTGGTCCATATTTCATGTATTTCTTCAGCCTTATGTACGTTGGAGTTGACATCCTTCTGTTTGCACGATTCTTTGCTTGTCTTGTCTCTGAAAGTAAAATATATGTTACAAGTTAATAACTTGACCCCGCCCCCCACAAGTAGATCTTGAAAAAGTCGTGACTATTCCCACAAAGATCTGGGCGAGGTCGTTACCATTATTATGACTGATGGATATACAAGGCAAAAGACGCTGAAAACAAACCTTCCGAACTTTCTGGCATCGTCGATAGTCTCTGGGAGTTCTTTGTTAAGAGTCTCAGGTAGCCACAGCGAGGTTACGCCAGCAGCGATGGCCAGAACTCCGAATATCGCATAGGGAAGAGCGGTGCCAAAGTCGCTGCGTACAAAGGAACTCTGCCAACAATGTATGAGCCCCTCGCATTGCATGGTACATGTACATTAATACATATAATACATTTCCACAACACAAATATATATTAACCTATCTTACCGAATTACTGTGCAAGTAGGTGACCGAATATTTAAGTAGGTCTTCATGAGCGAGCACTGAACTTCAAAGTCTATGTTAAATTTTTTCCTATCTGGTCGCTGAAATATTAACTGACATGCTGAAAGTCCATTATGTAATTTTGGTACTTGTTTTACATGCCATACTGGCTCACTTTCTTCACAAACTGTTTGCTTAATCACACTTCTGACCTTAGCCGCCTTTCTTTCTTTACTTTACATTTTTAAACTACACTCATTATACTTCACTATATATTGTGAATGGTATAACTAGTAAGGTAAAAAAAAATCTGTTACGACGCACTATGTCAGCAATGTAAGGAGAGACAATGCCCCCGGCTCGTGCGGAGAAAGAACTGGCCCCCACTGCCGAGTTTCGCACTATCGTCGGGAAGAGTTCTGCCGAGAAGATGTAGATGATTGTGAAAGCAGCCGACACGCTGAACTTGCCGACCATGGACAGTGTGATGGTCAACCAGCTGAGACCTGCAACAAGCACCGTTATATTTCAGATCACATTCACAAGAAATGACAGCAATGATAGGGTATGGAAGCAACAGAATTTTTTATCTTTGTCGAGGAATTCTTCTCTGCTTCTGTTTCTCTTTTTTTAACTACAGCAGGCGTTAGCGGGAGATTGCTGAAAATATATTGCTAGACTAGTGCCCTTTATCTTCAAGTAAAATTCAGTTTGAAACTTTATACTAAGTTTAAAGAGTGATACATGTGCTTATTGCAGGAAAATAATCTCCATTCAACAGCTTCGTCTCAAGGAATCAACATGCATGATAAAGTAATAACAGGTGTGAATAATTTTCAGGCCTGGTCTCAATACACCGCATAGTTTAAGTAGAGGTCGTGAACCCTCATCGCCATGACAAAATCGAAAAATAGTACCAAATAAAATTGATACAGCGGTACTATGAAAACCAAAGTTTTATATTTTTTGTCTGCTTTCTGTTATGAAGGGGAGGTTACACAATAAGCATTTTACGACAGGTGTATGAATGACGAGTTACAAACGGTGAATGGCACACTTAGAATTCCATATGTAAAAAATCAAAGAGATTTTACTCTCAGTTCCATAGAGAACAGGGAAGACGATGGCCACACAGGCTACACCACCAAGCAGCATGGTCAGGCAGTGCAGCACTCGTCTACCCGTGCGGTTCAGCAGCGTGAGACACAGCGCACAGGCCAAGGTCTCGGCGATGCTGGCGTACAGGAAGTTGAGGTAGAGATCACCTGACAGACTACCCACGTTGAGACCGAGGCCGTAGTACACCATACTGACCACGCACCTGTGGACATGACCCTCACCTCATTGTTTGCAACTGAAATCCACCCTACTCTCCCACTACCTAACCTGAAAAACAGCATTTCTAGCCTGTACCGGTCATCCTGAGAGAGAAAATAAAACTGCACAGAATTTAAAACCAAGCCCGCTCAGAACTAAAAAGAACAAAAATACGAAGAAGAAAAGGAAAAATAAGAGAAAGAACAAAAAAGAACAGCAGGAGATACACTCGGTAAGAACAGATTGCAGAAGACAATGCTGCTCACCAGTTGAAGAAGATTATCAGACAGCGAAGCAGCAAGCGAGGACTGCTGAACATGTGCCAGAATTTCTCTTGAAGACCATCGTTCTGCAGGTCTTTCAGACTCAGCACCTTCTCAGACACGTCTGCTTTGTTGATGTGGGCTGCGTGACGCACGATGGCCGATGCTTCCTCTATGCGACCACGTGACACCAGCCAGCGAGGGGACTCCGGGATCAACCTGGATGGTAAAAGAGATCTCATGTCAGAGAAGATAGGTCGAAGCAATGTTACCTGAAGAAGTTTCTGTCTGCATTTAGGCTATGTGTATATCGTCTATATATGCATTTACTATAATTAACGCGTGCACCGTTTTTACATTTTAATAGTCTCCCTTTAATTTGTAGTATTATTTAATTCTGATCTCGTGGTTTATTTTTTCGTTGCTTTCTTTCTTTACTTCTTTCAATCTTTCTTTATTTCTTTCCACGTCTTTTTTCTCTTTTTTGGGGATGTCTTTACCCTATTTTGGGTACGCTGTACAACCGACCAGTAGTAGGAGAAGAAGAGCAGGTTGACGCAGGACACAGCGATCTGCAGGTGATGCCAGTTGGGCAGAAGGTATGCCAGCAGCAGGATGAGGAAGAGACCCACACACCAGGAGAATCCGATGACGACACCGGCAAGAACCCGCTTGTCTGGCCCTACTAGCTCCAAAGCTGCCGACATATATCACCATGAATACAGACAGATATGACCATTTCAAAAGAGCAGTCAATTACTTAATTGGTACTTTGGCCAGCAACAACAAATTTATATAGACTAATTCAACTGGTTGGTGGTTACGCTGTAGTTTAAATTCCAGGACTGTTCAGTATTGCTGTAAAGCCGTGGACTTAAGCTGTCCTGAGATGTGTGCCGAATGTGCGCATGTGAGAAATAGGAACTGACCAGTACAATTTCCTTGAAAGACTCTTGCAAATAAAGTGGTATTGCAGAACAGTGATCGTTACATAAATACATAATTTACAGGTTTACTAAATATTACATAATTAATAAACTTTTCCCTACATATTACCTGCAACAAAGGCAGCCAGGTAGAAACCTATTCCGAATAGTGTAGTGAGGAAACGCAGGACGATAAAGGCGATGTAGTTGGAGATGAAGCCAGTGGCCAGTGTCACGCAGAACTGACCGACGACTCCAATCACCATCGTCTTCTTTCGTCCGATTCTGAGGAAAACAGCTAGCGGGCATCAGCAACCATGCTCCTCATCACTAAGGAACGGTCTCAAAACATTCAGGGACAATTTGTAGTGTTGGGTGACGTCTCGAGGCTTTTAATGCAACATTTAGAATTCTTGATGCTGTTGGCTTCAAGACCTGAAGTTCGCAGGAAACTTTGTCTCATTTACATGATAACTTGATTTCCATTACCTAGGAATGGCCTTCGTACCTAATTTGTGCCTCTCATTTTACTAATTTGAAAAAAAGACTTCCTTTTTCTCTCTCACGAAAAAACTGAATGCTTCTAATGTTAATGAGGATGGCTACTGCTTTAACTGCGCACTGCTTAGTTATTTACATTGTTCAATTACTCGATTGATTTACAGGGGCATGGGGCAAAGGTGAAAAAAACCAAAGGTTACGCACAGGTCTGACAAAGTTCCAAGAATAAGAGAACCGCAGAAGAGACCACCCATCAGGATGGAGTTGGCCACTGTTATCAGGTTCTTATCTCCACACACGAGGTTGAGCTGCCCATCACATGAAATAAGCATAAATTAAGTTCCGTCACCACACAGTAAGGTTTTCAAAGTTTATGTTTGCGCAGGTATCAATTTAAACGAATGCTCATTGCGCAGCAAAAACAGAAGAGAAGAAAAAAATAAAACAACAGGAAAGTAAAAAATAATAAAGACAGAAATGGTGCTAGGTTGTTTAAGTATGTCTTAAGTAAACAAATGAGTCTACAGTCTTTTTCGAAACGTGGTTGCTAAGGTGATGGTCAGTCAGTGAATTGTCCCTTGCCTGGCACCTGGCGTTAGGGGGATCACAAGGATAGATGCGGCAGCTGACAGGGCCGCCACTCTTGCCTATTGTGGGCGATAGTTATTAGGTCCTGTATAGGACGACCAGTCCAGTCTTTGACATTCGTAAGCCATTTCTTCCTCTGACCACCGCGGCGTCGCCCACCCTCCAAGGTGCTTTGAAGAATAGTCTTCGACAAGGTGTCGTGCTGGGTCACATGACCAAAGACCAGCTTACGTCGCTTGACTGTTGATAGTAGAGGTTCCTGGTGTCCTACAAGTGTGGCAATCTTGTTTCGTACAAAGTTGTTGGTTTTATGTTCTTTGTATGAGATCCGGACCAGCCTCCTCAGGCACTTGTTCTCGAATGAGGTGATGGTGGACAATGACGATGGCAGAGCATTCCACAGTGTAGGTGCCGCGTTTTTGAAGGCCCTGGCTCCAGTGCGCTTCTTGTTTGTGTCTTCCACTGCAGGGAGACAGAAGCGTGACTGGGAGCCAGAGCGCAGACCACTTGACGGCTGGTAAGGAGGAACTACCTCTTGCAAATAGTCAGGAGCAGTTTTAAACATGCAGGACTGTGCAATCGAAAGCACTTTGTGATCAATACGCTTTTTCACTGGGAGCCAGTGAAGGCTCTGTAGGATAGGGGTGATGTGCTCAGTGGACGACTTTGCACGGGTGACAATCCTGGCGGCTGTGTTTTGTTTTAAGTGGTGCAATATCGAAATGAACATCTGGATTTACTGAGTACTCAATAAACAAAGTACAAACTTTGCACAGAAAAAAAACAGAAAGCTGCAAATTAAATTCAAAATGTTTTACATTTAACAAAGTCGACATAAAGAGATCAGGTGTAAAATAATGTTGACTTGCACGTTCATCCCAAAGCTAGTATTTTCATCTATACTGACTGACATACAGACAGACAGAGCAGAATCACCTCTGAAATAAGTGTAAGATCAAAAACCGCCTTGTTGTAGACCCACTGTGAGCACCCAGCCGTGTCGTTGCGTGGGTCGTCAGGAGTCTGAAGTGAGCGGTACTTGAAGAGTGTGCACTGGGATGAGGTCTTGGTTTGAGTGTCAAAGGGTATCACCTGTCGCACCAGCTCGTCGTGTTCGGGGCCCTGGCTTTGCCAGGTGTCGTTGTCCAAACCAGGAATCGCGCATCTTTCACAAAAAAAAATGAAAATCATGTCTTTCTCTTCTGTCAAATTTCTTTCTTTTTATTTCTGTTTCTTCATTTCGCTCATTCATTCGTCCTCCCATCTGTTCGTGGCTCCGCCTGTTTCAATCTCTGTAAGTAATCGGAAGATTATTGTCCTGCCTCTGTGTTTAATGTCTGTGGTTTGTTCATGAATGTGTTTTTCCTGGATACACCTCCAATGTTTGTGGAATTTTTAAAGATGCTAGCCCTTCCTATACCTGCAATGTTTGTGAGATGTTTAGAGGATGTTTGTCCTGATTATATTGTTTATGGAATTTTTAAAGGATGTTTGATCTTCAATATTTTAGGGATTTTTTCCGGTTGTTTGTGTTTACTGTATCTTTAATGTTTAAAGGATGTTGAACGAGGGGTTTGTACTTTTTTACATGTATATCTGTGAGACCTAGATATCCAACTATATATGAATTCTTAACCTGCAAATGTCTCTCCTATAGAAGCTGATATTTACAACTTTCTACCCTTCTTGCCATGCAAACATATCGACCTAGCCATTTTATTATGGTCGTCTTCGTCAAGAGTCTCTAAAATAAGCAGGTAGCATGACAGGAAATATTTTACAACACCTGAACCGATCTTACTGACAACCCAGCAATAAAGCTCTTGTAAACTCATAAGTTTTGACAGCAGAACATAACAGCGGCGAATTTGACGGCAGATAATGACAGTGGGTTTGACGGAAATGATAACAATGACAAATTTCTTTGTCGATTATTTTCTGCCGTAAACATTATTTTCGTGACAGACACACAAGTTGGACTGTCCGCTACTGTTGAGTCTTGCCAAACGTTTTAAAAACCATGAGCAAACAAAATAATGGATGCCGCTGAGTGACCAATGCAAGTAAAATCAAAAGGCTTAGAAATGACCTGAGGTGAGACAGGTGAGGAAGGTTCGCAATTAAAATATTTCAGTCCGTGTCCTCTTAAGTACTTTATTCGTCCACTGGTTAAGCATAAAGTATGAGTTAGTACAGAGTAAAGACTGGGACAGACTGCGGCGGCTTCAGTTGCAGTCGTTACCCACGTGAGACGGCAAATTAAAATTTGAAGCTCAGAGACTCTTCTTTATTCTATAATTTTATTTTTGTTTTATTTTGCTTTGCTTTAGTGTTTTGTTTCATGTTGGTTTACTGCCACAGTTTTACAAAGATCATAGATTTGTTTCCCAGAAAACAATGGCAGTACACAAGGTAAGATATCACGCAACAAACGTTACTTTGCAGATACAGATGCTAGATAAGTCCCCTTACCTGTGCTCAGGTGTGGCGAGTATAAAAACGGTCACCATTGTGTGTATTGATGCAGGTATTCCAAGAAGACACGTCAAAAGGTAGTTTCGTTGCTGGTAACGTCCAAATGGCTTGATGGCCTCCACCACTTCGTCAAAATTCATTTCGGTGGTGATCCTCGTATTCTCACAGTCCGCTTCTTAATGTTACCTCTCTGTATCTGGTGCTTGTGAAATATACGGGAGTCCACCTAATATATGGCCGCGAATGGTATTTGCACCTGTCACATAAAAAAAATACAATTACACAAAAGATTGTTGGTTTGTTTAAAAAAATATACACCTCTTGTTAGGTTAATGGTCTTGACAATGACACACTGTCTGCTGTCGGTTGTGTGGTCTCCGGAGGTTCATGATCATGCCAGAGTCACGGCGAAAGCATGGAGGGTCTTGGCATCATGCCCAGTTTTTCCGCCTTTATGCTTGCAAGTCGGCAACCTACGTCTCACGATGGTGACCACTCGCTGCAGAAGGAATGAATTTAGCTCGACATTACCTCGTTAGTGATTAGCTGGCTAATTATCAATGAAAATTGACACAACTATCAAACATGAGTCAAGATCAAGGGGACTAAGGCGGTTCTCTTGACCTGGTCACGGAAAGTAATGTCATCAAGATCGTGAATGTCATCAGATGTCAGAGATACTAACGGCATCTTTCCATGCATCTCCGCCAAAGCCGCACGGCACAACATACATATGTGACGTGACATGCTATGAGCGCAGACAGACATGCATGCGTCTTCACGGCGCGCGCGCGCGCACACACACACACACACACACACACACACACACGCACAGAGTCATTGAAGCATTTCTTTTAGAATAAGTTCATTCGAGACCATATACAAAATCTGTTAGCATGAACCTTATATTAGCATTAACCCACATATGTATAAGTTGCGCAAAACATTATCGACTGAAGGAATTTGTGTTCTTGCACCTGCTGAGGCAAACAGATAATTATGGGCAAAGGAAGGTGGAAAGGAGGGGGAAATAACATTGTAGGTCAGGGAGAAATATGCGATGATATCCCTGGGTGACCGTCCCGTCTCCTGGCGGGGAGGGGGGATGATAAGGAGGTAACCTGCTTGTTGTGAGGGGAACAAAATGTTACCCCTAACTGACTCGCTTATTCGCTTTCTCTTTTTTTGTTTCGTTTTCTTTGTGGCATCGGTATTGTCCCGTCTAACGCTGTTGTCCACGTTGTCTCTTGTATTAATACAAACATCAACAACAAATAGAATAAGATTTCATCATCAGCATTCGATAGCGAAAACGCAGTGGAAGGTACTGCTGTTGGTATAAAATTATAAAATTAGAAGTAATTGTTGACGCAAATTCCTAATTAAGGAGAGTTATAACTCTAAATATTCAAGCCTGCAATAAGAAGAAGCACATTAGAATTAGCCAGACTCAAAGTGCTTTACATAGGGGCGCGCAAGCACACCATTTTAGGGCGGCATCTTATTGAATACACAACCTTTAAATAACGCCTTTTGCAACACCAACGAGACTAAAAGCGTTTTACAAACAGGTTCTCGAGTACTTATCTATATAGGACAAGCATCGAGTACATCATAAAAAACATGCACACACACACACACACACACACACACACAAACACACACACACACACACACACATATATATATATATATACACAAAAACACATACTTTGCGCAACCAACCCTTTTCGGTTATAAAGCTGACGAAGTGAAGAACTACAAATATATACCAGACGTGTCCATGAACAGATTGAGAATCCTCATTGACTGTCATATGCAGCGAGTGAGTTTCCAAACAGGAAGGAGAGTTGAAAAGGATGAACCATTAAGACATTATGAGCGCAGATAAAGTGTGACGGTCTGATAAAGCCTTACAGAATGTATGAATAAAACAGAGAGGTCATAGCGAGAGAGGATGAGAAAGTCCCGTGGTGTGACGTCTCCTTCGCCAGGTCACAATGGGGGTCACGTCAGCGAAGGTGACATATTTCCCACGATCAAGCATTAGCTGCGTTGTTGAAATAGTCTGTTTTCAATAGTCTTGTATTCATAATAGCCAGTAGTGCTGTGTCCAGAATACCCAGTGGTCTTTTTTTCAAGATGCTGTGTTCGACATATTTAGTTGTCTTTAAAAAATAGCCAGCAGTGTTTGCTTAAACTAATGAGCGGTGCCGTGTTTAAAATATCTAGTCGCTTCATTTCATTCGTTTGTCCCTTGGTTGGTACCGGTCTTTGAGAGGAGCACATGGATAGACGTGGAATATACGACGATTTTAGGCGATACTGAGCAGGTCCTGTACAAGACACCCAGTCTACTCCTTGTGGTTTGTGAGTAAGTTCTTCCGCTGGTCAGCGCGGCGTCGACCGTCCCCCAAAACACGCCGCTTGACTGTTATAAGGTTTCTAGTATCCTACCTGTGTGGCAACTGTGCTTCGTCCATTGGTTTTGTGTTCTGTGGACGAGATCCGGAGCAAACTCCTTGGACATTTATTCTCGGATTCCTGGATTCTCCCTTCCGCATTGTTGTCAAGCAGAGTCTACGTTTCACGTCCGTAAAGCAAGATCGGTACCACAAGGTACTTGTACAGATTATTCTTCTTAGTAAGCCTGATGCTATCCCTATACCAGACCCTGTCCAACCTAGTCATTGCCGCTGGTGCTGTTTCGATTCTGATGCGGATATCTGATGGGGAACTGTCGTCCTTAAATGGGAGTACTTACAGCTGTTTACCTCTTCGAGCCGTACTCCGTTCATGTCGAAATCTGCTTCGCCGTCGCCTAAGGCCAAGACTTTACCTGCTACTCTCTATTCCATATGCGTTTGAACTGTCGGTAAGTCTGTTGGTAAGGTCCTGCAGTTCTCTGTTAGTGCCTGCTATCTATCAGGTCAATGTCGTCCACAAAACATAAGTTTCAAATTGTGATGGTCGTGGACAATTTCACGCATGATGTTCTACAGAAAAAATGTTGAACAGCAAGGGTGATGGAGGTAACCCTTAACGGATGCCTAGAGTCGTGTGAAAGAAACCTCACATTTGGTTATTCACCTGTATTGTGCTCGATGAGCTCTTATCGTCGCTTCAGTGACTTAAACGAAACCCTGTTTGATGTTTTCGTGTCTCATGCCATAGCTCCTCATGCCAGACTTCTTCGAGAACCTTTTAAAATCTATGAAGTTGTAGTAGAGGTCTCGCTGGTGCTGAAGATGCTACTCTGTCAGGATAAGAAATTTAAAAATCAGTTCAACTGTGCTCCTGCCTGGTCTGAATGCAGCCTGTTGTTCTAGCAGTTCCTCAGCAGTAGTGCTGATGCGGTTCTATATTACTTTCAGCATGACTTGGGTGGCTGATAAGGGTTATTGTTCTGTAGCTCTAGCACTGTTTGCTCTTTACTTTAGTGGGATTTACAGTATTATGACTAGTAACTGTGTCCATTTTTCTGGACATTTTTTGTGTTCCTATATTCTTTGGCATAGAGCATTGATAGCCTTAGCTGTTTCATCCTCTCCCTGCTTGAGCAGCACAGCTGTCAACGCCAGGCGACGTTCTCCTACCCTCAGACCTTTGTACCGCTCTTACGACTTCCTCCCGTAGTACTGGTAAGTCGGAAGGTTTGCTGGTTCTATTCTTGTTGTCTTGAAGGATACTAGCGTCTGTCTTCAGCTGAAAGTTGGACAGGTCTTTGAAATATTCGGTTGAGTATAGCAGTGTTTGTGTTGACCTGACTTGGTGAGGATCTTCAATGTTCACTAGGATGCTGTCACCCAGTTCCATTCCCTCCTCTAGGATCCAGAACTAGCCCTCGATCCAGTTCTTCCATGCTGCCTTCATCCCCTTTCAGAAGGTACAATTGACTTTTTTTTACTCAAAAGCTGCTTCTGGTTTGCTTCCTGGCCTGATGATGTTTCCAGCGATAGTGTCTACGTCACAGCCCATCAAATTCAGTGATGCGAATTTGCCTCCAAATGTTGCCTTGAAGATTTTAGCAGCTTGCAGGTCTTGCAGCTTCCCCGGCTTCGAGAAGCTGCAAATTGTCTTTAGTGTTATGATAAAGTAGCCTGTATTTCGCTCTCAAAACGGATTTTCCATTATTTCTGGTTTCAGCACAACACCCCTATCATGTATAAAATATTTATTTATACTCATTTACTAAAAAGGCAGGAAATAATCTTTAATGTAACAAGGGAGGTGGGGTGCTGGGGTGGTTGATCAGTATCCCACGCCTCACAACAACTCAACACTGTCAATGGGTTCAGGTGTTTATTGCTGTTCCATGTTTCCGCCAAAGGAGAGAGGCACTTCGATCAAATGCAGTATTGAGCACATTTGCTCCGGTCTCTCTTCACAATAGGACGTAACTCTCACCTTAAAGCTCTCCCTCTGACTGACGCTTGTTCCACCCCACCCGATCCTCTTATTCACCTTACCCCCGAATTTTCTGTAAACTACACCAGGCCCCCTGCTGGGCGTTTCCCACCCGTCTCTCCCCACCCATCTATATATATATATATAGATGAACCCTCGGCCATAGAATCGCCGGGCGATCAGGTACATTCGGCTACTTGTGACACACTCAGCGTGTTTTATGTGTTTGCTTCTTTGCGTGCGTGCGTGCGTGCGTGCGTGCGTGCGTGCGTCCTTGTGTCGGACCCATTCCAATCCCATGATCCTATTATAGATTACTACATTAATATACAGAAAGCTTTAAAGCTAGGGAGTGAGACCCCATACTACATTATTAAATGACTGATTACCAACAAAAATAGTAGTGCGTCTATAACCGTTAATTAACTGTGCACATTGGGTTGATGACAGCTGTGCAGCTTGTTGCACAAAGTGTCTGACATGAGTCTCGCTAAATATCGCACTCCTCACAGAAAAAGGGTTAAAGTGAGGGCCGCCTCGTTGCTCATTAGCTCGATACGTCTTTCACGTTTTGTAGTTTGTAGACATTTTTCTTCCTTTTCTCTCTGAAAAAAGAAGTAACATTAAAAGCGAGGCATTAGATTTGTCACTTACGTAAAAAAAAATGACCTATAAAGTACAATTTTCAAATTGCCACACGATTTTCATTAAAAAAAAAAAACGATCCATTTCAAAGTGGTTATCTTGAATTATTAACTTCTGGTTTGGTTTGTTAATTGTATGGTTTCTTTATTTGTATCGTTTGTAATTAGATGTTAAAGAAAAAAAGGAAGGAAGGAGTTAAAAACAATTGTTGAAAATACCCTGCCAAATTGCTGGCCTCTTGGATCCTATCAGGAAGGGTTTTATTGAGCGTTTCAGGAAGCAGTAACGAAGTAAGCCCCGCCGCGACAGACAGAATTCCGAACATCATGGCCGGCAGAGCCACACCAAAGTCACTTTGAAGGAGGGTGCTCTGTAGCAGAGACAAAGCGCACATTCAGGCCATGCCAAATTCTACAGCAGAGACGCAAAGCACGCAAATATTCGACCCATCTGAAACTCTTAAACAGAATCATAAAAGCGCACAAACATTCTTCTCATGCCGGACTCTGCAACAGAATTCCAGAACACTCAAACTATGCTGAGATCGAAACAACTCAAAACTTTATGCAAGTTTGCAACATGAAACAGCATGAAGAGTGATCCACGTTATGCTTCCATATTAACTGCTTCAGGTTACACTGTATTGTACACTGAAATGTGGTTCCAGCTTTCGTGTAGTACAGTATTCTTCTATGACAGCGAATGAATATTGAAGTGGGGACTTGAATCGTTTATGGATTAATGGCTGCCGAATGATGTACGTTTTATTGCATAACGCCTCCGCCCGGGGATAGCGCCACAAGCAGTATTTTTTTTTATAAAATGCTTTCTGACTTACCTCATTTTCTGATAACTATAACAGTCCCGTCTTCCTCTGTATCGGACAGCAGTCTTCTGCTTTACTTATGTCTGATGCCTGCGTTAATGAGAGCTAACGTAAATGTTGATCGGTTTGCTGTTTGAAAGTTTGCCTTAATTTTTGTCTGTTGAATCTGTAAAACTGGTGTCTAATTAATATTTATTGTTATAGGACTGATATTTTTTTACTCCATTTTATTCAACTTCTATCGCAATGTTTACTGTTATTGTTCTGCCGTAAGTATCTCCGTGTTATTAGTGTAAAGAGTAAGCATTTTATTGAAATTGTACTTTTTATAAAATAATCATTATTCTTATTCCTTGGCGCATTAATGTTGGTTGTATTGCTAGTACTAGTCAACAGAGACATTTTTTCCTAGCCTGAGCGACGCACCAGATCAGCAATGTAAGGGGACACAACGCCCCCGATTCTCGCGCACAGTGAGCTGGCTCCGATGCCAGAGTTGCGCACCCTTGTGGGCAGCAGTTCTGCAGTGAAGACGTAGATGACAGAGAAAGCTGCGGAAGCACCGAACTTGCCAATCAGGGACAGAACGATGGTTACCCAGCCGAGACCTGTAACATACTGAGGCTTATGAAACATCGTCCGCCACATCTGTCTTCACTGATAAATCAGCCGTAGATGATTTCATATAAAAGGTCAGAAATTATTGTGCAGGTGATGTAAAGAGTATAAAAAAGAGAAGTCTTTAATGTGTCCGGTGAGGGGTTGTGAACTAGGACCTTACAATCTTCACTGTAACAAGTGGTAAGTGACAAGTAGGCATTTTGCAAGTGAACTACCGAGCAACTCAAACGGAAGTCTCCGCAGTCCGGCAGTGGAGCAGATCCCTGATTCTAGAATGACTGGAAACACCCTGTCTTGTTGTCCACCTAACAGCTTTACAGAAGAAATTAGTACTTGAGTTATCTGGGGAGGTAAATGCGGCGGAAGGAGAGAGATTACCTCCCACACATCACCCCTAGACACAGTAAACCACTTTCATTTGATCTTCATGCGACGACTAGGCAGCGGGACTCTTTATCTTTATCTCTTGTGTTTTTTTAATAAAAAGATGGATCAGAGACACGTTACTCTCACTGCCGTAGAGGACGGGGAAGATGATGAGCACACACGCCACACCCCCCAGCAGCATGGAGAAGCAGTGTAGAGGCCTCCTCCCAGTACGGTTGATGAGAATCAGGCAGACTACGTAGGACAGCATCTCTGCGATGCTCCCGTACAGGAAGTTGAGGAAGATATTTCCAGACAGACTTCCCACGTTCAGGCTCAACCCGTAATACATCATACTGACCACGGACCTGTGCCAGGGGAAAGAAAATTGGTGAATATCGTTTTCTTTGAAACCGCGCAGTAGTGACTTCCGAGTAAATACGCGAACTGAACCCTTCTCACCGCGACACCCACCCTGGATCCATCTTAGATCAAATCTACGTGGAGTGCGCATTTGAATGCTTAAAATAATGCGTTGGTCAAGAAGCCTGCCCACCAGTTGAAGAAGATTATCAGACAGGGACGTAGCAAGCGAGGACTGCTGAACATGTGCCAGAATTTCTCTTCAGGACCGTCGTTCTGCAGGTCTTGCAGACTCAGCACCTTCTCTGACACGTCTGCTTTGTTGATGCGGGCCGCGTGACGCACGATGGCCGATGCTTCTTGTATGCGACCACGTGACACCAGCCAGCGGGGCGACTCGGGGATCAACCTGAGTAGCATAAAATCTAATGTTAGTTTGTTGCGTACTTGTTTGTTTTGCAGTTATTTTAGAGTGTTTTCGTTGTGTTTGACTTCCATGAAATATTAAACTCCATTTTAACTTAGTTGAAGGAGATGTGAGACCACTATCTTGCAGAGGTAAGACGTCCTGTTTAAGATGTTTAAGAAATTTCAGCAACAAATTGCACATTTGTTGTATATAGACGTATAAGTGGCTTACTTGTTAGTCATTTTTTTTCTATTCTTATTTTCTTTAAGATAAGACCGAAAACCTTAGTATGACTGCCAGCAAAGCCAACCAAGCTTTTGCAATGCTTAAGCCCATCTGGAGATCCACTGGCCTCAGCAGCCATACAAAGATCAGGATCTTCAAAAGCAACGCCCTCAGTGTCCTCCTATATGGGTCAGAGTGCTTGAAGACCACAGACTCCGCCGAGAAAAAGCTAGAAGTGTTTCAAACCAAGTGTCTGCGGCGCATACAAAAGATCTTCTGACCCAACACCATCTCAAATGAAGAACTGTTCCACGTGTGCCGCATGCCTCCAGACTCAATCCCCAGAACAGCCCTGCGATGGACACCCCAGGGAAAAGCGAATAGAGGGAGACCCAAAAAGACTTGGAGGCGATCCATCGAAAGGGACCTCAGAGGCCTATCAGAGAAATCCATCAGAGGACAATGTTACACACTTGTAGGCCTAGGCCTGAAGTGTACACTAGGCTATACAGCAATGTCGACGATTTATTATTATTATTATTATATGAACTGACATGGTCGAAGAGCCAACATTGGAAGTGGTCTACCTTCGGCTTGGGGTGAAGGTCAAATGATTGTTGTTGTTGTTGTTGTTGTTGTTGTTGTTATTATTATTATTATTATTATTCACTTAGTTTACATTTACGTTGCTATGAGAAAAGCTTATAGATTTACTAAAATCTGCGGTTGTCTTGGTGGGCCGGATTAAATCATTTTGAGGCCTGACGTTTCCCATACCTGGTTTAAAGGGTACGTGCGTGCGTGAGAAACAGTATGGGCTTGAAAGCCTAATACTGCGTTCCACTTTCTTCACCTGCAACAAAAGCTGCCAGGAGGAAACCGATACCGAATAGTGTGGTGAGGAAGCGCAGGACGATAAAGGCGATGTAGTTGGAGATGAAGCCAGTGATTAGCGATACGCAGAACTGACCGACGACGCCAATCATCATCGTCTTCTTTCGTCCAATGCTGAGGACAACGAAAACAGTTGAACTTGAAATCCCGCCTTATTTTTTTTTAAACATAATTAATTGATTAAAGTCTAAATTAGCTTATATTGATATTCAGTATGAACACATGACTAATATGAATGTGAATGAACACCTGGTGTTCAGTGCCTCGATGAAGATTCTCTTGTTAAATGCAAGCACAATCCTTTTTAGAACTGAATAGAGATTGATAGATATTCAAAAATATGGATGAGTGGAATAGAAAATTTTTATTGAATACTAGTGATCTAATAAATTGAATTAATTACATGTCTGAGAGTGTTCCAAGAAGACGAGATCCGCAGAGTAATCCACCCGTTAAGACAGAGTTTGCCAACATCACCAGCGCCGTGTCGTCACAAACCAGGTGGAACTGCCGGCACACACAAAAAAACGTACACCATCAGGCTATTGAGTATGGAAGTCAGATGGGATGGGGGGGGTTCACACGGAATAAGAGAGCAATAAGCAATAAGAGAGCGCTATGACATGTATCCAAACATACAACCATACACATTACTTTCATACATTTAATGCCCTTGCCAAGGCAAAACTAAAATTGTTATTTTCATTCAGTTAATGGATGGGCTTTGTATTAAGCACGAACCAAGGAAGCTCACTGAAGAATTATCTGCCCATCACTTATTAACTGATGACGCTTCCTAGTGACTGGCTATACCTGTCCTAGTTGTGCTTAGTCACCGAAATGTGCAGCCTGCCATTAGATTAGCTTTTTGGGAACTGGTGTTAGACAAACGTAGCATGCATGTCTATGCAGCAGCACATTTGGAAGTAGTTATAATGCGCATTCACAAATCTACCATTTTTTCACACTTTCTTTTCTTTTTTCTTTCTTTAATTCTGATTCGGACTTTTGTTTAACGATGTTGTCTAGCCTTAATTAACATCAATAGCATCTTATCGGTTTTACTATACTACGAAAAACTAGCATGTAATTACCCACAAAGAAGCCTAAGCGGGTCCTTTACATTTGTTACAAGCTGTTATTATCCCGAGACAAAAGAAACAGATGATGATGATGATGATGATGATGATGATGATGAATTTTTTTGAGAACTACACATTTCTAGTGCAAGTAACGACGGTTCTGTAATCAGTTAATTGTGAACGTCGATGTCGACTCACGCAGCGACTCAAGGTAACTAGGTCGATCGTGGTGTAACGTCATACATATGGCTGCGACTCCAGAGTCATTTGGAAGCACACACGCACGCACGCACGCACGCACACACACACACACACACACACACACACACAGAAAGAAAGAAAGGGAGAAAGACACAAATTGTCTCTTCCCTTGATGACAAAAAAAATTTCAACTGAAATGTTAATAGATTCCCTATGGGAAGGATGTAGGTGCTGATGTAATACGACAGCACGTTAACGAATTAGTATAGACAGTTAATGAAACAATTAAAGCGCGCAAATGAAGGGGTTGTTCACTAGCAATAAGACAACTACTTTTATAAAAGGCAGAAAAAAGCAATGTCCAAGGCTTAGAGATAAATATATGACAGAAAGCGTAAAGCCTAATATAGTGCAAGAAATCCGCATAAACATGAAAAAAAAATACAATCTAACGAAACCCGTAAGAAATCCAGTAAAGACTATAAAAAAGAAATAAATAAGCAATTTAAGAATTTAAGTCTGATATTATTATAAGGAAGCTAAAGAATGAAGGTCCTAAAGCTTACTGGATAGTTATTAATGGTTCGGGTTCCGAGAAAAGAAAAATCACTGCACAGAAATGATGTGATGCATTTCTAGAAAAATTTAACAAGAAAAAGATCATCTGGAAATAATATATGTGCAAACCACTTTATTAATGGACCACGACTATAATCTGTAATGTACTGAGCTTAATGAACCAAAATAAAAGGAAATAAAAAATGCAACTGTAATAACTTCAAATGTAAAACTTCTGCGGTCTTGACCTTATCTAAAACGAATTTTTGATGGCTGCTAATACTAAAATAATGTATGCATATAGTTTACTAAAATATTCACTTTGACATTCTGAACAGGAAAAACGCAAAAGATTGGCCGGGCAGTTGCAACTGCAATCTTGCGTTTTTAAAATTATAGCCATGCAGTTTATTAACATAAGAGTATTTAAGCCGACCCAGTGATCGATATGTTTATTCCTTTTTTATAGGGCCGCAACTCGAATAATTCAAGCTCTTCTAGAAAAAAAATCTTCCTGAACATATGCAGCTGACCCCTGTCGTGATATTGTTGCGGTTTCTGTAACAGCTTGTGTTTTACTTGAATGGGTTGTTAGCCTAAAACAAAACCCCCAATTAACCTGGAGGGCCATGATGCAACATTTTTGTTAGTCTGACAGACCTCTTCGGCTTGGTTGGACCTAATCCACACCACTAAATTAGGTAAGTTGCACCAATTGGTGGTGGCGACCCAATGATATACCACGGTATATTGATTCTTAGCTGTTTTGCAAGATTGTTCACCAACGGGATTAATAATAGAATTGTTTTAAAGGTTTTGATTAACACATATCGTACGTAATTGTAGGATTTGAGCAAACGCGATCGTTTCGCTCAAATCTTCTCGATCGATCGATCCATCGACCGTTGACATTTTTACTCTTCGACTCTTTGGCTGATTTCCTCCTTGCATAAAAAGCATTTATTTTGCATATAGTTTTCGGTTATGAAAAGGCATTAGCTAGATATTTTCTTATATGACAAAACTTATTAATTCTGGCTTATGTTGTGGAATTCTCGAAATATAATATGTACGTAACTGCGAAACCGTAGGCCTACGTGAAAGATGGTACTCAGTTATTTGATTTTTCCAGTGTCTTACTGGGGTTCGACTAGGCAAACGTTTATTATCTCTACTTTTTTGCGGTGTATTTAAACAGTCTGCAAGCAGACGTTTTTGACAAATTAATTGAAAATAAAGTCTCCGCGTTTCTTGGAAACGGTGGAACGTCTAGATTTCATTAAGGAAAAAAAGTGAATAAATGTATGAGTTATGTTGTTTTTTAATAAAAAGTTTAAAAGAATACAATGCTCTATTTTTTTTAATATTGATATTTTCGAGTTGTATTCACGTCTGTCACCGGAAGAGAACCAATGTTCCGGTGCGAGCCTGAGGTTGATATCTTAGCAACAGCATTATCACGTGGCCATCATGGTCGCGCTGGAATCAGCGTATACAGTGCAACAAGGCTCTTGCTCGTTAAGTAAACGTTCATGTTTTTCATGAGCAACGTGCATGACGTTTCAAACGTTCATGAGCAAGGATTATTCTTGCAGTCTTAAGCATGTTGCATGTCACTACAGAGGTCGGAAAGCCCGGCAAAAAAGGTTTGTTTATAATGCTTTTGTATATATAAGCTTAGTAGACCTATACTAGCTGTGATCGAACTACATATATTAAACAAAAAAACGACTTTGTCCAGACAAAAAAGCATTAGTGTAATAGTGTGGCTAAGCATAGTTGGTTTTTCTCATGCTGCCTGTTGATGACATTCTCTGGTTCTCTTTTCTTACCACTGTCATGCTGTTCTGGCCTTGGTGCTCATATATATATATATATATTACGTATGCCCGATGCGTACGAAAGAAAATGAATTGTTGTCATATTACAATAGCACAATTAATATATATATATATATATATATATACTTGTAGAACATCATAAAATAAAAAGCAGGATGATATTACATGCATATTAATGAAGTTCATGGTTGATTTTCTAAATACATTATGGCAAAAATACTTTCTAAGAATTAAAGAGACTAACATATATAATAGGATCACGTGAGGAGTGAATTATCACAAGCAGAAAACAAGATAATAAAATTTAATGCTATAAATTAATTGTTCTTTGTATACAAATCCTTCCATAGCAAACAAAATTAAGCTTAATGTCAATTGCATTTTTGTATTTTATGCCAGCAGGAAAGAAATTGACAGCAAAATGGATTATAGATTCTTGAAAATAAATAATTTGTCTTTACAGAAAGAGAAAGGAGACATTTTCCCTTTGTACATAATGTCAAGAGTGACCCAAAATATAAACCTCGAGGGCGCAAGTACATTCCACACAACTATGGTACAGATATTGATTGGGTCCCACATGGACAGTATATTGAGCATGAGCCCACAGAGTGAGTCTTCTTATATGCAGTAATATGGTAGCAGTGATTACTTTTAAACTTATTGATTTTTCATAACAAGTGTTTTCGTAACTCATCAACTGTATTACTTCATGTTAATAGCTTTTACATTTTACATAAAATGCATCTAAGATAAGCAACATCAAAACCTTTATTTCTATTTGTAACCACATTTTTTTAGTACTTTTTAACATAAAATAGTATTTCTTCTACATGCATTTTGTATTAGTTTTTTAATAGAAATAGGCTGAATGTAGTATTTAGAAGAATGCATTTAAAGTTACATTCAAAGTTATCCCCATGGCATTATCATGTCTTTCAATAGAAGTGGCCCAGACTGGTCTTCTAGGCTAAGATACATCCCTGATCCAGAGAATCCTGACTATCCTGCACCTGAAATATGGCCCAACAATTGGAAAAGCATGCGACCTTTTCCATGTATGTAATGTCTATGTGTTAGTTTACTAAAACTAATTGTGGATGATTTTGGACTTTATATGTGAATCCATGAGAGTGTGTGGGTGTGTGTGCATGCACATGTGCACACATGCATGCATTCAAGCATTGTGTGTGCATATGTCTGAGAGTATATGTATGTATTTTTGAGAGTGTGTGTGTGTGCATGATTTTTTTGTTTTTGTTTTACACATATCACTCTAATAGTTGATAAGCTTCCTTCTGTCTTTATCTAAGTCCACAGCTAGATCTTCAGACACCTGAAATTTGTCTTGTTTTTGAAAATCACAGTGATCTGTGTTGTGTTGTTCAAATGAAACTAATCTTGTTAGGCAGACAATTTTGTGATGAATCCTGATTTATTTAGTGTGATGTAAGCAATACAGCTTCTTAACAATTCATGGCGACCAGAATTAGTCAAATGTTTATTGAGATTGTGTATCAAAATGCACTTCAAACATCAACACCAGTCTGTCAAACTATCAAGTGTATTCCATGACAACAAATGGACACCTTGATACATAATTGTATGTTTAAATGATTAAATGAGCTCAGTAAACAACGATAAACAGTGTGTTTAAACCAAGTACCTCATGAAGCTTGCTTTAAGAAACAAAATTTTGTATGACTATTTATATTTTAGGTTAAGTTCTTAATTTTCTATGATTGTTCTTGATAACCACAGACTATGTATTAAGCTCAAGAGAATTACAAATTCACTCTCTTTGATAACTTGCTTCTATCACACGTCATTTTGCTCAAGCCCCTCTACAATTCTTGAACCAGAACAACAATGGACTGGATTTTGATACTGCTGGAGAAACTTCAGGTACAGGAACATTTGTGAACAGATCAAATGATGGAAAAAATGAAAACAATTAAAAGTATTCTGACAGAGGTGAATTATGTATTGCCTGGCATTTTAGGCAGTTGTCATGCTGCATGTTGGCCAACAGGGAGTTGGTCTGTAGAAGATCAAGCACAATGCATCAAAACCAGTGTGGGGGATATTGATTGTTGTGCAATATGTAATCCTTTTTTAATGAATATATTTTGTAAATGTTGAAATTTAGTATGAGAACAATTCATACTTAGTATGCATGGCAACTCCCCATTGATAAATCTACTTTGAAAGATGAATATCTGTTGTCCAGCAAAATAAAAACTTGAAATATTTGTATTAACTAACTCTTTTTGAATACTGGTCACTCCTTCTCTCTGCACATGCACATGTGCATATACCACACATTCATGCATGCACACACACCTACAACACACACACACACACACACACACACACACACACAGAAATATGATTTACAATGTTCTAGGACATTAAACAGCACAAGAGCACAAAATCTTTTCATATTCATTACTGGATACTAATTTCTCTTTAACAGAATGATGTTACTTGCTCAGTTTGGAGCAACTAAATTGACTGATTTGGAAAATAATGTTCTAGTTGGATGGGGGTCTTTTAAATTTTTGTAGGTTACTGTCTGTCAGAGAGTGACCTACTTAAGAAGACAGTATTTTGGGTTTAGGTAATTGACCCTATTGTAGTCTAGACACCAGTGATTTAGAGCATGAGAATAGTAGTTGGTAAAACCTTGTCAGGGATGCATTAATGCTTGAAACAAGGAACAGACAAAGGGATAAGCAAGAGAGCAGAAGGGTTTGGGATCAGGTGACTAGTAGAGCATGTGAATAAAGCATACATATACTAAGATTGAGTTGTGTTTTGAGACAATATTACAGTTGCCTTCAGTCCATTTCAGTGAATGCTTGTATAAACAGAATGAAGGTTTTGGAAATTGTAATAGGATACAGAATTGATCAAATGCACACTGTGTTCCCTTTAAACATTAGTTATTTATGCAATTCTTTCTTCCCACAATAGAATGATTTCCTATTTATTAAAAAAAAGCTTGCTTTCCATAGCTAAGACCTGCTGCTGAAACGTTTCTGTGCACGTGAATAATAGTGGCTTAATCTGCATGAACAGACTTTATAGGAGGGTTTTGATGAGACAGACAATCGTCTGAGCCATTAACATAAAAAACTAATGCTGAGATATATTTATACCATTGAACCTTTTCTAAATAACACACTCTGACTGTTCTTTGTGAATAAATCTCACACCAAGATACATAAAAAGTGATAATAGCACTTGTAAACTATAAGCTCTCTATCAAAAATCACTGCTGTAAAATTAGCCAAACAACTACTTACATGATTCTGGTGCCTTTAATTCATCTGCTCAGACTGTACACTCACAGCCTGATCTTTTAGAACGCTTACGAACTAAGTGTTTGCCATTACTTATAGACACTTCACTAAGTGTGTAAACAATTTAGAAATGATGTCTGCATGTACTAGGTTACTCTGTGCCACAGAGCCAGCCTAATGCTTTTGTTGTCCGCACAGAAAAGACTGACACACAGAAAGAATTTTACCTTTTTGGCGACCGTGGAAAAAGAAAATGTAAGCATCAGTGTGCTACAAAATCAATTTAAAGATGTTGTTTTCACACTGCATGGTTTTGTTCAATGTTCTTTTTAAAATTGATTTTTGGTGCACAATCCAATGCTGATTTTCATCAAGTATTTTTTAAATTTTGATTTGTTGAAATTTTTAATTTGTTACTTTTCTATCTATGCAACAGAATAAACAGAGGTATGTAATCTGACTTTGCACAGAACATTGTCAAAGCCTTCATCTTTCCTCTGCTGTGCTATAGCCTTAGCTTTTGGCATGCCATTAAACTCAAACAGCCAACCATCCATCTTTCCTCTACATATAGGGCAGCAGAAACTACCTCACAACCTTCATTAAAAGCTCTTGATCTCTCTTGATCTTTATCAAACATACATAAACATAATTTTTTGCCTCCATGTATGCATGTATTAAGTGTTTAACCACAGCAAAATCACCGTTGTAATAATGCTCATTTTAAAATTAACTTCTTCTCAAGTCTTGTGTTGAATTATTGCCACTGGCCCTATATAGCTGTTTGCTGCATGTTTTGTACAACAATATCAAAGTATCTGTTGAGCCCATTATTGTTCTGGGGTGGTGAAATAATAATAATAAATGAAGATTTTTTTATAGCGCATATTCACACTCATAGAGAGCATGCTCTTAGCTTATAACAGGGAAGAGACATGGACTAAATGGATAGAACACAAGGGATGGAAGAATAAACGACAGTACTGACGACAAACAGAAAACAAAGATAGAAAACACAAAAAGGCACCAAGTAACAGGAACAGAGAATATAGTGATTCTGCAGAGAAAGATGGGTAGAAAAGTAGCAAGAGCGGAAGGGGGGAGAGTAGGAAGGACTAGCATTGTGTGGACTGTAAATAAAACTTTACTATTTTAGAACATTCAAACATTTGTATGACATGTGATAGTTATTAGTTATTTAGTTTGATTCTATTATAGAATTTTTTTCTTTGGATTATTCCAAGGAATTTTGTCTTTTTTTACAATTGTGAATATTATCAAGCACGAAATTAAGAAACACAGTAACCTTCATGCTGCATTTGTATTAATATATTCCTACAGCATCCTACTTCATCTTTTCATAATCATGTGGTCAATGATTTAAATTTTTCTTGAAAAAAATACAGATGTTATTTCACACTCCTTACACATTTAAAAATCAAAGGCAGGATGTGAAGCATTTAATGAGAAAGCAAAGGATTAAGACTTGCAAGATTCTCCAATAGTTTAAAACAATTATTGTCAAGATGAGGTGATCTGCTGACTGCAAACAGTGAGTGTGCAGTGATATAATGTTTGGTCATTTCCCAGAACTTGTTTTCCTATTTTGCAGGGACATACATGCGCTCCAATACTGAATGGCTGTTAGATCCATCTCTGACAAAGATTGGTAGACGGTGTGTCTGGAATGGTGTACACAAAGCCTCCGCTAGGTCATATGATGAAATCACACACACAGCACTGTATGGCAGAGAGCGGCCAGGTTAGTTCACAGGTCTTGCCCTAAAGCTGCTTCAGAAATCAAATGTTGGATAAAGTCATAGACAGCATCAACATATGGCCTATGAAAAAGCAAGACAGGGGCATTACTCTGATCGCAAAGCCCGTAGCATAAGTGTCATCATGGCCATCCAATACAGGCTTTATTGTACACATAAATACAATCTGTATGCATCTACATTTACACACACTCATGCATGCAGAAATAATTATCCTTATTGAACAGTTTTAGAACGACATAATTGATAGCCGTTTCCATTCATTGGTCCATAACAACACACATATTGGTACTGTTTCAGAATGGTTAATTGACAAGCGCAATGGCTTACCACAGGCGTCACCAGGAGACAATTGCTACCAAATTCCTGAGTACTCTTCTAATTTCCACAAGTTAGGCTCCACCCGTCCACTTGCTCGATACGGGTATAACAAGTAGGATAACTTCAATCATGTTGGTGATGTCTATGTGTTGTGATAGTTCACATACACACAAAAGGTAGTATAGATTGTTTTTCAGGTAATAGCTAGTACATGTATTAGCAAAGTAACACAGGGACCCATCATTGTTTATTATTAAAACAATGGACTACTATGAGGCATGGATGATTTTAGCCCTGTTTGGGCTTTATATGATGTAAAGAAACTTTAAGCAGCTTCCGATATTTGAACAATCCTTTTTTAACATACATTTGTATAACAGTATACTCATATTTGCACCCAAAGGGTTAGTTCAAGTAAGTTCTACATAAATGCAGGTGCTGAAAAGCATTAATTTTATCTAAAAAGCTGTGTGTACACCAAGCTCTGTTTTCTGTCTTCAGCCCCCCTCGTCCTTACCCCTTCTGGCATACCTTCATACCATTCACACCAATATTGGGTCAAAGGTTAGAACACACCGTGTTGGTTGCATTTGTTTTTGAATTATCCTGATAGAGGTACAGTTGTGTACTTTGATGCAATAAAACTGGAAGACTGAACCAGCTCAATACATAAATACATATATATTACTTTATATTTTCAAATATATTTCTGAATAACGCCATTTGGAAAAAAAATTGAGGGATAATGCTTTTTTATGATTTAACTTAAGTATTTACTTCAAATTAATCCAAGGAAATGGAGAGATGATCCAAACAGAATCCAGAAAGTATGTGAAGCTGTGGAGATCTGTATACATTGACTACAAATCTGGTTGCAGGAAATCATTTAAAAGCAAGGACAAGAACAAGCAGCATGACCAAGAAATTGAGGAGGTGCGGCAGCTGGAGAGATGGACACCAGCTGTCCCTCTGCTGATGACTTTGCCAGCTGTGGAGGAGAAGAAGTGAATTGTGGTTGAATGGTCTCTGACAGGTCCTTGTTTGCCTTCTGCCTAGTCAGCATTATGATGTTAGCATTCTAAAATATTTTTGATTACCTTAATCTCTTTATGAATCAAAGAAAATATATAATAAAACAAGTATGCAAGTATATGCTGTAAATGACAACTCAAAAGATTCTTGACAGATTTGAGCTTTATATTGTGAAGAGTGATAACCTGAACTCTTGAACTAAAATGAAAGTCTCTCGTTTACGTTAAAAGCCTTCTTTGGCACTCTTACTTTGAAAGTAGAGATATAAATACATACAAATGGATAGGTCTGCATGCACCAAAGTTATTAATTCCATGTTTGATATCTAAAAATGCCACATTTAAGTTGAACTCAGCCCACAAAAACAAGATCCTGTCAACCATGCTCAACTGCAGTTCATTGTACACCAGTTCAGTTGTTCACAGATCTGAAGTGCAGGTATATATTTATTGCTGTCAACTCTTGATTGCAACTAATTTTCTTCCTACATTTTTAGATAGTTTCTGGCAGCTTGTCTCCATTTACTGAGGATGTCTTAATGTTGACAATTTTAAACATTTCCAAACATCCATAACGGTTTTATCTATTGCTAAGTAAATTGTTTTCCTATATTCTGTGTGACTCAAAATTCAGAAATTCAGTTTAGAAATGATATATTTTACTTATTTTAAATAGATTTATGAGACAGGAAAGAAAAGAAAGACAAGAAAAGAATAACTGTTGAGTCGATCTGGAAAAAATCTTTTTCTTTGTTTCTGCAAGCGTGCTTAAGAATGCGAACTCTTCGCCACAGCAAATTGAATTCTTCAGTGTGTGTTTTGGCTGTGTTCGCTGCTGACAGTCAAGTTAGCAATGATGCAAGACAAGACAGATGTATCTGTCAAAAAAATGTATTAAAAAAACAAATTATCTTATTTCAGTATTTTTTTCCATAGAAAAAAACAATAAAGCTATGTGAATAAACAGCTCTGAACATCAAGTTATGATGATAGAAGATTACTTTCAGTTGCAGAATTCTGTTAAGGAATTATTTAAAAGTGTTCAAGACTGCATAGCCATGATTAAAAATCCAAATAGTTTTAACATTTCTGTTAGTTTTGCTACATTTGTATCATTTCTACTGTTGGCCATATTAATGCTCAAACATTATCTAGCATACCCTACACTTACAAAATTACTTTAAGTTTGAACAAGCTGACCATAATTTTATGTGTAGTCTGTAAGTTGGTTACCTTTTCTGCAAGATCTTCACGCAATTAAGTTTGTATTCTGTTATTTATTTTTTGGTCAGTTTGTGTACATACAAATTCTTTGAATTCTGATATTAATGTTCTGCACACTTGTTTTACAGTATTTATCAGGCTACTATATTTTTATGACAGATCAGGAGAAAATCTAAGTGACTCTGGTTCTACTGTGTTAGCAATTACCAGACTATGAAATTTTAAGAACCAATATGCCCATCAATATCAAAACTTGAATGCATAATGGTACCGGTATTGCACTATATTTTATATGCATTCTGTCCTAATCAGTATTACATTTTTGGAAAGAAATTCCTTTACCTTCTTTTTATTAGAAGTGTGCTCAAAAAATTTAAGTATTGTGCGAGGCTTATGTTTTTATGTATTTTATGTTTGTAATTGTACAAATTGTGAGTGCCTAAATAAACATACATGAGGTTTGCAAATATTTTGATGTATGCATGTCTCTTTCTTCTGTCACTGACATGCTTTACAACTGCATTTCAGGTTGTGATATTGAAATCTTTTGCAGTTTGTAAATCATTTGCACTATTGTTAAGAAACTTCTCATCACGATCTGTATATTTTTCTGATATTTTATCTGCGTTATTCATTTCTGTATTTGCCATGTCATACAATTTTCCCCTGCCAATAGGATTATTTTCTCTTAGCACTTATTGGCAACTTTCTCAAGTATTTGTGGCACTCATCTTTAATTCTGCATTGTTTTTATGTTTGGAAATATTTAGTCTTACAATAAAAATAAAATGCACATTTAATACAAAATTATTGGTGCACATGGAGATTTTCTTATTTTTATATTTAATGAATGAATGTGGGCATGTGAGAGACACTCGGACAAAAGATCAGGTAACATTAGTGACACAAATGTTTGGCAAGAGAATATAACCTGATTCTATCTGGTGCAGGTGCAAAAAAAAAAAAAACTTTAACAATGACACCAAACAAGAATTGTTAGGGGGGGTGGGGGGATGGGAATGGTGTTTTATACCGAGCCAACAATTAAGGCTATATCACAGCGAGGCAGCCAGCCATGTACAAAAAATTGTGGGAAAAAGTAAAAGATAGTCTCATAACCTTTGGATTGTTGGAGAGGAGTTAATTCTTTCTATACAGTTTGCGCTTGCAGATGTGAATGTCCTCAACGCTACAGCTTTATCGCATCGATTTTGTCCATATTTAATGAGTTAATGGAGACCTCACATCTCACAGCCAGTTTTCTTCAGTGCTTCTCCCACCCCTAAACACACACACCTCATTGCCTTTCCTTCCCCAATACTGTAAGGAGTCAGGTGTCAAACAGCAGGTCAAATGGGGAAGATACACCCAGAGTGTATCAGACAGCCTAGCAGGTGTTCCTTAGGCCTAGGACTCTATTTTCTTACTTCACAATCTCATCAAAATTAACATTACTGAGTAATCTTCAGAATATGAAACAGGAAACTATGTGCTGCACAGTTTCTACAATCTACATGAATGAATTAAAATTGGGCTACTAGCTTGGCAGTATACACATGATTTGCTTTGTTGATACTGTGGTTTTGGGATGTTTGCTTTTCTTCACCTGTCAACCACTAAGCATAGAAGTGAGCTTCTAGTTATAGGTCTATTCACATATTTATAATTTAATAAATGTTTATTTATAGAGAGCCTTACCTCACTAACAAAGGGAGGCTAAAGGTGCTTACATACATGAAGTTGCACAAGCACACAATAGGCATCAAATGCCTCTAACAAATTCATTTATACATCCTTTGAAGCATAACTCCCTCCGTTTCTCTCACTTACACACACAGGGTGGAGGAAACTGGAGTACCCCAGAGAAAACCACCAAGGGTCAAGTCCTGTAAACAGGTGTCACATTCAGGGTGAGGTATGTCGGAGATATCAATGTCATGGAGATAGGTACTTTAGCCACTGCACCATCAACTGCCCCAATACATTTCATTTCCCAAAGCCAACAGAAACTGATTAAGGTTCAAGACAAATGCATGCATAAAAATACCAGAAATCTAATAATTTTTAAACAGTTACCAAACACAAAGAAACAAAAAACTGGACGTGACAACTCTCCACCCAAAACAGGATGCTTTCTCCCCAGAACATATTCAAACAGGTAATCTTTATTACTTCAATGACTTTGCCATCACATTACCTGACCATAAAATACTTTTACATTCAAAAATCTCTTCCCTTTGCCACCACCACGCATGCACACAAGAAACTTCTGGGGGGGGGGGGTTGTTTTTTTTTAACCTCTGACATGTCGTCCTATCATTTTTCTCTCCATTTACAGTTCAACCCTATTACAAACTTTTAAAAACCTAAACTTTTGAGAGAAGAACATGAAAATATTAACTAGTTGCAAGGGCCTATGTTTTTTGTAATTTTCTTTAAAAGTAGTGCCAGGCATTTAAGATGAATAGGTTTTTAGTGCACCTTCACCTCTAAAATGTTCTATTTTCACAGGATTGTTCAGCTATGTGAAACTCTTTACAGAAGCTTGGTCATTTTTTTTAAATTCCATTTACTTCTGTAGTGGCCAAAGAACCCCTGTCTAATACAGCGGAATTCAAAACAAATTTAGAGCACAAAAGCTTTACAAAGCATCTTTGAGTATAGTTACTGTAAATCTCTTCACAAAAAAATCCAAACTGAATGGCTGCCGAAAACAAAATAGTGAGAACCAATGACCATATTCTTAGCAACAGCTTACATTTGATGGTAAAGTTCCCTACCTCATCATTTCCCATCTAAGTCACTTCCCCATCCCTGTTTGAACAAATGATCATTTTCAACCTGTGCTTTACTGCACTCAGTAGCACACTATTGAGTCATATTTCACTAGGTTCAGAATTAAATAACTTGCTTTAAAATGACAAAAAAATCAACGGAGCAAATCCCCATAGTCTGAAGCACTCAAAAATACTGTTCAGCATTTAGCAATGAGTGAATCTCAGTATAGCATTTTCAACGCTAACGCAAACTACTAAATGCTGAACAGCATTTTTTAGTCCTTCAAACTATGAAGATTTGTTCACAGTTGCTCGTAGTTCTCATCAATGTGGGTGGCATGCTTTCTTACACAGGAAGGAAAGCCTTACAACTATTTTTGCACTTACAGAATTCCAACTCTTCAACTTAGCTCTTTCTATCCAACATGCTGCATAGAAATCCAGATGATATTCAAGACCAGCCTGTTCTAAACAGCAAGGAAACGGAAACAGACAGTAGTAACATGTAAACAAAAAGGTAAAACTGAGAAGCATTCTTAAATACAACCCACAGATTCTGTGCACTGAATCTCATAATTTCCATTGTGAATGTTGCATTGTGCCATTGTGGTTCTGTGTATTCCACCGCATCATGGTTTCTGCTGCGACTATTACTGCGTACTGCTGTGACGGTCAACTGTGGTTCCACTGTAATCGCTATTTATTTACTCTCTACACTAACAATATTTTCTTCATACAGATTGAGAATACTGGATACTACTACAGAATTTTAAACAAAAATATGTGCTTAGGAGGTAATCAGTGTCTTATCTGATTTAAAACTTCCAGAAAAAGACATGAAACACGAAAAAGGCCAGGAATGAAAGCTTTGGTGGAAAAGCACTTGTCTTCTGAATTTAATATCTGGGTTTAAAACAAGTTATTATCATACAGATATTTTGGAGCATTTGGCATTAGGAAACATCACACAAAACAAAAGCAAAACCAAATTACACAGAAGCATGTCTTTGGCTGGACTGTCTACCAGTGACTAGAAAAATCTTCCTATTGCTGAAAGGTGGAAATGACGCTGTTGGTGCCTTCCAAATGCTCAGAGAATGGATGCAATTAGTATACAAAACATCACTGTCTCAAAGCCAACCCACAGTCATGCTTTCATCTGATGAGATTTTTCAAAGGATGAGAATACCATCTGACTGCCACATTCATCCAACAACCTCCCTTAAGCCAAGCCAGCAAATGGAGCATATCATTAAGCTAAGGCCATCATGAATAAGACTTTAGATTCTTCAATCCGGTAATATCATACAAGACTCAAAGAAAGTGAATTCCTTGCATACACATTTTGATCAGAGTGTGGTCTCAGGCATGACGGACGCTCTTAGTAATAAAAGGAAGGCCATCATAGCAGGTAGGGTGCTGTCTGAAACAAAGATTAGGAATCAAAACATTCTTGACACTTACAAAAACATTCCAAGTGTCTTTGCAGATGTCTCACCTACACACCAAGTTTACTGAAGGTGAAAATTTTTTTTATTTAAAGTCTACTGTTTCACACTGCCATCATCATCATTCTCAGTACAGAACTGATGTCTCTGCTCCCAAACCTTTTATTGCTGTTTTGAAATTTAAACTTCAAATTACAATTCCATAACTAAAAACCCAAATACAAACTTGCTTTTATAAACTGGATAAGACCATTCTAGGTTTAAAAAAAGAGAACTCATAATGACTTTCTTTCTTTACACGATTGTTTCGCATGGAAATGTTTACCATCAACGTGGACTGACAGTTATTTTTTAAGGCCCAACTCCCCACCGCCAACTTGCCATTCCTTACCCCGTAACATAAATTTTCTACTACATCGATACAGATATGTGAAGGCAACTATTCAACATCTCAAAGCCATTCTCTCCCATGAGAGCATGAACTATAAATGAAGTGTTGTTTACTTCAGTTTCTGTTTTGGGCACATCCATTTCAAAAAATTTATATTGAAATCTACCAGTCTCCACAAGAGGAGCATAAAGGTACCACTTCCTGTAAAAGAACTTCTTATGTGTGCACTCAAATATTGCTGTTCTGAAACATCACCAGAGACAATCACAGCTATGTGTGGGTGTGCACTCTGAAGGCCCTGAATTGTTCTTCATGATCTTCATGTGACTGAAGCATAGCAATTTGACACCTTTTGCAATGTATCACAATGACAGGCATAATGGACATGGGAATGGGTGACTGTAAAATATGACTGGCAACATGTAAACACAAAAGGTTTCCTTACCTCACATATTTAAAGATGGTAACTGCAGAGAATTTAGTCTGCCACTGCCCTCCACACATTAAAATTAAGAAACCTTTTATTTTTTTTCAATTGTTTTTCTCGAGTGCATCATAAGACAAATGGAATCTAGAAACAAGAGCTAAGTAAGTTAAATATGCAGACAAATCCCTTTAAATATGTATTGCAGCTCTTTAAACCTAAATGTCGGATCTACCAACAATGATAGGCACAAATGTGATAGAACTACAAAACAGGAAGTATTATTCTTGTTGTTACACTTTTCATAGTAAAAGGCTGATACAAGCTCTGGGCAGTATTGGAGCAGCTTTCAAATGGCAGTCCGCTCTGTGTTGAGAACTTTCATTATTTTGTTGATATCTGGGTAGTTAACACTATCATATCCTGACTTAGGCAGGTGCATCATCAATCACAAGCACAATGTTCAAGACTGACAAACAAAACAAGAAGACACCCATGGCACATGATTATGAGGAACTATTATTTCGTTCTTGTATGTGTATAGAAAGGCTGAGCAAAAAGAGAAATATTCAGGTTGCCTAACAATCTTTGTACAGGCACCACACAGACAAAAATCACAGACAGTGGAAGTAGCAGGTGCAAACTCTTTGGCATCCAGTCATGTGAACAGATGACCGTGCAACAGATGGGTGATGTGCAGACCACCTTACATGCACACAGCTACTAAGTTGATTAATAATGGGTAGTGAGAGGAAAAAGGGTAGGTGACAGGAAATACAGCTCTGAAATAGCCTTCCACATCTTGCTACCCAGCAGCATCTCCAAACAAACTGTTCTGATTTATCTAGTGAATAATGTATAACATGCCTGTTTATAAGCATGCACAAACTCTTTTTCTTATGTCACTGTCAACAAAAACACTCCTGGAAAAAAAAATTTAAAACACCAGCAGTGGCCAGTTGCACAGCACATTTCTAATTTTAAACACTTTTAGGCTTAAATCTTTTTAGATAATCAGTTTAAAGAGCACACCACAATTTTAGAATTTTAAAACTAAAATTGCTTTAAGTAAGATAAAGTTGTTTAAGTCTGACTTTCCATCCTGTCAGTACAATTTTTTGTATGTTTTTGTGCAATGCATCTAAATGGCATTGAAGAGATTTTGCTTCTTTAGAACAGTTTTAAGGTTTAGAATTATGTTGTGCAACTGGCCCCAGGTCTACTTTGAGAATTTGCTACTTCATTCATCTAAGATTTCTAGTTTTATATCAGCACTCATTTAAATAATGCAGTGTTTATCCTTGTTATTCTTTTGAAGTATCTGGGCAAAACTGACATATAGATCCCTTTTACATCAGATGACCTTAAGGCTTTTATTAACTGTTCACTACTTCTGAAAAATTTTACTTATTAAACACATATAGTGCACTATTACTTGAAAAACTTTGCTTGCAAGATCAGAGCACAAAGTGGGCACAAGTAAACAATGACATTCAGGCAACCTTCATTGGTTAATACAAGCACAGCCTGTTTAATGTTGACTGATATCAGTTTTATTTTCTACCAATTTTTACAGGGTAGGTCCAGCCATAACCTGGTTGTTGATGAAACTCTTAGTATATCCAAAATGTTTAATCATGCATTAGTAAAATAAAGCTACAGTAACTCTGGTACCAGAATTTTAACAAATATATTTCTTCAACAGTATCTGGCAAAAGATCAACATAAATTGTTAGGGGAAGGGACACAGATTCTTACAAGTCATAGAAAACCCTTATTTCTTAACATCCTCTGCTGTAGCCAGGAGAGATGCAAGGCCAAAAATTGGTTAATACAGATAAACTAATGTTCAAAAACTACTGTTCATATGAAACAAGTAGTAGTAAGATGAGAGGATTTTCTTTAATTGTTTGACATGCACAAATATCGATTTTCAAGACATACTTTCTGATGAGATTATATTGTAATTTTTGTTCAAAAAGAACTGAATGGCATGACATGCTTTTGCTGCAGAAAGAAAATTCAACATATGAATAATTATGCATAGTTCCTTGAGGGATGGTAGCATCGTCTTCAGTTTATTCTTTATGTTTCTATCGCTCTTTTCCAGGGTGGTAAAAAAAAGAAGACGACACAGTAAACAAGATCTTTTTCACGTTCGCTTTCCATGCAAGCCCCACCAAACCCAACAAAATAAAATCCCAGTTAACACAAATCCCCCCCACCCCAATCCAAAACAGGTATTTCTCCACAACCAACCACCCATCCCTGCACCCCAACCCTACCACACACACACACACAAGTACAGAAAGGGGAAAGATGAAAGCTAATCCTGTGAAAGCACTGTGTTCTCTTTTCTTTTGAATTTATTGCAGAGGCATAGCAATTTTAAAGCCAATTTATCTGTAGAATGTACTAATGCAGCTTTGACTGAAGAGAGGTTTACAATTATTATTATTAAACGGCTGGACCTACCTAATCATAAAGCCATGCACACAGAATATCAATGACTCTTTGTAACTACATTGTCAACTGTCCATGAAGTTTAGCTACACAGAAATTACAAATAGATCTATTCTTACTGCTTAACTGTTGACTGTTTAATTTGCTTTGCATTAACCCAAAGTTGTATCCAGGCTTGGAATTGTAAAAATGGATTAACCCCAAGATTAACACCGCATCAGGTTACCCCAAGTGATGCTGGTTAATGAGTGCATCACATGGTTAACATAGTTTTACATAAAATTCCAAGTCCAAGTAACACTCAAGGTTAATGCTCAAGTATCACATCAAGGAGATTAATCAGGATTGCCTGATTATGATACTCTGCACCAAGAGATGTGACACATCACAAAACTGTTACATCATTATTTCAGACAGCCAAACAAGCTCAAGTAACACTTTCACATGCAAATCTTTAAATTAAAAAAAAATCACAAAACCTGCATGTGTCCTCTGATGAATAAAATTTAGCAGAGAAAATATCTGAAAATGTTTACATCACTCGCCATTGAGACCAATATCTATTTATGGTGTTTCCTTTTTCCTTCAAGCAACTGAAGATTCATATAAATAGCTTCATTTCCAGGCAATCCAATGTGAGCTCTACTGGGTTTTTTTCCACTTTCTTATGTAGGTGATCTGTTGCAACCAAAATGCACCACAAACATAGAAGGATGCACAATAAAAGCTTCTGCACAGGAAGTGTGGTTCGTAATCACCCAAGTACTACTCATCTCACTCCCTCACCCACCTACTAATCGCAGAAAAAATTCTTTGGGGCTGATTAACCAGTTCCAGTATCGAATGTACTAGTGGGGTTTGGAGGAGGAGATAATGACAGAGGAAAGTTTATTCTGCTCCACACTTCTTTAGGCAGATGGCTGAAACCTGAATAAACTCTCAACAGACTCAATCTCTCAAACATAATCATGCATGCTTGTCCACATCAACACATCTCACTAACTTAAACAAAGCCGTAGTTTGTTGCTGAAGAGAAATAGTTATTAGCCTCATCTGCCACATTCGGCATCAGTCAGATAATGCAGTTTGCTACAAAAAGCTGCAAATTTTTTTCATCTCTGCTGTTCAGTTTCATGTCAAAAGTCATCACAGAATCTGCTGAGCCATGGGGACAATTGTCTTTCCCTGAAAAACAGTGTTCTTTTACAGAGGCAAAAACTGATGCCAAACCAGGAAGCTTTCATCATGTCTAAGGACTGATGTCTTTCGATTATATTGTAGCCCTGGGCACAACATGGCCTACTTGTATCAAGCTGCATGATATCAAATGGTGGCAAAAGCACGCATTTCCAAGATGACACCACTTCTCAATCAAGATCAGGTGATGCCTTGCTCGGTGAAGACGACGGATGGTCTTCTGTGTAGATTTTTAGAGCACGTTCTTTTCTGGGTGAATAAGATAACCTCTGGTTGCAGCGTGATATTCTGAAACATGCAGACATAAACATTTCTTGCAGTCAAAATAAGATCTACAGGTCATGCACTTTTTACAGTTTATTTGAGCATATACAGTCGACAAACCCCAGTCTACAAAAAAAATGAACACAAACTAGATTTATCTAAACAAGTCTGATATACAATGCACCTCAACCTTGGGCAAAGCTTATAGCATTTTACAACAATTATGGAAATGCTGAATACAAATGATTGCTTTCCAAAGACAATCTGAAAGGTTCAGCATTAGCCATTATGACAAGAAATTTTTAAAAAGCGAAGAATATACCTGATATTTTCCTTCTGCTGAATCTCTTTCTTCTTTTCTTCTGAGAGCTCTGCTAATTCCTCAGTTCTGTCCCTGTGTATACAGTGAAACATCTGTTAAGCACTTTTTGAAAATCTATACACTTTAAGGTAACATAACCATTCAGCAAAACTCTCTGAAAAAAAAGAGCATAAAAAGATATTCCGGTGGTATTTTATGACGAAGAGCCACAAAAAATATTATATTGTTTTTTCTTAATCACACCTGGATTTGTCAGGAAAAAAGGAAGTGATGAAAGGGTAGTATTTTTAAAAATAGCATTGTCTGCATGAGCTGAATTCGAAGAGGAAAGATGCAATCCTCGGTAAAAGAAAACAGACCAGGACACAATATGCTGTTGCTGAATGTTCTCTTTGACACTCAGATGAAGTTAGTTCCTAAAGATAATGGCTACAAACACCAGTGGATTCACAATACATAATTATACAGATCTCTGGTTTGTTCAAACATGCGGTGCAAACTTCGTACCCACACTGTACTCAAGAATTTGCTCAAAACATTTCATAACCGATTGTTATCTAGTCACTTATATAGTACAAGCAAGTCTTGAACTTTAAGTAAAATGAAGAGATCTTCTTCCTATAGCAGTACCAAATATACAAAAGCACAAGGTGTTAAAATAAATTACCACTGCTGGTAAAAAGCTTAATTAAAGGTCAAGCACCAGGGGCCAGTTGCACATTTCTAATTTTAAACACTTTTAAGCCTTAAATCTTTTTAGATAATCAGTTTAAAATGCACACCACAATTTTAGACTTTTTAAAACTAAAACTGCTTTAAGTATGATGAAGTCTGACATTTCGTCCTGTCAGTACAATTTTTTGTATGTTCTTGTGCAATGCATCTAAATGGCAGAGAAGATATTTGGCTTCTTTAGAACAGTTTTAAGGTTTAGAAACATGTTGTGCAACTGGCCCCAAATATGTAACATCTACATTTTCTACAGTGTTCTGGTCTACAAGTAACATCATGACACAGTCATAAAAACATCATCAGTCATATCCATATTCAGTAAAATGCTAAAAACAACCGACAGATTGAGGAAACCATTGATATGAGTGCTCTGAACAGCTATAAACAATTGAGGTGACAAACGTAGGAGGAGCTTAAATGGGAACAAGTGCGAGTAAGTAAACAGTAAATTTTGCATGCAGCTAAATGAGGAAGAAATGTTTTTACATGGATAAATGTGCATAAAATTTTAATGTTATATTTTTAATGATAAAAAAGTCATCGTCAGCAGTCAGTTGCTACTATAAAATAAAACTGCAATGATGGAAATGAACCGTCTAACAGAAAAAATTCATCTTAGACAAATACACATTTGAAATGTGTTTATATTTTATAATATTACATGGAAAAATTAACTCAAATGCATCCGCTTAGTATTAGACAATCAATAATAATACAACGCAGACTGCAATGACCATGACTGTTGCCCATTAAATTTTGAGCTGGAGAAGATTTACTTACCAGTCTGTCCAGTGAGCTCCATTTGGACCTTTTTATTTTTTTAACTTTAGTTGAAATTTCTAAATAAAGTTTAAATATGTAGGGCTGTATTCCAAAATCGGCTTTTTCATTTTCTGGACAAAAATTTGCTTCTTGAACATGACAATCTTGGTGGCATTTCTTCATCTGACTAAACGACATCCATAGATTTGCTGGACTCGCCACAAATACTACTTATACGTAACGGAACTCTCCAGTATAGGAGAGCAATTTTCTTTTGCTTTCCTAGTGGCAGGTGAGAATGCCAATGTTTGAAGACTTATACCTTGAAAGCATAATTATGTTCTTCTATTTTGCGAATTAAAATAAACCTAGCCCGATCGTAACAAAAAAATGTTGCAATCATGTTACCCTTTAAGAAACATGTAATCAGCACCTGAATGAGACTGCTATTCAAACAATGAATATTCAGTAGCATAAGATTTTATATCCAAGGCCACAAAACTCCTCCAACTTAGGACTTAGAGAAAACAAAATTTAATTTTTCCAGCTTGCTGCAGAGCTATATTCACATCAAATTCATACCTATAGAAAATGACATGACCATCATCACAGATGTACAGAGGCCACACATTGAGAGAAGTGACCTGGGGGTTCCAGTCAAGGTCAGAATGGATTTCCAGCACAGAGGTCTCACAGGGAAATGTCCCTTTCCCCTGGAACAATTTTAAAGAAGACAATGTCCTTTGTTTTCTAAGCAACTTGATAAAGATAACAGAGTAGAGCAGGTAGTATGCCCATATGGATGCATTACAGTTTACTACATATCATAAAATGCACAAATATTGAAAGAATACGTATGATGATAATAACAAAACCAACAGGTTGTCAATCCTATCAACTTGCCTTTGCAAATTCCACATTTTCCAAGGGTATTCCACTAACAGCTGACATCTGGAGGAATAAAGAAAATGTTAAGATTTTTTTTTTAATATAAAATATATAACATACTAACCCACACACATACACATATTAGCAATCTTCTAGAGAACACAAAAACCACAACTGTCATGCTCAATCCTTACACTGAAAAAAATAAATTTTTGTATAACTGACTATAGATATTGCACAGACTGCCTGCCTTATTGACAACTGAACTTCAGCTTAGGATGTAACAAGTTCTGGATGCAGACCAATCCAGACTGCAATGTCAATGTATTCAAAGTCTTCAAAATAATATGTTAAGATTACATTACAAGCAGCTGATCCTGAGACCTACTCTCCAGAGTCTTTCATGTTAGCCAGGAGGGTGTGCTACATCAGCGCAAGCAGGAGCTCAGTGAATTCTAAGTATGTCACTAAGTTAACATAAGTTAATCATAAATAAAGCACAGGAAAATCCCAAATCTTTGATGCTGATAAATACCATTACTTCCAACCAAAATTCATAAAACCAATTGCAACTATAAAACCAACTGCAAATCAACTCCATCAGCATGCTGAAAATGTATTTACTGTGATACTGTAATAGATATTTCCCTGGAATCTTGAGTTAGATATAATAGTTTAGGAATCAGACAAAAGTTATCTCAAATTCCTGTAACATGAAAAGCACAGTCTTGTATCATATGAGGAAGAGTATATTCCACTAATTTAATGATGGCACTGGAAAAAAATCTACCTTGTTTCGGAGCTCCTCTATGGACTGGCTACTAAGAACCACTTCTTGAAAGGGGTCAAGAGTAAATGTTGATGGACACCAGCGTCTGAGGTAGATGGCCAGCTGTTGCATGCTCTTCAGCTCATCTGGCTCTAAAACAAACAGTAAGTAATTCTGGCAAAATGACTTTTATCTACCTGGATTCTTACTCCTCACAGCTATTGACATGAAACATCTACCAATAACAAAACATGGACAGAAAAACATAAACTGTGAACTGATGACAGCTTAGGAATGGTTTTTATCAGACCAAAGGAGAACTGGACGGAGAGGGACTGTTTCTAATACAGTCCTGTCTCCTTTTTTATTTTTTCTTTTCGTTCCCATCAACAAACCAAACCACATGGTGTCCATAGAATATGTTCCTATTCAATGGCACAGTTCTGAGAAATATTAAAAGTGAGGAAAATATTTCTCCAAAACAGAGACATAAGATGAAAAATAATACCATTATTTAGGCAGTGAACATAGCTTAATAGCCCACGATTAAAGCATGATGGGAAAGGAAGGATTGATGTTTTATGACGAGCCAGCAACTAAGGCTATATCATGGCAAGGCAGCCAGCCCTGTAAACAGACACCACATGCAGAGAAAGAACAGGGTGCCTGAGACAAAAGCTGAACTCGGGACAGCCAGCCTTCACTATGTTGGTGACAGTTGCAAAACCAGACCGCCCCAAGCACGATGGCGAAGCAGTAAGCAAGTGGCTAGAACACCACTGTCTGAGGCCAGAAGAATGCACACTGCAAGTTAAATACATGTGTGGGGCAGTGTGCTTCCTCCCCTCTTGATAATTATTGACCTCAAAGAGGGCTGAGGAAGGAGAGTAGGGGGAATTAGTGTTTTATGCTGAGCCAGCAACTAAGGCTATATCACGGCAAAGCAGCCAGCCCTGTAAACAGATGCCACAGGCTGAGGAAAGAAAGTAGTTTAAGGAGATGGGCACCATCATTGCTAAGAAGAAAAAAATGCTGACCCAAAGGTAAATGTCTTCTCTAACAATCTAAATGTTACTATTGACCAATGACGAAAAGGTTATGGGATTATTTTTGCCTTTTCAACCCTTACTCTTTCAAGGACTTGATGGTATACTCTGAAAGTTCATTATATCAACATCTATCATGATAATGACTCCACACAACAAAATTTAACATTTCACAGCTGTGACCTTGTACTGTTGTAGTGTGACCCTGGCATTAAATGTAGTTTGGGAAACTTTCTCACACCACACAGTCTAAAACCAGGGCAGCATCCTCCTTTGGAGAAGCAAACTATGATTTCTTTTTGTGCCAAATCTGTGAGCAGCAAACATCAGCAATCACAACTCACCGCCTACTGGCACAAGGTACATCAGTTGAAAATAAAGAATAATGCATGACAGGTATTATTATAATCAGATTTACAGCCAACTTACTGTCCAGAATTTCAAGGAACACCTCCCAGTTGGGGAAGATGGCAATTTCATCTTCATACACTTGACTGTTTATATATACTGTTCCTGGGTTCTTCCATGACTTCTTTCGCAGCCGACACCTGCAAAAATAACAGAATTATAAATGCAATAAATTTAGAAAGCGTGCTGGAAGACTGACTGAAGGAGAATGGATGGAGACAAAATATCGTATATGATGACAGTATGCAATGCATCCAAGCAAATGTGCCACCACAAAATGAGTACTCTGCATTTAATCTGTCAAGTTGCCACCACAAAATGAGTACTCTGCATTTGATCTGTCAAGTTCTGTTCTGAATGTGAAAGAGTAAAAGATTGATTGGAACTAAGTAAAGCTAATAACTCGTCAGTGTCGAGGCAGACTCACTAACAAGAGGAGCAATATTACAGCCCCTCCTACACAAGATCTGGAAACTAAGAGCTAGTCCCAACAGACAGGAAATTAGGCCACCGGGTCAAGTTACCAAAGAGAGGGGAGACCTCTCCCAGTGCAACAATTGGCAGGGGATCATGCTGCGGTCCATTCATAGCAAAGTCCTGACAAGAGTAATACTGAGACCAGAACATGCAGGGTTTCGCCAGGATAGATCACATACTGACCACATCGCCACCCTCCGTATCATCATTGAGCAGTCTATCGAATGGGAATCCTTTTAAATAACTTTTGTGGATTTTGAAAAGGTCTTCAACAGTGTAGGCAGGGACATTATCTGGAGCCTGATGAACCCTTATGGCAGCATTTCTCAACCTTTTACTTGTGACGCCCCCCCCCCAGACGAATAAAGGTACGTCCGCGCGCCCCCCTTAGCCACTAATACCTATATGAGATATGAGAAAATGACCGCCTTTGCGGCCCCCTTTTCAGCAGCTTGCGCCCCCTTGGGGGGCGCGCCCCCCAGGTTGAGAACCGCGGCCTTATGGTATCCCTTCTAAGCTCATAAGCATTATCCAGGGGTTGTACAAAGACTCGCCCTGTTTGTTTGTTATTGTTTAACGCCGTGCCAGCAACTAAGGCTATATCACGGCGATGAAAGACAAATTTATGACAAAAGTTCCAGGAATCAGAGAGATCTTCAAAAGGTATAACAGCGTCATTCCAATAAAAACAACACAAACAAGAGAATTATTAAAAGAGTGGTTCTAGTATAAAAGTGGTTGTTGTGGCCAAAAGGCCGTCAACAAACCAAAACCATAAGCCAAAACTAACAGGAATTTAAAACTTAAATTTTATGAAAGAGTTCAATCCCTCTTAAAAATGAAAAAAATTGCTGCCGATGGGACAGACCTAAACAAAGCAGACACAGAAACTGCTGTGAAAAAACGCTGACGGGTACTCTGGAGCTCAAGGCAAGTAATTAATACATGTTTAACATTTAAAACTTCTGTACACCACGGGCAAACAGGTGGTGGTTCACCTCGTAAGAGATACGATTGCGTGACAGGTGTGTCCTAACCTCAGTCTAGTTAAGACCACCTCCTCCCGTCGCACAGGGCGGCACGGAGGCAGGCGGTCAGAAAGATTGGGAAGGGTGGCGTGTAGCTTGTTTTGGCCCAGAGTGTCCCAGTGGCGTTGCCACAGGGACTGAACATAGGCCGTGAAGAGAGATTTGCAGTCAGATGATACAAGCGATTTCAACTGACTAGACAACTGGCAAGCGGCCCTGGCAGCCTGGTCTGCTTGGACGTTGCCAGCAATACCAGCGTGGCCAGGTGCCCAAACGAAAACAATATCTTTGTTTCGGCGAATGAGTGTTCCATAGATTTTCTGGATTTGTACCAAGAGAGGGTGGTCAAAACAACTGGACAGAAGAGCTTGGAGGGCAGAAAGGGAGTCTGAGATGATCAAAAAGTTGTGCTCCGAAGAGCGGTGAACATGCTGCAAGGCTAGCAAGATGGCATGAAGTTCCGCTGTGAAGATAGAGCAGCCATCCGCAAGTCGGGCTAAAGCGGGCCGTTGCGGCTGGCAGGATGGAACTGCTGCCGCAGCAACAGGGCCACCGTTTGGAACTTTGGAACCATCTGTAAAGATACAGCAGAATCCAGGATAGTCAGAAAGAAGTTCCTGAAAGCGTTGAAGAAAGATGAGGTCACTAGTGTCCCCCTTTTTAAAGGCTGTAAGATCAAGATGGATCTCTGGAACAGGAAGAGTCCAAGGAGGAGTTGGCAGTAGAGGGAGAGGCTCTACCTGCTGGATATCTACTCCGGCAGCTTGCAGATGAGGTGCCACACGGAGTGATAATGGTTTTTGTTCCTTGGTACGAATAGTATACAGGGCAGCACGCTGTGGTCCAAAGACGGCACGGTAAGCAGGGTTTTCAGGATGAGACTTCAAGCGACAGACATAGGAGAGCATGAGTTTCAGACGGCGAAGGGACAGTGGAGGCTCACCAGCTTCTGCGTAAAAACTATGTACCGGAGTGGTGCGGAAGGCACCCAAACAGATGGGGAGCCCTTGATGGTGAATAGGATCAAGAATTTTGAGATAGGACTCTCGAGCAGAGCCATAGATGATGGATCCATAGTCTAGCTTGGAGCAGACCAGGGCACGATACAGGCGAAGCAGGACCGTGCGGTCCGCCCCCCAGCTGACATGGCCAACTACTTGAAGAACATCCAAGGCTTTCTGACATGAAAGGCGTAGAGATCTGATGTGAGGAAGAAAGGATAGTTTACGGTCAAAAATGACCCCAAGAAATTTTACTTCCTGAACTACTTTGAGTACCATGCCATTGACAGAAATACAAGGGTCTGAAAACATGCCTCGTAGTTTACAAAAGTGGATGCATACTGACTTTGTGGGAGAAAATTTGAAGCCATTTTCTGTCACCCACTTCTGCACACCGTTTACACACAGCTGAAGCCGGGGTTCGAGGCATGGCAGCAAAAGGCCTCGGATGCAGAGAGCAAAGTCATCTACATACAACGAGGCCTCCAAACCTGGAGAGACAGATTTAAGGATAGCATCTATTTTAATGTTGAAGAGAGTTGGTGAAAGGATGCTGCCCTGTGGGACGCCCATTTCCTGTTCCTGAGGAGCAGACAGAATAGACCCTACACGAACTTGAAAAAGTCGGTGAGACAGAAAGTTTTCAATGAAGATAGGCATAAGACCTCGGAAGCCAAGGGCGTGAAGGTCCAACAGAATACCTTGCTTCCAGGTTGTGTCATACGCCTTTTCCAAATCAAAAAAGACCCCTAACACATGTTCTTTGCTGACAAATGCATCTCTAAGGAAAGTTTCAAAACGGACCAGATGGTCCGTGGTACTGTGGTGTTTTCTGAAGCCACACTGCAGGTTGGAGAGGAGGCCATGAGACTCAAGATGCCACGTGAGCCGGGCATTCACCATGCATTCTAAAGTTTTGCACAGACAACTAGTAAGGGCGATAGGACGGTAAGAGTTGGGATCAGAGGGATCCTTACCAGGTTTTGGGATGGGCACCACGACTGCCTCACTCCATGAGGGAGGGAAACAGCCAGACACCCAGATAAAGTTAAAGATATCTAGGAGGAGGCGGAGAGAGACCTGTGGAAGATGAGTCAGCAGCTGATATGAAATGTTGTCTGGAGCGCCTGCTGCAATTCTTCAAGAGAGAAAGGTAGAGTGTACTGTTCAAAGTTGTTAGAAGAGAAATCACAGCTAGAAGATTCCTGAACAGACTTCAGGTGCTGAAATTCTGGAGAGTAGTGGGAAGAAGAAGAGTTTTGTGCAATGGTGGATGCCAATGAGTTTGCAACATCCTGTGCCTCTGTGAGGATGGAGTCTCCAACCTGCAGGTGGCCTACTGAGCCCGCCTGAAACTTTCCCTTAATCTTTCTTATGGCCGCCCACACCGCCTGGGAGGTGGTGCGGGAAGATAACGAGGACACAAACCTCTGCCACGCTAGCTTTCTACTCTGTTTAAAAATGTATCGAGCTCGTGCTCGGCTGCGTTTAAAACTTAGCACATTTTGTGGAGTGGGATGGCGAAAGGCAAGGCGCTGAGCCTTCTTTCGGTCGTGTTGAGCCATCCGGCACTCCTCTGTAAATCAAGGGACACGTAGATGTTGATTCCGTGTCCCTTTTTTCGGTATTGTTGTCGAAGCAACCTCGGTTAATATAGTTGTAAAAATTCTAACAGGGTGCTCTTTATCGTTACTGTACTTTTCTAGGTTGATATCTGAAGTAGAAGAAAGGCGGGTGGTGCAGAGAGCTTGAAAAGCAGGCCAGTCTGCTGAAATTTTTGTCCCGCTCCAGAGTACTTAAAAATTTTTAAATTATAGGAAAATGATCGCTGCCGCACAGGTCGTCATGTACAGCCCAGTTAAAATCTAGTAACAGTGCTGGGCTGAACACTGATAGATCAACTGCTGACACTGTGCTACAGTAAAAGGTGTTGGAGCCATCGTTCAAAAGGCAGAGATCATTTTCCATAAAAAGTGATCCCAACAACTCTCCCCTAGGGTCACTCGAAGTTCCACCCCAAAGGGGGTGGTGCCCATTAAAGTCCCCCAAAAGGACGGGAGAAGGAAGTTGGGTCAGAAGACCCTCAAGGTCTTGTCGGGAGACCCGAGCAGAAGGAGGAAGATAGATACTGCAGATAGTGATAGTTTTGCCCAGGGTAACCCGGGCAGCAACTGCTTGAAGAGGAGTGGAAAGTGGTATCTGGCTAAACAAGAGGTGGGAACGGAGAAGAAGAGCAGTCCCACCTGAAGGGACGTCAGCCTGTGAGTCTTGACGCAAAACGTGAAAGCCTTTAAAAGAAAAGGTGGTAGAAGGTAGGAGAAGAGTCTCCTGAAGAGCTATAACATCAAGAGAGAAGCGAGATGCTAGGCATCGAAGTTCTTCAAAGTTTGCTCAGATCCCTCGACAGTTCCATTGAAGGATTGTAGACATGCTATCTGTGAGGGAAAGAGGCTGAACGCCTCACAGTACCAGAGGTAGAAGAGGGGAAAGGTGAAGAAGGCAGGGGACGGCGGGATGGAGAAGGCGACACAAAACGCCGCTCATCTATATCCATCCCCTGCTCGCCAAGAGTGGCAAAACGATTTGAAACAGGGACTGCTGTTGCTGCTGTAGTGGCCCCAGATGTGCTGTGGTGTGTAGTGGGTTTTTCAGGTGATTTAGGTTTTGATTGTGCGTCTTTCTTGTCTGTTGTGTAGTGCTTTTTCCTTTTGGTGATTTTGTGTTGCGTGCTTGTGGGCGTGTTAGTTTGTCTGATTGGTGAAGGTTGTTTGGCCTGTGGTGTTTGTGCTTGTGTGGTCTGAGTGGTCTGAGGTGTTTGTGTTGTTTGTGATGACTGGGTGCCACCACTGCATGCAGGAGGAGGAGGCATAACATGTCTGACTGGGACAGGGCCCTCAAAAGAGACCCATGTCATGTCCGTCTGGATAGCAATAGAATTTGATGGTCGTTTACCCACGACTGCAGAGTAGGAAGTGGAGCCTACAGTGGAAGAGGGGCCACCCACAACGGGACGGCGAGCATCGGCGTATGAAACGCCAGATTCCGCGCGTACGCGCTGAATGGCTGCCTCTTCCTTCCACTTTGGGCAGTCTCTGGAAGAAGCCGTGTGGGCACCATCACAGTTGCAGCATTTGGCGCTTGAAGTGCAATCAGCTGCAGCATGGCCAGTCCCACCGCAACGAAAGCAGCGGGCTTGGGACTTGCAAAAGCTTGCCCCATGACCATAACGCTGGCAGTTAAAGCAGCGCAACGGAGAAGGTATGAAAAGAGAGACTTTTACCCTCAAGTACCCAACATCAATGGAGTCGGGTATTTTAGGACGGCAGAAAGTGAGAAATAGAGTGTTAGTTGGTATAGATTTTCCATCCTTCTTTAGGGTGACCCTCTGTACTGCTGTGACCCCCTGGTATGCCAGTTCGGACCTGATGTCAGGTTCCGACATCCCAGCCAGGTCAGGACAATGAATGACCCCTTTGGAAGAGTTGAGGGATTGATGCGCAGTTACCTTGATAAGACGGTCGATGAACCGTTTTCCGTCCCATCGGCGCAGGGCCTCACTTGCCTTCTGGTTTGCGCACTGTACTAGAAGCTGTCCAGAGTGCAAACGTTTGATGGAGGAGAAATCTGTAGATATGTTTTTGAAGCCATTTGAAATCGCAAAAGGCGAAAGGGATGAGAGCGGCCGGGCCGGCTCTGCACCCTCAACCAGAAGAAAACGGGGCCAGGCCCCCTCAATGTTCACTCTTACATTTTCTCGAACCTCTTCCTCACTGTCCGAAGACTCATTCTCACGTACGCGTTTCCCCAGATTTGATTTTTTTTTTTTTGCCATAATGAATTGCATTTGTTTCATTCCTTATGCTCCCCACCCACCACGGAGTCCAACAAGGGGATGCGACCGAGTGGTACCACTTAGGGCATTTCCAGCAGGGTCGCACCAGGGATACATAAGGAATATACTCTGGCCTACAGAGTGTGTAGACCAGATTGACCCCGGCCGCAGCCTTCTAGCAAAGCTAGGGCAATGCACGACCAGCCGCTTGATTGGTGTGGGCCACACCAACCTCCCGTCTAGGAGAAGTCCGGGCCAAAGAGGTGTGTTGGTATAGTGGGCCGCAGCCCATCAGGGACCTCAACCTCCAGGATCCCATCCTCCCCCGACACGGGTCGCCCTGCACGGCAAACGCAGGGGGCCTAAAGGAGGCCACAGAGAAAAGAGCTGCATTGAAAGAAAGGCATGATTGGAGAAGAAGAAGGGAAAGGCCAGTGTAGGCAGAAGATAGAGAAGGCAAAACTGTAGTGTGATAGAGAGATGTTTGTTTAGAAAAAGAATAAAGGAAAAGGGCCAGTGAGGGAGAAAGGAGAAAAGCCTAAGGGAAAGGGGTGGGCCAGCTTGGTCACCCAGCCAGAGAAGCCGGGCCCACAGGGGCAAGACTCGCCCTGCCAAGTTATCCAAAACAGCAAATTCACCAGACCTTTTGTAGTGAAGACTGGTGTAAAATAGGGTTGCATATTAACACCAACAATCTTCTTGATGGTCATAACTGGATTATGCATAAGACAACCCAAGACAATAACACTGTTATCCAGTAAATCTTCACAAACCAGCTAGAAGACCTGGACTTTGCAGATGATATTAGTCTCCTATCTCATCTGTAACAGCATGCACAAACCAAACTGAGTAGGTTATCGGAGAAAGCAGAGAACACTGACCTAAAAGTCAACTGAAAGAAGACTGATCCTATGAGAATCAACAACAAGCAAGAACTCCCAATCCAACTTCAAGGAGAGAACATCCTGGAAACAGACCCCTTCACATATCTGAAGAGCATCGTCAACAAGGACGGTGGAGTGGATGACGACACCAAAAGCCACATCAACAAGATCAGGCATGCTTTTAACAACCTATGCCCCATCTGAAATTCCCGATCACCACCCCCTGCAGCAAGACCTGCATCTTCAACACCAATGTGAAGCAAGTCCTAGTGTATGATTCTGAAACCTGGAGAGTGACAGGACCCACCAACAAACCGATGCCTACGCCATATCCTGGGCATTAGATGGCCCGAAAAGATCTCCAATATCAGCCTGTGGGAAAAAATCCAACAAAAAATCTCACTAGCCAAGACATCATTAAGCACAAGCGAGGCTGGATAGGACAAAGCTGACACCATTGCCAGGCAGGCACTTGACTGGAACCCTCCGAGGAAGAGGAGGGTTCGGAGACCAAAACAGACCTGGAGAAGATCAGTAGAGAGTGAGGCAAAGGATGCCAGAACAATATGGACCCAACTGAAAGGGGCTGCCCAGAACTGGGTCCGTTGGAGAGATGTTGCTCAAGGAGTAGTAAGGAATAAACTAATAACTCGTCAGCAAGATGCCTTGCTTGCCATTCTCTTGCTTTACACGTCACTTCTGAAGTGTGAACAAGGACTGGTTGAAGCAGCCTTCCCATTAGCAAATCACTCAGATCATTTCTTTGTGTTACCCAAGATGATTCAGTATCATTCTTCCACTGGAAAGCATCGTGATCAATGACCAGATTTGTTTAATATAATACGAGTAATTTGATTAAGCTCCAATAGGGATAAGGTACCAAAACAGCGTTTAATGTGTGACCATTTTTATCATTTTCCTGCAGCAATCAGGAATGAGTGCTGTTGGGTGCTTCAATTAAAATGCATTTTAACACCAGTTCTTGCTTTTATTTTAAAACAAAATTGTATTTCCCTCTCAGTTTAATGACCAAGGAATCCATTTTCACAGAAAAGTGAAACTGCATAAAGTTGACCCTAATCCCTTTTTGCGCCTCTGCTGTAAAACTGCTGGTTTTAAGTTAAGACTTGTAGTGGCGGGGCACAAATAGTTTGACTGAATTACCTTTCTATGGGAATGTCCAAGCCACACTTTTCTTTTATCTCTGGTAAGATTAGCTGCTTCGACTCCCACACTGTCATCCCCTTTGCAAAGATTGTTTCTATCAGAAACTTACAGGGCTGAGAAAGAACAATAACAACAAAATTACATTAATACATATAATAAATTCCACAATTTTTATCCAAAAATAAATTCCCAGTGCATCTCCCATCTGCAAGGTGTATTACACATGCACACAACCTCCCTCACTCAACCAACAGCAGTAAAAGCTGCATATGGATACAAGAAATTGTATAGGTATTATTTATCAAATATGCTTACACATTTGCATACATTGTAGACATAGGGACATGCACACCTCCCTTAACAAATATCTATCCTGTATGTAATGATGCTAATTTTAAATACTACAATACTTTTGGTGTGACTGTAAGTTTTACTTTCTATCTGGTTTAGGCAGGTGATAAGCCTAAAATATGTCCAAGCATGGCTCAGAAAATGCAGCAATGACTTTTAAATATTTTACCTTCCAGAAGTCAAGTGCAGAGCACACCACTAAATGCTCATAAACATTATAATAAACAATGTTTATTCAGTTTAGCTGATTAATAGTACTTATTTAGTCCCCCCAGCTGGCATAAGTGTGCCAGCAGCCTATACTAAATTCACGCCTATACAATATCAAAACAGCACCACTCTAGTGTGTGATCATGCATACAGATGTTCTCTTAAGCAGTATTAGGCATCAAGGCAACCTCCCTCCCACACCCACACAAGCTATGCCTGCTCAAGCAGTTCCTCTTCACCTCTGGGTCATTGACACACAGCTGATAAACTTTGACCCTGTGTTCACCTGGCCGCAAAGCTCTGCCCATTTTAATGTTGAGCTGCACAAAGGGGGAATAAAAATCAAATGGTGTGAGTTCCTCTGAAATCCTAAGTTACAGTAGCATACACCAAAATTCATGACTTAAACATATAAATATATTTTAAGTGATGGGACCAATTCTGCTTGGTAGTGACATTGTGCTTTGGCATAACTTAATCCTCTAACAAGCAAAATACCAAAAACAAGTATCATATTTTCAGGCTCACCAATTTCCCTATAGTTCAAGATCACGGGTTTCATACTTGCTGATGGCACAATCACATATAGTAGAAGCAATCAAATTCTTTCAACCCACTTGAAAGAATAACCTCCCATAAACCAAACTAATATCTTTTGTCTTATGGATACACTTAGGAGTTGCTACCCTAAGGCATAGTAACTAACTATGAGTTCTTTCTACCTTGCCATCCTCTAAGAAGGATAATGTATCCGACAGCCGCACACTCTCGAACTCTTGGTTATTGGAGTAGACTCTGTACACCTGGAAACAACAGCAGACATTCTCAGGCTGTATCCAAATTCAAATTTTCCTTTTCTCTTTATTTCTATAATTACCAGATGACTAGACTGTTAGAAGCTTAAGGACTTCAACTGCTCTTTAATCAAATTACTGCCCTAGTCTACGTGGGTTAACTGATGTGAAACATGCACTAGGTGAGAGCTGTTTATATGCATCCTTAACTATATATGTAAGCTGGAAAGACAAGGTCTGTGGTGAAACACACTTCAGATTCGTTTGAAGAAAGAGGAACAGCTAGGACCTGAACTCCCACAAAGGACATGACCTGCACAAGGTTTAGGCTCAAAGCTTTCACCTGATATTTCAGACACACTGAGTCACTGTGCCTGGAAGAAGGTAGACTGGGCTCACATTTGGTAGCCAATTTGTTGCTGGAAAGATGGGTGGTGAGCAGGAGAATGGATCCATCACCTTGAAATTAGGATCTGCCAAAGGGATATGGGAGCCTTACATTCTTGCTTCTATGGCTAAGGCCAGCAGGAAAACAGCCTTCTCCTTCACTTTGAGGACACGGAAAAAAGGACAATGAATTCAGGTAAGGAAGAACCCTTGAAAACTTCAATGTGGGGAGGGGGAGAAAGACCTGGAGAGATTGGAAAAAAGGTCCGATTGCTTCTGATATGATCCCACATCCCATAGAGATACCTGCAGGGGGGATGACAGCATGGCCAGATATTCCTTCATGCCACATCCAAATTTCTCATACACACTAGCACAGAAGGGAAGATTGGCCCCCACTTGGCATCATAGGTGACAAAATCGTCACAACTTGCCCTTGAAGACAAGGATTCCAGCAAAGCATGAGGCAGTCTAAGGACCCCTGAAGGCCTTGCAGAAGCCAAGTAAGGCTTGACCAAGTGTCCAAGGGTTTACAACAGACAGGGAAACAGCTACCAAACCATAGAGAGAGACTGATGTTCGATGCCTCATAAAAGCTGACCCAAAGGCAGGAGATGCTTTCCCTCATGCTAATACACTGATAATTTACTTTTGCAATTACAGTGATCCCTCCCTTATCACGGGTGTTCCGTTCCAGGCCCACCCGCGATTATGTGAATTTCCGCGAAGTAGGGACGCTATACTTGTTTTAGTAGTTATACATTATTTTAGGTCTTTATAAACCCTCACCATGCTCTTATACATAACCCTTTCCCATTCCCTAAATAACTTTTCCCATACTGTACATGTAAAACTCAGTCTCTAACGAAAATTTCAGAAATAGCCTACACAGCACCGCAGATGAAAACTTCGCACACGTGACAGTCGGATGCTAACGTGAAATGGAAGAGTTGAGAGGGGGTAGCTGCGCACAGAAGAAGAAAACAAGATGCGACAGTTACTGAGCCAATCAGCAACTGGGATACATTACTGAAAAATATGTACTACGCATGTGCAAAAATACTTTAGATGGAGTACCACAAAAATCCGCGAAACAGCGAAAATACCACGATAAATATTATACATTAATATTTTTTGAAAACCCACGAAACAGCAAGTCTGCAACAAACGAACCGCGAAGTAGCAAGGGAACACTGTATACCAAATATACCATATTACTAAATATTCAATACTACATACTTCATTTTCCAGCTTTCACTTCTCAAAAGTTTTGTCCCTTTCCTTTAGTTTGATGTCAGCAAAACCATATTTATGTGACTTCGCATTTCTAAAGAAAATTATTGTATTACAACCCAAATCAAAGAAATGGAGACAATCAACAGTTTGCATCTTTGGACAGCAATATCTATGGTAAATGTGAATAGAGTTTAGTAAACGTTTGGTATTCTATAAATAACTGAATGCACTTTAGCCATTTTATACTACAGATGTATTATCTAAAGGTTTAAAAAGTTTCTTCTTTGTGATATTTATGTAGAAAATTATTCATAAGTCGAAGATGTTTCATTTTCTGCGCTTTCTTTAATTTTTTTCCTTTTATTATCATAAATGTTTATTTTCTTTTTGTTGGGTATACAACAAGCTTACATCTTCATTTGATCAGTGAGTTTTTGTAACACAACCCAAGCAGGACACCCTAAATCCTTGGTATACTAAGAGTTTTTTTTTTTTTTTTTTTACACATTTTATTATGCCTTTCTATAAAAACAAAGAAATCAACATAATATAAGAGAAGGTGAAAAAAAATTACTTTTTAACTAACCAATGGATAAAATAAAAGTTTGGGTTATTCAGGAATATTTCCAGCCTTTTTTTTTTTTTTTTTTTTTTAACGAAGGCAAACTTTGTATATCTGCTTATTCAACTTTACAATCATTCTAAAAATATGACAACGAATAAATTTGCAAGTTTTGTGCCATAGACATGAACTCCATTAGCATCTAACTAAGTATACTAAGAGTTATGCCAGACTTTCGTTCCCATCAGCACAATTTTTCACATGCACTTGTGCAATGCATCTAAATGCCATAGGAGGGAAATATTTTTCTAAGCTGGCTTCTTTAGAACAGTTTTAAGTTTCAGAAACATGCTGTACAACTTGACCCTGGGACAAGGAGCATCTGACCAACTGCACTGTGTTGATGGAGAAGGTAGGACCCTGTTCAGTGCATTAAGGATGCTCCACTGACAATAGTTCACCAACGTCCAGCAAACTGGGGACCCCAAAGATGCATGAAGGTATGAGAAAAGGAAGGCAGAGCACACAATGGAAAAAATATTAGTAGTCAACGCACAAAAAATCTGAATTTTGTTTCTCCTAAATTAAGGTAAGCAGTCTTCTCTCGGTAAGACTGTCTTAAGAATTTCAAAACAGCTTGGCAGTCCATTGTGTAAGAAAAAGTCACATCATGTTAATGAACAATCTCCAAAGGTTCAGCACAAGCTTCACATGTGCAACAACCAGTTAATCTGGTGGGAGGAGGTTGTGTAATGACTAAAAGTGGCAGAAAAGATGTGGGAGGGTGGGAGTGAGGAATCCACAGCATAAATGTCACAGCCATATAGTGACAAACAGGAGACAGCACAGTAAGGCAGGTGCTAAAGAAAGAGGATTTAGCTGGTAACAAATGTATACAAATTCTCCATGGTCTCAAAACAAGAACAAAGTCCAGGTGAACTGCTGACAAACCAGGCAGTCAAGCAGGCTATAGAGCACAAAGAAAAGCAAGTCACATATGTAGTGTAGCTCTATAGCCTAATGAAAAAGACTGCTAAACTCTTGTTACAGAGCTGTATTTAGCAGTCAAGGATGGATGCATGTGTGTACACCAGAGTTCCTAGTGACTAGGGCAGTAATTTATTTGGTCAAAGAGCAGTTGCAGCCCCTAGGTTTCTAACAATCAGGATATCTGGTAAACTGAACAAAGAAACTACAGAACATTGTCATGTCAGGGTAAGCATAACCTGTTAACTAAAAGATGGCAAAAGTAGCACATACAAGTAAAAACGCCAGATAAATCAATAACTTTCTGAATTCTCAAAAAAATTAATAACCAAAGGCAAAAATCTCCCTCAAGAAGGCTAGAGCTTCATCAATATTATCAAATTTATAGATTTTTTTTAGAAATTATATAAACATGCAGCAGACAAGACAAAAAAAATGTCAAAAGCAAACCCATTTACTTTGAAGTTTTCTGATGTGGTTCCTATGTGTTTCTCTAGCTCCTTTTTGAAAGCCCCAAGGGTTATTCTCTTGTCAACATACACAGACAAACCTGTCAAATGTGGCAAAAACTCCCATGTTAATGAAAAGCTTAGACAGAAAATGTGGAATCTGTATTTAAAGGCAAAAAAGGATACTTTTTCACAAGTAAAATTAGTTTTAGTAAGGTTAGAAATATATACTAAATGTATTTTAATTTATCCTACTTCACTCAGTCAACAAATCATGGTCATACAGTAACCAAGGATGCTCCTGGCCCCAGAAAAAATATAACTGTGATGCTGTAACTCAGGGTAGTGGCACTGGTCTGCAGGTCACCTGATGCCTAGACAGGGTTTCCTTCATGCATGAGTTGTTTTCTTCGGTCAAAAATCTTAGGATAAAGGCACTTAGTATATATTTCTAATCGAAATACAATGAGAGAATAAGACAAAATAACAACAAAACCATAAGAATAAAAAATAAAATGAGGTGATATTGTTTTCTTCCAGATTTGCCAAAATGATCACTACATGGTGCCACCACAACTCCTTAAAGGCGGAAATCCTTCAGACCGTAGGAAGAAAATGGTTTCGCCCGTGCGAGGGAAGGTAGGAAGAAGTACAAGCGGTGCTGACAGTCAACCCCAATTACCTGGACAAAAGGCAAGGTAGACATTAAAGCCACTGCCAACTAGCCGAGCAATAAAACGTCTTTCTCAGCCGTACTTGCTGTAGGGTCTGAGAGGTGAGGCGAAACGGCTTCTACTGTCATGGTTAGGACTGAATGTATTTTCCATAAACAAACAAAATAGAGAGAATATAAAGGAGAGAAGGATAAACAAAATGACACAAACATAAAGACAACTGAATTTTTAAACTTTATCTTTATTGCTTTCTTCTTTTATTTTTCTCTGCATCTCCTTATCTTTCTTTACTTATAAGCGGGGATAACAATATTCAACATTTTCAGTTCATTCCCATGGTGACCGTCAATTGAGAACTAAGCCGGGCGGGGAGAAGGTTATGGAGAAACGGCATGGAGTCCGTGCTTACATCTACGGTCAAAAAGGCTAAGACTTCAGTTTTGCACCCGTGGCTTGGTTTTGTAATATTTTTGTGTGCATTCCAATAGCTCAACGAAGTTTTTAGTGCAATGTACATGTAGGTCTGTGTGCGATAGTGTCTACACTATAGTATTATTATTTTATTTTCCAGTTGTTATGTAGACTTTTGTTTCACACCATGAATATGGGAAGTGACAGTCTGCATCCATTTAATGTATTCGGTGTCCTTTATACTAGACCATTTTCCTACCATTATCTTCACTTCTGTGGCAGGTGCTCATCATGCCCTTCTGGGAAGTAATCTGCAAATGCACAATAAAATCCGAGGCTGGAAGCAAGAGGGCAGAACTTACATATACACTGCTGTTAGTTTGGCTCTGGAGTGGTTTGTTTTGTTTTGGACAACCAAACAAAAATGAGTAAAATATGGAAAAAAGAGCAGCAACAACATAAAATGTATCTCTGGATAGCACATAGTCCTCTGGATTTTTATAGAGCATATGGCCATGCAAAAAGTGGCTTAGAAGGTTGACAGCAGCAAGATCAGTTAGCACTGTTAGGATGGTTTATACTGCGATTGCCTGCATGGTGAGGTTTGGTTACACTTCTCATGGATGTTTTGGAAGTGTGCAATACATCCATCCAACAAGTGCCTTAGTCTTGAAGGGTCACCATGCAATTTTCAATACACCAGTAAACATGATCCCTGACCACTGATGTCTTGTCAGTGAGATGAGGGGGGCCACATCTTGCTGATGTTCACTTTACTACCTTGTGACAGCTTTTTCATCCCAGCTTTTAGCAACATGCCACCTCTCAGTTATGTTTCTAACACCTATAGTTCTCACTAACTTATTAATTTCCACGTTACAGTCATGAACATTCTCTTGAATGATGACACCTGACACATTCATACTTTCATACATCCTCTCACAGCCCACTGCCTCATGCCAGTGGGTGCACGTCATCCTCTTTGTGGATGTGCTGAATATTTAGAACCTTGTGGGTCGATACTTCCAGAGTAACATGATCAGTGTGATATGAAGTTTCTTGACATGCATGCCTTGCATCTGTCATCACACTGATCCCGTCGGTCAGAGGTGATCACTGTTCTGCTTGAAGTGCAGCTGCGACAGACTGGCGCTTCGAGAAGTCAACGACTGCAGATCCGTGTCAGCCGTTTTCTCAAAAATGTATCATTTGCATGTCTCAAATTGGCAAACAGCAAATTTTTTTTATGTTGGATGGGGATAATCCCCAATGTAATGTATACAAGGTACATTCTTTCATTTACAGAATAACTGTCACCTATCCAGGAGTTCCTGATGATAATATGTCCGTTAGGATAGCCAAAGATGATCACCACATGCCCATCCATTTTTGACACCTTCACTCCGAGTGAAGAAGTGCACAAGACTGAATGGGCATGAACGTGATCTACATTGTCCTTCACCCTGTCATGCTCCCCAACAAACAAACATGGACCGTGGGGCCGCTTTTGTAAATGATGAATGGGCACTGTGTTACAGACGTGAATTGTTGCCCATTTGTACGAACATTGCACCCAAACGCAGATGTACTTTATGTCTGTCACCAGGTGAATAAACTGAAAATGTTGAATATTGTTATCCCTGCTATGAGTGAAGAAAGATATAGAGATACAGTGGAACCTCGGTTCTCGACCATAATCCGTTCCAGAAACCTGTTCGAAAAGCGATTTGTTCGAACACCGAAACCATTTTTCCCATTACAAATAATGTAAATCGTTTTAATCCGTTCCAACACCCTGGATGCTTACATTTTTTAACCTTTCTTACATTATTTTATGCATGAAATTGCACATTAAAATGCTGACCAACACATAAAAAGCAATGTATATCTCAGAAAATGTTAAGCAAAATGGCAAAGACACAAATAACATAAACATAAATGTAACCCAGGCTAACCGTACGTTCGCGTTATCGTAATCTTCCGTACGAAAGATTACGCTAACATGAACGTGTAAAAATAAAAAAAAGGATAAAGAAAAGAATTATGAATAGGATTTTTTACTGAGGGGTGATCTCACGTTCAGATCTCTTTGCTACGGATGACTCGGCTACAGGATGTTCTTTTCTCTTAAAATATTTATCCAATTTCACTTGCTTCTGCCTTCTTTTTAGCACTTTTCGGAAGTGGTTCATGACAGTGTCGTTAAAGTCATTGATGACTCTGGTGGCTGCAGCTTTATCGGGGTGGTGGAGTTCGACGAAATTCTGTAACTCGGCCCATTTGCTACACATTTGTTTAATCTCAGATGTCGGGGCATCCTTTCTTGCTTCTTCCTCCTCAGCGGACATCTCCTCCTCCAACTTTTTCTTCTGCTCATTCTGAAGGTGGAGGAGTTCTTCTGTGGTGAGCTCGGCTTGATGTTCGTCCAGGAGTTCCTCCACGTCGTCGTTGTCTATCTCCAAGCCCAAGCTCTTGCCCACAGACACAATGTCATCAACGAGGTCGGGTTCCTCCTCCTCCTCCTCCTCAACAGGAGTACTCATGCTGGTTCCTGCAACACCGAAACCTTCGAATTCTCGCTCGGTGACACACTCGGCCCATAACTTCCTCCAAGCAGAATTCATCGTCCGATAGGTCACAGCGTTCCATGCTTTATCGACGATGTTGATGCAGTGCACGATGTTGAAATGGTGCTTCCAAAAATCGCGCAGGGTCAGTTCAGTGTCATTCGTGACTTCAAAACACCTTTGGAAGAGATATTTCGTGTAGAGCTTCTTGAAGTTGGCAATAACTTGCTGGTCCATGGGTTGGAGTAACGGGGTGGTATTTGGAGGCAGAAACTTAATTTTGATAAAATCAAATTCCTCCATCAAGTCGTCCTCCAAACCTGGAGGATGTGCAGGGGCATTATCCATCAACAAAAGGCAGCGTAGTGGCAAATTCTTCTCCTCCAAATATTTTTTTACTTCCGGGCCAAAAACTTCGTGCACCCACTCGGTGCAAAATTGCCTCGTTAGCCAAGCCTTGGAGTTTGTCCTCCACATAACAGGCAATTTGCTTTTCATTATGTTGTTGGTCTTAAATGCCCTCGGATTCTCCGAATGATAAATAAGTAGAGGCTTGATTTTACAATCCCCGCTTGCATTGCCACACAGTAAAAGCGTGAAGCGATCTTTCATTGGCTTGTGACCTGGCATGGACTTCTCCTCGCGTGTAATGTATGTCCTCCGTGGCATTTTTTTCCAAAAAAGACCGGTTTCATCACAGTTGAAAATCTGCTGGGGAAGATAATTTTCTTGTTTAACGAAACTGGCAAAGTCGATCTTGAATTTTTCCGCTGCAGTCTTGTCCGAACTTGCTGCCTCCCCATGTCGAACCACGTTGTGGATGCCACTTCTCCTCCTGAACTTTTCAAACCATCCACTGCTAGCCTTGAAATCAAATCCTTCAACAATAAGCGACGGGTCTTTCTTTAACAAATAACTGTACACTTCTAGTGCTTTCTCACAAATCATCTCTTCATTAACACTATCTCCCGCTAACTGTGTTTCATTTATGAAAATCATCAAAAGTTTTTCAACCTCTTCCAAAACTTGCGGCCTTTGCTTGCTTATAGCACTCACTCCCATAGCCACTTCACTAGATTTCACAGCCTCCTTATTCTTTAGTATCGTACTGATCGTAGATTTCGCCATGCTGTATTCCCTAGCCAGATCAGACACTCGCACACCTTTTTCATATTTTGCTATTATTTCTTTCTTAAATGCAATAGTTGTATGCACTACTTTTCTTTTTTCACTTGTAGCAGCTTTGCTGCTTGCACTGACTTTCTTTGGAGGCATGATTAGGGGCTAAAACACTTCGTGCACCTATATAAAATGCGAGAGCAAAGCGCAGCACGTCCGCACACGACAACAGTTGGTCACAAAGAGAGCGCTCTACACCCGTACGCCGCTCAGCATCCCACCCTCGCGTATGCACTCACGTGTCGTACCGACGTTCGAACTCCGATTTTTGTTTGAACTACGAAGCAAGAATTTCTCGAATTTTTTGTTCGGACTCCGATTTGTTCGAATTGCGAGTCGTTCGAGAACCGAGGTTCCACTGTATAGGGAAAGATAAACAAAAGCAATGAAAATAAAGTTTTAAAATTCAGTTGTCTTTGTGTTTGTGTCATTTCCACTTTTCATACTTTTCTATTTATTTTATGGAGAATACATTCAATTGTATGTCCAGTTGCAAACTGTTTCACCTCAGGTTTCTCAAAGCCAACAGCAAGTACTCGGCTTAGAAAGACCTTTTATTGCTGTGATCTCCACCCTGCCTCAGGGTCGGGATAGCAATTTGGGAAGACTGTGTGCATTGCTGGTAACCTACCTTCCCTCGCCCGGGTGAATCCGTTTTGAAAACCAGCCACAAGAAGTTCTGCCTTTAAAACAGATGCTCTAGATTCAATAATCAAGCCCCATTTCCCTGTACAATTGACAAAAACCTTAGTCATTCAGTCGTTCAAGATAGGGGAACATTACATGAATGTAATTTCACATAGTGTACGGAAGTTTCCTTGTTTCCAACCTCACAAGTACATATGCAACTCAGAAGAGGTAGTGGCAACTCTCAAGCTACTAGGCAAACCTATCTGTTATCTTAAAACATTTTGAAAATACCTATAGCCTATGCAAAGATAGTGCGGAAATACTTTTTCAGAACATGAAAAATTAAACTATATTTAAAATATAAATGTGAAAAACACATGTAGACATACTCGGCTGTCACAACATTGAAAGTGAACAGAATTACACAAATGTAATATCTAATAATGGATATGCAAGCTACAGAAAATTTAAAAGACACAAAAAAACTTATATTGCTTTTTTTATACACATTGCTGGTTTGATTCACTTTAGAGTATCACATTTCTACTGAAAAGATGAGGTCACTGCAGTAATTCTGACATGACTAACAAGTCAGGTGTTGTGTGGTATTACTTGGTTAGTATTTATGTTTATTGTAAACACATGGATGAAAGATTTTAAAACACTACAGCAGCTGCAAAATCACAAGCACAGTCCTTCTAGTCTTTACAAATCTATAGCAGTTAAAAAAAAGGTTCACATAACAATGATAGTACAGAATTTTGCATGAATGCAACACACATGAAAGTGGATTTAAAAAACCCGTATGTTATTCAAAACACGCACACGTATTCATGGATGCAATCCTTGTATTAATTTTCGTATACTAGCTTCTAGCTAACTGGGATAAACAAAATACAGATTACATTCATCACTGAATAATTGTACAAGCCAAACGGTAACCGGTCGTTTTGACTAGGGTCATTTCGACTAAGGTCGATTCGACTAGGGTCAGTTCGACTAAGTCGTTTCGTCTAACGGTTGAGTCGTCTATAGGACGCATGAAATGCTTATAGGACACGGGCCGCTTGATGACAGCCTGCCTCCTCGCAACTCTCACTTTAACCTTCATTATAAGGTGCATCAGGGAGGGGGGTTATCTTATGTTGTACCTGCCTTACGTATGGTTGCACCCCTGTACGGCGCTGCGCGGGTTTCCATTAATTTATTCATTCTGCAGGCAGGTTTATTTGTATGTGTTACCTTGACATTATTTTTGGCAGTGTTCGCCCTTTCTTCTTCTCTCTTACAATTTTCTTCCATCTTTAATAAACGCGTGTTTTTTACTGTTACCACGTGTGCATGTCAATTTTTAAACTTAGGGACGGTTGGATGCGTCGCCGGCATTGGGCGTTTGAGTGCTTGTTGAGTCTGTGTGACAATTAGCACTATTTACATGATAGATTTAAATCGTTTATTAACATTCAAATCACTTCAATTTTTTCCATTTCATGTGTCCTATAGATGACTCGGCCGTTAGACGAAACGACTTAGTCGAACTGACCGTTAGTCGAACTGACCCTAGTCGAATCGACCTTAGTCGAAACGAACCTAGTCGAATCAACCGGGAACCAAGCCAAACATCTGTAAATTTGAAAAGTGTCAACCTTTCTAGTCCATGAATCTGCAAGAAAAAATGGGACTTACTGCGAACACCAGGATCAGATACAGTGCATGGAATGGCAAAGAAGTAACGATGCATGTCCTCCTCCTCAGTCTCCCACCCAACTTGTCCGGCCCCTGAACTTGCCTCAAACCCACTCTGGTCACTCACGTCCTGGCTGTACCCCAGGGTAGAGTCTTGTAGTGATGCTGATAAGTTTTCTTTCCCAAACTTGGAAAAAGATGGCGGTAGTGGTGGTGGTGGCGGAGGTGGTGGGGGAGGGGGAGGCGGTGGGGGTGGTTTCAAGGTGACCTCAGTATCCCAGCATTCCTCCTCACCAGGGGCAGTGTATGTCGCTGTCATGATTCGCTTGCACGGGGTGGTAATAAGAGGCGTCCGTTCACCCACACTCATCAAATAGGCTGCATCAGAGCCACCGTCTTGCTGCAGATGCTCAATGTCACTATAGCGACCCTCCATGTCTTCTGGAGAAGACACCTGTGGGCCTTGCTCTGGCAACCCAATACACAAATCTGTCTCTACCACCTGGTCCCTCAAGATGAAATGTGTCTCGGGGTCCAGGTCATCTGGCGAGGAGAGTGGAGCATCATGGGGACCAGGAAAGTTTGCTGTGAGGGAGAACTCTGCACTGGTGCTAGAAGAGCTCGGACCCACAGGACTGTTGCTTCGGCCCTCAGATCCTGAAGGTGAGCAATGAAGGGACGAGTTGGAATTGTTGTCATTGTCATAGCTGTTGTTTCCAGCAGAATCAAGCACGAGGCGACAGCTGTGGTAGATGGAGGGATCACTATGGGAAGTGTGCAGGTTCAGGCTGCTCAGCCCCAGTGAGGAGAGGCGGGGCTCCAGCTCACTACCTCCCAACCCTCTGCCCACATCATCCAGTCCCATGCCACAGTCACCTCCGGCCACTCCACCAAGAGAATTTCGCCGCTCACGCACAGGAGTTGAGGTGGAAGAGGAATGGAGGCTGAGATCACCGCTACCTATTGCACCAGATCGCAACAAGTACAACCGTTGTCGGGTATTCTGGAGGGACTGCAAATACTGAGCCACAGTCTCTGTAACACACATATAATTTGGATCAAAATATAGTGTGCAAAATGTGTAAAACACTCAGGAACCACATCAAACCAATGCCAACGTGAAGAAAAACTTACGGTGACCTTAGGTGAAAATTAAAACAGTGCAGCTAGTAATTATGAATCAACTAATCTTTCAACAAACCTCAGGTACTATCACCTGAAGGCCTTGCCTATTACCAAAGATCAAATGGTTAAACAGTATGTAGCAAAGTTTATGCTAGCAAGAAAGGTAGGGGCAGAAACTTGAAGGAATATTTAGATAGTGCTAAAATAAAAGCACAAGATCCTTTAGATGAACCTAAAATCAAGATCTATCCCCTAATTATACTGCGCTCTCACCTGGTGTAGGCACATTGACATGGATGTGGATAGTGTTCTGGTGGCGATCCAGCAAGCGATACAGGCGGCTGTGAATGTATGGAACTCTAGCATCAGTTGCATCTCCAGAACACTCTGCATACACCTTTATATAGACACAGAGCCAAGACAATAATCCAAGAAAGGTGTAAGCAGCTTAAAAAAGTCACGCAGATGTAAAATAAGATGCATAGATGTCAAAACAATTTGATTTCTAATTTACAAGTTTAAAACAGCAAAGGTCACAAACCTAACTGGTTGAGTATGTCACAACCTTTTATATGTCTTTTTAACTACCTTGTGCATGGGTGGGAGCCGGAAATTCTCCTGGGACTAAAGACTTTTTGAGGGCCATGTAGCACTAGAGTATATGTATATCACAGTTTTCACATACATAACACACATCACACATATTATAAGTCATACAATGTCTTTGGTAGTTCACAATATTGACAAATGTCCAACTTTATTAATCCTAATGGGCAATTATAATTTGGGTATTCTGTTCTGTTAGAAAAGTTTAAAAAAAACCTGCTAGTTACAATATTAGTTACAATATTGCAGCAACCAATACCACAGCCTGGCTATACCGTCTTGTGATTTTATCGCCACAATGAAGATCTATTTTTTGTTTGTGCCAGCTTCCTTTGAACTTTTTACCTTCTGCTGATATAACAGCTACTAATATAGCTACTATGAAGACTACATCCATCTGAATAACCAGGCTGTGATATTGGTTGCTGCAGCGACAGCCAGAAGCAAAGCTGCACAACACCTTCATGCTGTTTTCAAGTACCTCAAAGACATTTGTAACTTACCTGTACCTGTTTATCTGAGTACTGAGTAAAAGGGAAAAACCTAATTTGATATTGGTACCTTTGTTATTTTGCATCATACATGAATGTTGTGTTTAAAAATACAAAAGAGATGACAAGACAGTCTTTGTGCACACATCAAGTGTTAAGTTTCCTCACCTTGTTACTTTTGAAGAAACCTTCTGCCTTGAGAGTTTTGGTTGGATTAGTCAGTAAGCGTAGGTCATTGTGAAATCGCTCCAACACCAAACGCATGGAGGATGGATGTTTCCCAAGAACCTTTGGGCAGTATAAAGAGAAAGTACATGTTTTCCCATTATGGATACGTTTTTTCAAAAAGAATGGCAGGCCATTTACATGATTTTTTTTATCCCATTCATAGGTATACCCTAGTAATTGTGGCTTGACAAGCGTTTACAGTGATCATAAAGATGCACAAGACCAAGGTGCTCTGCAACAGCAACATTATAAGATGTTAAACACATGCACAGGAAATGCAGTATATTAAATTTTATGCTGAACCTCACCTGGGACAGAAGTAACTTAAATTCTTCAACTGTCTGTACGACGTAAGCTCTCACACTAATAGGAGGGTGGATGGTTTCTGTATAGATGTCTACTAAAAATACTTTGACTGTCACACCTGTCAGCAAAAAAATGACACTTTTATGTTTATAAATCAAAAATATATATAATTTATTCTCAGTAATTCTCAACAAGTACTACTGAAATGTCTGACATTAATAAAATTTAAATTACCTCCAGGTTTGTAAGGCTGGAAAATCTGATCAGGTCTTCTTGTTTCAAGCAGCAAGTCAAAGCTGTATGAGGCCTTGACCCCCCCAAGCAAAGTGGAGATGGGCATCTCCTCCTCCCCTTCAAAAGAGTGCTCTAAAGAATCAAGGTATTCATCATACTTGACTAGACGACAGCAAGAGATGTCAATTATACTTTCCAGTTCAAACATCTGCAATGATCAAGAAAAAAAAAGTTAACTTTGCAAGCATGGTAACTCGTATCTCACTAGGGGGAACCAAAATGTCTTTCACAAATATTTGCCCAGTATCAATTGTAACTGACAGGTATGGTTGGAAAAATGTTGTTTACAACTATTCATTTCTTTAAATCTATATCCCAGGTATTATGACTTGCATGCATTGCCAAAACTCACAGTAATTTATTCTGACCATATATATATATATATATATAAAACCTATAAATGGTTTTCAGAATAAACCTTTCAAATAATACAAAAATGTCTATCACTAGATTTCACATCTTATGAGCTGCATTTGACTGTCCACAATTTAAACTCTTATGCTGAGGAGCGTGATCTGCAGACAATAAAATTATCGACTGGTTCAAGATGCCACCTGACCTTGTAGACTAACTCTGTAGCTTCTATCAAGGTCTTGTCCTTATGGATCTCTAACCGTGTCTCCATCTTGCGATGATCTGCAGGATGCATCATGTGCACTTTGATCTGCAATAAGCTACCACTATGAAAAACATGGAACTATTCACAGAATTATGCATGCATGTGATCTTAATTATGGGTTTCACTTTAAATATCTTTATTCTACAAAATGTCAATGTGCAGATACTTGATCATTCTACTGATGAATATTTGGATGATTAAAAATTGGATTCGTTTGCATTCTTAAAGTTGAACATGTGGGAACCTAACCTTCAAAGTCTTGATGACAATGAACAGCACAATATCAGTATCATGCTGCTGAACAATTTAACTGAGAAGCATTGCTTCATAGGACACATTTAAAATGTTATTGCCAATCAAAAAACATTTTTTAACAGCACACTATTTCCTGTCATTTCTACAATTTTATTCACAGTTATCTCTGTTATATAGCAATTGTTCACAGTGCTTATTTATTGGTGAGCCAGCAAATGAAGTTTTGAATAAATAAAAAATATTTGGAATCATTCTTGTGCCTTAAAAAAACTGATCGCCTCATTCTAAAACACAATATATTCATGCTTTATTAACAAAATAGCGAGGAAATGGTATTCAGGAAAACCAGTAAACATCATGATTCTGCATAGGAGGTGTGTGTGCTTCAGCCATGCTGACAACAAGGACCATGCATAAACCAGAAGTACTTTATACAGGAAGTTTCTGTGAATAGCTTTCGCACTCTGAGTTACAAAAAGGTCCATATACAAAGGCCACTAACAAAGTGTGACGCACATGCTAAAATGCACAGCAAAGTAAAAAAATAAAAGCAAAGGGGAGGTGGAAGCTAACTGTACACATATCAAAACTTCTGTGTACCTTGCATGTTGACTTATCCAGCTCTCGCTGCTTCCTCTCCTGCTCCTCCTTGTTCTGCTGCTCCTGCAGCTGTAGCTTCAGTACCTCTGGGAAGTTCTCGGGTGACATGAAGTCTGCACAGGAAACAAGTGTTCAATAGGTGTACATATAACCTTGAATACTTATTACTGCATGAAAGAACTATAAATGAATATTCCTACTGTAAGCACATAATGCTGTGTAGTCATGTGTTCATGATTATTAGCAAGAGGTATTTCAAGCGTATAGAATGCTCCCTAAAACCTCCAGCTAACTGCCACCTTTGATTATAGCCCATTCTTATAATAGCTTCCACTATGCACCAAAATTAAATATTAAGTTTCAGTATACTTTCAATTAACTCCACCTGGAAACCCCCCGGGTAACCTGCCAGTCTCAAGCCCGGATGAAGGAGAAGGGTTGGGCATGGGGCTAAGAACCCCACCCCGTAAAACCACCCTTGCTACAGACACTGCAACTACAACATTACCACAACGAGAGCCTGGACAGGACGATCCCTCTTTGGAGGGGCCTATGACACGTGTTGGCGAAAGCCTTCGGGAAGTCAGCTCGCCGACCTATCTTCTCGGCCAAGGCAAAAACCAGGATAGGGACCTGGAACATCAGAAACCTATACGAGAGAGGGAAATCAGCTCAGGTAGCACAGGAAATGAAGATTTATGGCATCAAGCTCCTTGGACTGTGCAAGACCAGGTGGAATGGCAGCGGTCAGATCAGACTCTCGTCAGGGGAGACTATCATCTACTCTGGACACGAAGACCCTGACCATGACCACTCATAAGGAGTAGCAGTAATGATGACACAGGAGGCTGCAAGGGCATTAATAGCATGGGAACCAGTTTCCCCATGACTCAAGTCAGCTCGGTTTAATTCCAAAGGAAGAAAGATCACCATCATCCAGTGCTATACACCTACCAACACAGCAAAAGAAGAGGAGAAGGAAGACTTTTACCACTCCTACAAGCGCTGGTTGATCGCACTCCAAGACGAGACCTAAAGATCATCATGGGCGACATAAATGCCAAAGTTGGAGATGACAACACGGACAAAGAACACATAATGGGAAAGCACAGTGTGGGCAACTGCAATGAGAATGGTGAGCTGTTCACAGACTTCTGTTTGTTCAATGACCTTGTAATTGGAGGCACAGTCTTTCCTCACAAAACCATTCACAAGACCACCTGGAAATACAGAAAACCAGATTGATCACATCACCATTAATCGACAGTTTAGAAGAAGTTTGCTGGATGTCAGGGTAAGGCATGGTGCAGATGCAGCCTCAGACTACCACCTGCTTGTAGCAACTTTGAAGATAAAGCTGAGGTCCTTTCATGAATCATCAGACAGACCGCATTACAAATTCAATGTGCAGTTTCTTAGAGATCACAGGAAGCAAGAAGAGCTCAACTGTGAAGTCAAGAACAGGTTTGAGGCACTGGAGGGACTCTTGGAAGAAACAGTGACCAACCACTGGACAGGATTACAGGAGACCTGGAAGGCTGCCTGCACACGCGTTCTGGGAAAGAAACAGAAATAACACAAGGAATGGCTGACCTGAAAAAAGATAGAGGAAAAGAAAGAGCTGATGCAGAAGATCAACCAATGTCAAGACCAGCAGGAAAAAGAAGAGCTCAGAACAAAATACTAGGAGATGAACCGAGAAGTGAAGAAGAGTGCAAGAGGCGACAAGAGACAGTTCGCACACAGGATGACAGAAGAGGCAGAACAAGCAGCTGGGCAAAATATCATGAAAAGACTATATGAAATTACAAGAATTCTGTCAGGAAGGAAAAACATTTAATGCATGTAGGCCAGTAAAGAATAAGAATGGCAGCGTCATTACTGGGGATGCAGAACAAAGATCTCACTGGGCAGAACATTTTTAAGAAATGCTGAACTGGCCACCACCAGCAACAATTTTTGACATTGTCCCAGCCACCAAGCAACTCCAGGTGACCACCAACCCACCAACCATCAAAGACATCAAGTCTCTAAAAACTGGCAAGGCGGCAGGCCCAGATGGCATTCCTGCAGAGGCACTCAAGGCAGACCCAACAGCCGCAGCAGAGATGTTACACCCCCTGCTGCAGAAAATCTGGGAACAGAAGCAAGTTCCAGCAGACTGGAAACTTGGCAATCTGGTAAAGCTACCCAAGAAAGGTGACCTGAACCAGTGCAGCAACTGGCGTGAAATTACGCTACTGTCCATTCCCAGCAAGGTGCTGACCAGAATCATCCTGGACAGATTGAAGAATGCCCTAAACAAGAGACTGCGGCAAGAACAGGCAGGCTTTCGGCAGGGCAGATCATGCACAGATCATATCATTATTGAACAGTCCATCGAATGGCAGTCCCCACTCTACATGACATTTGTGGATTTTGAGAAGGCATTTGACTCCGTAGACAGAGAGACCATCTGAAAGTTGATGCATGTTTGTTGTTTGTTTGTGTTTAACGCCGTGTCAGCAACTAGAGCTATATCACGGCGGGAACAGTTACTTAGCTTTAAAAAGTTTAGGGACCAAGCCCTAAGTATAATAACCACATCTTAAAAACCAACACAAGGTGCAGGAACAAACATAAAAAAGGGAGTGACATATAAAAATGGGTGTTGTGGCCCAAAAAGCCACTAACTAAGCAAAAACCAAAAACAATGAACTTATAAAACCTTAAATCTTGTGATAAAGCCCTATCCTCCTTTAAAATGTAAAGATAGCTGCCGGTGGGATGGACCTAAACAAAGAAAACAAAGAGTCTACAGTAAAAAACTGCTGTCGGACACTCTGGAGTCCTGGACAAGCAATCAAGACATGTTCGACACTCAAAACTCCCTGGCACCAGGGACAAACTGGCGGTGGTTCACCTTTCAAGAGGTAAGACTGCGTGGCATAGGTGTGTCCTACCTTTAATCTAGTAAGAACTACCTCCTCCCGCCGCACAGGACGGCATGAAGGCAGGCGTTCTGAAAGAGAGGGAAGGGTGGCGTGTAACTTATTTTGGCCCAGAGTGTCCCAATGGCATTGCCACAGGGACTGAACATAGGCCGAGAGGACAGATTTACAGTCTGCTGATACAATCGAGAGTAGTTTACCAGGAGACTGACATGCAGCCTGGTCCGCTCGAACATTGCCTGGGATACCTGCATGGCCAGGAGCCCAGATGAAAACAATGTCTTTCTTCCGTCGGATTAAGGCTGCATGGATTGTATGAATCTGGACCACCTGGGGGTGGTCGAAACGTTGGGAAAGAAGAGCTTGGAGAGCCGATAGTGAGTCTGAAATGATCAGAAAGTTTTGCTCCGAAGAGCGGTGAACATGCTGCAAGGCTAGCAAGATGGCTTGAAGTTCTGCAGAGAAGATAGAGCAGCCATCCGCAAGTCAGGCAGAAGAGGCCTGTTGCGGTTGGCAGGAGGGGACTGCTGCCGCAGCCACAGGGCCACCGTTCGGGACTTTGGAACCATCTGTAAAGATAGAACAGAAACCAGGATAGTCAGAAAGCAGTTCTTGAAAACGCTGAAGAAAGATGAAATCACAGGTGTCTCCTTTCTTGAAAGCACAAAGATCAAAGCGGATCTCTGGAACAGGAAGAGTCCAAGGAGGAGCTGGTAAGAGAGGGAGAGTCTCTACCTGCTGAATATCTACTCCGGCTGGTTGCAAGTGAGGTTCAACACGGAGTGATACTGGTTTTAGCTCCTTGGTACGAATGGCATACAGGGCAGCACGCTGAGGTCCGAAAACAGCACGGTAAGCAGGGTTTCCAGGATGAGCGAGAGACATAGGACAGCATGAGTTTCAGACGACGGAGAGAAAGTGGAGGCTCACCAGCTTCTGCGTACAAACTTTGTACAGGAGTGGTGCGGAAGGCACCCAAACAGATGCGGAGCCCTTGATGGTGAATAGGATCAAGAATTTTGAGATAGGACTCTCGAGCAGAGCCATAGATAATGGATCCATAGTCTAGCTTGGAGTGGACCAGGGCACGATACAGGCGAAGCAGGACCGTGCGGTCCGCCCCCCCAGCTGACATGGCCAACTACTCGACAAGAAGCGAAAGTGGGGCTGGATTGGTCACACCCTGTGATAGCCGGCCGAAAATCTGACACGACAAGCTCTGGACTGGAACCCACAGGGGAGGCGCAGGGTTGGGAGACCCAGACAAACGTGGAGAAGATCGGTCCACGGCGAGGCGGAGGCATCTGGAATGACATGGGCCCAACTGAGGAGGGAGGCCCAGAACCGGGTTTGCTGGCATGGGGTAGTTGCGGCCCTATGCTCCACTGGGTGCGAAAAGGAATAAGAAGATACTTTCAATTATGGCTTGCTCAAGGGTTATGTATATGTATGTATATTTCCTCTGGAGAATGTTTACAGGGTTCCCAATGATCAGGGCTGGTGCTGGATAAAGACCTTTCATGCAATTGTAAGGACCTAAGTGATCGTCACCAATGCTTCAGTTTTTCTCAAGTATGGTTTGAAGGGGTTTTATTCAAGAATCATGTCAACCTACTGGACATATTGCTTGTAGAAATGGTTAGAGTTGTAGAATTGTCAACTGACTGGGATACTGACAGTCCTGAGTACAAAGTACTCAGTAATACAGACAGGTTTATCTTCTAGAAATACTTTTATATGCTTTTTTATGTCGATCTGTTAGCGCATATTTCTGCAAGACACTTTCTCTTACTGATGAAAGATAGATTTAATTTTTTTTTTTGCATGCTGCACATTTAACACAATGTTTGTCTTTCAAGTGCCAATTTTTGTATTTTTTCTTTGAGCCAATACTCCTGAAATGAACACTTTCCTGGCATTTTTCAAGTCAAGATGGCAGACAAAAATGTCCTGTAAAATATCCCAAAGAAGACTTGGCAGTTGTGTGGCAAGGTGAAGAATTGTCTGCATTTTGCACTGAAGTCAAGTCTGAATACGAACTCGTGGACTTATAGAAGACATGGAAAATGAATTTTTGATAATGTTTTAGCAGCATAAGGGCCACAGGGAAAACATAAGGCCATGTGTGAGGAACTGTAAGGACTGCATGGCAAGTATAAGGACTTATAAGGCCTTACGTTGAAAAAATTTAGGATTTGTAAGGCTCAGTGAGAAACCTACAAACCCTGTGTTTAATTTTGATGTTTACTTTCTCTATTTTAAGGAGTTACTAGTGGTTCAAAAAAGAACAAATACTACACAGAATAAATCTGGACGCCATAGCTTGAGATGATACCAATAAGAGAGCGAGGGAGGGTAGGAAAGCAGAAAGAAAGAAACAGAGGAGGAGCTCAGGAGGGGATGTTGTGATCCAAGTGTTGGCTTCCTTCAAAGTATCATACACCCATTACAAAACATTAGTTGTCAAGTTAAAGAAGGGTCACCAAGAGTACGAGTGTTTTACTATTTCCCTAGACTGATGCCACAAATCAAGCAATTAATCCAAAGCTGACAAAAACATCAATGCTGGTAGAGGTAGAGGCGGATATCAAACCAGACAAAGCCAGGTACCCCAGCTTGTAACAGTACAACATCAGGTGTTCCTCGCAGATGTCTGAGCCTCACAGCCTAAGCAGAGGTTCATCAAAGAGTCAAATAGATGCAACCTACATTTATACCTCTCTTTTACAATTTCACGTGCTTTTTAAAACATGTACATAATTTCTCACTTTTACAAGGTCAAAAAAACAAAGCTTGCAAATCTTACCTTCCTTCTTTTCATTGTCAATCTGTCTGTACATCAACATGTATGCGCTTGTAGAGCTGAAACACATGTATATAAAGTATCTGACTTTTTCAAAGATATAACTGTACATATGAATGGTAGAAATTCTTTTCTAGGGAGATATGAATATGTTATATTATTTATAAAAAAAATTTCATTTCTGGAATGATCATTTTTAGAATCACCATGATTATTATTATGAAAAATACCTGCTATATGCTGAAGAGTAGTAGCTTCTGCCCAAAGGAGACCCTCCATATGTTTTTTGGATATCTTCATAGGTTATCTATGACACAAAAACAAAAGTTTTCAGACACTTTAATTTCCACAACAAATACATCCCAAATAAAATGAGAACAAGTCTGGAACATGGAAGAGGATACTACCAAATATCCATTTAACATGGTGCACCTTCAGCATTTAGTATGTAAAACTTGCCGCTGCTGGGGAACAGGAAAAATTTGTCTGTTGACTATAGCTGATGGCCAGAGTCAATATGCGAATCTAATTCAGTTGTTGGGGTCACAAACGCTCACACAGAGCACACCTGCAAACGCTACGTCCCACACGTGTTCTTTCTGACAACAAATCACTAAGACCTGTACGGGGCACAAACGTTTCTAATATGCGGGTGAACTAACAATATATTCTTTTACTAAATAACATATGACAAGTTCATCACATATATCATTCTCCAATTAAGATGCCTATAACAATCACACAGAAAAGGTCCTTCAATGAGTCCACTCAAGGTCAACTGTCAACAAGCAGTTTATATTAAAAGTCTGTTTTTCTCCAAGTTCTCTCACATACACACTCTTCCTCGATGACGGGACATACACACTCTTCCTTGTTGACCTATACGACTTGCTGTTGTTGGGGGTTTGACACTGCAGACAGTTCCACTCAATACAGTCTTGTTCACTGGCGTTGATCACACAGACAGCATAAATCGACGAAACAACTTCGACAGTTTTATCGGCACTGCTTTTTCCGATAAATATTTGGTATACAACAAAATACTTTATTAATCACAAGAAATTGAAGATTAATCACATAGATATCTTTTTCTTTTATATCGATAAATTATCTTTCATCGTCATTAGTGTGATCATAGCATCCTAAATTTGCAAACCAATTAGTCTTTGTGTCCATCTCATTGGGCTATGAGCTAATGTTTAGACACTTTTCATATGTTTCATTAGTGCAGGGGTTTAAATGTTTCTCTTCGAGGCAACTTTTACGAGAAGACTTTATTAGGTTTTGATGGCCGAAGCCCACTCTCACAGCCTGCATTGTGATATAGCATAAGGAGGCACAGCTTTCCAAGAACCAGCAAATTGGGAAATGAATCCCTGTAAAAATCAACTAACAGTTTAAACAGCTTGTGGAATCTTTCCGATATGCATTCTGCGTTACAGTTTCTTTGACCACAATCCATTCCTCTAAACATGCTGCTTTGTCAAGCAAGGTTTTACTGAATTTGCTGCCCACTTGTGCTGGTTTTCCGAAGAAATCTGTTAAGATATTTAATTCTTTGTCTCCATAGGGTGTTCTGTCTTCTGCAGACAGGCATTTTCTGTCTTCTACAGACAGGAAAAAGATGAGGCGCATGGAAAGAACTCAAAATTCAGAGGCAACATCATCTGCATCTTTTGGGAACCTGTCATTAATGTTCTTGCACAGATTGTGGCAAAAGCAACCTTGATAGCTTCTATGTCCTGTGATGCTGTATCAAGTTTGCAACACGTTATTTTTAAGTGTTACATAATACTGCTGGCATAAGTTCCAAAAAGGTCATGAGGACAGAAATAAATTAGAATTGAAAATAGCTTACCTGGCTGAAATCTTTCTGAAGAATTTCAGCCTCCAAAGAGTGCCTGTGGTCGAAAGTCTGAATGTCTCTGCAGCGTCCTCGTTCGGTACTTAACTAATCCGGGGTTGTAAACGGGTTATTCTGATTGTTTTAGGCACACTTTACATCTCATGCCTTCGTCCTCGTTCATTAGCCAAGGCCATTTTTTCAGCCATTCACACTGAGAGATTCTCTGGATGCGTGTTTTTTTATGTCCAGTCTCTGTCTCAATTTGTCTATTTTGTTGTCTACATTTTCAATTCCAACAATTTGTGCGGCACACTTTGACGAGTTTCTGTTTCTTCCTGTCCTTGTCGATTTCTACTTTCCGGGGCATCTTCTGCTCTTCTGGTCGTGAAAGAAAAGTCAAACAGAGTTGACAGTCGCGTTCACTTCGTTTTCAACTCGCTTGCTTCCAATACCCTTTGATCTCTCCCGTCCCAAATGTTTTTGCTGTGGGCGCGTCAACAATTTACTTCCTGGCGCAAAATTTGGAGCAGGTCGCATTAGATGGATAACAACTGGTCAGTTTGAAAACTGTCCAGTCATTAGCATCGATTCTAGTGGGTTGGCTTCAAACCAGCGCAAAGAATGACAACAATTACTTTTGAAGTGCCGCATCTCGTGTTCAAAAGTGCGCCAGCCACGGTATTTTTGCGTGCGCATGGTCACGCTGATTTTCAGACTATGTGCCCCTCAGCAAAATTTTGCGGGAATCCCGCAAGGCTGCAGCCTAGAATTACCCCTGTAAAGGGGAAGAAGCAAACAGAAGTGTCTGTTTCTGTACAGGCAACACTCAATAGAAAATCATCCATAATCAAGACATCTTTATTTTTGGCAATACTAAAAATTTGACTTAATCTAGAAATTCTAAGAAACACACCATACAATAAGCTGTGGATATTCTAGATCATTCATTACATCTGGGACATTTCAAACCTGAATGATGGCTTGAAATAGCACTGACACAATCAGCATGAAAATACACCTTTGTCTATCAGAAACAGCTTTCATAAAATCACTATTTCTACAAATAATTTTGGTATAGTCTCTTTCAGTGAAAACAAAAACTGAATGTTTAATATGCCTCAGCAAAATCAGTTTCTTACCAACTCACCTTAGTGACTTGTTGATCATTGAAACTATACCACTGACCATCCTTGAACGACCTGCACACAGCAACAGTATACAATGCACTGCTTAACAACATCAGTTACAGCTTACTGCCTTAGCAAGAACATTCCGTTAATTTATTCCAGAACTACTTATCATTAAGCACTGTCATATGACAGGTCACTTAGCCATTCTTCCTAGTTCAAAGACATGTACGGTACATGCCAGTCCAATGACATGTACGGTACTTCCCAGTCTAAAGACATGTATGGTACATGCCAGTCCAAAGGCATGTATGGTACATGCCAAGACAACAGCCTTGTGGTTAGAGCACTGGCACCCAAACCTGGAGGTGCAGCCATATGTTCAGTGCATATCTGATTCCATAAGAGGTTGGGGAATGTATGGCAGCGAGGGAGAGGAGATGGGCACTACTCTCACAAAACGGTGGTCCCAAGAAAAATGTGGTTCTAACATCTCACTCTCTAGTAGCTTCAAGGTTATTGGATGACCTTTACCTTTTACACAAGCAAGACAAGGACTGGTCTAAGACACTGTAACCAGCTATATCGAAATAACAAGGGAATGTTTCATTCACAAAAACCACATCAATCCCAACAAGAAAAGGTGGGGATATTCTGGTTAAATGTTGACTGAAAGCAGTCATCCACATAAGCTCTGATATTTGCCAAATGAATCAACAAGATTAACACAATTCATTTGGGGTGGGGGTGAAGTACTTCTCACTTACCATCCAGGCTTCAATTTATGTATATTACACTTATGACTGAATCAAAATATCAGGATTACTTTTTACGCATGTGGAGCAAACATGAACAGATTTAAAAATAAGTCCTCTCATGACAAGCACATGAACATTTTTCAAAACCTAGCTTATCATAATGCAGTAGCAACTTTTTGCAACCACAATCCAAAAGTTTCAATTCAGACCACTCAACTCTAAGATCTGCACACTTTCTCAGATGTAATCCATCTTCGAACAAACTAGTTGGGAAAAAAATTATTTTGAAATATAGCAGGTTACTCTACCACATCAATCAAACTTTTAACATAATTTCTTGATCAGTGGTTGCTGTCTTTTCTTTTTGCTTCAGGACTGGGGATCCGTGCTGATGTTTTGGTAAGGATAATATTGATTAACAATACAGACCACATATATTTCACATTTCCTTGTTCTACTAGAAACAGAATGGTCAAAACCTACTTTATGTATGCATAATAATGCCCTCCTGCTGCACTTCCTGAGTGGATCATTATAGAGAAGAGTTCATAAACGTAAGGACCCTGGAACATTACAGAAAATAGTTTATAGACTTAAAGACTGTGCAACAGTTTCTGCCCTCTATCATGACACAACCTAACATATGACAACACCTTAGAAGATCTAAGTACTTTAAAAGAAATAACTGTTTTCCCATAAACTTACAGCGAATCTGTGTGCATCAGAGAGGTCTAATATAAGAAAATTCAGAAAGCACTAACCTAAAAGAATGTTTTTCACAGCATAATCTCTCAATGATTTTGTTGAGCCTTTAAATAAAAAGGGATGGCTACTGCAAACTGTTTTATGGGCCAATGAAAGAACAAAATAGCAAACATGTACCTTAGACGCAGAATCGCGAGCATTGCGATTGTTGGCTGCTACCTCACTACTGACACTTGAAGCATCACTACTAGACGACGCAGCTGAACAGCCAGCCTCAACATCAATTCCTTCGTCTATACCTGTTGATAATGTTGATATTGGAAATTTGGCTAAAATATTACACGATTAAAGATATGTAAAATCTGTAACTTAAAGCCAGCTGGACAATCAGCAACTTCATACTTTTTTAACTCTACATTTAATTTTCTTTGCTTAGTTTACTTCACTTGGGTGATAATGTTCCTACATGACAGAATCAAAAGTCCATTATAAGAAGTCTCATGAACTAAAGGATGCCAGAAACAAAATAGTTGGAATTTATCAAGGCATCCTCAGCAAAAGAGACAATCTATATTTAAGACTTAGGTCAAGATTCCGAGAACAGTGAATCATAGGTTGATAAAATTATTTTAAAATGCTAATGAATTACAACTAAAAATCAACTGTACTAGACTATTTTGTAATGTAATGCAAAATGAAAATGAGCCAGGATACATGATCACCGGAAACTGGTCAAAATGAGCAGTAGGAAAAAAAAAAAACAACTTAATCACCAACTTTAACTCTCACTATCGGTGCCCTCAATTTCAAAAATGAAAGATCGAATGCCATCCACTATATAATAACCCTCAGTTCATTTTAAAATTTTACATTAACAATTATTTTTCTATTTTAGAAGTACTTAAAAATGATTAAAAATTGATGTAATTGTACTCGTGTAACATATTTTAAAATAATATGTGTAAAACAAAGAGGAAGATGACACAAAGGACCATGAGATTTCCCATCTTTTCACTTTCACAACCCGAACACGTAGGCTGTGAGTACCTCTTTGATTTTAATTTTAAATCTAGTCAAAGATGTCCGACTCTGATTCTGAAACTGAAAGTTTTTCATCAAAGGATAACTCTTTTGTTGTCTCTAGTGACAAAAATGTGTAAAAAGAGAAAATAGTTTTATCTCTCCAAACAATGCAACCACTATTAGTGACAAAGACAGGCAAGTTGAATTCTTGTTTACTTTCACTGTGGTTGCATACATACAGGTTCCCCTCAAGGTTGCTGTGTGTCTCCGTTACTGCTCATATTCTATACTAACAGTTGTAGAAGCATGATAGGAGCTTTCTGATCAAATTTGCTGATGACTCTGCCCTGCTGTCACTTCTGTATGATAATGAACATGTTCACAGTGGCGCTCTTCCTGACTGTTCGCTGGTCTGACGAACACTTCCTTTGTCTTGAATGCCTCAAAGACTAAGGAAATGATCTTTGACTTTTGGGTGAACAAGCCTGACACAGTCATCAGTACTATCCATGATAATGGCATCGAGGTAGTCGACACTTACAAATATTTAGGAACCATCTCCGATAACAAGCTTATGGGAAATCAACACTGACATGATCCTCCGTATGAGTCAACAACGCCTGTATCTCCTACAGAAACTCAAATCTTTCTCTATCAGCTCTGTCATCCTCACTCGGTTCTATCAGTCCTTCATTGAAAGTCTCATCACTTTTTCTTTCATCTCCTGGTTCCACAACCTCTCCCTAGGGAACAGGAGTAGTCTTGTCTCTCTTGTCAATATCTGTTCTAAGATCACCGAATCAGACAAAGGGACTTGGCAGCTTTCTGTCATCAGCAAATCCTTAGGAAGGCATCCCGTATCCTATTTCTGATCACGTGTTGGCATGCGAGTTCTCACTCTTGCGGTCTGGCTGTACGTATGTCTGCCTGTATGCAAAACCAATCGTCACCGCAATTCATTCATTCCACAAGCCATTCACCTGATCAATTCTACTGGCCGTGAACTCGTACTAGCCTGAGGTGACCTAAGGTCACCACTATATCTACTGTTAATGGAAATGTGTGTGTATGTGTGTGTGTGTGCGCAAGAGAGAGACAAAAATTATTTCAACATGTATAAATTATCTCCTTTTACATCGTCTATATGTATGTATTATCTCCTTTTATATATCATGTATATGTATTATCTCTTTATATCATGTATGTATTACTGGTAGTACGAGCACTATTTAGAATTGCCCTTGAGGATAAATAAAGTGGTATTGTATTGTATAAGGCCTAGACCATTTTTGTCATCATTTGGCACTTGAAAAGAAAGTTGTGTGATAACTCAAAATAAAGCAGCAGAGGCCAACAAAACAGTATACACATTTAAACAGCAATATCTTAGGCAAATGTAATTACAGTCGGACCTCGCTAAGTCGAACTCAAAGGGACCCGAAAAAAATTCGACTTACGGAGTTTTCGAGTTAGGGAAAATGGCGTAATAGGCGGGAAAAACCACACCGACACGAACTCTATTCAGTGCTCGTCCCGATAAGAGACTGACAAAGTGTAGAAAACATATTTTTCACAGTAAGTTTGCGTGTGAACCACCAACGGTCCACTGGTCAAGTTACCACCGCCACCGCCTGAAAGGATGGTCAAGGCGGGTGGCCATAAATCTTGACCAGTGATGCACGCCTGCCGACGAAGCGGCCGTGAGAAAAGTCTAGTGTCGGCCAGTTCCCCTGAATTGGTCAGCTTCAAAAGGGGGGACTGGTGTGAGAGTCAGTTGTCCACTGCGCAACAGCGCACACAACGAACCTTTTACACAAAGATGAAAGGAAAATGGGATAAAAGTGTCTTTCTTGAGACAGTTTGGATAGTTTGGAACAGTTTGAGACATAGTTGCATCTGGTTGGTGATGACTCAAAATTTGACTAAGGGAGATTGGAAGCAAAAAATCTTCGAGTTAAGGAGATCTAAAATACATTGTTCTTATGGAATTTGGCCGGGAACTAACAATTAATTCGATATAGGGAGGTTTTCGACTTAGGGAAGGTCGACTTAGCCAGGTCCGACTGTAGAATTTAATAAAATTGTGGTATTTTAAGAAGAACTGAATGTACATTAAGATTTTTAATTTAAAATGTATTGGTTTAAGGCAAAAAAAAGTTCGTTCTTCCTCATGTTGATCATTGGCATTTAGCAGACCATGCTAGCAATTATTATTTATAATTAAATTAAAGATATTTCAATTTCTGTAATTCCTTTGGGTTTTTTTCTTTTAATATCGTAAATGTTTGTTCATTTTTCTTTACTTTAGGGTACAAGTAGTCTACTTTTGCAATATATTTACATTTGATCAAATTTTTGCAACACAACCAAAAATAAAATAGAGCGCCCAGAACTTCCCAGTAAAGTCTTCACTAAAACAAGTGCACACTCATGCCCCCTCCTTGTTCAAATCTGGCTCCAGAACATGAAATTCCTGAATGTAGCACTTGTTTATATGGCTGGACTAACTCACCTTGACAGTCCCAGCATCACAAACAACATACCTCCAACCCCAAACAAACACAATTTTCTAACCTTCATCAGCACTATCTGTAGTGCCTGCAGCTGTGCATCCTTTGATTTCTTCTATGCTTCGACCCTCACTACTCATTTCCATTCCATCAAGTTCATCTCCATTTTCCATTGTCTCCACAAAGCGGTTTAGATCAAGAATTTCTGGAAAGGTCATCCTTGAAGGGGAAAAAAAATTATCCTCAGAAAACACAAAAAATTTAAAAGAAAATATGGCTGCTTCAAAGGACTTCCTAGGGCAATTATATCTGACCAAAGAATTTCAGGCCTTGAAAAGTACCAATAACCTCTTACACAAAAGATTCCTGAGTCTTAAAAATACATGCATACAAAATAGTTTATAGTGTTACCTGTCATTCAGTTTAATGCGGTGCAGAGTGCTGTAATCAAAGTCGAAACGCTTCAATTGTAGTGTCAATAAATATGGAAAAGTGACAAATTTCAGCCCCTGCAAAGTACCCAGAAAATATATCTAGAAAACAAATCACATTATTAAAAGAACACTTATCACATTATTCCGACATGTTGCTAAATAACCTCCCTCATTTATTTCAAAACCAGACTTTTGTAAACTTCCACAAGCAAGATGTGCAGATTCTTAAAAAAAGGGGGGGGGGGGGTAAGGAGGGATAGCAACCTCAGTCTAAAAGCATCTTCTCCCATTTCTGTGTCTAATACAATACCACATGTAAACATGAATATAGCTCTGTGCTAGCATAAAAAGTAGAAAAATTTACATTGCAAATGTAAATGCCTCACACAAAATTTCCAGCCACCTAGCAGTTAACAAAAAAAGTCTTTTTATCTAGACACATTGTTTATCACCGTCCATTTTTAACTTCTGATGTACAATATACTTAAAGTGTAAAGAGATTTGCTGGCAGTAATACTCTTGCTGCATCACTTACTTTGTGCGCATTACACTTTTTATTGCACTTTTCACAGAAATACTGATTGGTTCCTTCCAGTATTTCAGGCTGCACAAAGGCTTCCAGAGCCTCCTCCTGCATACAGAGATGACAGCCAGTGCCAGTTTTGGTGGGAAATCATTAAGTATAACAGGCTTTATACAAATGATAATAGGGGCTCAATGTTTTCACAGAAAAAAGATACATTTGTTTATACCACCATTTGCTAAAAATAAGCATTATCATTATTATTTTGATTTGTAAAGAAATCTTTTTCTTAGGAATGTTGAACACCTATTATCTAATAAATATGTAGAGTTCCCAAAAGAAGCCACTTTCATTATTTTTTTTAAATATAGTAATGCATAATCTAATTGCGTTCCTCAGCCCTAACAGTAACTGATCAAAAAAAGAAAAAAACACTTGTCCACAATTGCTGGGTTAAGGCCTATTCTCACGCTGCAATGTTTTCAGGGTTTGCGCGTGCAAGATTTTGCCTGCTAGGCAGCATTGCAGCACCGTTCTACTCTCACGTAGCAAGGCCACTTGCTAGTGTCCTGCGAGGTGACGTCATCCGCGCAGCGCATTGTGGGTAGTCTACAAAATGGCAGACAATCAGATACTTTTGGAAGCTACTGCTGCTATGTTAATAATATTGTCTAATGAAGTAGGGAGAGAGAGAAAAGAAGAAAAAAAAAGATGTGGGTGAGGGGTGGGTAGCGCGAAGGAGTCGCTTAGGTGCCTTATTTTCATGTCCTCTAAAAGAAATATCTTCGGAAGACTCGAAGAGAATGCAGACACTTTTTGCGAATGTCGTCTGCAACGTTTGAAGAACTTTTTTTATTTGATCGAGGCTGCCCAGAGCACGAGCAATTTCAATTCAGGCATTCTTGGCCTTATCTTGGTTGAGATACTCTGGATTGGCAGTGTTGAACAGACACAGGTAGTTTTCCCACATACAAATGATACTCGTACACCTTTCCTCTGACCACATCGCCATTTTCTAATTTGGAGGTAAAAGGGAGCCAACTGTGTTCAAGCAATCCGATTGGCTACAGCCATGTAATGTAGGTCAGCCTCTGCAAGAAAATAGAATTGCCTCCTCTCCGCAAAAACCTTGATGCAAAGCCCCCACCCAGCCGTGTGCAAAACTCGTAAAGGTCCTAGCAGGGCCTACAAACCCTGCAAAGTGCGGTAAATTGCAGCGTGAGAATAGGCCTTTACAATCCATATGGAAATATAAGATAGCACGTATGGCTTCATGCTGTATAAATTGTTGAACAACGCAGTTTTATTTTCTGCAGAAAGGTGATACAACTTTGATCCCAAGGATACCAGTAATAGATTTGCTTACCACACTTCCATATGCTTGATTTGATCCAAATGGCCGCACCACTAAAGGAATGTCCAGATAAGCATCAATGCGTGCACTTTCATTTTCACACTTAAGAAAAAAACAAAAACAAAAAAACAAATTGTTTAGACAATAAAATTTCTGATGAAACGTGTAAGTTTAAAAGGAGGACGCTTTAAAGTGGTACAGATTTTTAAGGACAAAACTTATTAAAGGCAAATGTTGCCCCCACCCCAACTTTTCTTTTGTGTTCCAGGTCATTTGGGGGGTAAGATGTTAGAGACCCAAATTGTTTAACTACCTAAGTCCAGTGTTTTTGTGAGGGTTGTGCCCATTTCCTCTCCTCGTTTGCTTTTCTTTCCCCAAATCTCTATGAAGTCAGGTACCCAATCCAGAGAGCTAGGTCAGATTGTGGAGGTATGATACACCACATGGGTATCAAATTGGTGCCCCTTTGGATTCAGGTGCCAGCGTTCAAGGCATTTGGATATCCACCTTCCCAACTTAAAGATGGTTTTTCGACTTTTCCCAGATTTTGTTTTAATGTCTTCGTTTACAGACTTCCCAAGAATGAAAATCTTTTTTCAAAATTTCCTGAAATTTTAAGTTTTTTTACTGTCCCACACAATCTCCTAAACAATTATAGGTTAGGGATAAGGCATTTTCAAACCCAGTCTTCTGTTGACAAATCTACAAGACAAAGAACAGAAAAGCGTCTCCCCAAAACCACTGTGTTAAAAAGACAAAGTACAGCAGTACCTCCAGACACTTGACATAATCCTTGAGCTTGCCCTGATACAACTGGTTGATGAGACTGGCCTGCGCGGTATCTCGCCAGGTGTGCTCCAAAGCATCAAACATGACCCGACACAGTTCTTGAACATCGTGCTGCTGCCATACTGAAAGCATCATGACATTTCACTTCTGTTCACATGGTCTTAGTGGTCAGCATCTACTACCAATAATGCAAGTCTCCTTAGGAGCAAATGATATTGGAACGAAGAATGAACATAGCTAGTATAACTAAATATATGAAAGACTTATAACTACTGCACATAATGTAGAAGCATTTCATTCAAGGGTAACTTAGGCTGATGACTGGAAAACTTCCTCTGTCCACCCAGCAGTTATTGCTATTTGATTTTTCAGGGAACAATAAAGGCAGTGAAAAGAAAAGGGTTGGACCTCAAATGCTAGTAATGAAAAAACAAAATGTTACTTCTGAGAAGGATTATCTGTGCTTTACTAGAGCCACATTGTTGCGGCCCTATGCTCAATGAGTAACAAGGAATAAACAAAACAAACATTGGAGCTCCATAAGGTAGAAAAACAACTCAACTAGATGCAAACCTTCACTACTGTCCCAGCCAAAACTTCTAGTTAGATCTGTGGTTTCCACTGATCTTTTTCCACTTGTCTGTCAAAACATATAGAAGTAGGTAAAGAAAGGAACATCAGTTAAAAAATATTGAAAGCCACTAATGTTTGTTAAAAAACAAATAAGAATCACACAAATAATCAATATGTTGGGGGTAGGGGGAATTGGTTTTACAGGGAGCCAGCAACTAAGGCTATATCATGGCAAGACAGCCAGCCCTGTAAACAGTTGCCACATGCAGAGAAAGAACAGCGTGCCAGAGACAAGAGCTGAACCCAGGACAGCCAATATATTAGGAGAAAAACTCCTTGATGTTTAACATTTATTGATGAAACAATACTGCCCATTATTCTTAGCTTTTTATGAAAACAATTACCTCAATAAAGTCAATTACCCTTCTCCTGAAAAGAAATATGGAGTAGATCATAGCAAACGAAGTCTTTCCCAATTACAACTGTCTCCTACAGAGCAAAGTTCTGACAAACTTGACAACTCTTGATCCTCTAAAACAGCTCAGTAAAACTCTCAATGCCATTAATATGACAAGAAAAAGGCAGAACCCTTTTACCTGAAGCTGAAGAAACAGTCTCTGAAGCTGAAAGGGGATACTCTTGGCTGCATCGTCCTCCCTTTTTTTCTTGTACTCCCACCTTAAAAAAACGAAAAATAAAATCTTACTTCTTTGCTGGAGTGTTCTTCCTTTCAATTCATACATCTTAAAATTATAATGCCAAAATGTATCAAAATGACCCTTTGTCTGTGCACTTCAAAAACCTCAATGTGTGCTGATAAATCTGCAGTAGTATATTACATATTGCTTTAGTAGTCTGCACATTTAAGTCTAAGTAAATGATATGTATGGAAGTCACACAAAACCTTACACTCCACTTCTAGAGTAAAATTCTCAAACTGTCAAAAAAAAAAGTGTTATTCTCTACAAGAGTTTAAAAAAGAAATAACTATGACACAAGATGGAACAAAATCACCAATCTCCCTAATTGCAAATGGGTGTTCTTATAAAATTTTATAGTATGTCTAATCTGATACATTTCAGACAGAATAAATTTCTATGCTCACCGATACAAGGCATTTCGAAACTCAGGCGTCATGAAAAGGGTTTGCAGAAGACTGTTGAGGTAGCAAGTCATTGCCTGGTTTACAAGGCCTACATAACCTGAATGTTGACAAGAACAAATTTTAGGAAAATTACTACTAATACCAATGAATGTATTGAACTTGCTGTCAGGTTACGCAGCATTCAAAAACCGCTAGCTATAACAAAGGCAAAATGCATGAAACTATTTGACATTTTTACTTAAGCTCAGGCTTTCTGCCGACGAAATAATTAAAAAATTAAACGTCAATTGTATTAGTATAATCTTGCCTGTGTCTGATTTGATCAATGCTGATGCATACGAGTCGCAGGAGGAGTTATTATAGTGATCATAGGTGGAGCTGTTGTATGATAGACTACTTGTCGATACTTGGCTCTCATAGCCTGAGGTTTCATCCTGTCAATTGAAAAATTTTAATTATATATATATATATACAATCCAGATTGGGTAATAAAGTATAGGTTCAACACTAATTTCATCCTTGAAACTTGGGAAAATGCATTGGAAGACAATGACAAAGGTACACTACAAAAAATACATAATGAAATCGAACTATAAAGAATTACTACCACCCAATCAGTAATCTACAACAGAAAATTTATCTGCATGACAAAAAATTTACCTCTCGTTGGGGTGCTTTGCCTTCCAATTCATATATTGTAAAATTATGACGCCGAATCTCTGGATTGCAAATACTTCCAAGTGTTCCATCTGCTTGCTCTTCGAGGATGACCTTATTTAACACAGACTGCAAGATTAGTACAGGATGACACACACATACACACACGTGTGCACACAAATATTATAAAACTGACTCTTTGTAATCATTTTGGCCCAGATATTTGTATCCTAAGCAAAGTTGTATCCAAAGACATCTTCTCTGTTACTGACAATACCCTAAGAACAAGAAAAATATCTGTCCATTTTAACACATTACAACAGTATTCACTGCTATATATTATAAATAAGCTAATCCACTACTCACATCTGCGGAGGACTGCCCCTGTTGTCTCTCATAGTGCACTGATACACTACCATGGGCATAACCACATATCTTGGCTATCTCTTTTGCTGCATTGCTCAGTGAAGTAGATGCAGGTAAATTAACTGACTGCTTACGACCAGCTGTCTGTGAATCTACTAGATCTCTAATGATACACAGCACCTTCTCTTCATCAGCTCCTGAAACAACCTGAAACACCTAATTTTATGAAGGAATGTTGATTGATGGATATAAAAAACTACCTTACATATGTTTAAATGAGAGGGAAAAAAGTATTATTAACTAGCTTTCCCATTAGTTATAGCCTTGATTACCTAGTGTATATATATATATATATGTGGGTGGGTGTCATCAGCCCTGCATACAGTAATGCATTCATCCTCTGCTACGTGCCTGTGAGATGCTTCACATACTACAGGCACATTTTGAGCATGGCAGCCAGTAGCAAAAAGAGTAAACATCAAGCATATGCTATAATGCTGAGATATCTGCAATGATTAAAAAAAATGGACATAGGAAAGAATATTTATCTGCTGTCTGCAGCATCACTTTTTACAGAAACAAACCAGAAGCTTGTAACCATTATGGGAAGGACTGTATAGAGATACAGTAAAAGGATATTTTAATATAAATATATGGATGACAATTACAAACAGGCTCAAATATGATCCAGTTAAAAATGGTAAACTACTTATCCCAAATGACAAACATTATTTAAATGATGTTAATGTTAATGAGATCACTATATCCCAATTCCAATTAAGTCCTAAAGTGACTAACCTCCCTAAGTATTTTTCATGGGGGGGAGGGGCATGGAACAAATGCATAACTGAAAGACATGTAATGCCATGAGCCTTACTTGTTGGAAAAGGGGCACAACTAGATAAAAAAAAATCTCCCGCATTGATTGGCCAAAAGCCACAAAATAAGGTAACTGGGGTACAACTCCACTCCAGCCTAGGCCTAAATTTAACTTGTTAAAAAAAAAACCTAAGCTATGCCTATCCCCCAGATTAACAAACTCTATGCCCCACTCCCCTCTCTTCAACCTGCTCAGTTCCACTCCCCTCTTTTCAATGGGATTCTTTTCAATTGTACCCAATGCCTCTGTTCAGACACTCAATTTCCCCCTCTCCTTCTGGTGTCAGCATGACATCGCCTGCCCTGAGTTATCAATATGCACCTTGTTTTAAAATAATAGATGTTGAGCACTATGATGTGTCATAATGATCTTGCAAGAATGCCAAAAAGGTAAAACTGCATATTTTTGCTAGTTTACATTGTAGACGATTCATCATCTGAAACCACAAGGCCTCTTCAGCGAACAAAGTACAAAGCGCATAAAGTAATGAAAATGCCTGTTAACAAACAATGTATCAATAAGATTTTTCATCCACTTTATACGAGTGTTAAGGGCAAAAAAGCTGCCCTCAGGAATATTGAAAGTAGACAGCATTATCAATATTTTATTTCTATTATTTTTATTAAGTATTAACAAGTGCTTATTCAGCCACTGCACCATTTCGCAGCTACTATTACAGTACTAATATCATAGAGACAAGTCACTTGACAGTCACAGTCAGTCCACTTCCACTGCATTATAGCAATGTATTTCCGTATTTCTCACCTCAAGCGGAACAATCTGAGTATTTTCTCCTGTCACCATTTTACAGTATAGTTTCAAGTATATAATTATTCTTGTCGATGAGTAATTCGCATTGTATCTGACATTCTGCTTGTATTGTCTTTCGAAAGTGCACAGATAACAGATAAGTATGGCTGCACGAAGTCTCGCTGTATCTCGACCGGAAATTGTAGTCCGAGACTCCCAATGAGTTCCGGTCTTTTCCATCAAGTTGCCGCAAGATGAGGTATGGTCGATATGTTGCTCTGATATCTGGTGTCATCTTCATGAAAAACTTCAAAAATTACGATGATATATGTCTTGATTAATTTCTTTATATGTCGCTATGAGCTTATATAATGGTCTGAATTGTATAAGAATTATTTTATGTTATATCGAGTTTTGTATAATGGCATGAGGAATGCACCTTCGAAAATCCTCGTTGGACAAGCACACTCATAGAAAATATGTTTTTTTGTACAGTAAGCTTAACCGAGACGGACTTCGTGAATGCATTGAAGTTGTCCTGAAGGGGGCACAGGAGAAGAAGAGGAAATTCACAGAATCTGTGGAATTACAGATTTCTCTCAAGAACTATGATCCTCAGAAGGACAAGCGCTTTGCTGGCACCGTCAAGTAATGTCCAGGACATTCTGCATCTTCATTTAACCCAGACAGCACATCAGGCTTTCATGCCAGGACATGTAGCTTAAATGTTAACATATGTTAAGGGACTTTCATCCCTCAAAATTATATTTCTTATTCCACCCCCTCCCGTTTTCATATTCAGCTTTTGTCTGGCATGAAGGTGGCTGCCTTGGGTAGTTGGCTTATGCCGACGGGACCCTCACCCAGGGTCTGAAAATATGTGGGTAGGTTTGGAGGGAGAACTCCAATACCGCCACTCTTAGGATCAGTGTCCTGGGTGAACTGAAAGAGTTAGTTAACATTAAAATTTTTTAACTTAGTGTCTGTAAGTTATTGATGACTACTTGATGTCTTCTGTTGGTAAGAGACTTACACCTACTTAACTGGCCTTTTTTTTTTAAAGGCTTCGCTTCACTCCAAAACCAAAGATGAGGGTGTGCATTCTTGGTGATCAAGTTCACTGTGATCAGGCTAAGGCTAATGATATCCCTCACATGACCCAAGATGACCTCAAGAAGCTTAACAAGGATAAGAAGCTGGTGAAGAAACTAGGTAGGTGGTGACAACAGATTCTGAGGTGGAAGTGGCTGCCTTGTCTGATTGTGTAGAATTAAACCAAGAGATGAATCGCACATATCTGAAAGAAATGGTATTGACTTTCAGTAATTCCAATAGCATTGTTTATCTTTGTGGTAGCCGATGATGACTTGCATGTATTAGCATACTGCTGCTGATGAAACATACAAGCTCTAGAATTGCCCTGAGGTTGCTGTTCCATACTTTTTCTTGTGTAACTTTTAGAGGAGTGATACTTTGCTATACAATCTTTCAATTTATTTTTCCAGCCAAGAAATATGATGCTTTTCTTGCGTCGGAGTCATTGATCAAGCTCATCCCCAGGATCTTGGGACCTGGGTTGGCCAAAGCTGGCAAGTTTCCAAGCCCAATTGGTCATAATGATGCAATTGTGAGCAAGGTGGAAGATGTTCGTTCCACAATCAAGTTCCAAATGAAGAAGGTGCGTGTTTAACCCTTTACTGGGCACACGTTTTTCTATTTCTAAGTCCTAAACAGGCAAGAATTTTCAAGATTTTAGAGAAATTTAGGGGTACATCAGTAAAAACGCCATATCTAGGGTGTTAGTGCATATATTTAAATGAAATAAAATGCCAAATGATCAGAAATGAATGCACTTTTGTGTGATTACCTTTTCATTCCGGTTTTCTCATATCTTTTCCATGTATCCACAAAAATAAAGCAAACAAAATGTCAAACGAAGCACTATTTACAAGTTGATTTGACACAAAGATCGGATGTGTGCACGCTACTGATGCTAATGTCACTACCGATCTCTTCCTCCGACTGATAGTCCACTTCTCTCACGTCGATGTCCGATAAATGGAAGCCTGTAAACTCCCCTTCATCAGAAGAAGAATCCAAAATATCCATTTTTGACACTCACAAAAAAATCCACAAAAAGGAAAAAACGAACACACTGATGCGAAAATTTGTGGAAATGCAGTCGAATATCTAAACAATCGAATAAACCAGAAGTGAACAGCCGGAAGTCTCGCGAACGTGAGAATTTAAGCAATGGCTGTTACGGACGCTTTCGGACGTTTTGCCTGTTAAGGCTTTCGGCCGCTGTGCCCAGTAAAGGGTTAAAAGGTTTCTGATTATGAAAAGGCAGCCGATGATGACATGCATGTATTAGCATACTTATAAATGATGAAACATTTTCAGCTCTAGAATTGCCCTGAGGTTGTCTTTTTATCGTTTAGCATGAGATGAAGTGTTCAGTTATGTACATACCTAGATCTTATTGGCTCATTTATATTGTGCAGGTTTTGTGCTTGTCCACTTGTGTTGGCCATGTCAACATGACAACAGATGAGTTATTTTCTAACACCACCCTTGCCATCAATTTCTTGGTGTCACTGTTGAAAAAGAACTGGCAGAATGTGCGTGCACTTTACGTAAAGTCCTCAATGGGACCTGCCCAGAGAATCTTCTAAAATTTGTCAAAAAATTATACAGGTTCTGAGGGGAAGTAAATAGCACTGCAAAGATGCTGCCCTTTTTGTTCTCTTTTCTTGATGCATGACAGGATCTGAATGTTGCATACTAGATGTGTGAAACTAGTGTGCCATAATCTACCGTCAGCTTTTTGTTAAATCTGCTGTTCACAAATGCACCTTTAAAAAACACCACAGGAAGGAAAACGTTGCCCAATTCAGGTTTTTGGAAAAATTTTATGGATATTTGGAATTAGGGACAAAACCATGTGTGAAGTGCTGCTGTACGTTGTACATTATAAAGCAAAGCAGGTGCGGCCTAAGACATTTACATGGAATAAAGGTCATGGGCTTGTTTGGTGCTGTGGAGCACATTTTGCAGGGTTAATGAGTGGAAATCGACATAACATATATATATATTTTTCAAACGAGTGACTTATTTACAATCTACTAACGTTTGTGCTAGACAATATGAGTAAAGTGGGGAGATATGTCTCCACTTTCACTCCCAACATTAACTGCATTGGTGGCTTAATATAGCAATGCTGGTGACAATCATTAATATAGATTTTTCATCAAAGACTTTTGTAGAGTGTTATTAAAGTTGCCTTCGTGTTCTTAAGCATTTACTATAATTCACCTTTAACTGGCATTCCCATGAACCTTGACAGACTTTGTATTGTCGAAAGTACAAACATCCTCAATCATACATCCTAAAACTTTCCACTTTGTTTTATACTGCTGTTTCTGCCACGGGTCCTCACTTGTCTATATACTCACTTGTGAGCGTGCATAATGCATGTCTTTAACTTTTGTGTACAATGGAAATCTTGAGCCTGTCTACTGATTGGTGTTCGTGATTCAGTTTGTAGAGAACTGTACATCAAAGCCATTATAGTGAGGTTTAGCATGGTCAGTTGTGCCAGACAGCCATACCAAAGTAAGGTTTGCTGTTGTAGTTTTTACAAGAATCTTCATCCCCAGCCAGCACATCACCTGCAGCTGCTGCCATTACCTGTGACATCAAAACATACCAAAGTAAGGTTTGCTGTTGTAGTTTTTACAAGAATCTTCATCCCCAGCCAGCATATCACCTGCAGCTGCTGCCCATTACCTGTGACATCAAACTACCTTTTAAAATAGGTTGACCATCAGCTGTCATTTGAAAGGGTGCCATGTCAAGACATTTGTAGGATTAAGGTGTTAGCTCTTTTTCTCAAGACCATTGTACGTGGGGGTGAAGCTTATCTCCTTTGCCTCACTAAAGAGTCAGGTACCCATTCCTGTAAGCTGAGTTGAGGGGTATCAAGCTGGCATGCTAGCCACTCAAATATCTGCTTGTTAGGAGGGGGGATAACCTGAGTACAATGTATGTTAAGGTACATCAAGGACAATTCTCTGAAAATATGTGTACACAGAATTGTGTGGTATGAAGCTGTAATTGTGTATACATGTACTGAATGCCTTGTAACAGCTCACGGCACATTTTGTGCATGCTAGCTAGGTACAAGCAGATCTGGGGCCGTATTTGCGTCGCGCTTCTAAAGTACTTCGGAAAAGGTCAACTGAGCCGCTAGGTGCGATAACCCTCAATTATTGTCACAAGTAGCGACCCCCTTTTGACTGGCTGATCCAGCCTCCAAGTCAGAGGTCGTAGTTCCCGCCTGTAACTTGCTAGAGGCTCACTGAAGATGGCTGTTGTATGCTTCATGCTGTTTGAAGCGTAAAGAAATCTTCACAGAAATAGAATATTTCGCGACCGAACTAATCCCATCAATTTATGGGATGATGTAGCACTCTATCAACGATTAAGATTTAGACATCTTTGAGATCGTGGATGATATACAGGCGGACTTAGAACGTGCAAATCGGGGAGACAATATTACACCGACATTGCAATGTGTCTTGCCCTTCAATTTTATGCAACGGGATTATTTTCAGTCTGTTTGAGACGTTTGCTACAGTCACTCTCATCAACACTGATATTGCTGCCTTGCCAAATGTTAGTCAAAATTTAAAAAACTGAAAATCATGGAAACATCAAATACAAAAAGACTTTACTTACCGAACAAAGAAAGTACAGCATGTCTGTGGAGAGCACAGTTTGAAAAGATGTACTTGTCTTTCTAGGATTCTTGGTGAATACCCACATAAGTTTTTTTGATTTGCGAATTTCCCATGGTTTACTTGAAAGAGGAACGAAAATGAGGGACACAGGGCCACTCTGTAATTGTGGGTCATAAAACTGGCCGTCCACCATGGCTTGCTTCAAAATGATGTAACCAAGTAGTGGGAAAGTAAAATTAAAGAACTGAAGACATTCAAATGACAAAGAGACACACCAAGAATAACGAGAATGACGAAATAGTTGTATGAACAAACTCGAGAATTGGAAATAAAAATAAAAAGTTATTGAGTGTGTGTTCAGCACTTCATATTTTCACAGATGACAACCTATTGTAAAGCGTCACAAATCTCTTCTAAAAGCATTCATGCCTCTTTATTGGTTAAATAGACTTTCCTAAGTGATACGCAGGAAATAGAAGACTGCCGACTGTTGTGGCCATGCTCAGTGACGGGATTTCCCTGACTTTGACTATGTAGGTCGAGTGTCGAAATATAAAGTGCCTGCTAGTTGACATCCAGTTAAAAAGGTGACAATTGCGCGCAACTTGCTCGATTGGCGGTTGGGCAGCTAACAGGCGGTTTGAGGTTAAGAGGAGCATTGGCCCCTGGGCGAAAATACAGCCCCTGGTCCTAGGTTAAGCAAGCTGAAGTTACCATTGCAAGATGTGGGTGGTTGTATTTTTAGGAGAAATGCCCTCAATGTAGCCCATCCTGAAAATGGTTGTCTTTACCTTTGTACTGTCTCTGCCATTTTTATGAAGAGAGTCAGTGTTGAAGACATAAGCTGACCCTGGTCGTGTTAAACTCAGCAAATCTGTCCTGACAGGTAATGGATCACTTGTGGAAACCTGTAGAAGAAAGCCCATCTCTACATCACAAATTCTTCATGACAGAGAGAGTGCAACAGGTTTTACAATAACATTTCTGAGGATTTTGGAATACTTCCTACTATGTTTAAAATAACCAAAATGAAACAGTACATCTTTAAACAGTCATTGAAAGAGTATCATCATCTCAACATCTTTGAACTCTGCCAGGTGAAACTGACTCACTTTAACCAGTCTATGACACTCCTGTCTTTATCAATCGTCTCCTAACAAACTGGACCACAAATCTGCCTGGCTCCTTTCAGCATGAACTTGGAAATTCCAACCTTGAACTCCTCCCCGATTTTCAGTTCAACTCTCCATTAAAAATTATTCAAAACATCTAAAATCATACCTACAAGATTACAACCTGATATGGGTCAGCCAACACACAAGCAGCTTCACATCAAGCGGTTAATTGTACGTAAAGATAACGCATGCTCCAACCATGATCTTTTTGTGGCCAATATGAATACCAAAGAAATAATTATAGACAGGAGGATTCTGTTACTCCCAGTCTGATACACAGTAAACCTGTTGAAACTGTTAACTCCTTCAGGTATCTGGGAACTATTTTTGATAGCCAGCTCAAATGGAATTTAAACACCGAACACATTGTTAAATGTGGCCAACAGAGAATGTACTTTCTGCGTAAGTTAAATAGTTTTTTAGTGAGCCAAGTAATCTTAGGCCGTTTTTACCAGTCATTCATTGAGAGTCTTCTATCTTTCTCATTTGTATGCTGGTTTCGCAATCTCTCTGTCCATGATAGGAATAGTCTGAACAGTGTTGTGAACATCTGTTCAAAGATAATTGGTATCAAACAGGGATTTAGCTTCTTTTTGTGACCAACAAATTGTTAGGAAAGCTTCATGCATTTTATCATTACCTGAACATGTACTAACAAAAGAATTTGTATTATAAAGCTCAGGTTAATGCAATGCCATGCCTATATGTAAAAGTAACAGACGCCTGAAATCATTTGTGCCATCTGCAGTCCAGCTGCTCAATCTTAGATGAGCTGTCAATGGTGCGTTTGTGTGTGTGTGTGTGTGATGTTGTAGGTGCATACATGATTATTCTTGTTGTAAGTTTATATATATATATAATATGATTGTTATTTGCCCACTTCTTTTTCATTTCTCATTGTTTTCACTGTTAAACTAGAGCACATTCCCATATTCAAATTGCCCACTGGGACAAATAAAGTTGGTCATTCTCATTGTCATGTTGCTGGGGGACCATCTTCAAGTGTCTGTTATCTGGCCAGCTATATTATGCCAACTAAATGTGTCATCACATTCCACAGCCTACCCAGCTTCTGAGTAGATGTCTCTAGTTTGCAGTTCATGTGTGACAAATATAACCTAGAACCTCTCTACATCCTGAGACTAGCTGCTGTCTAAAGAAGCCCATCCCCGACCCTAACATCCTCAAATGCTCTCACCATTTCTAATCTCCCTTTTCTGTCCAGAGTACTTGAAAACGTGCTGGTCCAGCTCCCAAACATTTCCTCTAGCTTAATTTGCTTGAACCATTTCAGTAAACCTAATGTCAGAATCATTCAACATATCTCCAAGTGGTTGCAACTATCTGCTTGCGACATGCATCTCATTTCCTTGCTGTCGATGCTTGATCTGTCGACCATGACATCCTTCTCCAGTGCCTTCTGGTCTCTCTGGCACTGTTTTGAACTGATTTCACCCAGTCTGTCAAAGTTGTAGGCATCACATCTTTACCTGCTCCTTTATATAGGGTGCCTCAACACTCTGTTCTTGGGTATCTTTTATTTACTGTGTGCATCCAGTCACCTGGCTCCACCACCTGCCACTTGGGCCTGCAGTATCATGTATGCTGAAGCTACACAGTTGCTAACATTTAGCCTCATTTCCCAGCTTCATCAGGTCTGGTCTGCACTACTGCACAACACACAGTAGACTGTGTGAAAGCCTGGATGTCCATCAACAAATTAAAAATGAATGACTACAAAACAGGTTCTTCCAAAAACCTTTAAATAAACTGAAAAATGTGGCATCCTTTACTCTCTTTGGGGCTAACATTCTTTCGCTTTCTCTCACACACATATGCAGACCATTTGGAATCTTCGAAGCATCATTTTCTCTTGAATCTTACATCTAAGTAAGTCCTTGAGCTTCACATGAGCAGTCAGATCCAGCCTTCCTGTCAGATTCTGCCACCAAAAAATTCATGTCGGCTTTTGTGTTGTACCAGCTGAATTACCACAATTCTTTATTCGCAGTAATTACAAGATCTGCATGCCATTATCTTCATGGTCTCACCCCATTGTACCTGTCTGAGCTACTACACCTTACCACCCAATGTGATCTTTTTGGTCTGCCTTTGTTGCCCTCCACTCTGCGCCACACATCAGATGAAAGAAATTCGGCAAATGCTGCTTCTCAGGTCCCACAGTTTGGAATTCGCTTCAAACTGTATCTACATTTGAAGCATGCAAATCTGGCCTCAGAACCAATCTCTTTTAAAATATCTTGCATAATCAATAGAATTGTTCTGCCTCAATTCTTTATCCATGTACTTGTTCTTTTTCATGGTATTTGTTTTCTGACACTTAAGTTTCTGGTGTGGTTGATTGTCAGTTTGTTGTCTTTTGTGTGTAGTGCATTGAGCTTGCATCCAAAAGGTAAAATGCACTTTCAAAATTCAGTCATCATCATCATCTGTAAATGATATGTCTCATTTTGCCAATCACATATCTACTGAATTTTTAATAAGATAATTTTAAATTGTTAGAGGCATGTATAATAACTAGAAATCCAACTAACCTTTTTAATAATATCCATTCTTATAAGATCAGCTTTTGGTGTCTGCCTGCATCCAGCAACTGGGAGAAAAAATAATTTACACATGAGCAAGACATGGACTATGCACTGAAAATATTTTGTGGCTTAATATGTTTAATTTCATGCTGCTCACAAACCTGTATATTGACTGGCAAATTACTGTACATCGTAAACATGTGGTTCAACATCAGCATCAGCTATCAATCAGTAACTGTCTAGTTTATCCACAGTATAATTCTCTGTAACTGTATAATTTATCCATAGCATATTTCTCTATAAATGTCATACCTGCAAAAAAAGGCCAGATGGCGTCAATGGCAGAAGCAAAGTCTACTGGTGTCCTAAACAGAATGTTATATTCAAGTTATCATGGATATGCTGAGGGACCAGTTGGGTTGACAAGAAAGAGGTTCCATGGTAACTTATTATAGTTCCCTTAAATGTTGAAAAACCACAACTACTGCACATGAACAAGAAGCTCTGTAAAGACTTAATAATGTTTTAGCACTATGTAGGCAAGGGATGGTGATGAGAAAGAAATTAAAGTACACAGAAAAGATAGCTGACTACCAACCCTGTAACCAGTGCTACATACAGAGAATGTGGCCAAGATAAGATCTGAACCTAGGATCATCACCACAGACACGTCCGTGATTCTCACTGTACTGATAAGCACAACACCCATCTGTGATTCTGTGCTAATAAGACTTAGCCTTTCACAAATATGCTTATCCATCAAACATATTTGGTAAAATGAAAAGCTGGCAACAAAAAAATGATATAATTTTAAAGCTTTTAATAAGTATGCTATATATAGCATATAAGTATGCTATATAAGTGATTATATATACACATGGAAGAGTAAAAGCAGAAAATGGCAAGTGACGTTCACAAGAGAATTTAAAGGACAGATATACCTTCCTTGGGAGTCTTTGGCAAGCAGATCAGCAGGATAATCCATGAGATGCATAATAACTTTTTCATGACCTTGAAAAGCTGCACAATGTAGTGGTGTCCAAAGTGTTCCTCTATTGCAGTGATTACATTCTGCGCTGAAAGACAGATGCATACAATCGCAATTTTGTATTAACAATAACTATAAAAAAGATTTGAAACCATATTTAATTTCCAGTATTACAAGTATAAGCATTTAAGCCAAACATCTATAAAAGAAATCATAAACATATTTAAAAAATTGATATATTTTTGTATGCTCACCCATTTTCTAGTAATAACTTGACTATTTCTGCATATCCCCAAAAGGCAGCTATTGCAAGAGGGGTCATGCCATCCTTAGATCGCTCATTGACATTGGTGCCATGGACAATAAGTTGCTTCACTGCCTGAGTATAAAATTAAAACCCATGAATCATTTACCGTTAAATTATTTATGGTTGTCAAGCATTTTTCATTCTCCTCTTGGTTTTATTGCGCATACTCTGTTATTCTCTTTCCCCTCCCCCCCCCCTTCTCTCTCTCTCTTATACACACGGACACGTACACAGCTATACATATTTGCAGGTCTGTGGAAGCCAAAGGCAAATATCGTTCAAAAGTATTAAAAATGTGCTCAGATCCGATAAAAATGCATAATTTCAATTGATAATATTATGTGCTTGCAAACGTTACTATGATATCCCCGTTCGCAGCGGCTATAGCAACCGATGATGTGGGAGCTGCCATTTTGCTGACTCATAACGAGACTACGTTAGGCAGTCACGTGACCTCAAAGCCATGTGTGGGGCCGAGAGCTGTCGTCTGCTAGTCGACTACGATGAACGTTGGCCGACAACATGGGACTGCTGGCGCTGAGGATGCACAGTCTCACGCCGCTTTTTCAACATTGAATAACAGTGTTTATCTGTGCTGACTTGTCCTTCACGCTGGAGATGTTTTCGGCATTCTTGACGTTTATCATCAAACTTTTCCAGGCAATGTGGAAAGGGTTACGACTCTCAAGACAAGTCACACTCACATATGTCATCCCAACAACTACAGCTGTATTATGCTATCTCAATAGTCTGGACGGGGATTTTGTTCACGACGATAAGTTTGCCATTGTGGATAACCCAGATGCCAACGGAAAGGCTAATTTTGCCCAGCTATTTCAGAACGACTTCTGGGGAAAAGCAATGTGGGACAACACTAGTCACAAGAGCTACCGTCCGCTTTGCATTGTGACATTCAGGTGAGCCTGAAACAAAATGTCACTGTTGACGTACGCCACGGATGGTTGGCTGTAGCCTAGTTGATAAGCGCAAGAATCGACTCAGCACACTCGATACTGTGTGTGTGTGTGTGTGTGTGTGTGTGTGTGTGTGTGTGTGTGTGTGTGTGTGTGTGTGTGATTAGCAGATTCAGATAAGATTGCCAGTAAACACTAAACGAAGAATTAGTCCTGACAGAGATTACTAATAATTTTGGATTAATGAGCTATGAGTTGTTTGTTTTGTTTTGTTTTTAGATAATATCTAAAATTTTGAAAAATGTTTTATCTTGAAATGTTTAGCCGTCGTATGTGACAAACCCATTCATGATTGATCTCACAAAGACATGAATAGTTCTTCTTTTACATCACATGGAAGTCGTAGAATGTCCTTGTTTATGATGTCATCGATTGTAAAAATCATCTTGCAGTTTGGCTTGTGCAACATGCCCCTCCTAGTTCTTGCGCTATGATTAAGAGATGCATAAATGAAACTGCAGTGATCAGAAGTCATTTGCAGCCACAGCTCTGGCCGTCATCTCGGTGTAGCAATTTCCTAAACTGCGGTGAAGCAAGCTTCCCGCAGGAAGATGGTGTTTATCTCTTTTGTGTTGTGCATGATATCGATGACTTATTTAGCTTTCCAGGCGTGACGCACGCACACAACACTCTCTGCGCGTGCACATAATCTTTATTATTATTATTATTATTATTGGACTGGTGCGCATGTGGGTAATTGACAGAAGCACACTCAGATCAAAAAGTAAAATATTCTTCCTCCATCAGTTCAACGGTGATAGAATAAAATATTTTTAAATGATATTTTTAATAAACGCGAAGTATCGTTAATTTTAGCGTCACATGTTTACTGAATCATCAGTAGCATGCATTTTTTGCAATGTTTTTCTTTAGAAAGTAGTGAACATGCGTGTAACTTGTATGGTTAGCTTTCTCACGACGATCTTACATCCCATCTGCAATGTTGCCAATCTGGAGTGTATTATTATTTTAGAAATGGATTTTTTGGTAATAGTACTGAGCTGTAGTCACTATACTACATATGCTGTTGGCATTCACCTTTTTCTCAACATTAGAAAAAAAAGAACTTTTTGTTTCGAGACCATTATTATTATGTCTGTGTGTTTAGATTTTTTTTTCTTGGTAAGGTGCTTTGCGCTTGCCTTTGATGGTGGGGTAAAGCGCTATATCAATTCACTTTGTTGTTGTTGTTGTTTTATGTCGAGTATACTTTACACTCTACTGGAAGTGAAAGACGTGAAGTGTACTTCTCAGCACAGTGAAGTACTCGGTACCCACATAAGGAGACTATTCACATTATCACATGCTGTGCACGATCTTACATCGCTGACAAACTGCTTACTCAGACACGTGATCCGACGTCCTGCTGGCGCGAGAGACTATAGCTACATCCGTTTTCGTTTAGTGCTCTGCTCAACGTTCCTCGAATTCAAAACTTTTTCTGTCAACTTAAATTGTTTTCTTCACATAATTCAATGATTTAAAAAAAAACCCCGCTTAAGTACTGCGCAGTCACACGTTGACACGTACTCCACAAACGGCCTTGGCAAGCACTTGACCTACTATACGGTATAAGAACGAGCGGATAGACAGTTGTCCACCACACATGTACATCCGGAATGTGTGCAGCTTTAATTTCTGACATCTGATACAAGTCGGTATTCTTTTGAACCCGACTTTCGCCGCTACAGGTTTATGTGTCAAAAGATCGACGTGACTACTTCCCTTGCAATTCAAATATCCATAGGTTTTATTCTTTCCCTGGGTCATTTCAAAGGTGAAAGTTTCTCGTGTTACATGCATCAGTGATTATTGTCTTTTGTTTATTTACGGCTAAAGAAAATAACTTCTGTCGTTTCTATAAGAAGTACACATGAGAGGCAATGTAAGTGAACTGCCAGCAGTTTATTCGAACAGACGAGACCTTTTCAGATTAGGTGAGTGAAGAAAGAACAGCAGCGCAAAAAAGAACGACACATAATTGTGCAGCTACTGTGGCGTAAGTAAAGCCTAAATAGTCGCATCGCTGCACTAGAATAATAAGAATTAATGGTACAGGAAACTAAACTCGACAGAAAGACGCAGAGAGAGAGAGACCCTTCCGCAAACTGGCGTAATGTTATCTCTTTTTTTTTTTCGTTAAGGTGGGATGAGGGGGACTTTAAAAAATTCGGAAGATATCTAAATGTATGTTTCGCTTTTTTGTAAATGTGCCTTGACAAGAAAATGAAGCTGTTTCCCGTTTTATACTTTTGAGAAGCAGAAATGTAAAGTTTAAGAGCAATAAATATGTCTGTTCACGCCCTACAGCAGCCTTCGTACGCTATGTAGATCTTTTAAAAAAAAATAATCGTGCTTTTTCAGTAATAAGACAATTAGGTGCACGCACGCCATAGTTATCTGATGTACTAGCCTCTGATGGCTTTAGCAGAGCAGATGACGCTTATGAAAGAGAACTACAGCTATCTTATTGGGTACCTAATAACGCGTATCTCCTCACAATGGATCGACCCACCAAGTTGAAAATTAACGTAGATCCGAAAATGAGATTTTATAAATGATATGAAATAAGATAGATGGTCAGAAGAATGTCTTTCTTGTTTTAATATTCACGTCTTCTGCCTATTGTCCTTCGACCATTCCCTTCCTCTGGCCGTATAGCTGGGGGACTGTTAAACGTCAGTATTTTTAGCCTGTTTCTTTTTTTTCTACTCTCGCTAGACTTAAGAGGTACAATATTTGCACTTGAATGTGAAAACGAACACGTGTTGGCCAGAACTAAAGGCTTCCTCCACCCACGAACAAATCATTCAAATATTTTTTAGTCATCCCCTTGATGGGAGGGACGGCGCTGTATATCAGCACCTGTCTCTCACACAGCTCAAGTGTGTTTCTCCGCACACAAGACGGCAAGACGAAATTGTGTCACTTAGTGCGCTTCGTTGTATCCTTCCTTAGAATTGCCACTAGTTCACTGGCTTTACAGATCCGTTCTTACATTATTGGGCTTGTCTTGAAAAAGCACCTTATGGGTCTTAGGAAGATTTACGAGAGAAAGCGTTCAAGAACCTTTTTCATATCGGAGAGTGGACGCTTTTGAATAATAAATTCGCGGTGGGTGCTCGAAATCATTTGTGCATTATAACTGTAAAAATGGATGATTTCATGTAAATGGCAGATAGAAGAGGATAAAGGAGTTAAGTCAACATACGTGTGAGCTTAACCTCGCGAGTTTTAGTGCCTATTTCCATATTCCTGTTGGACAAAGAGTCATCCAGCTTTACAAGAGCCCACCGGGGAGATCTCCCATAAAATCTGCTTGTACTAGGGTTTCACGATCTACCTGAAATAAAATTCTTAATCAATATTTTATTTAAAACTCTTTCATTCTTAATATTCAGATATCACAGTTTAGTAAATTCTGAATCAATCATCATTTATCATTTTATATTACTTTGTTTTGCTGTTCGTAAAGACTTGTTTGTGTGTTTGTTGATTTGTATGTATTTTTTCTATATTTAAGAACATATTCGCTTTCGGTTTGCATGTAAGTGTGCACATCTCGACGTACGTCAACAATTGCCATTATTACTCACTGTCTGCATTGGTTGTCAGGCTGGACTTCTACTTGTCGCACGGGAACCCTTGGCACTTTCACCTGGTCAACGTGGTCTTACACGCAGCCGTCACGTTCTTCTTTGTGCACGTGCTCCGCTGCGTGCTGCACGTGCCACTGGCAGAGACGTGCCTTGCTGCTTTGTACTTTGCCGTCCACCCTATTCACACAGAAGCGGTAAGAAAAACGCCGGGTTATGACACACCTACACTTCTCCTAGCCATATCTCACGCACATTTCCCATCTTTTAGCACCTGTCACCAATACAGTGTGGATTTACTGTGCTGGGTTCATATCTCGTCTCGGACACGCTGTTCTTTCTCTGCATGTGGTATTTGTTTACAGGATTGGCTGTCTTGCCGTGATATAGCCTTAGATGCTGGCTCGGCATAAAACACCAATACGCCCCCTCCCCTAATCTTTTAGCAGTACACCAGAGTGCGACAAGTGGGGGGTTGTTTTTTTAATCGAGGACATTGTAGAGTTAAGTAAAAGGTGCTATTTCCCCAAATCTAGCCAATAATTACTTTAGTTTTTTTAACACAACATACAAACGTCACAAAGCATTCACATAGTAATGGTGACATTGTCTGTGTGCTGGCATCTCCAATGGTCAGACTGTATTTCTTTCGACACCTTCCTATTTGTAAGTAAAGTTGAACCTCGGTATCCACTAAATCCCTCTATCCGAACTCCCGTTACTTCTTTAATGGTATCGCCAGCATTAAGTTTGCGTCCCAAGCACATGTGCATCATCAAAGGTGGTGGTGGGGGAGGGTAATGCGCAACCAACCAGCATCCTAGAGGTGTCAAAATTAAGTGCCATAGTTATGAAGTGACACTCCAATATCAACCAAGAAATTTGAGTCCGTTGCTGTAAGCGTGATGCGTTTGAGATGGCAGACAATGAAGAGTCAGGTGTGACCCACTGATTATTTGCTCAAGCCTTCTGTTGGCGTGGGGATGTACAGCACAGGATCTCGTTTTATTCCGATGATCCTCTTGATGAGAGTATTTTTTCTGCTTTGAGGGGCCGGTAACTGAGGATCGTAATTTGACGTCTGTTCACCGAGGGCCCGAGGACAAAGTCGACATATTATAAGAGATAAATAAACTGCCCAGTACTCGGGATGGGGTCGGAAAAGATAACTTAAGAGTATGGAAGGATAACAGAAAAATGCATTATGGAGATACTACGGACAATGATTTGCACATCACTTCGCACGCACGCACGCACGCACACACACACAAATAAATCGAGAGGACTAATCTGAACATTTTAAGTGTCCACGACCCTTTCATGCTAGGATAAAATATATGTATATAGCGCGTTTCGATACTGGAGAAGACCACTACTGTGTCCCGATCCCATATTCGCCATCCCCTCCCTCCCCCTCCACCCAATGAGTCGTTCACAGGAAAGTGATGAGAGCTACCCTTGTCGTCTGTACATCGGCAGGCCAGCACGCGTAGGTCAAAAGCTTCCCTCATAATGTCTCTCGATAACGACGATCCTGTCATGACGTTTGACAGTCACTCGATCACCAGGGACAAAAATTACAAGGAGATCCGCGTCTTGTACAGCGGAGCTGAAATGTCGCGTGAAATGTGACACGGGCTTGAGTCATCTCGTTTTTTGTAAACACGTATACTGCCTCAGGCCAAGGGAGGTGGTCTCTTTGTTCCAGAAAAATATTTTGCAAAGGCGATAAAAAAAACCTGCAACCATTTAGAAGTGTTAATAGCGTGCGGTAAGCTACTTTGAATGGGAGACAGCGGGACAAGAGACAAAATGACAAGTTTTCGCTGCTTGGAAACTATGTTTGGTGTATACTTTACCTGCATATTATCTAACATTGTGTGAGGAAATGTTATATGTTGTTTTAAAGGCAATACATAGAAACAGTTTGCAGATTGGTCTCTCTTTTCTCTCTCTCTCTCTCTCTCACACACACACACACAGTTTGCCATGTTAAGAGATTTTGTGATATTATTCGCAGGTGACTGGAATTGTTGGGAGGGCAGACATCCTTTCTGGACTCGGGCTGTTGTTAACTGTTCTTTTCTACTTCAGGTGAGTGTCAGCTTCTTAAAGAGAAATAACTAAGTTGGCTATTTTCTTTCTAATTATATATAGATGACGTTAACAGGCAATATTCCCCTGTCGTGTATAATTTTAGTTCACATTTATTCACAATATAGCTTTTATTTTAGACATAGAATTTCAAGGGAAAACATTAGAACAAACACGTTTAAGTGAATGTACAAAATATATGCAGAAAAAAATTAAAGCATCAACAGAAAGTTTTGACATGAGATAAAACAGTTTTATGGATTTTACTTTTCTTTTGCGATACTACCACTACCAAGACATGCCAAAATCAAAACGAAGTATACAGAGGAACTTGGTAGAAATAAAACGGAACACACACACACACACACACACACACACACACACACACACACACACACATTTTTACGAGAGAGGCGGGGAAAAGAGAGTACAATGGGCTCGCTATCGTCTGGGGAAGGTACCCGAGGCTCTGTGCATACCATTCGCGTGGGATGAGAATGAGATTTTGAAGAACCATTCTTGTGACGTGTTGACTTTTCATATTTAACAGAGGCCTATCCGCCTATGCTCGGCAAGAATAAACAAGCGAGAGTGAAAAAGTATAGCCTTCGAGAGGCGTTTCGTTGACAGAACGCTACACGATTTGGACGGAGAACCTTTGACAGGCTCTAAGAGTGCATACATTAGCATAATCCGACAAGTCTTCTACAAACCCCTTACAGCAGCGGATGTGTATAATGTGTACTGTATTGGCTGCCGAGCAATCTTCAATACTCAAAATGGAGGTGTTGTTGCATGTACGGATGTGCATTATTATCATGTAGTGCATCGTTGTCCGTCCACATAGGAAGAGAATCATAAAGGTTACCTAATAATAACACAGTCTTCCCGACGATCATCAAACCATTGTTTAAGGCACAGTTGCATCGATGGTCTTTTATCCCCATGTCCATCCCCTCCCCCCTCCCCTCCCCACACACTTCCTACTGCTGATGCAGTCTCCTACTTTCAATTTCTGTTACATCTTAGTAGTTTTCTTTCTTTCTTGCTAGCATTTGACAGCTACACATTTTTGTGTGTCATCATATATAAATCAAATAAATCTTGAGACATATAATAGTGATTAAAATCACCTTCTGGTGTGTCTAGTTAGCGCTTGGGGAAAACGTTGTTGTGTATTTGCAGATCATTGCACGGTCGTGAAAACTTCAGCTCGGGAGAGAAAGATGCAGCAGTGTTTCATCGGCCTTGGTGTTTTTGGCTTGCGATGCTCACCGGAAGTGCAGCCATGTTGTGCAAAGAGCATGGCATTGCGTCGCTGGGGGTGTGCATGCTTCTCGACGCGCTAGTCTTTTCCCGGCGTGCCTCACAAAGGTATGCTTGCCGTTCTTGTCATCATCGCTGTAAATGACCTATTCATCTCTAGCATAACAGTATGTCATTTTACAGAGGTATCACTAATAGTGACCGTTTAAAATATTGTTATGAGACCCATCGGGTGGTTATTTTTTTCAAGTAACGTGGAAAATTCATGGATGCTAAAAGAAATAACAAAAAAAAAACCGCTGAAAAATGACGCCTTTTTTTATCACATTTCAGTAGCGGCTACTCCTTAATATGTGATAGAGACCTAATAGACCGGGTACCGAGGAATGCTTTTTGTGTCGATTTCATTTGAAATAAATGATTTACTTTTCAGATGGTTGTTTCTACGGAACGCAAACAGAAGTTTCAGGCGTCTTCTTCAAAGACTTTTGGCTGTGTCGACCACGGTCAGTGATGAGTAGTGTTGCTAGGTGTATTCTGTTTCTTGCCGGGTGTTTACGATGCTTTGAGTCTTTCAGCAAGTGCATTTCTGTAACTCGTTATACTGAAATAAGAATTCACAACGAAATTAGCAGATCTGTCACCTGTCATGTCGTTCAAGAAACTGCAGTTTGCGAATAGGCTTGTCGGTAAAGCTTTTCCCCCAGACAGGACGCAACCTGTAGACTGTATAATGTCCCTTGGCTTTACTGTTAGGCCCAGGTATCCATGTTCAGACATCGTTGCAAGCGTTAACCCGAAAGTTGTGCCCTTACCAGAGTTCAATTTTCAAGGTCACTTTAATCAAACCTGTTTTTTTAAATGCTGCCTTAACCTCTTTCCCAATAGTCTCTCCCAATGGTATGTATTGAATGAGCGTTACGCCACTAACTTTATACACCTGCAGTGCCACGCATGACCGCCTTTTCACAATTCACGAGTCAACGCTAGCTGGAGGCTTTCAGTGGCACGAGCTTGTAGCGGGAAACTCTTCGTTCCGTGACTTTGCGTTTGCAATTGCGTGCTTTAGACCGAAAATGTAGGCGTGTCTTTTCTTGTGCTTACTAAACTGGTTTTCTTGCCAGAATTTACCAGACAGACGCTGTGTGTGCATACTGAACACCACAACGGTGGCACCACCACCGCGCCCCGCATCCGTCCTGGTTTCCAGTTTGAATTTTTTCGTGAATGAATGGAAAGTATATCATGCAATGTGAAGCAAGATTGAGGGGGGCCCTGCGGTAGGAGATTCTTGTGGTATGGTATATAGCCTACACTCACGGGGCCCCGCATATGGCATTCTCCCTTGGCCCCGCGCACTGCGATGCATGCTAAAGCTACTTGACAACATACCTGACACGCGGACCAGCTCTGACCATGATTGGCCCTCACACGAAGATCCCAGGTTGCGAGCACCGGGGGTATTTTGTAAAGGATGGAGAAGTGGGGCGCTTTTTATAATATTAAAACAAAAATAAAATGACCAAAGGAGCTCTAAGGCTGGTGAGTGTGACAGGTGTCATCCCTCGAAAACACACAATAAACGTTATCTCATGTTCCTGTGATCGCTTGTCGATGTCGCTTGCAGTGGCGCTCCAAAAGCGTTTCGCTTGAAAAGTTTTGTTCAGTGAACACTGTCGCCACCACTTCCTTGCTGGGGCTAGCGGCTGTCTGACACGGCATATAACATGCTGACACGGCATGTAACATGACTTGCTGTTGCTGGAGTCTTATTAAATACACAGTCCTCCTATACCTGTTTCTTATTATGCTCGTATGATAAATAGACTTCACCAAAGACAGTTCATATATCAGTAGAGGGGAATTTTCCCCACCTGTTACGAATACGCAGTTGTTCTTACTTGCTTCTTAGTACAACCTTTACTCACTTCACGTCCAGAAGTGTTTGTGTGTTTGGCCAGTTGCACAGTTTTTTAGGTGTTGCTCATAGTTCAGCATTCTGTAACCTGTACACCATTTTTCACCACTGAGGTTTACGATTTCGCAATGTTATTTACTTGTTTACAATCCAGATGGGTTTGGGCATGGACGCACATGGCAGAACCAGTGCATAATGTATGCACTCCCTTGCATCCATTCATACATATCCTTGCACGCATGTATGCGTGCGCACGTACAACACGCGCGCACGCCGGCACGCACACACACACAGGTTTTCTCCCACTCGCACACGTCAAAAGCGTTTTTATCGTCATCATCTGTTCTTCTTTTACTGTCTCTATCTGATGGAATGAAATGTGAACGACAGTCACGAGAAACAAAGTGTGAAGTCATGCTTTAGGTGCCGAAATCGATCATTATTTAGTTTCCGCCAGCATGAAATATTCACACGCACTTAACACTCTAACAGCATTTGATAGGATAATAGTATAGCAACTGGAGTTTTTACAATGGTCTTCCTCCCCTCTCGATGTACTGTGTGTGTGTGTGTGTGCGTGCGCGCGCGCGCAACTCTTAACACAAGAAGAATTGAGGACGTAAGTTCTTTCTCTGTGTGCAGATACTGGTACTTCTTGTCTTCCGGATGTGGATGAATGGCGGATTTCTCCAGGTCCCTGCCTTTCACGATGAAGACAATCCTGCTTCCTTCTCCGACTCTTTTCTCACAAGGTCCTGTAATTACCAAGGTCAAGGTCTAGCGTGTACACGTAGGCCACGATTAAATTTCCATTATTTCTAAGACACACGATTAAACGTATTTTTATTATCACCAATTACACAGAAGCTTATTATGTCTGACGCAGTTTTGACCTCTTCTTGTCACAAATAAAATGTCGCTCGGTAGCAGGCAGTTTTCCACAATGTACTAATAACTTTTTTCAATAGTTAGAGGTACATGTTAACTTCGGTGTATTTATTAATAATAATAACGGAAATTTAAATAGCGCATTTCCCTGCTTTACAGAAGGCTCAATGCATATTGCCTGGTTTATTATTTTAGCACTATAGTTAGCCTGTGCTACGGAACATGTTTTTCAAGGTACTCGATTTCGTTCGATCAGAACAGTTTATTCCAAATGTAGGTTTCGCTATCACAGCATCTACAACTTCGAGTATGGTATAATATGTTGCCACAGTGTGTAGATTAATATTTTGATAGCTTATGTGCTATTTTTAGATATCGTGTATCTTAAATATTTGATATGCATGCAGCTTTGTTGCATGTTGGGATAGTAAATGTATGTGCCAAAAGTGTTGGCGTGTCTAAGCTGCCATTTTTCATAGCGACAGTATGGATTACCGCCCCTGACATTCTTGACAAGGGCAAAGGCTTATGGAGGCTTGAGGGAGTGAGGCTGAAGGCGTGTTGGGGGAAGGAGTTGTAGGAGGGGAGGAGGACAAAGGGAAGTGAATGGTAAGGCACCCGTTTCTTGCCGCTGACATGGCTTAGTGGGATCGGTGTGTATCATCTGAACCGTTTACCTGTTGTTTTTTTTTTATGTTCCTCAGGTTTCTGACGTTCAACTACCTCGTCGCCTTCAACGTCTGGTTTTTCCTATGTCCGCGCACGCTCAGCTACGATTGGCAGGTGGGCAGCGTGCCACTAGTCACGACCCCGAGTGACGTCAGAAATCTCGCAACCCTCGCGATGTACGTCACGTTGACAGTGGCGGTCTATCGGTGCCTTCAGATACTCAAACAGCAGGTGACTGCTCAGCGCTGCTAAACTCTTATTACTTGAATCCCCAATAGCGACGAGTTATCATCATCATCGACGACGATGACAACCAATAAAGAACAAACAGCAAGCAGCAAAAAATACACATAAGATATTGGTGTGAGTTGTTTTATGAAGGACGGGAACAGGAGATAACCCTAGCTTATAGACATCAAGAATTTCTCGCGAGCTCTATACTTATAATCCATCAGAGAAGGCTTTTTTTCTCGGAGCCATACATTTATTTGCTGTAGATACATGGTACTGGTATTAATGTGTGTTACAAAAATGACCCAACAATTACCCCTTAGCTTTTATTGCCAGACATCTGTTAAGTATATTTGAAAGTAATAGGAGGGTTTTGGTTGGATTCGGTTAGGATCTTTGATGATTTGGGTTTGGTGTGTGTAGATGAGTGAGTCATTGGTTGGCAGGCTGGTTAGTTTGTTGGTCTTATATCTGCAAGACAGTAAACACTAAAAAAAAAAGTCTAAAATAACTCAAACGCTTATACACTCTTTAGAAGACACGCTTAATCCAAATACACTAAATATTTCTTCAAGATGAACCCCTTCTATACAGAACTACCTTAGTTATTAATTCAGATTATTTTACCGCTTCATCTTTCAGAAACATGGCGACGAAGACGATGACAACAACAACAACAATAATAACGTGGTGAAGAACGCCAGCAACGTCGGGTCACGTGACCTGCTGCTCGTCTCTCTCATACTAGTGACCTTGCCCTTCTTGCCGGCCTCCAACCTCTTCTTCCGCGTCGGATTTGTGGTGGCCGAACGAGTGCTGTACGTTCCAAGGTAGATCCGCTCTTAAAGGCATGGTACCTTTCTTCCGCTCTCAGCCGTTAGCCGTTCTGTTTAGAGTTCATAGACGCGTAAACTGAATACGAGTGGTTTCGTCTCTGCAAGGAAAGAGAATGAAGGTGTCAGCCTGGTTTCCCATTAGTGAGACTAGCACCACGACGTCTGAATTATGTCCTGTATGTTAACCCTCGCTATATTTTTTTCATTCTCTGTGTCTGTGTCTCGCGCTCTCTCTCTCTCTCCTGCATTCACCCTCTTTCTCGGTTGCTTTCGCTCGCTTGCTCTGTCTCTCCCTCTAGATAACCACAATAAAGAAAGCACAGACAGAGCGAGGGTAAATAAGGAGGAGATGGGGGAAGACGGGTGAATCAGCAATTTAAAATGTGCAGAAATTGAGAAATACTGTAACTCGACAACACATAATTGTCAGTGAAGATATATCCCTTAACAGTAACCTGGGTTTTAAAAAAAACACGATATTGTGTCATCTAGTAAGACGGTCTCATGTTAAATTTCTCCCTCAGTCCGAACATATGAGATCACTAGAGGTTCCACTAGGATACACTGTACGTAAGTGTTGGTCTATTTCCAGCCTGGGGTTCTGCCTGCTGGTGGCAAGCGGTGCTGTGCATCTTTGGCGGAAAGCTGCGGGACGTCAGACACTGCGGACACTCATGGCTTTTCTGTCATTAGTTCTGTTGTTGCTGATGATTATAAAGACGTGGACAAGGAACTATGACTGGCACTCAAGAAAGGCGCTGTTTCGGTAAGCTTTTGTCCGACGTTTTGCAGGAAATGTAAATGAGATTAACCCAGGAAATATTTCCTGATTTCTTTAGGTAGAATTATTACACAACTAACGGCCCTTCCAGGAAATTTTCTAAACCCCTGGAGGTAGAATTATTACATAGCTATAGATTAATCCAAGAAATATTTCCACATCCTTCAAGGTCAAATCAGTTTAGAGCTATAGACCGCAGTAGATTCATTACAGAATTACGGGTGAGTGGATATAATATGTTTGTATAAATTATAAAACATGCTTTCCGCCCTTCAGCTGATACTTCCCCAACGTTTTCCCGCAAATTAAAAAAAACTGAACTGACCTTTTACTTTGTACTTCATCTTATTAGGAGACAAGTAAATGCAAACTGTTTTTGAACTTTGTGCAAACTACTGTAAGCACTGCTGTACACCACTGAGTGTTCTTCGTGCTTCAAGAGCCTCATATATTTCCGAGGAGCACCGACCATAATCTGTCCCTTACAGTCCTTTTTTCTTCTCTGTGTAGGGATCAGACACTCCTCTTGTGTCAGCCTAAGTAATTTGAAGGAAGCAGAAGTCTTGTGTGGGCTCTGTTTGCATGTGTCTTTCTGTGTGTGCATGCGTGCATGCGTGTCTTCATGTATAATACGTTCACTGTTATTTACGTATAAGAGGACTTTCTGGAGTGTCATGCAATGATGTGTGGAGAGCTACATGTGTTGCTGATAACTATATCTATATAGACTGATCATATTAAGTTTATATTGGTACTCGGCGCTTTGTAAAGCTTGCAGTAAGTGCTTTTCTGTGCAGTTATCTGCATAAATGAAAAAAGAAATTCATACTTTGGCCGCTAACCAAACAAATTTCCAGTTGACACTGCAGTCTTCACCTTTCACATTCGAACAAGGCTTCTCTGTTAGCAAGTACTCGTTATTCACCATCACCCCTTTAAATGTGTTTTTAAAATGTGTGTTTTTATCACTGAGCAAAAACTGCTGACAGAGGAAGGACATCCTGGTCTCGGCTTTTCCTTCAGTTTAGTGATAAAGAACTAACTGATCGACAAAGTATGTATCAATGTAAGGACGAACGTTTTCATTACTTGCTAGTTGAGTCTCCGTACTTCCATAATTGTTTCGTGCTTTGTTAACGATGAGCTCCCTAGCTTGTAATAATAATAATGCATCTGAAGACTTGGCTACTTCACCGCGCCTTACAAAGAGCAAAGAAAACTCCCCACCACGCTAACGGCTGATTGCTCGCTTGCTTGTTCTGGCAAAGTGCTTCCACACAGGTGATTTCGCAATGTGAGGGGAGAGGGAGGAAACCGGAGAATCATCGACGGCCGGCCCTGCAAACAGGTTTCACGGTGTTCCGAGACGAGATCTGAACCTAGGGCCTCTCGCTGCAGTGATAACAAGCTAGTGTTTTAACCACTACACTACCGTGCGTCCCGAGACGCTAACAGATCGACTCAGCTCACACAGAAATAGCCGAAGGCGTTGGGAGAGTACTCTCCTCGTCCAACGTAATTGCTGTCAACATTGCGGGCTGGCGGGTTAGTTCGCCGTGACATAGCCGCAGTTGCTGACGCGACGTAAAGCACCAATATCCAACCACTGTCTATAGTCCCCGATTTATAGCCTCCTACTTTTGTCCACTAGCAAAAATTCTATGGGGGATAAATCAGTTAAAATGCAAATTTGTCTTCTTCTATTCGACGTAGGAAAACCGACTTCGAAACATGACTTTAAAGTGTACCTTTAGGATGTTCTCATGTTGCATTTAACAAGTCTCCATTTCAATGACGCATGCCGCAAGACAGTACTTGCCGCTTATGTTAGCATGCCCTCAAATCCTCCGCCTTGTAGGCTGTATAGCTGCTTCGTACTTTTGTCATGTTGAGTGGCGCCTTGAAAAGAGAATTTTTTTTTCACACACTGATTACTTAACAAATTCAAGATCTTTTCTCATTGTGTCTCTTCCTCTGATTCTTTCTGTTGTTTTCTTCCTTTCTTTTTGTGGGTGTCTCATTCTTGCTTTCTTCCTGAGTGTCATCTTTCTCTCTCTCTTTATTTATTTATGTTTACTCTTCATATCAGTCTTTCTTTCTTTCTTTTTACTGTTTTTGTTATTCTTTTTTCCATTCGGTCAGTCATACTTTTCCTTTTTTTCCATGTCTTTTTCCTTCTTTCTCTCTATTCTATCTCTGTCTCTTTCTCCTTTTCTTTCTTTTTTCAGTTTCTGTCTCTATTAATTTATTTTATCGAGTGAGTTACAAACTGTGCATTATTTTTCTTGCTTTTAGTGTTCCCTCCTTGCTAGGGACTCCTGTGCGGGACCTCCAGTGGTCATTGACAATCGAAATCTAGGTCAGGCGAAAAAAGCAGCATATAAAGAATTTGCCTTGAGCAGAAATGATTCGCGAAGCACTAGTACTGTTATACTCCTTACTTGATCTGTTCACCAACGTTGGCCAAACCTCTGGGGTTTTTTTTTCTCTCCCTTTAAGCTTCTCATCTCCAGCTCAAGTTTAGTATGTGTGCACGAGTGAATGAGTAAATCTGTACTTCGTGGAACTAATTCTCAGCACCATGTGAAATAGGGGAAGCGGATGGCCGAGTGGTTAGAGCGCTGGCTTCCGAACCGAGAGCGCGCTGGTTCAATTCCCAATAAGCGCAGCAAACTTCCCCCAGTCGACCCAGCTGACGGGAATGGGTACCTGACTCCATAGTGGGTTAGGGAAGGTAAGGCAGCGAGGGAGAGGAGATTGGCACCACCCTCATGTAAATGCTGGCCCCGAGAAAAGTGGGGTCTCTAACACCTCACTCCCCTACGACCTGAAAAGGTTATGGGATGACCTTTACCTTACCTTACCATGTGAAAACGGACACTATTCAAAACCTCAATAGACAAGTCGCTGGTTATTCTTTGTTAAATACTTTCAAGTAAATTAATGGTCACAGCTGGTGATTAGACCTGATATTTGTATAGACAAACAGTCGTCTAAAGCAAACTCTACAAATTCGTGATCATCATTGTATTGTTCGCTGTCCCTGTGATGTAGATCTGGACTGCTGACTTTGCCCAACAACGCCAAGATGCACTACAACTACGCCAACTTTCTCCGCGACAGCGGTAGCCAGAGTGAGGCGGTCTCACACTACAGGGAAGCCATCAGGTATAAACAACAGCGCCTGCAGCCAGGTGCAGGAATATGAACAACTGGTTTCCCACATGCGCATCTACAAAACGTATATTCTTCTATCTCTCCTTCATGTTTAAAACCAGTCTTCGTCGTAGGATGATTTGCGGACTGGAAAACATTCTAGTAAAGTTTGTTTTGACCTATTCTAGTAACCCGCCCTGTGCAGCCAGCGAGGCGCCCGGGTTAGGACTTGAGAAGGGTATAAGTAGACAGCATGCAATGAACGACAGATCCTACATAATGGGGTAAATTGTGATCTTCTGCGGACGGTCTCTGAATTTTCTTTGAATAGTCAGTTAGCTTAATTTCTGCACGTCCTTAAGTTAGTAATCTTTTATTAAAACTTTAATAGACTATGCACAAGACATCAGGACATATGATCAATGTTGACCATATGCATGAGTAACATTGTATGGGACCTTTGTTTCTACTTTTTCTCTAGACTATACTCGGGTCAGCCGAGTTACCACAACAACCTGGGCACCGTGCTGTCCGATGTCATAGAGGCAGAAGCTTGCTACAGGGAGGCGCTACGTCTTCATCCTACTCACCGAGGGGCGCTGGTCAACCTCGGCAACCTTCTGCTGTGCGTCAGGCTGGTTGTTAAGTGCACGCGCGGTATTATATGCCACAGCAATGTCGCTTTAAGAATCACATTTTGATGCCAGTGTCGCATTTTCTGAAAGCTTCACCCGAGCTAAGCTTGATGTTAAGCTTTCAAACAAACAGAACGGGGCGTGTCCCTTTGCTCGACAAACAAAATGCATTTAAATGTTTTTAATTAATCGTTTTGGGGGAAAACACATATTGAATCAAATTCTCATTTCTGATATCATTAAAGATAGCGGGCCATTGCAGGAGCTTGAGCTATTTCTAATGAGGCGTTGCCGTAGCTGCAAGTGTAGTTTTGTGACATGGAAAGAAATGAGGCATTGATCGAGCTCTTTCCAAAATGTAGGATGTTCAAAAGACTTTGATCTCATGAGCTGAATAATGTTATCACATAAATTTGACAAATTAGTCACGTGACAGTCATTTGCCAAGTGAAAAGGCTACGAATGGTAATACAAATAAGCTTAGAAATCTTAGCAATAATCTTTTTTGAAGGATCAGTTAATGTACTTAAAACCAGTACTCTAGCTTCACTGTAGACATTTTTTGATCCATTTAAAACAAACTAAAATGTCAAATTGAATGAGAAATGTTGCTGTGGGAACATTTTCTGTGGCATTTATCGATGGAGTGTCTGCACTCTCGACACCTAGAGAAACAAAACTGAAAGATGAAAACTTTTCAGGAATAAGGGTGACCCTGGCGGGGAAGAACTTCTAAACCAAGCATTGCTGCTCGAGCCCACTTACGTGGATGCACTTCTTTCCCTTAGTCGACTGGAACTTACCAGGGACCGTGTACAGGAAGCTGAACAATATGTAAAACTGGCGTTAATCTCGAACCCCAACAAACCTGAAGCCTACATCTACTACGGCGCCATATTTCAAAAATTAGGTAAGTACAGCCACAGGCCACAGCACATGACAAACCTGAAGTATTTATGAAATTCTGGCCTGTTAACTACAAGCTCCTTATGTCAAACAGGAAAACTAAGTTTCTGGATTTTTCTATTTTTATTGTTTTTAATTTGTTCTGTTTTCTTTATTTTTACCTAAGCAGATGATGCAAGATTTACGATGTCATTTTAAAGTGCCTGTTTGAATTTTATCACCTGACATAGTTCATCCATACTTTGCTATGGTAGGTCTACCATTACCCTCTTTCCTCATCAGCCTGATCCCCGACTCGCAAGGATCTTCGGGATCGCATTTCCCTCAAAGAATGTGGTGTTGACATTGCTGGTGGTAATAACTGTGTCTAAGATGGTGGCAGGGTAGCAGAGCAAACCCTTCATGACCCCTGGTCAGCTTCCTTCTGAATGATGTGTTTTCATGGCAGAGCACTATGAGGATGCCCTGCGGAGCTTTCAGCGTGCATTGGCGCTGGATGGGGGCAACACCGAGGCGATGACTAATGCCGCCATCCTGCTGACAAAGTTAGGCAGACATTCGGAGGCAGAAAACCTTCTGAAAAGGTGTGCGTTAAGTTCTCTGTTTAGTGCCTTTTCTACGATATGGCGGGATTTTTTTCCTTTCTTGTTCTCTATTCGTTTGAGAGTGTGCATTCATATATCTCTGTTTGTGTGTATGCATGCGTGCGCACGAACCTAAACAGCATTTGCCTTTTGACCTTTCTAAACAACAGACATTTTTTAATATGACTATGACATTTTTTTAATATGTCCGTCATTATTATGGCAAATTTTATAAATAAAATGGGTGTGGAGGTGTAAAGTGTGTGTGTGTGTGTGAGAGAGAGAGAGAGAAATAGAGAAAGAGGTACAGGGCGGGGGGAGGGCGCTGTTGATTTCTGATTACAACCACATCGTTTGTCCGATCCTTTCCAGATTTATTCTTTTCAGTTACGCAAAGGCATAGGCTGTGTTTGACATGTGTACGTTGCTTGTGGGCATGTTTAATTTTGATGTTTATTTTCTGAATTCTAAGATGTTACCTCGGATATCACACAGAACAAATCTGATGTCATTATTAGAGATAGTGTCCCATGAGAGCGAATGACAGAGATTTAGGAGAGATACAGACAGGTGTAACAAAGGTGGAGAGAGAGAGAGATGTTTACTTAAAACATCGCCATTCTTCCTTTCCCAAACACGAGCTGTCAGCCCGCCGCGATAGGGGATAACAAGAGTATGTTTCCCTATTTTGACAAGATAGATCGAAAGTCGACAATAAAACAACAGCAGGAAGAGGTAACTGTATAAAGCAGCCTGGGCGAAGTCGGGTACCCTGACTGGTTCTTTTATATGTAAGTCATGACTAAGTTTGGAATATTCTTTATATGTTCGTCATGTGAACATTTTCGACAATGTGTGTAACCGATTAAAAAGGATATGGTGCTAACACTAGACACACTAATCCTAAGGGCGGTGGCACTGAAGCAGGACGCGGAGACACTAACTCACCTCGGCAACGTGTACCAGCGACTGGGCCGCACGCGCGATGCTGCCTCCATCTTCAGCCACCTTGTGCACAAGCTTCCGGACGACACGCGCCTTCTTCTCAAATACGTAAGCAGCGTTATCCTTGTTTCCTACGTGGCGCGACGCTAGAACTTCTATCTTCTACCTCTTCTATCTTCGTATATCTCTGGTGTCTTGGTGGATACAGATTTCATTTGTTTGCACAACGTGAATCTGAGAGACCATTGCAGACAGGTTAATATTGTATTATTGCGTTTCATGTCTGTGCGAGCCATTCTATAAGGAAGTGTGTGTGTGTGTGTGTGTGTGTGTGTGTGTGCGCGCGCGCGTGGGTGTGAAGTACACACGATTAAACTGCGATTTCTGAGAAAATGTGTGTATATTTAGGTGCAGGTTCTGATGGATGAAGGGGAGTTTAAGCAGGCGGATGCAGCGCTGACCCCTCTTATTGCACATGAACCACACGTGCACAACTGTCACGCCCTGTTGGCCATGGCGAAGGTGCAGGAAGGGCTCGGCAACAAACAGGAGGCAAGGAGCTGTGACTTGTCATTCTTGCGGTCTCTTTAGTCATTGTCTGTAACTTGTCATCCTTTGAGACTTATTATTCTCTGTGACTCGCCATCTTCTGTGACTTGTCATTCTGTTACTAAACCATGTTTATAGACACTGTTGACGTTATACAAACAGTTCATTTTGATTGGCTCAGTTAGTAGAAAATTGTGTGTGTGTGTGTGTGTGTGTCCGTCCGTGGTCCATGTCATAGATTTCTAGTGTAGGATGCTACAACTCGGTTTACGCAACATGTACGTGTTGTTACCTTCTCCTCAGAGCATTCCAAAACTCAGTGCGTCGTTGAAGATGAGAGGCTTGGTATACAATTTATTTTTAAGTAATCGAAGCCTCATTTACGTTGTGTGAAATGTGGCAGGCAATCACATTTCTTCGGGAGGCTAGCAAGTGGACGAAAGATGACCAGAAGACAGCTGCCACTATCCACTACGAGCTGGCCAACCTCTACAAGGATCTCAGACAGTTCCAAGAGGCTTTGCAGGTATCGCGATTGTTCTTGGTGGTGGTGCCTTCTATTCTCACTTTCACTCACACACATTCATCTTTATCGACATTCATGTTCACACTTGTTCTTCTTATCTGCCATGATAGTCGCTGGCTCCGCGTAAAACGTTAATTACCTCCCCTTCTCCTTTGTTTTTGTCAGTATTTTCTGAAAATCGAGTGTTGATGGGAAGATATTTCAGTTCTTTTTGTTTTTAGGTTGGGGGTTGTATGGGGTTTGGTGGTGGGAGAGATTCTTTGAGCGGGTTAAAGTCCTGTAACGTTTCAACTGCAGCACACGGGAATGGGAGGGTGCCCTGATGTGAAGACGCTGAAGACCCTTGTTCAAAAATGCTTTCCTTCAAAGAGAACAAATCGGTGAACCATCGCTGTGCACAGATTGACACAGCAGTCACAGGTCTTGTTTACATATATTCCGTCCTTTAAATCGTCTTTTACAAGCACTCTTTCGTCCACTTGTACCACCAGTACTAGTCCCAACCTTCTTACACGCGCCCTAACGTTTGAGATAGAACACATGATGTAAAATAATATAAATATATAATGTAAATGAATTTTGATGAACTACGTATGTGCTGATTTGATTGTAATTTTGCAAGGAGAATTGGCGTAAATCTCCGCTGGATTTTTCAGAATTATAATGCATCGGTAAATGCTGATCCAACGTTCACGTCTGCACATCTAAACCTAGGAGCTGTGTATCACCTGCTGGTACGTACTGCAGTAGACGGTAGACCTCTCACAGCTTCTGATTCGATTTCTTTTCTTATTACAGGATTTACAGCTGTGGCAATGGTCACTTTCTCGGTACTAGGCTATCTTTCATATTATTGTTGTTGTCTTCGTTGTCGTCTCATCACGAAGCAGATCTCGTCATATTTCTTATGTAAAACTGTCCATCACTGTGTGTATGCAGGGGGAGTACAAGAAAGCCAGGGGACACTACCAGGTCGTGCTGAAGCTGGACCCCAGTAACCAGCTAGCCATCGCCAACCTCGTCAAACTTGAACGAGCGGAGCAGCAGAAACCGCGGGCCGGAGACAGATAATGACATTGTCGGCATGTTTTTACTGCACTGGTCAAAATTCTCAAACGTGAAGGTTCTACTGTCTTGGTCCAGAATCTCAGATGGGAAGGTTGTTTTTGTTGGTACCATGTCTTAAGCGAGAAGATTCGATTATGTCGGTACCAAGTCTCAAAATCGCGGAAGAGGAAGGTTGACAGAAGAAATGTTTAACTTTGTTGGTCCAAAATCTCAGGTTGGTTCGACTGCGTTGGTCCATAATTTCAGATGGAAGATACAAATGCATTGATACATTGTCTTCGTAATCCAGTACAGGTGGGCTGCGTCTACAATCTGTTCACACACTCGATTCTGCTGGTCCTGTGTTGGTAGTCATGGTAACCGGCTCTTGGGTAATTATGGATATCATGGAGGTAGCTGACTGAGAGAGATAGCCGTTCTCAGTACCCGGAGATCGTCTTGAAAGTTCGCGCATACGACATCCTTAAATAGATCCGTGAAAACTGATATTGGTGTGAAGGTCCTTTATCTTGCTGCCTTCTGTGAAAGGTTGTATTCTGCTAACAATCCTACATGTAGCATGATACTCCCATCCCCTAAAACAGTCATAGTTGTATTATTGTACCATTTCCCATCTCATATAGTAGGGGTAGGAAAAATTAGCACCGACGTCAGTATTATTTCTTTGCATGTTTGTGAATGAGAGAGAGAGAGAGAGAAAAAGGAGAGAGACGAACAGAGTTTCAAATGTTTGTTATAATCTTTTTCGTGCTCAAATGGTTTTTGTCTTATGAGGCTACAGACAGAGATGCCAGCCATGAAACGAGAAACTTCAGCCACAAATATGCAAATTGAAAGTGACTTTTACAAAATGCTACGTTCGCGTTTGTTTATGTAATACTCAGCCAGGCCGGTCTGAAACCCAATAAATATTGTGTAAATTACCTTATTCGTCCTACTATCATTTCCTGTAATCTCTGCTTGTTCCTTTCTTATATCTTTGCCTGCCTATACTTCATTTTGTTCCCAACTCTGTAAAAGTACTATTCTGTACCCAGATTCAGAACAGTCGTGCTGTCGGTAATGTAGTGACGAGATCTGACCATACAGGCGGCAGACAAATTCTTGATGTGGTGTCATATAGATACTGCCCTTGACCCTCGGCAATGCAACTCGTCATTGGGTAGTGTCGTAGATGTTGTCGATGATAACAACACGTGCTGAGCCGCGCTGAAGTCGGTCGTACACGCCATCACTGTCGTCGTCGTCGTTGTTGTCACCGAGCACTACTTTCCCGGCGTGATCGTAGATGGCTGCCTCGGCCGCTGCTCCATCCCGACATCTAGCTGAATTTCTCTCACCACTGGACGCACCTGTTCTTCCGTACAGAGTACTCTGGTCAGCGTCCTGGGCCGAGTGTCTGCTGTCGATTGAAAGGGTCCATAACTCTGTGTTTTGCTGCTTGTCTCCCATCCCGTGACCCTTTCCTTCCGTCTGCAGAGGACGACTGTTCCGGCAAAGGGATTGACTGGAGGTTGTGGGAGTACCACAGTTCCCATGACTTTCTCCCTGGTGTTCATCGTGATGTGCTAAATTTGGAATGTTGCTTCTGTCCATTTCCACATGACACTGACCTTCCGTACCAGTCAACTTCTTCGACCAGGAAGAGCACTCACGTGACTCTCCCACTTTGTCACCGATTTGGCAGTATTCGCCCTCCTCGCTGGAGAAGTGGTGTGTCGCTCTGCTTTCTTGTCGTCTATCGGCTGGCCACTGGATGCAGACCTTGCGTGCCCTGCAAACATTTGCGTACCATTTTAGTATGCATTTCTTCTTAAAGTAAACTGAGTAGCGGTGCTATCGTTCTGGCCTCATGGACATCGGAAATTTAACCTCCCCTAAAACTGCCCTTACTTGGATCATAAACTATTGGGTTAAATTAACCGACAATAGTTATTCCGATTTGTGAGATACTGAGATGGAGTTACCTACCCAGTCAGCATAGGGAAAGTTTCCGAATCTGAGGGAGATTCCGGTCTTCGGTAAAGGGTGATAGGTTAAAGCATCAACCCTAAGGCCATAAATGCGGAGGGAGACTAATAGGCCAGGTAAACGTGCTTCATTTGTACGAACACTTATTAAGAACAGTAAACAGACGGGAGGTCTACCTTGCGCGTTGTTGTCTCCACACTTTAGCGACCCCCACGACAACCAGAGCTGCCACCAAACAGCTGGCCACCAGCACCCCTCCAACGATGTGCGGAAAGCAGCAGTTTCCTGACTTCTGCGAGGGAAGTGCCTGCGGTCCTGCCAGATGTGTTTCGTTGGTGAACAAGACATTTAATTCATGGAATTAGTACCACCATTTGAAAATTTCACTGGGCTAGATTCCAAGTAATCATAAACAGGAGAAATCGATCAGCGTCCAATCTCTGCAAATAAAAGAGCTCTAGGCTATCTGGACACTTTTAATGTACGAAGAAGAGATACCAACTAAGACTGATAAACTGTATTTAACAGACATAGGAAATGAAGACGTTTTTCAAAATGGACCAGCGAAGCAAAAAGCATCTGAAAATTAAAGAAACTGATTGAAATTAGCACGCGACGGGATTGATCTGTATCCTGATCACATGACGTACGACTTCAAAGTGATCCCCTGCGTTTTTGCCATCGCACTCATCGGCTACTCTCACCTTGAAGCAAACATCATTATTATTCCTACCTCAGCTACCGAGTAGCGCGAGTGCAACGCTATTTTCAAATGAGCGAGTTTGATTCATTTGTGAAAATCTGAGGGGAAAGCTTTGTTCCATTCGCGAGGTACAAGTTTGAACGTCGCAACTGTCACTTGGAGTTTGAAAAGAGGTCAAGATCTCTGTTACTACAATTTCACGTGGGTCCTATAATTTAGGTGAGTCTTTAAAAAAACTTGAAATTTTGAAACATCTTCAGCAAACTGGATCCTGATTTCACGTTAACTCGGGTTGGCCGCGGCACTGTGAGATTTCCGGATGATCTTAAAACTTGAAAATTGAGATTTTCGAAAAACAGAAAAAGTACTCTGATTACGATAATTTTGCACATGTAATGTACTTGGATGGTGTGTGTGTGTGTGTGTGAGCGTGCGTGCGCGCGCGCGCGCGGGCACTTGTGTTTACCTAGCCAAAGTATCACTGTTATATATGCGAAAATGGATCATAACTATGTGTTTCTGATACAGCCAACAGTAAAACATTATTAGAGATAATTTATTATTTTAACCATTAGATTGCTTGATATCTGAGCAAAATAATAAATCACATGCTTCTAATTAAAGAATATTGGAGTAGGGACTATATCTTGTAGAATCTAAGCTACAACTGGAAATGCAGTACATTACTTCACATCATTCTAAAAGTAACAACAATATAAATATAAATAATATGACGTAAAAGTTTAAGTAAATAAGAGTTTTCACCTTGACAAAAAATTTACAATCGTGCCTTCATGGGTAGTAATACATTTCTGGATCTGATCTTTGTTCCTCAATTTCTGAATTTTAAAAAAGCAGTTCTGTCCCTTCTCTGTTTGCTGTGATCAGTGGTCATAATATACTGTATACACTTGTGGAAATGGGTAAGTGTGAAGAAGCCGCATGAATTCATAAACTTAAATTGCAAACATAAAATTTAAAAATACACATAATTTCAAAGCAAATGTCACAAACAGCATTAGCAGTCATTACTCCTACTGAAACTTCAGCTAATACAGAGTGCACTGTAATATTCATACTGTGTGTGTGTGTATATATATATAAGTGTGCATATAATGAATATTATGATGTGCATTGTATTACTAGTAAAAATATTACACTAGGAAATGATTAGCCCTGCAAGTGCAAATATTTTTATTCTGTAAAAACACTTCGAAACAAAATCGTCAGCAACATCCAGTGCAAGGTGTTAGTGTACGTTAAATGTGTTGTAGTCCTACTTTTGTCTTTCGGCTGCTAGACCCCCTTTTTTTTATTTTGGTCCAAAGATTTCAATGTCCAGCCGATCCCAGTGTGAGCAGTGTCAACTGATGTGAAAGGTTAGAACTGATAAGGCAAGAAGTTATTCATAGACATCTTATTCGTTGAGACGCCACCAAATCGCTTGTATTGAAATGTTAGCAATGACCGACAATTCCTGTTCCGGTCATACGTCATAAGCAAGTTCGTCTGCTAACCCCCTCGGCAAGATATCGCGGGTTCTCGGCGATTTTTTTATTTTTATAAACATCGGCAACCAAGGTAGTGGTAATATGGTAATAAAGTGAGGAAAGAATCATTTATTTCTCCTGTGTTGATCTCGTGCGCTGCAATCGTAGCTAAATATAATTTTCAAACGTTTTGGACCGTCGCCACAGCCTTATCACCACCGTCACTGCCTTTAATGGATAACCCCTTTAATGGATAAATTTCAAGTACCTGAGTCTGAGTATTCCGTGATGAACAAAGGTCGGAACAGTCTGGTGTAGTTGCATTGCACGTGAAGTGACGATCCTTTTAGGAAAAAATATTATTTATGTAAGTTGGCATTACATATGTATGTATATATGTTTGTATCGAATTATTAGAACAATTAGAGCAATGACAATTAGATGACGCAAAGTAACAGTGTTGTATTTAGGCAGCTATTATAATCAGGCATCTTTTTTCCCTAGGGAAACATCTGTGCATGTTAAGTGAAAAAAACCAAAGTGCGAAGCGAGCAATTGAAAATCATTTTTTTAATTTTTTGCTTCGAGGAATTTATGACTTATTTTTGCGGAAGGTGAAGCACTTTTAACTAATTATTAATTACATAAGTTTTCTTTCGATCATTCATTTCCTTGTATTGCTTTTGGAAACAGCGAAAATTGCGACTGGAAAAAAGCGGGAGAAGGGAAATTTAGAATTTGTGTGAATATATTAATTTGTTTGGTTTGTTTGTTTGTTCGTTTGTTTGGGTTTTTGTTTTGTTTTTTTTACCTTCGAGTGCCAGCCATGTTCTTCCAAACATGACCTCATCAGGTCTGGTGATGTTGACTGTTAAGGTATTACTGGGGAGAAACACTGTCACCGGAAGGAATCTTTGTCCCATCGTCCATTTCCATTTCCAAGTGTCAATCACGACTTCTGGCCCCTTCTGTGTCTCGCTGGGGTCGAACAAGTTCATAGACACGAGTGTGAGTGATGAGTTGCTGGAGGACGTCACGGCGCATGCGCATGACAGGCCTGTCTCATTAACATGGTGAGCATAGTCCACGAGAAGAGAAACGGATGACCCCGACATCCTGACCTCGGAACACGGGTCAGCAGCGACGCTATCTGAAAGATCAATCACTTATGAAACAGAAGAGGGCGTGGCTGTTGAGTATGGGGCGCCAAGAGGGGAATTTTCTCAAATTTGCTATTTCTAGCTATGCATTGCAATGTATAATTATAGAATGCAATGTATAGCTATACATTCCATTTTATACTTATAGATTGCATTTTATATTTATACAATTCATTCTATACTTATAGATTGCATTCTATAGCTATACATTGCATTCTATAAGTATAAAATACAATGTATACCATGTATAATTATACATTGCAATGTATAGCTAAAGAGAGAAAACTCGGTAAAAACCGAAGTATTTCATTTATATTATACTCAGAAGTTGCTATCCAATTCATTTTATATATACCTTTCAATTCTTTAGCTATAGAATGCATTCTAGCTATACATTTGAAATCTATAATTATAGATTGCATTGCTACGAGTGCACTGATTGGTTCGTCTTTGACCTTCTTTTCCCATATGCAAATGAGCCAGCCTCGTTCCGTATACATTTCAAGTCAGAAGTTATAGAATGCAATCTATAAATATAGACTTCGAATGTATAGCTAGAATGCATTCTATCGCTAAAGAATTTAAATGTATATATAAAATGAATTGGATAGCAACTTCTGAGTATAATATAAATGAAACACTTCAGTTTTTACCGAGTTTTTCTCTCTCTAGCTATACATTGCAATGTATAATTATACTTTGAAATGTATAGTTATACATTGTATTTTATATTTATAGAATGCAATGTATAGCTATAGAATGCAATCTATAAGTATAGAATGAATTGTATAAATATAAAATGCAATTTATAAGTATAAAATGCAATGTATAGCTATACATTGCATTCTATAATTATACATTGCAATGTATAGCTAGAAATAGCAAATTTGAGAAAATTCCCCTCTTGGCGCCCCATAGTTGAAGGACTAAATCCTCTGTTTCAATCCATACCCTTCTTCCCGGAACGCCCTAGACCAAAATGTTTTCATTCGATAAGATATTTTATTGTTAATCTTCCTAAAAGCCGGAAGATTCACACTTGTATTCTGCACTTGTTTCTATTTACCACTTACTCCAGTAATTATTTTTAAACAATTTGTTTAAGCTTCAGAATAATTCGATTTTTTTTCAAAAAACGCTTGAAAACAATATGTGCACAGCCATTATCGCACTTAGGTTCTGGGGAGATACTTAATGAACCATGACATTCCTAAGGACAGGAAAATACGGGCATGTGCAGGCACGTACACTCACAGAGCGGACCATACGCCCATTCGACCACTACTATTAGTAGTGGACGACCGCCAAGAAGCTACTCGACCACTGATCATTACGAAGGGATGAGATAGATGTGATAGATGAGTAAAATGCGCCAAATGCGCCTTTCATCATCATCAATAGGACTGTAAGGACGGACATCACCACCAGCTCGATCCTGTCAAGTTGATTTATTTTTTAAACTAGTTTTAGATCGCCGTTTCTAGTCAAGCTGTCTACACGAGTCGACCTGACCGTCTGCCACTTACCCGGCTCCTTCCCCACAACCTCTCCGCACCCACTTCCCAACGCCGACCCTCCCTGCGCATGCACTTACCATTCACACAGAAGTATGTCACCTCGAACGGCTTAGTAATCCCGACCGTTGACACGTTGCACGATCCGTTCGCCACAACGCATTTCCGATGAAGGGTCACGAGATCAAGCGCAGTTAAGCGTTGCCGACACGTTTTGTTGGAGAATACACAGTCACTAACGCTTTCAGTATCTGCTCCACTGCAGTGACCACGGCAGAGAGGCTCGGGGAGTGGGCGTATGTAGTCTGCCGTTCTGATGACGACACTTGTCGGCGCTCTGCACTCCATGTGACTGTCGCCTCCATCTGACCGCGCAGAGCGCAAAGTGACGACGATACCTGTTTCGACAATGTTTTTGGATTCTTTTTTAAAGTGCTTTTAACATAAAAAGATTAAAAGAACTTTTAAAATTTGCTTGCAACATTCAGAACGCTGGCACTTTTCATGCAGCGGCAACATCTAAGTCCTCGTTACAGTTGTACACTTTAGGCTGGCTGAAGCCTCGTTAATCCACAATACAGATGTTGAGAGATATTTATTTAAAATGCAAAATAAAAGGTGCATTAACTTCGAGAACAATTCAAAATGCCATACACTTCCATCCCATTTTTTCTTCCGACTGTGTACTTTTATCGCTGTTCTTATAAAATAAGTCTAGATGATTCTGTGTGAAAAGGAGAAACTGTGCTAGCGAGGGACAGAGGCAGGTAAAGTCGAGAAAGAGACTAGCGATAGAAAGATACGGAAAAAAGAAGAAGAAGAAGAACCTGTTTATTGGGTAGGCCAATACGGATAAAGGAAAGAAGGAGAGAGACGTAACGATAGAAAGATACAGATAAAGGAAAGAAGGAGAGAGATGTAATGAGGACAAAGATAGGTAAAGAGGTCATCTCTTTACTTGTTTCTTTACAAACGATCTTCAACCATGATGACAGTACCTCCGGTTGTTTGGAGCATGATGAACGCAAGAATGACATGGCGCGCGTCCCACATCGTGTTGTGAGTGGATCACCTTCGGCTCTTTCTGGTCATCGTCTGTTAAAACATTTCATTTTGAAACTCGATAACAAAAAAATGAGAGACACTAATTGTTTTATTGGTCCTCTTAGGTCCTCGACTCATATCACAAGTGGTATATTGTATAGAGACACATAGTCTTAAATATTTATTATTTATACGCATTGGTCTACAATTACAAGGACTTAAAGAACAAACAATGTTAAGATCATTTTTGCAAAGTGTCGTGAGTAAACATTTTCATGTAGATCACCATAACATATGAAAATCAGGTGATATTATATTTTCTCTGCATCCAAACAAAATGAAAATATGTCGAATGTTAACGGGTTTAATATTTGTCTTATGGTACGCTTTCTGTAAAAGGGGATCAGAACGGATCATTCTTTAGGGAAAATATCAAAGATATGTTCTTGGTGCTAGCAATATTACAATCTCTTTTTAAAAGCATGTAAGTCTCCAACATCTTGGTTTTTCCAAACGTGCCCCAAACCACATCAGAATGGCAAATAACAGACGGATGAAGCCCATGACAGTTTATTTTATTGATGCATAACAACATAATATAAGCTTTAAGGGACATTTAGTTGTGGCGTGTAACAAAATGCAAAATATGTCAAATAGGTGGACATGTGAGGAGAAGGTGTGAGTAAGAAACGAAAGGACAGAGATCACTGTTCGCAAACAAACATTCATCAGTCGTCCGTTTCAATCAAGAACAATATTTAGAAAACTATTGCAAGCCAACTAGTGCTGTCACTATAGCACTGCGTGCTGTTCGAGGTAAAAAAAAATTTGAACATGCCATGCGTCGAGCCGAATTGTTGCAACAGAAACAACAAAGTTCCCCACCACCACCACCACACCTGTAGACATGGAAAGGAGACAATGACCTTACGCTCATTTCTTTGACAGTAATCATGGAAATGACTACTGATCTTTGGTCAGTCATTCCTTCCTTGACTAGTACCGGTTGTTGGAAGTGGGGAGAAGGGGGTAGGAGCACATGGATAGATGCAGCAGCCGACAAGGCCCGCCACTCATACCTGTCTCGAGCAATAGTGAGGTCCTTCATAGAACGACCAGTTCACTCCTTCACGTTTGGAAGCCGGTTCTTCATTTGGCCAGCGTGTCAGCCACCCTCCGATGTACCTTTGAAGGCCAAGCTACACTAGCTTATGTAGCGTGACTGTTGCAGATAGGAGTTCCTGGTGTGGCAACCATGTTTCGTACAAAATCATCGGTATTATGTTCCCTGTACGAGATCCGGAACAGGTTCCTCAGGCACTTGCCATCGAATGACTGGATTCCCTTCTCTGTATCGCCGAGTGAAGTCCACGTTTCACATCCGTAAAGATCGTTACTAGGAAGGACTTGTACAGATTGTACTTCGCAGTAAACTTGATTTTATGGCGACGCCAGACCCTGTCCCACCTAGCTATTGCCACTGTTGCTGTCGGGATCCTGATGCAAATATCTGTCGGGGAGCTGCTCTTTGGAGTGGATGGCTGCTAAGTACCCCAAGTACCCCGTTCATGAAGATATCTGCTTTGCCGCTGCTAATGCTCTTGCCAATGCTGGTCCACATTCCATGTGCGTTCGAACTGTCTTTAGGTTGGTGAGGTCTTGAAAATTATCTGTAAATGCCGGCTATCAGATCGATGTCATCTGTATAGAGTAGGTTGCAAATCGGCATTCCGATGTCATGGTCTTGAAGTTTTTTACGCATGATGCTCTCCAAAAAAGATGTTGAACAGCACAGGTGATGTGGGTCACCCTTGACGGACGCCTGCTGTCGTGTAAAGAACGCTTCTGTCTGCTTATCCAACAGTACTGCGTTCGTTGAGCGTTTGAGCGTCTTCACTGAGGTGTTGTGTTGACTTGTCTTGACGAGGTCTTTAGTAACTGGTCAGAACTGTAGGACTAACTAGAAGGTAAAAACCGAATAGGGCGCATGCATAGCTACCTATGTTCTCCTGGCGACAAGCTAGATAAAGCAGCAGACGACGCCGTTGTTGTAAAAGTACAAAAGAACCTTTAATTTTCGTAATATTAAGCAACTGTGTGGCGTTTTCTGACTGTACAGGGGCCTCCCTCTTTGTTTTCTATCTGATCCGTAAGCATCGTTTAAGGTTTTGGAAGTAGCTTTAATCCGCTGACGCTGAGCTTGAAGAATAAAAGTAGTGTTTGGGGCACCTGCTCGTGTAACCTCAATCTTTCTCTGACACCCACCTCACACCAACCTGTCTTCATTCAACGACAACTGTACAGCTGCACATACTGCCTCGATCATCGGGAGTTCTCCCTAAATGTATTCTGAAATTTTAAAATTAATTTTGCGAAGAACCAAAAGTCATAATTAAAACACTGAATGTTTATTATTAGACCATTGCATACCTAATGAGTTCCCATAGTTTTTATACTCTCCTATTTCTTTAAAAATAATTCGTTATCCCATTACGACAAAAGTCCTCTTGGTATCGGTAACTACGCTAATAGTTTTCTAAGTAAATCTTGCATTTAAATCCCATTATTTTGCTGCAGTATTTAGTAAGTATGTATATTACGTAACTATGGCGCCAGTATCACGATGCCAAGCTTTCCTGTTATACTCACGCTAGCCTATTGCTACTTTTTGTCTTGTCTGTAGCTGACTCTATCAACTTTAACAATCCACTGTGTAGGCCACACAACAACGCTTTCTCCCAGTTGTGTAGTTTCGTAAATTTAAGATCACCCATTCTTCGCACACTTTTCTCATCGCTGTTAACCTCTATTTAGCCAAATCGCTAGGTGCAGTATCTGAATAAACAAGAAGTTTTACCTCTGTTCCTACAGCACGCATGCTGTATGTATATTGCAGATATTTGGAAACAGTATACTTACTATCAAAAGTGCGGTTGAAACCAGTGCGGCCGCAGAGAGTTGATGATTCAAATCGTAAACATTGCCGAGTGGAATATAACTCCAAGTACCAGCCACAGAATGACTGCTTCAATTGCCAATATTTCTGGCTGGTGGAGAAAAAAAACCCACGTGTTTTCGCTCCACTAAAACAAGAGCTATGGGAGAAGCAGAGTGGCTGACGCCGAAATAAACTGTCGACTAGAATTACAGTAAGAGGGTCCGGTTTAGGGGGCGACCCGGTGTCTTGCCACAGTGGGCCTTTCTCTTTCGTAACCCTTGTCTGCAAGCGTTTGGTCCCCGCACACAACCGCTGAAAAGGGCTTTTATTATCATTTGTTAAACTGTTTTTTTGTAATAAAGAAAGAGGAGAAAATCTGAATGAAATCAAAGAAAGAGATTTGGGGTGGACGAGTTTGTGTGGAAGAGGACTATAGGGGACTCGGGCCAAAGAAGTATCTTGGATATATTTTTTTTATTGCTTCCCTTAAAATCTGGAACACGATGCTGGGCGAGTAAGGAAGTCTTCATCGTTATCAGCTGTTATCACTTAATTTATCCATTCCGTGCTGAGGGAGCGTAAACAGGTCCTGAAACGGTGACGCTTTTACACGCTGTGCGTCCATATCACAAGGAAAAAAAACAAGATTGTACTAGGCTTACATTTAACGTTAAATGCAACACAACTCGAAAAAAGTATACACTTTAATACAGAGTAGCAAGCATGAAGTTTTCCAGCTTATGATCGTAACTTCTTCGGTCCTTTGCCTCTGACTGGATAACTGGATCGGTCAGAGTTATTTTTTCGTTGGCTGGCTGATGTTTTTTTTAATTTGCTGGTTGGTTGATTACCGGCTTTTGTTTCGACGAGTATATTTCTATATTTCTAGTGTTCCCCAGGGCAATCAAATCAGGTGGGGTAAATTTTGCCCTGACACCGTCCGCATCAGGGTTGCGCGACACAGCAGCATGGCGGCTTTGCCGACACACGGACTGCTGATGACGTGAAAGACTAAACACGGTCACTTCCGCGATAGGGGCTGGCGGCGGAACTGGCGAGTTTAATCTTAGCAACCACTTTCAGGCACTTGGAAAATACTTTCATCCGGCTGCATGTCCTCCGCGCTGCCCCTAACTTGCTCCTTGTACCGCCAGCAAAACACATTGCTGCAGACAACATGCAACTTTCAGACCGGCTACCAGAGAGCCGTTCTTTTGGTTGAGCAGACTTTATTAGTCTTTGAAGATGAGGAGAAAGATGAGGAGAAGGATGAGGAGGAGGATGATAACCAGCGGAAATAACAGAAGTTTGATCAGGATTTTTATAACACTATGAAAGAGAACCACGAAAAGCTGTCGGAGGGCATCGCTATCATTTGAGTGATGAAACGCAAACCTGCCCTGTGATGTGAAGGAAATGTCGATCTGCAGGAAAGTACACAGAGGATACTCGTGTCGAAATTTTTGAAAACGAAAAAATAAAAAGCAAAACAAACAAAGAACAGTCATCCGAAGTAAGAATCTATAGAAAAAAAAATGAGTATTAATATTGTACTGGCCTGCTCCAATTTGAAACCCTTGATCTAGCAGATAGTTCTGTCAGTCGCTGTTTTATAGTCGTTACTAACCGGACAAATATGGTCGAAAGTTTGACCGTTTGGCAAAGTTTCGTTCATATTCTCCTCGACAACTTTATTTAACCTTCAACCTTTTTTTGTCGACTTTGGCAATATTCTGATTCATAATTAAGAAAAAGAAAACACTCGGCACTGAGGCTGCTAGAGAGCAGGGTGTCCGGGTCGCTCATGGTAAAGCCGCGGATGGTGAAGGTGAGGGGTTGCAGCACCATGGTCTCGCTCTTGAGGGGCATATCCTGACTCTACGGCGTCAGAGCGTTCGCCGTGTTGACGTCCACCCCACCGAACTGCTGAATGGCGTGAGCACCTAGTTTTACGCTGATTTATACATCAGACAACAGCGGAACTTGTGAAATTCAAAAACGATTTATACCCATGACCATCAGATAACACTAGTGCGATTTGAGATAACAATAGCGCATACAAATTTAGATAATAGAACAGTGACAGATAACTCGTCTGAAAACCATTTAAATTCAACAGCTGGACAAAGTTCATGCAAGCCTGTTGCTGTGGGCTTGGCAGCAGCATGATTAGTAGGAAGATCATTAGGTCCATCGAAGCACTTGAGTGCACTTTGCTTTCGGTCAGATAAGTGAGCTTGTCATCACATAAGTGGGTTAACCTGTCATAACACCGTAATAGTTGAGTGAACATGTCATTTTGTTTCAGAGGGATGAGCCACTTGATCAAAATATGAGCAGGGAGACAGATAGACCGGTGCCGCGCCTTGACCATGTGAGAGAGAAGGGCATGGGTAGACGAACAGAAAGAATATAAGAAGAGAAGGATTAAGGCAAAGTGAGTGCCAAGTGGCAAGCCAAAACGAAACAACACCGTTCGTTCCATAATTTGGATTATCCTGTCAACATGATCTAGGCAGCAAACCAAACAGCACGTCGTACAAAGGAAGCTGACAGTGACTATTACTTTCTCTCCACGAAGTTCTGCCACTTTTCTATTCAACGCATGCGCTAACAACCCAACGCAGTTGCCGACTGGCAAAGTTTTACAAATGAGTGTTTTCTCTGCTCAATCATTATGCTATAACAGAAACCTGCACCTAAACCCTAAATATCCCTTATCTTAAACCAAACTCTAACCCTACCAGGGGTCGTACTTATGAAGCGAAGGTAGATCGTTGCCCTGGCAAAATGTGGGGGAGGGGGGAGTTCAAGGGCAAGCGTTTTGTTTTCCAAAGCTATAATGTCCAGACCCCGCGGATGTTTTACTTCTGAACCCATAGTTATAAAGGGCGGCCCAGTGGCACAACGGTTAGCGCCTGTCACCAATACAGTGAAGGTTGGCTGTCCTGGGTTCAGCTCTCACCTCTCCTTGAGTTTACCATTTTGTCCTGGGGAAACGACTTAATCTCGCTTCATAACTACGGCCCCCATTATCATCACTTAAGCTTCGAGAGGGAAGCAAAATCAGTGCATAAATGTCCGCACACTACGTATATGCGGAATGGTACACAACATCTTCCGCGAGCTAAACGTTACACGTGGATATCGTGGGCCTGGCAGAAACCTGATGGACAGGTTTTGGAGAGGGAGTAGCGTATGAAGGCCACAAACTATGATAAAGCGGAGAGGAAACAAAAGATGGGCATAGTGTGAGCTTCTTCGTACGAAAAATAATTGGTCGAAGCAGTCTTCAGGTGCTCCTTCGTCTCGGCCACGGACGTGTATAGGTAATATAACTCCGTGGTCTCGGCAGACTGATCTCCATCCGCATCGCTGCCAGACCCCACATTATCACCCTTTTTCAGGTATGCGTCCCAACCTCCACGCACGACAATCACAAAGGGAAGGACATATAAAAAAAAAACTACGAGTTATAAAGGCCGTTCTCAAAAGAAGACATCCTCACGGTAACCGGGGATTGGAACTCGAAGGTCGACCCAGAGGCCTACCTCAATGGGTAGGTACGGTCGACCGTTTCGGTCTTTTCTAAACGAACAAGTGCCGGACAGACCAGCCCTTGCCAACACCCTCCACCCTCACAAAAGGTCAAGTTTGGCAATCTAGCATTTTCCAGATGATTCTATCCATAACCAGGTCGACTTCATCTTACTGCCTCGTCTTAACCAGCCTGAAGTTGAAACTGGAGGTGAAGCGCCGTATTCCAGCCTTACCTGGAAAAACTCAGACACGGCAACTGCCGAAGTATTTCAGGCATAAATTGCACCCCTAAACTTGACTGATCCGCCACTAGTTAATCTATTTGCAGTACATTTTGATTGCTGAACACGAAGGAAAAAAACTAAAGACAGTCTGCGCGTGCGCGACAGACTCGGACGCTGGACAGACTTTTCGCAGCATAACTTCGCTTTTCGTGGTGGTTAGAATGAGTGTCAAGGCCGTTCTTAACATGGAGTTTTTATAGGAAGATTATATATATATAAATAAGAGGAGGAGGGAACATCTCAGTACATGTATTATAACCAACCAGGCAACAAATCATTCTTGCAAATCATCAAAGCAGATTGAGAAGCGAGGACTCTTCTAGTATTTCTTCCAACATGCTGCCGAGACGGGTAGCCTATCTAGAAAGCATCTCAGGTGAAAGATTTTGAATTAAAAAAAAATCCACTTGAGTCACTTACAATATCCCTCTCTCCTAGCCGTTTGTTGGTGATGTTATATGGTTTTGCAGAGGTTGCTGGATAGCTTTGTCATCTGCTATGCAATGCACTTCTAGTGCAACTAGGCCTTGTTTATTGGGAATCACACGTCTCCGTTATTATCCCTAAAACACAGGCATATTGTGCTGAGAACAGACCTTCCCCCTTCTTTTGTCTTTTCTTTATACAGTGCTGTAATATTAGCGATAATAGTTGCTGGCAAGATGTACAACTCAACCATTCCTTCATACAGTCTTTTGTCCATACAAAGCATCCAGGCAGCAATTCACTTTCATCATCTTGCTGGTGACAGAAACAGACAGACAATGATGATGATGTCACCAGCAGGATGCAATTTTTATGTCATTTAAGTTAAATTTATTTCAAATTACCTTGCACTTCTGCAGAAATCCTTTATTTCTGCAGAAGTACTATTAGTACCATTCTCTTTCTGACCCAACACATTACCATATCTAGCGAGCTATAACTACTACGGCAGAACAACATCTGATTACTATCTGCTCACTATTTTGGAGAGCATTAACTCACTGGACAATGCCAATGTACTGTGTAATTCTGACGGTATTGTGTTACCAGAGTCATATGGTGACTACAGTTGCACAAAGCACCCAATATATTAACTGAACAGACAAACCTGCTTATTGAAAATATTAAAGTTCCGTAAAAAGTTTTAGTATATTAGTATCTTAGATCATTAGTATCATAGATTAGTATCATAGTATAATACTTATTTCATAAAGATAAGAATATTATCCATGACAAATGACAGCAAAGAATGACCATTTAGAAAGTACCACCTATGAGAGCAGTTCCTTTTTTGTTGCAGCTTTAACGATTGTTTTCCTTAATTATACATTTGAAACTGTAGTTTTTTGTTGCATATTGCCATGCATGCTTGAGGTTATAGCACTGTTCCAATCAGCAAAGAAACAGAATCTTGGAAACGTCTTGCAATACAATGCACACATTTGCACAAGGGAGGTAATCAAAAGCATGCACACAGATACACATGCACAAAACTGGCCAAAAAGACCACTTACACTCATTTGCGCATACAGCAAGGCAAAACGAGCTGCAAAAAAAGGATCTCCTCGTCTATTTCTTCAGCAAAGGCAGGTATACTCTTAAAGAGCACATCCCTACCTAACACCATCAAATTATCATTGAATAAAACCCGTCCAGATTGCTGACATGATTGTTCTTCAGAACCTTTGCAATGTTAAAACAGATTTAAACAAGACAGCCACAACTACTCTATGTTTGAAGAAAAGAATGTCCATAATATCTCACACAGTTCCAAAGAACTGCATCCTAGTCAGAGGACTGATTTTAACGCACAGACACCATGATGGTAGGATCACACCCTCGTACAACAAAATTGGGAGGTGGCTGGGCGTGGATGTCTGTGAAAAGGTCTTCCAGCGGAAGTTCAGGGTCAACCTTTGCCTTTTCTGCTGCTTCCTCCACCTCTTGGCGAACATCACTGTCAATTTTCTGTTATAGCCAATAAGACAAATACATCAGTCTTTTTGTTTTTAGTAGTCAGTAGCCATTTGTGATCAAAAGACAGTATTTGATATATATATATACACATGTAATTTCAGTACTTACAATGATGCCTAAACATAACGCTTTATAGAAAAATTCTCATGACACTAAATAAGCAAACTTCAAATATTTTCTCAACTGTTGTTGGGAGGCAGAAAGATTTAATAATGCTTATAAATACCTTCAGATCATCCTCAGTAACTAGTGCAGATGAAATAATGCGGCTCTTAAACAGACCGATTGGATCACGTTTCTGGCGCACCTCCTGCACCTCTTCACGTGTTCGGTAACTGAAAAATCATGTAAAATATAACACCATCTTATATATGATCAAGCCAATTTCATCTGTCATAAGATAAGTGTTATGTTTGTGCACAGCACGCAATTCTCTGTGTGTGCAACATTACGGATTTACCATGACTGCATTCTTTCTTCAACAACATCTTTCATATTGATTTTCATTGCCTTAAAAATATATAGAAGCAGCTCTGCTAATAATACATTTGTAAAAAGCAAACAGGACTTCATAAAGTGCAACATTTTTTTCAAATGATTATGCTTAGGTCATTTCATGACACAAATTCCCGACAAATAAGCCCTCTTGTTTACCACCTTTTTAACATTGTCATGCACAGAAAGAGATTAAATCCAGCTCAATCTGACACACAAATATATTCACATCAAAGCTAAGCCCAAAGTGAGAACGCAAGTCAATTAGGTAATCAAAATTCCAAAACACTCTGGACTCAACAGTGTTTATCCTACCTTGTCCCTGGGTCACTCATGCTGTGACCATGGTAACGGTATGTTGCAGCTTCTAAAAGAATGGGTCCATTTTTCAGGACAAACTGCTTGGAAAACTCTGTAGCTGACTTCACAGCCAGAACATCCATAGCATCAATCTGTCAGCATAAAAACATTTTTTCACTACACCTATTTCACAGACTGTTTCCAACCCCTCCCCCTAAAAAAAGAGCATTATATAAGTACTGGATGTTTTCCAATTGATTACTTGAGTGCTGTACATACTGCTGCAATCTATCTTACATGCACAATGATGTACAGGGATTGCAAGTGCATGTACACACATCTGCACCCTGTGCACATACATTTACACTCACCCATATGCCTGGAACGTGGTCTCCTCTTGTGTAGTAGTCAGTGTTGGCAGAGGCTCGTTCTGCTGAGGTGCCCATGCCGTACCCATTGTTTTCACACACAAATATGCATGGCAAGTCCCACAGTTTGGCCATGTTGTAGGCTTCAAACAGCTGCCCTTGATTGGCAGCTCCATCACCATACAGTGCCAGGCAAACATTCTTTTTTCCTTGGTACTTCAAGGCAAGTGCCACTCCAGCTCCTAATGGCACCTGAAATGCAGAAAACATATCTTGCACTCCACATACCTCAGTATTTAAATTTAAACTTCAAATATAAGATGAAGATCTGAACAGCACTTTGATGCAGGGCTGTTCCTCAGGTTTGGTATTACAGTTCAGAAGAATGGGTTTTGATGACAGTGACTGACAAATTACAACTGATATGTGATAAAATAAAAAATGTCAGTCTACAACTTTTTTTTTCCACAGCACCATTGAGAGGGTGATTAATTATATACAAGACTTCATCCAAGCATAGGTAAAATTATGTAGTAAGCTATGGAAAAACTGTTGTATGTGAATGATCACATTAAAGGAAAATGTCGTGGACATTACCTGGGCACCCACAATGCCATTTCCTCCATAGAAGTTTTTGCAGTACATATGCATGGAGCCTCCTTTACCTTTCGCGCACCCTGATCTTCTTCCTGAATAACAAATGGGATGAGATGTGCCAAATCAGCAAACATATTAGACCAAATGGCACATGCCAAATCAGCAAACACAGAGGAGACAAAATGGAACATGGCAAAACAGCAAACACAAAGTCTGAAGGGAGCTTTGCTTCATTTAGTGCGAGGGTTATAGTTTACTGAAATGATCAGTGTTTGGTATTCCTCAAGTGTTTTGCCACCTTTAAAACTAAAAAAAAAAAATCTTGGCCTATCCAAGAAGAGCACAGCAGTCCTCATCTGCTTGTGTCATCTTATTTCTTTCTCTAACCAAAGAACTGGTGCTATAACATGATGCTGTAATCTTAGTAAACAAAAGAATTGACAAATGAGTAACACACCCATGCCCCAAAGAAAAGCAAACTACTTTTCAAACTTTAGCTGTCTGTTACATGCTACATGTTGCAAAACTCGCAACCCTACACAGGCCTGAGCAGTTGGGCCTTGTTTGCTGCTACATCTATCCATGTGTTTCCCTTAACAACCAACACCCACATACTGAGAACTGGTGCTAGTCAAGTGATGAATAAATGAAAGAATGAACGAATGAATGGCTGTTGCAAAGTCACAATCCCATATATGCTACTCCCACACACAAACACCTACCATAGATTTACACAGGCACATATATTATTATCCTGCTTGAAACAGTTTCTCAAAGCAATTTCAGCTTTGATTTTTAATTTTGCTCTACTTCTCCTGCATGTACCATACAGCAGTGTGTTTTGCACCTTTAAAGATCACTAGTTTGCAACACTGTTCTTGGATAAGTCATACAGGCATTAGAAAAACAAAATTCAGTAAAAATTCTACTTAGCGAAAGCTCAAGGTGTGACAGAAAGGTTAATTTTCTACCCACCAGTGAGTTCTGCTAGGACGCCCATAACTGAGACACCCCGCATGTAGCTCCACCCATGGGCACGGTAAGCGGTGATCACTGCATCTTCCTTTGTAATAGCATGCTCCATACCCACTGCCACTGCCTCCTGTGGTTCAAAACCCAATCATGCTTCCAGGGTTAAAAACATAAAGTGATGTATTCCAACTGTTGTATTAGGATGGATTTGGGTTTGCTTTAACACTCTGATGTAACTTAGCTTGCAGTCCTTTGTTGATTGTATCGTGCTGCGAGCTCTCAGCAGACCAACACAAGACACTGTGGATTTGATGATTACTGTATTTGGTTCTAACAAAAAGCAATATGGCTAACCCGCCATCTTCAACATCATGGAAATGTACATAAAGCCCCGGATGTCCCTACCGGGATAACTCTAATCATCACATCTCCCCTCCCTTGAGATTCTTCAACTGATGGGGAGAATGTTTACTCTCTAATCAATGTTCGAAACATAATTATCAGTCTTTATAACGTGCAGGCAGGGTGATTATTCTGCCGCTTCGAGTCATTCTAGGTGCAGAGCTGCTACTGGGATGGGAATCTCCTGGATCTGGAGTAGCACTATGTCTGGCTTCCATAGCAGGACCACCTTTACTAGATGTCGATTCTGGACAAGCGGTCGCGCTCCATGAAGCTTGTCAAAACAGTTCTTGTAAGACTGCTTCACTTTTGCATCGCTCGCTGTTACAGCTGCTTTATCAAATGTCCTTGACTCAAGGTTCTCAGGCAATGTAGGTAATGTAGTTCTCAGTTTTCTTCCACAGGCTAATTCTGCTGGACTATATCCTGTAGCAGAAATTGTTGTGTCTCTGTATATCAATAGAGCTAATTCAGGTTCCTCTTGCTGCAGAATCTTTTTGGCAATTTGAACTGCTCTTTCAGCCTCTCCATTAGCTTGTGGAAAGTGTGGACTTGTAGTAACATGTTGAAATCCCCACTTTACTGCAAATTCCTGGAACTCCCTAGATGTGAATTGCCTTCCATTGTCTGTAACAAGAATCTCTGGGATTCCTTGGCATGCAAACATGCTCTTCAGAAGTTTGATAACTTCTGCTGATATACTAATCTTGATGTGCGCAAGATCAATAAAGCGCGAATAATAATCTACAAACACAAGGTATGATTGTCCTTTGGATTCTAGCAAATCTGCTGCACACTTCTGGAATACACGCTGTGGTAATTCTGTCGGTATCAAAGGTTCCTTGTTCTGTGACGGTTTCTTCTTCTGGCAATGTCTGCATTCTTCGACAATTCTTTTAATCTTGCCATTAATACCTAGCCACCAAACTGCTGCTTTTGCTCTCTCTCTCTGCATTTAGTGATTCCTTGATGACCTTCAAGTATCCTCTTCAGGATATCATCATGAACTGGTGCTGGCACAACAATGCGTGTTCCTCTGGTAAGGAGACCATGGTGCACACTAAGTTCCATGCGCACTGCATAATAGTCACGAAGATTATCTTCTACATCTGTTATGTATTTTGGCCAACCCTCATTAGTGTAGCGAATTGCTGGTTGAATCAGTCTGTCTTTTCTTGTCTCTTCTGCAATCTCTTTCAGACGCTTATCTGAAGCTGCACATGACCATGAAATGTCTACACTGCTCAAATATACCTCAACATCTTCTGAAAGTGTTATAACATCAGATTCAGCAGTGATTAACTGAGGACTTCGGGATAGAGCATCTGCAATGACAAGCTTCTTCCCTGGCACATACTCTGCAGTGATGCCAAATCTCATGAGGTGCATCAACATGCGTTGGCATCTGATAGGAGTATCTTGCAAGTCAGGATTGTTGATAAGTGGCACAATAGGCTTGTGATCAGTCTGTAGTCAAACATTGCCAAGACCAATCAAGTATCTGCTGAACTTTTCACAAGCCCAGACTGCTGCCAGTGTTTCTTTCTCTATCTGTGCATATCTACATTCACTAGCAGTCAATGTTCTTGAACAATATGCCACTGCTTTGAGACCTTCAGGATGCTGCTGTAGCAACACGCCACCAATGCCATAACTACTTGCATCTGAGCTGACAATTGTAAGCTTTGCCGGATCATAGAATGCGAGCGTTGGTGCTGAAGTAAGCAGTTTCTTCACATCAGCCATGGCTTTGACTTGCATTGAGCCCCAAATCCACTCTCGATCCTTCCCCAGCAGTTGCGCCAGTGGCTGAAGTACTGAAAGACTTGGCAAATACCGCCCTAAGAAGTTGCACATGCCCAGCATCCTCCTCAACTCGGGTACATTAGTTGGATCTGGCATGGCAATTATTGCTTCAACCTTTCCTGGGTCTGGTGAAATTCCATTCTTGCTGATTCTATGACCCAAAAATTCAATCTCATGCTTCCTGAGCTCACATTTCTCATAGTTGAGTTTCAGGTTAGCACTGGCAAGTGTTTTCATGACCATCTCAAGATGTTTCTCGTGAGCTTGTTCATTCTCACTATAAACAAGGATATCATCAAAATAGCAGATTATATTGGGTACATCCTATAGGATAGTCTCCATGGTTCTCTGAAATATTTCTGGAGCTAATGAAATGCCAAATGGTAATCTCTTGAAGAAATATCTCCCACGTGGAGTGATGAATGTAGTAAGTTTTGCAGAATCTGGATCAAGGGGAATCTGATAGAAACCTGATGTTGCATCCAGCTTGCTGTAAACTGCTGATCCAGAGAGCTTATGTAAAATATCTTCCAGTGTTGGCAAGGTGTACCGCTCTCACTTCACTGCAGTATTGAGTTTCTTGTAATCAACGCAAATACATATGCTACCCGATTTCTTCATTACTGGCACAATGGGAGAGCACCAATCTATTGGCGCTGTTACTTCCTCTATAATCCCTGTTTCTTGCATTCTTTTTAATTCTTCCTTGACCTTGTCCAGCAATGGTATTGGTATTCTCCTTGCTGCATGGACACTGTATGGTTCAGTGTTTTCTTTCAAGATGATTTTGACTGGTGGGCACTGCACAGGTGTCTTGTCAAGTTTGTCAAATAAAACATTGACTGCCTCTATCTTCTTCATTAAACCTATTCTGGATGCTGCTTCTCTACTAAGCAGATTTTCAGTGGTTGCTTGCACAACAAACACTCTCAGTACATGAAGCTGGTCATGAACTCTTGCTGTAGTAATGAACTGTCCATCACACTTCCGGACTCCTCCTACACTCTTTAGCACTACATTGGTCTTCAATAGCTTGGGACGCGGTGACAACTTTTTGAACTGTGTAGATGAAATGACAGAAACATCTGCCCCTGTGTCAATTTTGAACTTGACATCACAACCGCCATCACTGTCCATGGTGGTTCTCTACTGTCACTACACAAAGTCCCTACAAAATGTTCCTCTACTTGTTTTTCTTCAAGTGCCTTCAATGACTGTTCTGCACACTGTAGCAAAGTGTCCAAGCCTACCACACTTGTTACACTTCCTTCCTTGAGCTGGGCAAACACATGTGCTAGCGTGCCGCCTGCCACAATGAGTACAGCTTGACACATTAACTGCTGACAATGCAGAGTCACTCTTTTCTGCTCTACCGCAACGACGATCACTGAAGCCACGCGAACTGCCAGTTGCACCTTTGCACTGACTTTTCTTGGATTGCACTGCGTCCACATTTGTGCGACGTTGGTCAGAAAGCTGTGCTTTCACTTGCTCATATTGCCGGGCCTGCAAGATGCCATCTTGCAGTGTTAAATCTGCCTTTAACTGTAATCTTTCGGACAAGTCTCTGTCGAGGATCCCTAGCATGAGGCGATCTCTGATGGCTTCATCTTTGTCTGTTACGTCTGCCTTTGCAGCGAGCTCGTACAAATCTCTAATGTATTCTTCGATACTCTCGTCTGCTTTCTGGCATGAAATCGTGCACGCTCATGGATGATACTTTATTTTGGAACAAAGTAATCATTGAATTTTTCCAGAACAGTGTCGTACTCTTGCTGCTGTCGTGCATCGAGACCAAACAAGATGAAAATGTGTTCTGCGTCGTTGCCCATAGTGCAGATCAAAGCACTGACCTGAACTGCTTCATCATCTTCGTCTAGTTTTGATGCACATCTGAAGCGCTGAAATCGTTGCTTCCACTCAGGCCACGAATATGGCTGAGAAAAATTAAATTGTTCTGGCACTCTAAATGGAGCCATTCAGCAGCTTGCTTGATTCTCTGTTATGTATCACTAATCCGTTCTTCTGACAACATGTATCGTGCTGCGAGCTCTCAGCCGACCAACACAAGACACTGTGGATTTGATGATTATTGTATTTGGTTCTAACAAAAAGCAATATAACTAACCCACCATCTTCAAAATCACAGAAATGTATATAAAGCCCTGGATGTCCCTACCAGGATAACTCTTATCATCACACTGATCACAAGAAATTACAAGAAACAGAATATTTATTAAGTAAATCATATCACCTGTCCAGAGTATAGATGGCAGAATCCTCGGATGATTTTTGACTTATACAGATTGGCTGCCGTGGTCTCCATGCGTCGAATGACCTGCATATCTCTGTAGTACTGTAGCGCCTCCTCCCTGGTGATTTTCACCGTTGTGGGGGGTCCATTTTCCAGCCTGTGCAGCTTAAATGGCTGTCATCATTTAAAAAAATCATTTTCCAGTTATTCCTTTTATCTGATTTGAATAATAATGCAAAAAATGAGGAAAGAAAAGCACACAAAATGTAAAATTACATATTTAAAAAGTAAAATATATTTTGATACCACTGACCTGAGTCTCAAAGGTTGCCTCTGTTGCATAGTTGCATCCCTGCAGAACTCCGAGAATCCACTGCGGACAGAATAGTGTGAATACTCGTGTAAATAATGATGATGATGATGATGATGATGATGATGATGATGATGATGATGATGATGATTTCTATAGCACCTTTCTCCACCATTAAGATGAACTCAAAGTGCTTTACACAAAGAACACCACACATACATGATAAATGCTAGCGGCCTACAGTCATCAATTCTGGAATCGAGGACGTACGAGGACAAGTGTTTTCCTATTTTTCAGGATGATCATGATAAATAGTAAACATTCAACCTTCACCAAGCACAAAATTAGCAAGAACCAATTATGCTGCCAGCATGTTCTATAGTTTATATCAAAATTAAATAAATTGCATAAAAATGTATAGGTCTGCTAAAACGCAACACTCGCAAGCAAGTTTGTAATACTACACAAGCTGCATAAACGTCAATATCACCAACAGGTTTTTAAAAACCACTTCAGAACAAAATCGATCTTAAATAATTACCGAACGCGAAGATCTTCCAATGCTATTTCTTGTTAAAGTCAGCATTCTGCTTGAGGTTTCGAAAAGGTAAACTGCAGAAAATCTTTCTTTGGCGATCGTGCCACAACGACCTTGGCCGAGCAGCAACCTAAGAGCGGACAACTCTGTGCACTTCCGTCACGCTTTGCTGCACCAAGGACACTGCTTACAAGTGTCAGTGGCTGCGTGATGGCAAGTTGATCATGCGTGTAACTTGGTGGTTGTAACTTAACATCGCAAAGGAATCATAATATTACGGTTTATAGCATGCGAAAGTTAGAAAGATGTAAATTAACTAGCCCTTGTGCGTGCGTGTAGGACCACCTTGAGTGTGCTTGAGCAGACTGAACGAAGATACGCAAAACTCAGTAGTTAGAGCTGGAGACGCCAAGTGGAGCTGGCTCGATACCCGTAATTTCTCCTAGCTAATCTAAATGTTGTATGGGACATTCGGATATAAAAAGCCCCTCTTTCGTGCACTTATACTGTAATGCAGTCTAAATTTATTGCATAATTTAGTTGGGGGTTTGTTTGATTTAGGGGAAATTGCGATATATCCATATAGTCCATCTCGGAACGAACAGAGATAAAACGGGGAATTCTTCAAAAAAAAAAAAAAAAAAAAAAGCAAATTAAGCTTAGTGCATGGGCATTGCAGGTAAAATGGGTTCTTAGAATCTTCATCTTTGAATGGGTTCAGGCTGGGGAAGGATAATTGCAGCAAGTGACAGCTTCACTAAAAAAAAAAATGTTGGCATTGTTCTTGGTGCCATCTAACTGTTCACTCCCCAGCAACCGTGTCAGAAATGTAGTTGAAATAACAGTAGTTAGCACTTTTATAGCGGGCTATTCCCACACTGAGACTCAAGGAATACATTGCACAACAAAAGATAATGTCCTAATGACAGGCAGGTAATACAAACGTAAGAGTTAAGAGGTTGAAGTGCACTGCTAGTAAATAAAAAATGAGAATATGTAATAATGTAAATAAAATGTTTATAGCTTATAATACTTTCTAAATATTTCTTTTCCCATTCACTTCCTGTCAACATTTCAGACAATTCTGTGAACAGCTTTCAAGTATACCCATAACATCTGCTGCCACAAGCTTTGTTTTTGATTTTTTATTTGATTATTTAAGCCAGAACTTACTTTTTTTGTGCTAGTTACTTTAACTAACATGTCCCTGATTGCTATATTACAAAACCACTGAATCGGAAGTCTTTTTTTTCCAAGTTTCAAATCTGTTGGCATGCAGGTGTGCACACACATCACAAAGTGTACTCTTCATATCCATTCTCCCTCTTCTCAACCAAAATGTACTACGCTTACACTGGAGCTTGGTTCTCAACCTGTGGGGTGCGCCCCCCAAGGGGGTCAGGACGTGCTGATAAAGGGGATGCGAAGGCGGTCATTTTCACATGAATATCTGGGGGGCGGGGGGGCATCACAAGTAAAAGGTTGAGAAACGATGAGTTAAGGGATCCAGGCATACATGTGCAGGTGTATCTAGTGTGCATTTAAGCTGAGTGCACTGCAAAGTAGAATCAGTAATTATACTGCAGTATAAAACTGTATATTTAAACTGCTTTTTCTTTTCTGTTGCTCACTTTATCTGAACCTACTATAACACTAGTTCATTACATCCAAAATCACTAAACTACTCAAAAATGGCAACTAAACAAACATTACCCAGCTGATACAAAGTAATTTTTAGTGACACACAAAGTTTTACTGGACTGGTCTAGCATTTATTACACAATTGCATTAAAAATGTTCAGCCACTAATTAAACAGAATAAGCTGCATGAGAGCAGTTAGATGGTGTAGCAAATTTCAGATTTTTGTTGTTGTTATAGATCTTGTTATATTCTACATGTTAGTTTCTTGCATCTCAAAAAATAGTATAAAAGCTGTTGGAAAATATAGAACTGTTCTATGGAGATTTTATATTTGTTTAAATGCCATGCCATTCAAAACCCATATTAATGCATCGATCCAAAAAGTTATAATTAATAGCATGCACAAAAAGACATCCTCCCTCAATACCCCCCTCCCACATTGACATCCATATAGCTGCCCACAAGCTGCCCACAAACTCTCAAGACGCACTTAATCATTCATTTTACACAGCAAAAACAATACAGTTGTTAGCACCAAAGAAAGATAAATAAATTTTTTAATTCTTGTTACAATCAAATTATCACAATGTAAAACCCATCAAGATTATCAATACATTAATTTGTTTTTGAAAACTAAAATCCTCTATGACATAAGAATTAGGAAAAGTTTTTCAATAAAATCTGAACACTGTTTCTAGGAATAAACTGCATCCTTCTTTGAAAACTGGTTTAACAAGTAGCTGCTTTGATGGTAGGGTCACACCCTCGCACACGAAAATTAGGAGGTGGCTGGTGGTAGATATTTGTATATACTTCTTCTACTGGAAGCTCAGGATCAATCTTTGACTTCTCTGCTGCCACCTCAACCTCTTGCCAAATCTCGTTACCAATATTCTGAAACATGCACCACAAAGGTACTTATGTCAGAGAAACACTAAGCATTTTAGACGCTGGACAATATTACAGGACATGTCAGAATAGTAAATATACATGTAGGAGCCTAAATGCACACACCTTTAGATCATCCTCAGTAGCCAGTTCAGCTGAAAGAATGCGGATTTTCATTTTATGAATTGGATCGAGTACCTCCTGAACTTTTTCACGAGTCCGATAACTGAAATAGTGCATGAAAACTTCACATTTTGAAGAAAATACGTCCCCTTCGGCTTCATATCACTTTATTGGAATACGCAGTTTTGTAAACATCATAAAGTCCTAATTTTTTACCATTTGGAAAATTGGTTTTACCTGTCACGATAATAGTAGACCTTGAGCTACATCATTGGTTTAGTTACCATATTAACATGGGCATTATTTCATAGAAGCATTTGTGCCAGAAATACATCAATGAAATGCATATGAAAAAAATCCAAAGTATCTATCCTACCGATCGGGGTCTGGTGGGTACACACAGCCGGGGAATGAACGATAGGTGTCTGTTTCCAAAAGGATTGGCCCATTGACAAAGGCCTTGGCAAATTCTGTTGCTGACTTCACAGCCAGAACATCTCTTCCATCAACCTGTCAACATGCAAGACATATGCAAATATGCTCATTATAATATATTTTTCCTTTGTGAAACAAAGTGTTTTCAAAACTGTTTATGAGAGTTACGCTTCAGTTTCCAGCCATCCTCTCACTAACATAAATGTGAGGTACACACCCATATTCCTGGAACATAGTCTCCTGTTGTGTAGAAGTTTGTGTTAGAAGCTCGCTCTACCCAGGTGCCCATGCCACAGCGATTGTTTTCACACACAAATATACAAGGCAAGTCTAGCAACTTGGCCATGTTGAAGGCTTCAAATATCTGACCCTGGTTGGCAGCTCCATCACCATACACTGTCACGCAAACATTACTTTTTTTACGGTACTTCATGGCGAGGGCTATCCCTGCTCCCAGTGGTACCTGGAACAGCAATTAAGACATTTTGTATTTTCCATCTATACAGTAAAACACAAATCAAATAGTGCAGAGATACGTCTACATCGTAAAGATAGACCTTAGCCAATGGGACAGCATGGAATGTCTGTTAATTAGGCCTGTGTGTCACGTCTGACTTCTTTTTTATATGGTGACGTTTGAAGGCATGGATCTTAAGAATGGAAGAAATGTATTTATCCAGATTTGGGAAATGGTATCTTGCAGCAATGTTATGTAGAAAATGTATTTTCTACTGTTAGTTTAAGTTTGTTTAGACCCTCAACAGTGCACTGGTCAAGTTGCCGCTGCTCCGTTATTGGAGGTCATAAATTTTGACCAGTGACGCGGTGCACACTGGCCTGAAAACTGTCGAAGATGCTTAGTATGTGCTAGCATCCCTGAATTGGTCCAGCATCAAAGGGTGACCAGGGATACCCAGAACGCAGGAAGAGGCAACTCGGCCTCTGAGTAAGAAAGACTAACCACTTTCCGAATCTATGTGCTGGCGAGCGGAGGTCCGTCTCGAGGAGACGTGAAAAGCTGTTGTGTGCAGGTCTGAGGGCCTACATTTTCAAAATTACGCCAGCACGAGACTGAACCTATTGTTGTTGTGTTGATCTCATAAAAGGAACAATATATGAATTCTGGACTGTACCTGAACTGGGAAATATTGACTGTCTATTCTTGTGGAATTTTAAGTGTCATCAAAAATGAAAGATTATCAACTACCAGAAGCTAAAAAGTAGCAGATTACAAGTATCTGACCACTGTGAGAACTATTGTTGTATATATACATATGTCTGATTCCTTTTAAATTTTCCTTCCTTCTTAATTATATTTTGCTTTGCATATCAACATCTATTTTATTGATAGTGCGGATGTGCCTGTGTGTGTTGTAATGAAGTGTGTTTGATGCTAAAGTCAGATAAGTATTATTCATTGCGCGACAGCGCATCCGTTATAATTGGCAACACCGCGCACAGGCGATAATTAGTGACGACTGTCGATCCGTTACAAGCAAGCTTTACCCAATCAGACGTAGAAAAAAATGCAGGAACTAGCGCAGTTTGGGGCTGCCACAACCGGCATGAACTGATTGAATACTTCGTAACACAATGGAGTTTATGCACTACTATTTTACAACAAATAAGCACTAATATCACTTTTTACACTTCCAGTGGCAGGAATGATATACACAGGTTTGGTTCTCTACTGACCTGTCTTCAACTACGCATGAAATTTCAATTCCTCCCAACACTTACAGAGGAGCAAGTCACTACAACAGAATATATGAGTTCATTTGTACCCTTGCTTTACTTTTACTACCATTCTTTTTGCAGGATGTCATTGAAATAATGAGAAATAATGAAATAACGACCTCACTAAGCAAAATAAAATTATAACATATTTTTAAAGGATGGAAACAAACATAAAAGATTTCAAACAACAAAATCCACACCATGTGCTGTGTACAGATTAGGAAGCTAAGGCAGTTTTACAATTTCACAAGAAATCATGAATGACATTTACAAAAGACGGGTAGTAGTAGTAGTACAGAAATTACCTGGGCACCAACAATGCCATTCCCTCCATAGAAGTTTGGGCAGTACATGTGCATGGAGCCTCCCTTACCTTTAGCACACCCTGACGCCTTACCTGTAAAACACAAAAAGTCATTCTCAATGGGTCAGTGTCAAGCTATGTCAATTGTTGGGTTTCACTAAGATTTATATGTATCTTCTTTTTGTTAGTATGTACATATGTAACAGGGTGGCCTACCACACAGCACACAACAACACACTCAACGCGTGCCGTAGGTTGATGAAACCTTTTTATTCTAGCAACCGCTTGCTGGTCAGCTGCACAGTACACAGTATCCGAGTATTCGTAACTTTATCAAGGACTCTATCAGCCGGGCTGCTGGCTTGCGTCCTTCTCACGTGTTACCCTCTTGACTTCTCCATCTCTCGTCTCTCTCCGTCAAGCTTCTCCCTTCCTTTTTATAGTCCCCGCCGGAGGGCTAAAGTGGCAGGGGTGCCCGGCCGTATCGGACGGCAGCGCTGCTGCGTCCACCTGGGGAAGGTGGGGTTGAGGGGTATCGCCCCGTCCTTCTCTTGTGGCTCCCCTCCGCCCTGCCGGCCCCAAAACAAACCCGGGAGCCAATCACCGCTAACTGGCCGTCCTACTGGCCAATCAGCCTTCAGCTGGCCTCTTGGCCAGCTTCTATCACATACACCTCCCCGACAAAGAAATGTCGTCCTCGACATTTACCCCCCATATGCTACACAGAAAAAAATACAAAATACAATACACCTCCTACCCTATCATATCAATACAACATTATAATTATACCCACATAACAAAAGTTCATAACACCAGTGACTAAACGTTAGTTCCTCTTTACCATGCAGGCTTTGATGGCTGCTGTTGCAAGCCAGTCCGGCATATAATCCATATTTAATACTGCTGTAAACACACATTGCAGTCTGTCTATGGTTGTGTCCGCTGCACTTGCGGCTGCAGGTGAAAGTATTGTCTGCTGCTGGTTCAGCACATACTCTCCAGAGCGTTGCCATGCCGGTGCGGTTCGAGGCCTCACCCCAGCTTCTCGCCTGGGTAGTGGACGGGGCTGTGGCTGATCCTGCTCCTCTTCCTCATCCTCTGTTTCGGCAGTGGATGTTTCGTGCACCTCTTCCTGCGGGAGTCTCGCTCACTAACCGCATCAGCGTCTTGCACGTCACGGGTGCTGCCCCGTGCTTCATCGCTGCTGCCCAGGTCACTTGCTGCCACTTGAACGCCCAACAGCTCATCTTCCGACTCGCTTGTGTCGGCCTCAGACCCACTGGCCTCACTGCTGTCTACTGCGTTCCTGTGGTGGCATCTCCCCTGGTGGTGCTTCATGCCCCGCTGTGTCGTGGGCGGTTGTCCTGCCTGAGCCGTGAGGGCGTGGCCTAGTGGTAAGAGGACATTTCTGTGCAATGTGCACTCCCGACCACTGCCATCCTCGCGTCTCACCACAAACACGGGTATGTCTGTGTTGGGTTTTCTCAGGACCACATACACCTCTTGTTCCCACTTGTCTGCCAGCTTGTGCTTCCCATCGAACGCCAGCCTTTTAACCAGCACTCTGTCGCCAACTTCAAGGATGGCTCCACGAGTGTTGCTGTCATAAGCCTTCTTTTGTTTTCTTCGGCTTTCCTCCGCAACTTTGGTCGCGAGCGCGAATGAGTCACGTAGCTTTTCACTCAGAGAGTCCATGTACTTGGTCAGGGGCTGAGATGTACCCCTTTCTCCAAGCCCAAATTCAATGTCAACAGGTAGATATGGGTCTCTCCCGAACATTACTGAATAGGGTGAGAAGCCAGTGGATTCATGTCTGGTGCAGTTGCATGCATGCACAACCGGTGCCACATATTTTCGCCAGTCTGGCTTTTGATGTGGCTCCAGTGTCCCCAGCATGCTCAGTAATGTGCGATTAATCCGCTCGCACTTGCCGTTGCCCATAGGGTGGTATGGGGTAGTCCGAGATTTCTGGCATCCCGTTATCAGACACAGTTCTTTGATAATCCGACTTTCAAAATTGGCACCTTGATCGGAATGCAGCCGGCGGGGCATCCCATAGTGCACAATGAAATTAGTAAACAGGGCTTCCGCCGTTGTTTTTGCTGTCATGTTCTTGGTTGGTATGGCCGAGTGAAGTGATCTGTAATAACCAAGATGTGCTGGAAGCCTCCTTTAGTTGCTTCTAGGGTGAGGAAGTCTACGCACACTAGCTCCAGTGGTTGAGTCGTACATTTACTAGTGGTGCACGGCTGTCGGCCCGCGCCTTCCTGCGAATGCACCGCGGACACGTCTTGATATAATTGTCCACATCACTGGAATCCCTACCCAATAAAACCTGTCTTGCAGAAGATGCAGCGTTCGATCATGACCTGGGTGGCCCACATCACTGTGCAACATTTGCAACGCTATGGGCACATAGCTGGATGGCAGTACTAGCTGTTTGCGTGGCTGCACATTGATAATTGTCTCGCGATATAAGACCCCATCTATCAGCTTTAGAAGTTTTGTTGCAACGCACGATGGGCGGGTCCCGTTGCTCCCTCAACTGATGGAAGCGGCTGGCGCTTTTCTATGCAGTCCATCCACTGTGAGAGAACAACGTCACGTCTTTGTGCTTCCTTCACATCTGTTGTGGACAGACTCGCCAAACTCAGACCTGGCGGCGCGAAGGTGTCGTCCACCACCTTCATAGAGAATGAAAGACATTCTACATATGCGAGGGGCTGTACTGCGTTACATATGGCTCGCACTGATTCTGCCTTGATGTGATGTTCTGTCAGCCTCGACAGTGCGTCGGCGTCTGCGTTGCTGGTGCCCGGCCTGTAGGTGATGTCAAAGTTGTAAGTCGCCAGCGCTGCCAGCCACTGATGCCACGTTGCATCTAGTCTAGCTGATGTTAACACGTACGTTAACGGGTTGTTGTCCGTATTCACCGAAAACTTATGGCCATAGAGATAATCATGAAATTTCTCTGTGATTGCCCATTTCAGAGACAAGAACTCCAGCTTGTGTGCTGGGTAGTTTTTCTCGGCTTTGTTCAGTCCACAGCTGGCATAGCACAACACTCGCTGCCGTCCTTCTTGTTCCTGATAGAGGACTGCTCCTAATCCTGACATGCTAGCATCGACATGGAGCTCGAAGGGTAGCTTATAGTCAGGGTACCCCAGGATCGGTGGAGACGTTAAAAAGTCCTTTAACGTCTGAAATGCTGCCTCCTCCTCCTGGCCCCACCGCCACTTGGCTGGTTGGCTCTTTTCGGATTTTTTCTTGCCCGTTTTCTTCTTATGCGATACTGGCATAAGATCAACGAGTGGCTTCGCGATCTTGGAAAAGCCTTTCACAAACCTTCTGTAGTAACCGGCAAAACCTAGAAATCGTCTAACGTCCTCTGGGTTTGCAGGAGTCGGCCAGTCACGCACCTTGGCACATTTTTCTGGGTCAGCTTCAATCCCTTGTGAAGCGACAACATGCCCGACATACCTCACTTTGTCCTGGCAAAATGAACACTTCTTGGGGTTTAGCTTTAATCCATTTTCTTCCAAGCGCTGTAGTACTCGCTCTACCCTCTCTAGATGTTCATCGAAGGTGTCAGAGAAAACTATAATGTCATCGGGGAATACTAAGCAGATGTGGAGGTGTAAGTCCCCCAGACACTCCTCCATCAGCCGCTAATAGGTGGCTGGTGCATTGGCTAAGCCCATAGCCATGCGGTTATACTCATAGAAACCAAGTGGAGAAACTGTGAACGCCGTGCGTTCTTTATGTTCTTCCGCTATCTCCACCTGGTGATAGCCGCTTTTCAGGTCTAACACAGTGAAGTATTTTGCACCTGCAAGCGCGTCAAGTAGTTCCTCCACTCTTGGCAAGGCATAGGAGTCCTTAACGGTGCGTGCATTTTGTTACGAATGAAATGTTTAGTAGGTCAGGGTCGATCCTAGCGAGCGCGTGAGCAAGTGTGAATGACGTGAGCATCGGTGAATGACGCAAGTCTGGATAATAATAAATAATAATAGTGAAGATTTTTATAGCGCATATTCACACTCATAGAGAGCATGCTCTTAGCGCTTAAAACGAGGAAGAGACGTGGACTAAGTAGACACAGAACAAAGGGGACGAAAGAAAACGACAGTACTGACGAAACAGAAAACATTAAAAGGCATCAAGTAACAGGAACAGAAAAATATAGTGATTCTGCGAGAAAGATGGGTAAAGTAGCAAGAGGGAAGGGGGCGGGGTTAAGAAGGACGAGCATTGTGCGGACTGTGTTAGGAGAAATGCTCAAGGAAGAGGTGCGTTTTCAGTGCAGATTTGAAAGATTCAGTTGTAGGAAGGTGGCGGATATGGAAAGGAAGAGAGTTCCATTGTTTTGCAGCACAGTAGCCAAAAGTCCTGTGACCATATGTTGTTGTTCTGGTGACAGGAACAGTTAGGATACGGTCGTCAGACGAAGAGCGTAGTTGTCTGGACGGAGAGTAAGGTATGAGAAGTTCAGAGAAATATTCAGGACAGGAGCCAGCAAAGAAATTAAAACACAGCACAGACAGTTTGTACTGAATGCGAGAACGGATGGGTAGCCAGTGTAGAAAACGAAGGAGAGGAGTGACATGGTCCCGTTTCCTTGCTCTAAGCACCAGACGCGCAGCAGAGTTCTGTACTCTCTGGAGTCTCTCAATGAGGTAGTCAGGGCAGCCTGCCAGCAAGGAGTTGCAGTAGTCAAGTCGAGAAAGAACAAACGCACAGACAAGAGTGTTGGTAGCGCGTGTAGAGAGAAAGTGACGGATAGCACTGATCTTACGGAGCTCATAATAGGCAGACCGACAGACAGATGCTACATGTCTATCGAGTGTCATGTCATCAGAGACAATAAATCCCAGATTCCTAACAGATGACGTGAAGGTGATGTTGCTGTCGCCCACCTTGATGTGATTGGGCAGACTGACGAGTGAAGGTTGATGTCTTCTTCTATGGCACAAGAGGGCTTCCGTTTTATCATCATTTAGTTTAAGCTTGTTTTTTAGCATCCAGCCCTTGACATCACTGATACAAGCTTCTATAGAGCTAATAGCAGAGTAAGACTCAGCTGGCGGAGTGGAACAGTAAAGCTGCGTGTCATCAGCATAGGATTGATGAGAAACCTGGTGAGACCGGATGCATGATGAAAGGGGCTTAGTATACAGGATGAACAGAACTGGGCCAAGTACTGAGCCTTGGGGAACACCACAGAAAAGTGAAGCAGGGCGAGATGTCTGACCATCAACTGACACAGTCTGGGTCCTATCAGTGAGATAGGAGTTGAACCATGAGAGGGCAGGTCCAGAAATCCCGTAGAGGGTGTGAAGTCTGTGAAGAAGCAGAGAGTGGTCTATAGTGTCAAATGCAGCAGACAGGTCCAGTAGGGTTAATGGAGAGACATCACCACTGTCAAGAGCAGATAATATGTCTGTTGTCACTTTAATAAGAGTGGTCTCGGTGCTGTGGAAAGGTCTATACGCCGACTGAGCTTGTGGGATAAGATGGTGCTCTTGTAAGTAGGCCCAGAGCTGTGTCAAAACTATTTTCTCTATGATCTTAGAGAGAAAAGACAAGTTGGAAACTGGACGGTAGTTGTTCAGGACATTGACGTCAAGCGTGGATTTCTTTAGAAGTGGCCTCACCACCGCACACATTCGATGGATGAATGACGCAAGCTTTGAGGTCAAATGTTCGAGCAAGAGAGCGCATGTGTAACGATTAGTGTGATCGGTGAAAGATAGAGAGAAGGTATAGTGAGAGTATTGCAGGCGTGTGTCGCCGTTTAGTGTCACGGTTTTGGACGGGCGTGTGTCGCCACTGTGGTTACTTAGGTTTTAGGGTAGACGCGTGTTGCTGTTTTTAGCATTACTGGTTTTGAAATTGTGAGTTATTATATTTGTTTTTATAACGAAACATTCGGAGTTCCCTGTTGAAGTTGACACTGTCAGATTCTGAACGCAACGAGCTATTAACGGTCGTTTACCAAGACCCGTTAGTTAACATCTGGGGGCTTCGTCCGGGATCTGCATCGTCAACTTCTGCTACAGAGAAGCTGCGGTAATTTAAACAAGGTGAATCACCATGGAATTCATGAGGGAGCTTGTGAAGGGAGGCAAAGAGTTGGGTTTTGAAGGAGAGGAACTAAGAAAGTTCGTAGAGCAGAAAGAGAAAGAGAAAGAGCAGAGAGAGAGAGAGAAGAAAGAGCTGAAGACCGAAGAGAGAGAGCTGAAGAACGAGAATTAAAGAAGTTACAACTGGAGAAAGAACTGCAAATAGCGCAACTGCAACGGACAATCAGTGATTCAGAGACTCGTGTGAAATACGAGAGACCAAAGTTGCCAAAGTTTATTGATGGGAAAGACAATATGGACAGCTACCTGCAACGCTTTGAGCGCCATGCTGAGTTGTCCAGTTGGCCGCGAACTGAGTGGGCAGTGTCACTGAGTGCACTGTTGTCAGGGTATGCACTGGATGTATATTCCCGCATGCCAGCAGAATTAAAGAAGTTACAACTGGAGAAAGAACTGCAAATAGCGCAACTGCAACGGACAATCAGTGATTCAGAGACTCGTGTGAAATACGAGAGACCAAAGTTGCCAAAGTTTATTGATGGGAAAGACAATATGGACAGCTACCTGCAACGCTTTGAGCGCCATGCTGAGTTGTCCAGTTGGCCGCGAACTGAGTGGGCAGTGTCACTAAGTGCACTGTTGTCAGGGCATGCACTGGATGTATATTCCCGCATGCCAGCAGAAGCGGCTCAAGACTATAACGAACTGAAACAGGCACTACTGTCTGGTTATGACTTTACGGAAAACGGATTCAGACACCGTTTCCGCGCCAGCAAGCCAGAAAAAGGTGAAAGCCCGGAGCAGTTTATGGAGAGAATTAGAGGATACCTTTATAGATGGATAGAGCTAGCCGGGCAGGAGAAAGACTTTGAAGGACTGTTATATATTATCCTTAAAGAGCAGTTTATCGAAGCCTGTCCCAAAGATTTGGCCGTCTTCTTGCAGCAGCAGGAAGATCAGAAATTGAAGGCATTAGCCAGCGCTGCCCTGAGATACCTCCAGTCGCAAGGCAAAGACTTCTTCGTCAAATCGAGAGTTCCGTTGTCTGATACCGATTTGGCCCAGAATACCGGGTATGCTCAACACAGCCTAGGTCAGGTACGACATCAGGGCAACGAGTTGCGGTGTTATTCGTGTGGCGGAAGAGGTCACAAAGCCCAGGCTTGTCCGAGCAGCTCTACGACACATTCGACTAACCGCCAAGCACCGGCAGGAAATATGCGGCGGAATCAGCAGCCGTCGAGTCGTCGCCCTTTGATGTCGGCAAATGTGGCCATCTGTGAGGGAGACGAAACAGGACAAAGATACCTAACCGCCTCTGATGGTCCGGCTCAGAACGAACAACACACTCCAGTGGTGGAGTGTGCTTTTACCATAAGAACCGCAGGCGATATTGGGAACATGCCAGTGTCAAGCGGACGGTTGGGTGGTAATAACGTCACCGTGCTCAGGGACACCGGGTGTTCTGGAATTGTCATCCGGAAAGACCTCGTGTTGGAAGAACAATTCACAGGTAACAGCTCGAATCTACGATGTTGTCACGGGCATATTCAGGGTGTACCCACCGCCGTTGTCGAAGTGTCATCACCGTATTTCAGTGGTCGTGTAAACGCATTGTGTCTAGACAGCCCGCCGTACGATCTCATCATCGGCAACATTGACGGCGCTAGAGCTGCTGATGACCCCGATCCGGAGTGGGAGCACACCTGTGCCGTGACAACCAGAGCACAGGCGGCTCGGGAAGAAATGAGAACCAAAGCTCTAGCGATCACCAAAGATATAAGAATGCCTGACATTGACAAGAATAAACTCATTCAACTGCAACAAGATGACCCGACGTTGGAAAAATATCGCAAGCAGGTCACTGCATACTCCGATGGTAACGAGAAGGTCAGATTTGAGGTAAAAGGAGGAGTGCTGTATCGTTTATTCAGCCGACAAGACTTTAATGAGGGACAGCCGATCCGCCAAGTCTTGGACCCAGCTTACGCGGATGAAACCGCCATTGAGGAAACGGTCGTGTCTGTTACTGATGGTCCACCAAGATCAGGCAGTTCAGCATCGTGTCATGTAGCCGAAGACGTGAATGACGATGACAAGGATCCCGAAGATGATAGTGATGACCTATTAGAACTGGGAGATATCCGTCATGGCGAATCGGCTGATAACATTGTGTACGGATCCAATCTGTCGGGCCAACAACGGGTCGATATACAAAACCTCGTGAAAACATACGACCGTATCTTTACAGATATACCAGGCAAAACTAATCTTGTTAAACACGAGGTAAGATTAACGTCTGACGTCCCAGTGAGGTCAAAGCCTTATCCGATCCCATACGCCACCAGGGAGTCGTTGAGGCGTGACATCGAGGATATGCTGCGCTTGGGGATCGTCCGTGAGTCAAAATCGCCTTATGCATCGCCTGTCGTGGTAGTGAAGAAGAAAGACGGAAGTAACAGGGTGTGCGTCGATTTCAGGAAGCTAAATAAGCTTACTAATTTGGATCCGGAGCCCATGCCGACGCCAGCAGATCTATTCCGGCAGCTGAGTGGGGACAGATTTTTCTCGAAGATCGATTTGAGCAAAGGTTATTGGCAGGTCACCATACCTGACGAAGACGTCCAGAAAACGGCATTCATTACACCCGATGGGGTATACGAGTTCCTAAGAATGCCGTTTGGAATGAAAAACTCAGGAGCAACGCTGAGGAGGGGCTTGAAGAAAATACTACACGACTTAAGGAGTGTCGTGCATTATTCGGACGACATCCTAGTGCACACCCGGACGTGGGAAGAGCATCTCCAGGTGGTCCGCGTGTTACTCAGTCGCCTCGCCGATAACAACTTGACGGCCAGACCCAGTAAATGCATACTTGGCACCGACGACGTGGACTTCATCGGACATCGTCTTCAGTGCCGGGTGAAGGGAGTGTACGAGGACAATGTCAGAAAGATCAGAGAAGCTCAACGGCCGCAAAATAAGAAGCAGTTACGCTCCTTCCTCGGCCTGGCGTCCTTTTACCGGGAATACATGCCTCATTTCGCGGCGGTGACGGCATCTCTCACCGATCTTTTGAGGAAGGGACAGCCAAACTTGCTCAAGTGGGGTGAGGCGCAGGAACGGGCCTTCGTCTCAGTCAAGACGTTTTTGACCAGTGATCCGGTGCTGCGACTGCCAGATCCCTCTAAAACGTATATTCTCAGTACCGACGCGTCAGATGCAGGGATTGGGGCAGTGCTAATGCAGGATCACGATGAGAAGCTGTTCCCTGTCAGCTATGCGAGTAGGAAACTAAGTGATGCTGAGAGGAAGTACTCCACGATTGAAAAGGAGTGCTTAGCCATCGTGTGGGCCGTAAGGAAATTCCGGCTGTATTTAGACGGGGTCAGATTCAAATTACAGACGGACCATAACCCTCTCACATATCTGGACACTGCACGCTTTGAAAACCATAGGGTGATGAGGTGGGCTTTGTTCTTGCAAAATTTTGACATACAGATTGATTCTGTGAAAGGATCTGACAATGTTGGTGCAGATTTCTTGAGCCGACTGGGCTCGTAAAGGTTTAAGGTCGGCAGTGTCATTAGTGCATCTTACATGGATGTACCTTGTAAATATCATTTAAGGCCTCTGTAGGTGAGCGCATTTTATTGTTAGAGGGAGAAAGGAAGAGTGTAGTTTGGAGAAATTGCGAAGAAATGTCATGGGTTATTGTTTAGCGTTGTAACAGATGTAAGATTTTGTGATGTGAACAAGGTACATTTCATTCGTAGAATGTTGGAAGAAAGTCCTGCGGAATTGCTTCTTAAAGTGGGGAGGTATGTTACGAATGAAATATTTAGTAGGTCAGGGTCGATCCTAGCGAGCGCGTGAGCAAGTGTGAATGACGTGAGAATCGGTGAATGACGCAAGTCTGGATGAATGACGCAAGCTTTGAGGTCAAATGTTCGAGCAAGAGAGCGCATGTGTAACGATTAGTGTGATCGGTGAAAGATAGAGAGAAGGTGTAGTGAGAGTATTGCAGGCGTGTGTCGCCGTTTAGTGTCACGGTTTTGGACGGGCGTGTGTCGCCACTGTGGTTACTTAGGTTTTAGGGTAGACGCGTGTTGCTGTTTTTAGCATTACTGGTTTTGAAATTGTGAGTTATTATATTTGTTTTTATAACGAAACATTCGGAGTTCCCTGTTGAAGTTGACACTGTCAGATTCTGAACGCAACGAGCTATTAACGGTCGTTTACCAAGACCCGTTAGTTAACACATTTAGCTGTCTGAAATCAACGCACTGTCTCAGGGTGCCATCTTTCTTTTTCACCCACACCACATTGGAGGACCATGGTGAATGTGAACGACGAATAATGCCACTGTGTAACAACTGTTGCAAGTGTTCTTTGACTCGGTCATACATGCCTGGTGGGATGCGGCGATGACGCTCTTTGAAGGGCGTTTCGTTCGTTAACTAGATTTCGTGTTTCACCCTGGTTGTGTGCCCCACGTCGATGGGGCTGCTGCAAAAGTTGCGCTCATGCTTACGAAGAAGCTGCTGCAGCTTCTCCGTCTGAGCCGGTGACAAATGGTGAGTGTTAATCTGTAACTAATCTAGCACTGAGTCTGATGCTGTGATCTGCACTGGTTTCTCCATCATTGTCACAGGCTGCACCTCACACAGCACAGCACGAGATGGAATATGCACTGTTTGCGTCGTCACGTTGGCTACATGAACGTCCACAGGACCCATGTGTGACGATTTAATTACCACGGATAAGAGGATCTGGGCTAACCAGCCCGAGGGGGATGGGACTCTCTGCTGGCTCGCTGTACCCACTGTAAGCCCCTCACACCAAATCACCCGTGGTTCGCACCTTCCACACGCTTACGTATTACAACTACGTTTTCCCACGTGTGCACACACAACCAACAGACAAGGTTGGAAACCATATAAAATTATAATTACACACAAAGTAAAATCAGATTGAGCACACTAAAAGATCATAGGATAATATAGTGACATTCCATATAGGTACAAAGATCTGTTGAGAGTTGTTACTCCCGCTCATACACAAACAACATCAGATGTTTACACTTAAAATACATACGACACGGACCCGTGGTCCGTTCTCTGACCACCAGTCCTTGAAACCACTTCTTGAACTGCTTCAGCCCTTCACACTGGGATGGTCCACTGAACACACGCTGTATTCTTGACGACTTGTGTCGCCCTCTTCCGCCGTGGCTCTGGCTGCCTCTTTGGCCTGATTCCCCGGGAACCCTGTCCCCAGACCTCTGGAACGTACGACAGGTGTAGTTCCGTCTCTTGAGACCCGTCGCCTTCACTCACGCGGCTGCATACGCTCTTGACTCAGAGCGGGCGTTCTTCCTCTCCCTGTCAGGCTGTCTTCGTGACCTTATTATCGCACCACTAGACCCGAGTGGTACTAGCTGGTGGAAATACAGGCCACTGTAGATAGAGATGGACCAACGCCGATCTCTTGTACCCGGCACCCACCTGGCGGTACACACATCTACCTCCTTCGAGGGTTGGAGCGAAAAAGCCTCTTTCCTTGTCTCTTCTCAGCGTCCACGTGGTCAGGTGTGTCAGAGGCTTCCCATTGGCTCTTGCACTCTCGCATTTCCTCGCGACACACGCGCTTCTTTACTAGCCAATCGTGCATCGGTCTACAGGTTACCCACGTGGTCTGCCATACACTCTCGCTGGTCACTGCATAACCTATCATAACCCTTGCCTAATAACCACTTTACCGCGCCCCATCGTCTGCCTTCTTCGCTCGTCACAGACGGCCCGTCTACTGCAAGGAAAACAACCGCCATTGTCCGGGCTAGGTGCGCTGGGCTCTCAATTAGCGGTCTACCCCCTAGGCGATACTAGGGTCCGTTCTTGCCTAACCGGCCAGTTCCCAGGCCCTACTGATACTAGCGGTCGACCAACGGTTGTAAAAACACACTTAACTCTATTGTTCCCTCACCGCTTAGTATTGCTGAAGGTCCTACTTTTACTTAAATTTAAAACTCGACCATTTTGCTCTGGCCTTGAACCAGCCGGTTCGTGACACCATGTATTTCGGCTGGTAGTGGAAAACGGAGGGCGTTATGTCCACCAGCTGACCGACACACCCCTTTAGTGCCGGCTGCATAATGGCACACGTGGGCTGGTACTCGAGGGGCCTGTCCACATGTCCAGGTATTACAACTGCAGTGTTGGGCTGTACCACGATGTCCTCGTCGCTGTTACGTACCACTGCCAGGCAGTTATTATTCCTAGAGAGATTCTTTTCCCGCTGTACGATGCACCGGTAAGTCAGATGCCATGGTGTGCTCAGTGGTGCCGCCTGCAGGAAGCGGGCTCCATGGGTCTCTCTAGTTAGCTGCAGAAAGTACGTTAGCACGTTAATTCGTACCGATCAGAACGGGTACCTTCCCGTTGTAACGACTGTCAGGCACCACTAGTAACACACAGTCAACACCAGCTGTGTTCTCCGCACCTGATCCTGATGCAGATATTCGGGCCGTGATGATGCCTGTGTACGGGAGCAGCTCCCCATCAGCACACTCGATGGAAAGGACACACTCGAGTGGCTGTAGCGGCAGGTGGGATAACCGCGTCTTGTAGAAGCGTTCGCACACAGTGGAAACCGTTGTAAGGCGATTGTCCTTACCCCTTCCAGTGTGATCTCTACTTCGTTGCTGTTCCCCACTAAGGCAGTACTGTAGTTGGTGCCTGTCGTGGTCCCTGTCGCTCGCTGGCTCTAAACTAAAACAGGGCCAACATAATTTGCCTCTACCTTGATTGACAAGGAGCAATTTAGTGAAAACGTAGACAAACTAACTTACTAACACATCTGTAAACCATCTGTAGCCCATCTGTAAACTTTTCTTTTCCTCCCTTCTTCGTCGTGAAACAAATATACGTTACACGAAGCTCCTTAAAAACACATTCAAATATAAGCATGTGATTATTCGAAAAACAAATGTCGCAGCCACCGCAAAACTCAATATACAGCCCCATATATGATAGGCATTGATAGCTTCCTCGGACAACTAGCACACAATAAGAAAGATTCCGAGGTGGCTTTGGAGGACGGATGGTGGGTAGATATTATCTCCTTTTTACTAGGCGCTTCATTGGCAAAGAGCAAAAGAAAGTCGGAGACTGGAAGGAAAGGTAATGACCAGCCAGCCGATGTGTTATTGCAGGGCCAGCCTGGTACATCGAAGTAGGTAGTGCGATCGTCCCTCTTAAGGTGACACCTTTATAAAAGTCCGAGTCCTCCCCTTTCCGGTGACATAACATTCCTCTCTACCTCCTACCCGCCCATCCTGGCCATCCACCTACCGCGCAGACTACCGTCTCTAAACTTGTATTATCTTTCTCATGCTAACCTCCTCTTTATCATCCTCCTCCAGCTCCAAACTTCTAGTGACACCACCGTGATCAATTTATAAGCCTAACTATTTGCGGGACAGCAGTTTTAAAAATGTTTGTGCAATAATGTGTTCTTTTTTGCTGGCTTCGATAGTATTACAGGATAATATAGTCTCATTGTATCAAGGATCTACTGTGTAGACTAATGTATTTGTTTGTTTGGTAATAGAGAAACGGTTAAAGAAAGTTTCAGTGTTGTTTAGTAACTACGAAAAAAGCACATTAATCTCTCTCGCTTACAAGCTGCAGCGCTGGAGGTGGGCCCCCATCCTCTCGGTTCACAGAGTGGCCATACATCAGTAACATAGCTACCTCTTCACTGTTAATTCCGATTTGCTTTCAGGGCCCGCCCCCTCCCTCCCGTAGTGTCACATAAACCCAGCAATCTCAATGCACGAACTTTCTTCGGGCCGGTTCACACGCAATAAAATCTTCAGTGATCAGCGGCCCTCCGCCTCCAGGCTTGTCCAGCGAGAATATGATACCTCTGACTACACTTCTCACGACAGAATACTACAGACTTGAAACTCAACGTCTGCATGTGTAATGCTTGGGTGTTCTGTCCTCAGACATTTCTTTAAAAGAAAAAGAAAAGGAGAAGAAGAGGAAGAAACAAATCCACTGACCAAGGCCGGGGCCCCCTTCACAGCCGCGGGCCCGGGTACACCAGACCCCATGTCCCCCCCTCTCGTCAGGCCTAGTCCGCATGTACGTGTGCATGTGTGTACGCCAATAGTTATAAGACTCAGTCCTACAAAAAATATATCTTTTTATCGCGGGGCCCCTTAAGTCGCGGGGCCCATAGGCATTGCCTACTTTGCCTTGAGGTTAATCCGGCACTGGCCGGTGGCCTACCACACGGCACACAACAACACACTCAACGCGTGCCGTAGGTTGATGAAACCTTTTTATTCTAGCAACCGCTTGCTGGTCAGCTGCACAGTACACAGTATTCGAGTATTCGTAACTTTATCAAGGACTCTATCAGCCGGGCTGCTGGCTTGCGTCCTTCTCACGTGTTACCCTCTTGACTTCTCTCTCTCGTCTCTCTCCGTCAAGCTTCTCCCTTCCTTTTTATAGTCCCCGGGAGGGCTAAAGTGGCAGGGGTGCCCGGCCGTATCGGACAAGAAACAAGAAATTAACCCTAAAGTCACCACCCTAAACATCTCTATTTCACCAGCAGAGAGAAAAATAGCTATAAAACCAGCAATAAAAATAAGGTGGCAAGAAAAATACAAAAATGAAGGTATAGGACTATAGGTACTAGGAGACTGATAGAAGACCAGCCTAGTCCCACCTTGATGTACCTAAAGTCAATCAGGTCGGACCAAACTAAAATAACCAGAATGAGGCTTAGTGGAGAATATTTTAAAATATATAAAGGCCCACCTTCATGTGCCTGTGGGGACAGAGCACCCCGCATGTACTGTTGGAATGCAATGAAAATAAACCAGAGAGAGAAGAACTAAAACATTTCCTAGATAAGTATAGACTGGGACTAAACCTCAGAAACTGCCTCAACCCACCTAAAGAACTATGGAACAGTATACTGTCACTAGTAGTAGCAATAGCAACAAGCCACCCAAACTCTAGGCTAATATAAAATAAGAATAGGGGTAAACAGGATAACATAGCCATCCACACTGGAAAAAAAATAAATAAAAAATAATAAAATAAAATAAAAAAAATTAAGGAAGAGCAATACATGGAACCCAACAAAGAAACACAATACACCACCACGGTACATGTGGCAGGACCCCTAAACACTGGCAACAAGCGGCAGCGGCACCAGGAGCAGCAGGAAGAAAGAGGGCAGCAGCACTGTAACGACCCATGCAAACCTGGCAGATCAACAATGGATAAAGAGGGCACAAATACAGTACACCACCCATGCAGACTTGGAAAACCTAAACACCAACAAAAATAGAGGGCACGTACAAAAGTGAAACCACTCATCAGGCACCACAAAACAGCAACCCTTTCCCACATCTCCCCATCCCCCCACACCCTCACCCACACCCCCAACTCCCACACTCCCCAAAGACCCCATCCCCCACAGTGCGAAATCACCGAGAGGTGGAAGCATTTTCCCTTTCAAAGTCAACAACAACAACAAAAGCCGTATCGGACGGCAGCGCTGCTGCGTCCACCTTGGGAAGGTGGGTTTGAGGGGTGTCGCCCCGTCCTTCTCTTGTGGCTCCCCTCCGCCCTCACGGCCCCAAAACAAACCCGGGAGCCAATCACCACTAAGTGGCCGCCCTACTGGCCAATCGGCCTTCAGCTGGCCTGTTGGCCAGCTTCTATCACACATATATGTGTGCATATGTCTTTCATGCACTTTTCTGCTTCCTCTTGAACCACATGTGCAACTGTCTGAAATTCCTCCTTATCCTTTTGTACAACTGTCTGAAAGCAATTTCTGACTTCCACTCTTCAAAGTCACATTATCACTACTTCTTTGTTTTATGGAGCTATTTAAAACATGTAAACCTTTATGTAGCTGTTTCAATACTAAAAATTTGCTGAAATATGCTGAAGATAAAAACAAAAGAAAGTTTGCCTTATACTTACCTGCAAGCTCTGCCATGACACCCAAAACTGAGACACCCCGCATGTATGTCCACCCATGGGTACGGTAAGCGGTGATCACTGCATCTTCCTTTGTGATAGCATGTTCCATACCCACTGCCACAGCCTCCTGTGATTCAAAACCCAGTCATGCTACCATGGTTTAAAAATGGGAAAGGATCTGTTTAATGTGTTAAAGTAGTATAGCCTGTGTTTTAGCTATTTTAGTGTAGGGTGAGAGGTAGGGTGTGAGGTCCAAAATGACTTACACAGAGCTACCTGTGCATGTCAATGTTGTACACTCTTAACCTTTTCTTTTGCTAACCACATGCAATACGTAAGTTTAGAAATTTGATGTGAAAATGGAAACCTTGAACACTACACGAGCTTAACACTGCATCATGGGTCTAATCCTGTGAAACAGTTCAAGTAGCTGTTAGGCTTGTTCTTGGGAATTGAAGGGGAGGTAAATGCACAATAGGGTAGTTGATGACGTGGTGTAATTTGAGTTAATCTGTTTCAAGTCTGTGTTTATGAAAGGGAGAGGGACACCCGAGTTGCCCTGAGTAATGCTCAAGGCCAAATGTGTCTGCAAGTACATATCAGCCAAAAGATTACGGCCATTCTGCATGACAGTTGAAGTCTCCAGCGGATGCCTACAATACAATAATGATCATATTTATGGATAGTAAGCCAGTCACCTGTCCAACGTACAGATGGCAGAATCCACGGATGACTCTAGACTTGTACAGGATATTTGCTTTGTTTTCCATTTGTCGGATGACCTTCATATCTCTGTAGTATTGTAGAGCCTCCTCCCTGGAAATTTTCACAGATGTGGAGGGACCATTCTCCAACTTGTGCAGCTTAAATGGCTGTCATCATTAAAAACAACAATACAAACTCATCCTATTAGTTTCACAATTGCTAGGGTTATAAGAATCACTTTAAGAAAGAATTTTATAAACAGAAGGTACTGTTCAGATGCCTTTGCTTGAAAGTCGGACTAGCTACCTAAGGCTCTCAACACAGTGCTACGTACATTTGTTTTCAAGACTAGTTTATCTTTTCTCAGACGAAAGTAAGCAGACATGAAGCAAGAAAAGGGTAAGCTTTCACAGTTTTGTTTTTTTTAGTTATATTCCCAAAACCAGTTTGAAATTGATGGGAGTATATGACATTTTCGTTACACATTAAAACAGTTCTCCTGGCTACACTGACCTTTGTCTCAAATGTCGCTTCGGTTGCATAGCTGCATCCTTGAAGAAATCCAAGAATCCACTGCACACGGAACAAATAAATATGAACGTTGTATGAAAAAGTGACTATGGTGCTGTGAAATGTAACTGATTCACTTTGTTTTGGACACAGTATACAAAATAGAACCATTCCTTTCCTTTCATCACCTTTTACCTTCCCGAATACATCAGCTGGGTGCACCATGGCGTGTTGAAAGGATTCAGTGACTGGCCCAGACAATTTTGTTTATCCCCATAAGCCAATAAGGGTCTCTTTACCAGTCTTGAGACTAATTCTGCGTCCTGAGGTCTTAGACTCTTAGTATCCAAGATTAAAGACTGTAATTTACAGTTTTCCTCACAATTAGTCGGGAGCTGGATCTGAGAGGTGAAACAGTCAATCTGTCTTTAACAGGAATGAAAACTAACACACACTCAAACATACTTGATCCCCATCACCACCATTACTACACGACATTAATGAAATTCGTTGTTTAGCCTGTCCTTGTGTAAGCCTTGCGAAACTGGTATTGGAAATTGGCATTAAAACAGTGGAAAACAGATATGCAAATCGCTGTTTTAACTGTTACATTTCCGGGTGCAGTAGTGTGCTAGTTACCAAACAAACAAAGTACAGCGTACCTCGACTTTTCGAGAATAAAAGGCAGCGTGCGACAGGCAGGAGAGTGCGGTGTCAGAAGAGGTTAAACTTAGTGTATATACCTATTTCTAATGTCCAACTGTCCAACGATAAGAAAGATTCCGATGTGTCTTTTGGGGACGGATGGTGGGTAGAGATTATCTCCTTATCCGATGCTGCTTAGGCAAAAAGCAAATGAAGGTCGGAGACTGGAAGGAAAGATAATGACCTGCCGGCCCATGCGTTATTGCTGGTACATCGCTGGAGGTCGTCCGATCATCCCTTCTTTAGTTATGGTTGTCGGAGTCCCGATGGCATTAACTTTCCTCCCTACCTCCTAAGGCTTATAGACTGTCATCAACAGGACTGTCACGATAAACTTGCCAGTAGCTCACGTTTTTCTGTACACTCTTCTTTTAAAACAGCTATTTCGCTTAGTCCAGATCTCTCTGACCACAGAAACATAGGCTTTAGAGATACCTTAGTCAGATTTAGATTAGGTGTAACGAATCTTAGGTGTCACAAATTTAGGTACTTTAGACAACAATTCTCCTTGCAATGTCCTTTTTGTTACTGTGACGAGACCAAACTTCACTTTGTACTTGTTTGTCCTATGTATACTGATTTGAGAGAAGAATATATTCCACCAAAGTTCTATAAATTTCCATCTCACTTTAGATTCTCTGTACTTATGGCTGATAATAATTCAGGAATAATACGCCGCCTTGCCATTTACCTTTACAAAGCATTAGAACGGAGGAATAAGGAAGTTGCACACTGGTATTTATTTGTTAAACACTTTCTGAGAGAATTTCAGTTACGATTGATGGATTTTTTTTCCTATGACTTTTACAAATCTTTCACAATACAGTTTTCTTGGAGATATTCAGCATATTGGTAGGAGAGATGCCCTAAGAATATTTAAAATAGGTTAGATTTGTACTGCTATTAGCTCCGCTTTTATTGTGTTGAAAATAAGGACATAACGTGCCCTCTGTGTCAGGATAAAGAAGCCTAAATACATTGTTTGTCCATTGTATTTTGATTTGCAAGAAAGCTACATTACCGTAAAATATTATAAGAGTCCTTCTCTATTCAGATTCTAACATATAATGTCAGATACAAGAACTAGTATTTCTAACCCTCTAGCTGCATTTGCTTACAAAGCACTAGACCGGAGATGTGACTCTTTAATATAACTTATTTATCTGTGTGTTCTGGTTGTGCTGGTATTTTCTGTATATCATATTTCTTGGTATATCTTCTGTAAATGCAAAAAAAAAACCACAGTGTAAGTTAGAATACATTTGTGTTGATGTAATCCTATTGCCTTCTATACAGTTTGTGTTTATACCTTTGATGGTTTTGTTATGCTCACCCTTGAAATGGGCCGATGGCCTATTCCATAAAGTGATTCTGATTCTGATTCCTACGGTAATCCTACCCGCCCATCTACCCACCGCGAGGGCACCGTCTCTAGTTTAAACTTAAATTATCTTTCTCATGCTAACCTCCTCTTTATCAAAACTTCCCGTGACACCACCGCGATAATTTATAAACCTGACTATTTGCGGACAGCAGTTTTAAAAATATTTTTGCAATAATGTGTTCTATTTTGCTGGCTGCGATAGTATTACAGGATGATATGGTATCAAGGACCTACTATGTAGACTAATGTAGTTGTTTGTTTGGTGATGGAGAAACGGTAAAAGAAAGTGTCGGTGTCGTTAAGTAACTACGAACAAAGCACCACTGACACCTCTCAGCTAGAGGCTGCAGCGCCAGGGGCAGGCCCCCATCCTCTCGGTTCACAGAGTGGCTACACATCAGTAACATACCTACCTCTTCACTGTCAATTTCAATTCGCTTGCAGCCCCCAACCCCCACCAATTCTTCTTCTTATTATTATTATTCCTGTTCACTCGCAGTGGAGCATAGGGCCGCAACCACACCCCGCCAACGGACCCGGTTCTGGGGATTCTTTTCTAGTTGGGACCATGTCATGCCAGCTGTCTCTGCCTCTCGACCCCCACCAATAGTGGGACATAAATCCAGCAATCTCAATGCACGAACGTTCTACTAGACGGTTCATACGCGATAAATACGCTTCCCACCCAACCTTAGGCCTGGAAATTGTATTCATGCAGACGATTTTTTTCACTTAGCGGTTAGAACGAGGCTTTTGTGTGTAAAAAAAAAACTTCCGGTTTACTCACATTCATTGTTTATGCTCGCCGAGACGTCCTTGGGTACACCAGACCCCCCTGACCCCCCCCCCACTCTCGTCAGGCCTGCGTATGACCAGAGGTCTTTCTCCTACCAAGTCCCATCAACTTGAAACAAATTACCCGTCACCCTTCGTCACTCTGATTCTCTTACCACCTTTACGTCCAAACTGAAGACGTTTTTTTTTTCTAACGATTGTTTATTTACCTTGTGTATCAGTAGGTGTGTCTGCTGTAGAAGCGAGCGTGTTTGTTACATGCGAATATTGGTGCATGGTGTTCGTGATTTTATGTGGATAGGTCTGCTTCACTTTTGTAAAGCGCTCTCAGCAAATCATTGGAATAGCGCTATAAAAATGTTCATTATTATTATTATTATTTATAAAATATGTGTAACACCTATACTGGTCTGTGGTTATACCTGCATCTAAGTTTATTTAACACGGAAGTTCAACCGTACGTGTTTGCTCATCCGACTTTCTCGGTGCGAACGGCCGGGTCCCCTACTTAATGTTGCGAAATCTCACATCATTTGCATCCTGGACCTCACATCATGAGTAGACATGCAAATCTTTCAGAGTTCATAGCAGTACACGTAATAATATACTTCGTAGGAAAGCGATATTTAGAAAAGAAATTTCTCTACAAATATAAACAAAACTGCACCAGTTTCCTAAAACTAATGAAGAACTGTCAGTGACATTACAAGAAGAGTAGTCATAAAATGCATAACTTTTTTTTTTTTTTTTTTAGTTTCAGACGACACTCACCGAGCGTGAACGCGGTCTTGCGACGTTTGATAAAGTGAACATTCTCCTTGAGTTTTGCAAAAGATCAACCGTCAGAGTCTTCTTTCTTTCTTTCTTTCTTTCTTTCGCTCCGAGCTCTTGTTCAGATTTTGCTGCACTCTTGTCAATCAGCTGCTTTAAAACTAACTCATTGAAAGAAGTAATGCTAAGACACAGGATATGTGATAAGAATTAAGAAAGTGGCTGGTGATATCCTTTCTAAATCCAGCCATTAGACCAGAGAGACAGTGTACAATGCAACACATAGTTTTACATTCTTCTGATAATTGAAAGCGCTAGGATAATGAACATCATGATGAATAATAATGACCAAAAATACAACATGCTTAATTACAAAGTGCTTGTTGTGTGCTAATTTTCTTTTTTTAACTCAGTGTTATAATTGTGTTTTTAGGTCTGTCATGAAAACATCAACTCTTTGCTTGAGAACAGTATGTGTTTTGGGTTGGAAGTTTAGATTTAAGGTAAATGTTTAAAGAAATACAGCTTCCCTATATAGACCACACTGTGGTACACTACAGTAGTTAGAAGCTGGCATTATGCAAGAGAATCCTCACTGAACAATTTATAAAACAGAAGGAACATGTTACTTTTCAATTTAGAATGTATAATGAACATAGAAGATCCTGATGATGAAGACCACAAAAAAGTTGTGCTACATGCTATGTGTTTTTCGTGCATTCTAGTTTTCTCTGTCTCTGCTTTAGAATATTGAGTGTTTGTGTTTTTTCATTTTGGTCAAGTCAACAATTAAGGGCAAATCATGCAAAATGGCAATCAACTGATAAGCTGGCCATATTTGTGTATTGTAGTAGTAGCAGCAGTAATTTATTCCTGTAGAATTGATTTTAATTCAGTGTATATTTTTAATTAAATAGTTTTAATTCACTCTGGTTCTCTCACCACTTTCAAGTCTAAACTTAAGATGCAAATTTTCAAAACAACTTCACTGTAACCCTGTCCTGACCATTAGCATGCATAACGTGTCTGTAATTTACTTTGTGTATGTTGAATACATCTGTTATATACGATAATGGGTGCATGGTTATTGATGATTTAGTCTGTGTATGATTTATGTAACATGCTCTGAGCAAATCTTTTGAAAGGCGCTATATTATTATTATTATTATTATAAACAGAATTTTGATAGTGATGAAATCATAAATCTGAGGTTTGGGTAAAATTTTGTCCATACCTACAAGTGCCAAGTAATTAAAGTCTATAAAAAGCATAGGTGTTTCCAATTTACACATGGAAGGTTATTTAATGTTTCTTGTGCACAGTAATCAAAGCTAATGGATCACAAACCTTTTCAAATGTGTAACACTTCATCTTCAACCAAACCAAATGGCTGTCCAATAAAATAAAGGGCGACTGTAATGTCTGCATAATTTGTTGGCAAAATCTAAAGCAAGAAACATCACTTCAGACTTCTGCTGCCAAATTACATGAAATCCCACCATTCAGTATCCAGGTCCCCAAATGTTGCAAATTTTTTTCAAATATTTTAATTGCAGTTCATTGACAATACATTATGCAGTATCTATTCTAGCAGTAAAGTACAAAGTTACTATTGCTGCATATTGTGTACTCTCATTTTTCTTTCTTTAATATATATATATTATCTGTTTATCTCTGTGTGTGAGTGAGACGTGAGGTTTTCTTAAAGCAAATTAATTAAAAAATTAACAGTTAAAAAAGGTAGAACCAGAAAAATATCGTCTGTCAACACCACTGCCCGAAACCTTCGCTCCTCATCGGACTCAAGCATTCTTTACCTCCCTCTCACAATCACATACGGACAACAAATGTTTTTCCACTGTGCTGCAGTGGAATTCTCTTCCACATCAATTTCGCCACTCGGACTACAAGCTACATTCAAACGCTCTCTGAAAACACAAATTAGGATGATGTCCATTTGTGATGCGCAGGTATCCATTCAGAAGAATGCTCATTGCGCAGCAAAAACAAAATAAATAAAAGAAATAAGAAAAAAATAAAGTAAATAAATAGATAAAACACCAGGAAAGTAAAAAACTATTCTTACTATTCTTAACTCCCTTGTAATAGTCTGTCATGCTAACCATCATGTAATGACCCCATCGTACACTGTTTACAGTACCTATATCCCTTCATACCTCCATCCATTGCTTTATGTTCTACTCTTGTACCTCATCTTTATGTTGATCAGTGTGCCTATAGGTATCTCACCGTCCACTGTTACCTTTATCATTATTGGCCTGCGCAGAGAGTGTAATCTATGTTGGTAGTGAAGTTCACATCATTATTATTAATTTATGGCTATTATTTTTCATATGATATGTCACTTGATAAAAATAATTTTTTAAGAATGTCTTATGAACTTCTAGAAGATGTGTCTGTGTTTATTATTGATGCCATCTATGAGAACTGAATCGTTTCTCAAGATGTAAAAAATAATACTCAAGTGAACCTCAAAATCTTTATTAAGAGAGCCGGAACCAACAATCGTTTAAAGAGTATTTTGCATCAGATTACAGGGCCCCTACTTTTATCGGACAGATTTGCTGCTCCAGCTTTTACAGTACAAATTGCTGGAAGTCTATATGCCATTCTTTGCCACAGAATTTTTGTTTTTAATGCTGGTTACATAGCTCCCCAGAAATTCAAAAAAACCCTCCCTGACCTAAAAACAACAGAAAGTAAAATAAAAGAACTGAAGACATTCGAATGACAAAAGAGACATAGTAAGAATAACAAGGACGAAAAAGTGGCAAGAAAAAAAAAAGTGGAAAATTGGATGCATATATAAAACTATTTAAAGGTATTCTAAAGGCAAATTATCGGTGATAAGGCTGTGGGGACGGTCCAAAACGTTTGCAAATTATATTTAATTACGATTGCAGCTCACTAAAACAATACAGGAGAAATAAATGATGCTTTCTTCACCTTATTACCATTTCTTAGCACTACCTCGGTTGCCGATGTTTATAAAAATCGAAAATTTCCAGTGAAATTTACTCGTTATATCCTTCCGCCGAGAAACCGCGATGTCTTCGCGAGACGGTTAGCAGACGATTCCTTTGTATGACGTAGTTCTGGGACGCGTAAGTGTCGGTCAGTACTAGGATTTGAACACAAGTGATCGGTGGTGACTCGTTAGTTGGACTGGTAATATCCAAATTTTTAATAATCAAGGTGGCTATGAGCAATGTCCAACCATATCAGTTTGAACCAATTGCATCAGCTTACACTGGGATCGACTGGACCTCATTGGAAAAAGAAGAAAATGTTCAATCGGCCGAAAGACAAAACAGGTAGGACTAAGCAAGTCACATTGTGTCTACGCGAGCAGAGAGTGAACGAATGCTTTAGATTCAAGTACTTAAAAAAAAAACATAATGCACACTAAGTCCACTAACTACTTGCACTGGGCTTTGTTGTTGACGAATTTACATCGTAATGTGTTTAAAGAATGAAATTACATTTGACATGCTAATTATTTCTTATGCACACACACACCCCGCGGAATATTCACATTGTAAATGATAATAAAGTGTTCTTTAGTTACTTAAGGTTTTAAAGTGAACTTTTCAAAGCTTAGTTTCAAAAATCAATATTTCAACATCGTTTCAATATTTCAAACAGACAATATTTGCAGCCTTTTTAGGGGGGGGGGTATATTCTAAATAATGACTTACTGTATGTGTAGTAGATGTATAACAACGATGCAGAGAATATGGCAGTTGCGTTTGCTTTATGCTATTATGCCTGTGCTTTTTAAATTTATGTTTGCAATTTAATTGTGTGGGTACATGAATTTATTTATCAGAGTTTCAGACTGGTGCAGTTGTGAGCATTGTGAGGAGTGGCCACAACAAAAAGAAGAAGAAAAGAAATGTTGCCATTTCTATTCAGAAATAAACAATTATTTAGAGGAGGTCCAGATGTGCATTACCAGTCATAAAGGCATGGCTGGAAATTGTCTATCAAGGTAAAAACTCTTATTTCACATACTTAGATTTTTCCCATGTTTAATTTTTGTGCTGGTTACTTTAGGGATGCTAATTTTCCCCACTCCAATATTGTGTAATTACAAGCATGCAAGTTATTGTCTTTTCCCACTACTGAAAGTAGGTGCAAAACACTGCATAACACCCACACATTTAGATATACAAGCACTTACAAACATTCAGACTGATGCACGTGCTTTTTTTACAACACACAAATTAATACACACACACAAGGTGGAGGAAGTCGGAGTACCTCAAGAAAGCCACCAATGGTTATACCTTGAAAGACATTCAGAAAGATGAGTGTTGGAGCCGAGATCTGACTTCTGACTCCACAACACCTATTTCTTACAGTCTAAGTGAATGGCGCTTTAGCGACTTTGCAGGCAAACCACATGTAAATGCTTACAGACTTTTGAGAGAAATGCTCTGAATATGTAATGACTTTATAATTGATTTTTTTCAGGTTTGTTATTGATTCCACCATAGTGCTAATAAAGCAGATTAATATAAAAAGATGGCGGGAAGACTATATGCACACAGAACCACACAAGTAAGGGATATGCCAGCATTTTTTATTGATAGGCACAGTTTAGTCTGTGCAATGTCAAATTAAAAGCATGAATGCAAGAAAAGCACTTCAAAGATAAATATTACACTAAATGTTGAGGCATAAAAAATTATGTATAGTAAAAGCTTAAAAGTGAATTGTCAATAAAATATTCCTTAAACAGCATGAAAATTATCACATTTATCCAAACCCAGTTATGGAACACACTTTATATGAGATGTTAAAAATACTTGCTTGTATCTGACATGAATTGCAAAATAAAATCTTCCCTATACAGCATTCAATTTTTATATTTATTCAAACCCAGTTATGGAACACACTTCACATCATTTTGATGTCTAAAACAAGTGTATCTGGCATTTTTTTTTACAAGCATCATTTCTGGAACACTTGGAGCTGAATTTATCTCAGTAGTTTTCATTCGTTATGGATTAATAGTAATGCATGGAAAACTTTTTTTTTCTTCCACAGAACACACAGACATGTGGCTGAATTTATCTCAGTAGTTTTCATTCGTTATGGATTAATAGTAATGCATGGAAAACTTTTTTTTTCTTCCACAGAACACACAGACATGTGGCTGAATTTATCTCAGTAGTTTTCATTCGTTATGGATTAATAGTAATGCATGGAAAACTTTTTTTTCTTCCACAGAACACACAGACATGTGGCTTACTGCAACTTTGTGCGATGGATATGGCACAAGATAGGAAAGAAAAACAGAAAAGTCTTGCCTGCATGTGTTGTTGCAGCGACCAGAAAATAATTTCCGTCAGAGGAGTTTACTGGCTTAAAATATGCTTTATAATATATAGGTGAGTGTTTCTACAAATACATTCATAAGTACATTTAGCTTGTTGTCGACTAATGTGTTTTTTTTTATCCCACTATTGAAGGTGGGCTCAAACACCCATGATACACCTGAGGTGCATAGCTCACATTTAGCAGGCATCCCATGCTCCTTATAATCATTCACAAACTCACTCTCACAACACACAAACAAATATGCACACAGGATGAGGAAGCCAAAGAAGAAGTTGGTTCTTTATTATATTTTCAGGAATCATATGCTTTAGTAATCCTGTATTGAAGCATGTAGCACAGTTTTTGATGCTCTTTTCAGAAGTATTGGACTGTCACATTACAGTGTACATCTTGCAAGCACAGTAATCAAAAGAAGAAGAAAGTATTCTGTCATTTTCAGAAATAAAATCCAATGTCTAGTTTACATGTTGCTATAGTGTATATATATATTTTTTTAAATCCAGGGCCTATATTCCAGATGATCATGCTGACCTTTGCCGTAGGACCCACCATGGTCTTCATGGATATCCACAACATGGTTGCAGATGGAAGCTTACTTGTCTCATACTAGCTGTTCTTTGCCCAGTCCTTCTGGTGATGATGATGAACATCACTACACATAATTCAATAGGCTTTTGGACCATAATGACAAGCTAAAATTACCCTCAGGTCAACTAGACGCAATGATATTCTTAGAAACCCCTGAAAAATAGCAGAAAAGAGAAGTGAAGAGGTGAAAAATCTGTTTCTGTTAAAATTTACCCTTTCCTACACTAAAATCCATATGTAATACTTGTATTTATCCCTCTAAGGCTTAGAAGAATCATACATGATGTACAATGACCTCAATATGATGCGACACTACCAGAAGAAAAAATATAAAATATAATAGTTGATCATTTTAATTTTGATGTCATGAAATTAAATTATAATTTAAAATGATATTTGTTATTAGTTTGAAAAGAAGTGTTAGGAATACCTATAGCCATGTTCTCTACATTAAAATAGTACATAATCTTTTGTTCATGGTGTGGCTGCAACTGATAATGTGTATTTTTATGCTCAAGCGACAATTATTTATTGAGTGATTGATTATCCTCTTATCTTTCAGTTTCTGTAGCATGTACATTATTTAATTGATTGTTCTATAAACATTTAAAAACAGTTTCAACAACGTATCGACATTTCCATAATTTTATAATTCTTTGCACTTCTGTGGATTACAGTAAACGTGCATCAAATGAACACTTTTGAGATGCATATGTATTTCTGTATTTATCAATTAACATTTAGATAATAAACACAATGCCTCATTACTTAAACATGATATAATACACAGGCTAAAGCAACTGCTTGAAGAAAATTAGTACCAGTTTTTCTACCTGTGCTCTTTGAGTGTTGAACTTTTCTAGTCTTTTCCTGTGTGTGCGGTGTCATCTGCCTTTTCTGTCTCACAGTCCAGTCCCCAACATAAGGTCACATCTGCTGGACATTTTCATTTTATTATTAATAAAAAGCAGGTATATTGACTTTTAGAAAGCAATAACTTAATAAAATAATGAAAAAAACGTTTATTTTAATCTACATATCAAGCATTGCATTTATTTGTGGCTTTAAATATCTTTGTTAGGATTAAATAACCATCATTTACAAATTTTATTCTTCCTGAGTTTAGATATAAGAGGTAAACATCAAACATAACTAGAAAGTGGCCGTTATCTTTCTGAATCAGTTTGTGAGGATCTTGAAGAAAACAAAGGTGAACAAACCTGGAAATCTGGGTCTGTTTGCACCCCTTCATGCATGCACAATTTAGCAGTTTATTGTGACTGGTTGGTCATTGTCTGGAATAAACATTATTAATGAAAAATTCTGCTCTGAACTCAGCAATGAATACACTCTTTAATGTTATCTCTGATATACTGCACACAAGAATTAATATAATTAGTGCATGCATGTGTTAACCTGCTCATTATGTAAGAAGTATCCTTTCAACATTTTAGAGATTTCATGTTTAGAAACAGAAGCCATCCTTACAAAGACATAGATCAATAAAACAAGCTTTCGTTGTATAAAATGTAAATAATTTAAAATAAAATGTAGCAAGTATCAGATGAACAATAGTAGGCCTATATTTTCTTTATACTTGCAGCTTGATGCATTATTTTCTCACAAGTTACTGTATATTTTTGTCGTTCACATGTTTGATATAGCTACAATCTAATACTTTTTATTATGTACATGCAGTCATTCACAGACTGTAATGTTGATCATGGTAGAATAAGAATCGCAGTTTATTGTTTACAATTTTAGCTAGCATCAGGTGCATTCGTGACACTGACCTGTTTGGCGACTGAATATCATCTGTCAGATGCATCCCATTCTTTTTTTGACAACTTCATAATGCTGAAAAAATGTAGAAACTTATCCCACAGAAACTGAGACACAAAGCGCAAGCCGCGCTGTTCGCTCGATCGTTCGTGTGCTCGTAAAGCTTTATACCAAATGTTTTGAGCACAAGGTGTCCGAGTCTCTAGCCTCACAAAGCTTTGTAGTTTCGTATCTGAGTCGTTTCATCCTTAATTTTATTCTCTTCTCAAGTTTCTGTCATTTGGAAACTTGTGAAAACTATTTTTGAGCTCCTTCCGCCCCTTTTTTTCGGCAATCGGGTGGCAGCTGCATTCGTTTTGCTTGGTAAACAATCATAAGGTCACGTGACGGAGAACGAGACTTCGTTGAAGCAAGCGAAAGAGTCCGGTGTAATTTCTCTTATTAAACACAACACTCCACATAACCTTCAACTTTTTGCACATGAATAGACACGAAAATAGATGAGATTCATATTAATCATACTCTTTGTGAGAATCTAAACAGTTTTATTTTGCCTTGAGTATACCTTTACATGTGTTCGGCACCCCGTGTTTTAACTGATAATAACCTATCGTACTCGACACAAAACTCTGCTATAAGCATGCCTCTTAATTGGTTAAATAGACGTTACTAGGCGACAGGCCGATGCTGAATTCTTTTGTTTGTTTTTCTTTTTCACGGTAAGGTATGCATGAAATAGCAAGCTACCCCTCTGTTCTTTCCACATAATGGGCTTTTTCCTCTTTCGTTCACAAATGGATGCCGCTAGAAGTAAATTCTCCTAATCCCCTAGACATGCTCTTTGGAGCTGCCATGAATTGCTTCCATTACTTCGTCGTCGTCGTCGTCGTCGTCGTCAAACATGTCCATCAACAAAATTATATTCTCTACTTCGCTGGCAGCCGCCATTTTAAAATGCGCCAACCGCATGCGAAGGGTATCGCAGAGTCTCACTGGGCAGAGTGGGCGCCCGCGTTACGGTACGCAAGGGGGATGGCGGGGAAACATTTGCAAAATAGTGGAAATGTCTTCATGAATAAGGGAAAAGGGAGACAACAATTGGCGAGTGGTCTGCAACAGTCTTATTCAGTCACATGTCCTGAGTTCATCTCAGGGTGGGGTGCACTGAATACACTAGTCAAGTCACTTAGCTTTTAGTTGTTGAAGAAGAGAAAGCTCTATAGTGAATGGAACCTCTTTCTTGAGTGTAACAGTTTTGTTTCCCTTCTACCACAGAAGTGGGTAGAGAAGAGGTGAAAAAAGGATAAAGGATCCTTAGCCTGTTGGTGGTAGAGGTAAGGGTAAAATGTGTTGGTGGTTCAGCATGTCTAGAGTGGAATTAAAAGGTCAAGTCGTTGCCCTACCATTTTTTATTTACTACCTCTGAGTAAAACTAAATACTAATTAAATAAATAAGTTTCAGAGTAAAATCAACTCCAATTTTAGCCAAATTCCATACATAGTACTCCCCAAAAGATAAACTTTTCTTCCACTAAATAAGCTAAAAAGTTTTTTTTTTTTTTTTTTTTTTTTTAAACCAAAAGACCGCTGTTTCTCAGCACGCGTTCACAATGGGGGACCACCCTCGGAAAACCAAAAGAGGGAAAGCTAAACCTAGTGAAAAAATCATTACCAGAAGCCTGTCCAAAAAAAGCATGAAGTTTGAAGACGATTTTTTACTCAGTGAGACAAGCAGCGACTCACTATCAACCGTGACTGACGAACAAAATCTTGACAACCACATTGATATAGACTCGGACGATGACTTCCAAGTCGTAGTAAGTAAAAATCGGAGAAGGAAACTTCTCCCTACAAAATCTCCCAAAGGACAAGGGAACGTGCCTGAGCTACGATTTCCCATAGTAATTGCCCCAGTTCAAAAAGAAAACAGGGCAATCGTAACAGCTGGCCCTGTCAAGTTAACCACAGAAGTTAAAAGAAAAATAGGTGAGGTCGCAGAGATACGGCCAAATCCCAGGACCAACAAACTAATCATTGGCTGCTCAAATAAAAGCCAACAGGAAGAGGCAGCAAATCTTAAAATATTCCTAGGTCTAGCAATAACATGTTATCAACCAGGACAAAACATCTCTGTAAAGTCTGACAACAAAAAGGACTAGGTGTAGTGAAGAATATCCCACTTGACGAAAGCCTGGACGAAATAAACGAATTATTAGCGAGCGACAAAGGCCCCAAAGTTAGAGCGCTAAAAAGATTCAGTTTTAGAACCAAAGACAACAAATCTGCCCCAAGTAAGGCGATCCTCCTCGAATTCCAAAACAGCGAGACGCCTACATCAGTAAAAATAGGTTACCAAACTTACAGAGTTGAACAGTTTCATCAGACCGAACGGCAGTGTTACAACTGTAACGGCTTTGGTCACGTTGCAACTAACTGCAAACTCAAGGCGGTTTGTGGGCGATGCGGCGAAGGGCATGACACCAGAGCGTGCACAATCCAAAACAACAAGGACTTTGCCTGCATAAACTGTGGCACCACTGGCCACAGTGCTCGATATGGAGGCTGCCCTTGTAGGGTCATTCATAGGCAAGCCAGCCAGATCAGCGCAACTGGCCAAATGTCATACAGGGAAGCGCTAAACACGTCAAAAGAAAAGTACTGGTCCAGAAAGGACACAGCACCCACTAGGGAGCCCCTCAAAGAACAACAAACCCCACCTCCACCGGCCCCTCAGACAGCTTCCCGGTCAGAAAACCCTGTCCCAGCCTCACAGACCATAGAAGAAGCCGCGTCAGAGCTAGTAAATGACCACAACATAGAAAACCAGACAATAACGGAAAATACAATGACCACCGATCAAGACAGTCACCCACCAACGACAACAGACCCGACAAAAACCACAGAGACCTGTGACAATCTTTCCGCAGTTGTCATGTCATTAATGGGGAAAATAAATGAATATAGCAGCAAGATTATAAGAAATGAAGACCTAAAAGAAAAAGAAATGCCAGTGTTAATAACTATGCTTCAAACCCTGTCAGGACTGATGAACTTACTACTATATTAAAATGGATAACAAACAGGTGAAGTTTATGCAGTGGAACTGCAGGACACTAAATAGTAACAAACACGAGCTATTAAACTTCATTAAAAATAGTTTGCCAGATGTAATAGCCCTACAGGAAGTAAACTTCGCCCGAGAACCAATTCCAATTCCAGGCTATAAATTCCCCCCTATCTACAAGTCGAGACCTAAACCACTCACAGGAGGAGTAGCTATCTATGTTAAAACCGAATTAATAGTCACAGAAGTAAACCACCAACTAAACCCCGAACTAGAGATAATCATAGCTGAAATCACTTTACCATCAGGTAAAAAATTAAAAATAGCCAACATATACATCCCTAACATGTACAAATACAGCAAAATCACAGTAGATGATCTAACAAATGTTTTCCTATCAGCCATTCTAATCCTAGGGGACTTCAATGCTAAAAACCCACTCTGGGATAGGGATAAACCAAAAGCAGACAAAGGAGGCAAAATGTTAGAAGAAGCAATGGATAATTCGAATATGTGTTTATTAAATAATGGTCAGCCCACTCATGTTTATTGCCAAGGCGTTACAGACTCAACCTCAGCCATAGACCTATCAATATGTACCCCAGAACTAGCAAATATCTTGAAATGGGAAGTTTATGAAGAAGACACCCTAGGGAGTGACCACTTCCCAATCATGATTGCCATGCCAGAAACCAAACTAAATCACCCAAACCCTCAAACCTTCAGAATTAATACTAAAAAAACTAACTGGAACCTATACCAGTCACTAACATTACTGAGTGAGGTATGGCTCCCTGATGATGACATAGATACGAAGACAGCCAAACTGACAAACAGTATCATGAAAGCTATCCAATCGGCAACACCAAACGGCAACGGTAGCAAGTATAAATATGCTGGCCAAGCATGGTGGAATAAAGACTGTGAAAAGGTAATTAGAAATAGAAAATATAAACTAAAGATATGGAAGAAAAATAAAACTATCGAAAACAGACTAGAATACAAAAAGTCACGGTCCTTAGCAAAAAAACACTATCCTACAAGCTAAAAAAGATGACTGGCATAGGTTTACAGAATCTCTAGATTTAAATTCAAACCTAAATGACAGCTGGAAAAAGGTAAAATATCTTAATCAGGGCCCCAGGTCCACAATGCCAACCTTGTTGAAAGATGGTTTAAAGTATGAAACAAACCAAGAAAAAGCTAACCTCTTAGCGCAACAATTCCAAGATGCTAGCGCAGACTATAATCTAGACCCGGACTTCAAATTACATAGGGAACAGGCCGAACGAGACTTTCTACCCCCTTTAAACCAACAGGACCCTTTTAAATTAACAGAAAAAATAACTCAGGAAGAGCTTGAGCAGGCCCTAACAACTAAAAGGCCGGGATCAGCTCCAGGCCCAGACCTCATCACCTACGAAATGCTGCAAAAATGTCATCATAAAACTAAACTTCATATTTTAGAGCTTTTTAATGAAATTCTCGATAAAAGCTCACTCCCCAGCATGTGGAAAATGGCTACAGTGGTCCCAATCCCCAAACCAGGTAAGGAAAAGACATCCCCTGCTAGCTACAGACCAATAGCGCTCACCTCGCAGTTAGGCAAGACGTTTGAAACAATAATCAAATGCAGATTAAACTACTACTGCGAAGTAAACAACATTCTACCCCCAGAACAGAGTGGGTTTAGGGAAAAACGTAGTACGATGGATCATATAACAGCCTTACAGCAGGAAATAATTAACGCTCATACCGAAAAAAGAGTGAACCTGTGTGGAGTGTTCTTGGACATTGAGAAAGCCTTCGACATGCTCTGGCATGAAGGTCTGCTCCAGAAACTCTACCGCATAGGCACTCCAAACAAAATCGTCCAATTAGTTCGATCCTTCCTGTCAAACAGGAAAATAGCAATAAGAGTGGAAAACCAGACGTCTAAAGAGGTGCTGCTTGATAATGGAGTGCCCCAGGGGAGCGTCCTCAGTCCATTATTGTTTAACATAATGATCGCAGACCTCCCCAAATGTGTAAAGCACGTAAAAGTCAAACAGTTTGCAGACGACACCTCCCTCCTAGGAAAAGTAGAAATACGTAAAACAAACAACCCCGAAGATACCTAAAATCATAGGAATTGACAAGATCCAAGAGGACCTCCATGAAGTAGCAAACTGGTTAAAATATAATGGCTTTAAATTATCAGCCCCCAAAACCCAGGCGATAATATTTAAAAAACCAAACCAGAAGATGGAATATCCCAAACTAAAACTAAACCAAACAACCATTAACTATAGCTCCCAGGTACAATTCTTAGGAGTAATTTTCTCGGATAAAACAAACTGGTCCCCCTATGTAGATAAAATAACGAAAGCTGCCAAAAAGGGAATTAACCTAATGAGAGTAGTAAGTGGTAACAACTGGGGCACCCACCCAAAATCCCTTCTTAACCTATACCAAGCCCATGTAATGTCAAAGCTGCTTTATGCAGCCCCACTCCTAGTTCACCTGAGGTCAAACCACATAGCTAAACTCCAGTCAGTCCAGGCCGGAGCATTAAAAGTAGTGTTGGGTGTACCTTCGCACACTCCAAACCTGTCGGTATTGGCAGAGACGGGACAAAAACCAATAGACCTGATTATCAAGGAGAGGACAGCCAACTACTACTATAAGACGCAGTGTTTCCCTACCGACCACCCAGTCCGACAGATCCACATACAACCCCACAGACACAGAACGGGCCGCCCCACCCCACAACCCACTATTCAACAACACACCCAACATATAGAAAACACAAAAGGAGCAGAAACGGCAATTACAGCACCCTACCCACACACCAACATGCAAACTCCACCTTGGACACTTCCGCGACCACAAATAGACACTGACCTCACCAAATACAACAAAGAAAGCCACCATTACCAAATCACCTCAGAGATCAAACTCAAACTGAGCACCACCTACAAGGACTATACACAAATCTATACGGATGGCTCCCACGACCCTGAAGCGCAAGTAACCGGGCTGGGAATCTATTCTCCTGACAACATGACCCTTTCAATCAAACTCCCAACCCACACGTCAATCTTCACAGCCGAGATGACTGCTATACAGACAGCTCTTGAGACGACACAACTCAAGCTGAGAGACACTGAACAACGACAATTCCTTATACTATCGGACTCCCTGTCAGCACTCCAGGCACTTAAAAACCAATCATCCAACAGAATAGACATTGTATATGAGATACTGTCCCTCATAAATAAAATTAACAAGGAAAACGGAGACGTCAGGTTCCTTTGGGTCCCCTCCCATATTGGGATTCAAGGAAACGAGAAAGCTGACAAACTAGCAAAACTGGCTGTAAAGCAGAGTAGCAGTCCTAAAGTCACCACCCTAAACATCTCTATTTCACCAACTGAGAGAAGAATAGCCATAAAACCAGCAATACAAACAAGATGGCAGGAGAAATATAAAACTGAAGGTAAAGGAACTAGGCGACTGGTAGATGACCAACCCAGTAATACGCTACTTTTTTTTTAATTCAAGTAGGCCCCGCCAGTCTAAGATAACTAGAATGAGGCTAAGTGGAGAATATTTAATTAAATACAAAGACCCTATAACATGCATATGTGGGGATAGGCTTAGCACCCCACATGTGCTTTTGGAATGTCATGAAAACAAAGAAGAAAGAGAAGAATTAAGACAGGTCTTAAATAAACATAGGCTGGCACTGAACATTAACAACTGTCTTAACCCACCAAAAGAGCAGTGGCATACTATACTGTCATTAGTAGTAACAATGGTGACAAGCCACCCTCATGCTAAGCTCATATAAACAGATAAAAGGGTATGACTAAATAGCTCCTCCCCCTGGGAAACTCTGATAACTGAAACAATAACCCATAGATTAGGATATATCTGAACAAATGAGCTTGCTAGCATAACATTATTCTTCAAATCAGTATAAAAACAACTTGAATAAGTCCTCAAACTAAGTCTAGGATATAGAAATAGGGCAACCTCAGAGATCCGGCAACCTGGAGAGTACGCCACCTCTGCGGGCTTGGCAGGCCTACAGGACATAAGAGCACGGCACTACAGATGGCAGAGGGCACCAACACCAGTAAACAACACCTGCGCGAAAGAGAACAACAACCCTTCTCCCAGTCCCTTCCCTTCCTTACCACCACCACCTCCAGCTTCCCCCTCTGCTCCCCCCTTGCCCCCCCCTCCACAGTGCGAAATCGCCTTTCGGTGGAAGCACTTTCCCTTTCAAAGACAAAAGAGAGGGGAGTCGAACGGAGAGAAGAGAGGTGGTCGCATCGCCCCACCAAGTTGTTAGAGCTTTCGCCTAGTCAGACCTATCCTCTGACACAATAGTAAACCGGACTCAACCCACGACGGTGTTGTCTTAATCATTGTGGTGAGACTGAGCAAGTGAACCTCGTCCCACCCTGTTACATTTTTGGCGCCCAATGTGGGGCACTGGGCGAAACTTTGAGTGAAGCTTAGTGCCGAAAATGGAATTGACAGAAGAGGAAATGCAAGTGCTGGAGGCCTACAGGAATCTGGCGGTGAAGCCCACAGCAGACACCGCCGCTAACTTACAACAGTGGATGGCAGACAATGCCGAGACAACGGGAGCTACACTGTCGAAGGCGAGCGGGCCGCAGATACCACGACTGCCACCCTTCTCTGGCGGGAGAAGCAGCGACACGGCGCTCGACCTCTGGAGGTATGAACTGATGTGCTTGCGGGGACGATATACTGATGATATTGTGTTGGAGGCTGTTCGCCGTTCATTGAAAGGAGAGGCGGCAAGAGTGGCCATGCGTCTGGGCCCGCAAGCTACACTAGACGAACTGCTGAAAAAGTTTGACAGCATATTTGGTCTGGTGTTATATGACCAGGACATACTCGGCGCCTTTTACAACGCGCGCCAGGAGGCCGGGGAAGACGTTACTCAGTGGCGGTGTCGCATTGAAGACACCCTGACACAAGCCCTGAATGCGCGCCTCATTGAGAAGCGCGTGTATGATGAGACGCTGCGCTGCAGACTATGGGGTGGCTTGCGTCAGCCCCTGAAGGACAGGACTGCCTACAAGTTCGAGATGGAGGCCGACGTGGATAGCCTATTCCGCTTCATACGGCAGGTGGAGAGAGACGCCGAGGAACCAGCCCACAGACCAGGTGCTGGTAGACAAGCAACAGCTAAAGTGGCACAACCGACCCCCAGCGAGGACTGGAGAGCGGAGGTGCAGAAGCTGTCGGCGGAGGTACAGTCGTTGCAGCGGCAACTGCAACAGAGGCCAGGCGACGGGCCCGCTGCCAGCAAAGAGCCAAAGCAGCGGCCGCCACGCCCCCTCTATGAGAACGAAGGGCCGACATGTTTCAGATGTGGTGGCAAAGGCCACATTCAAGTGGGGTGTCGGGTGCGCGTTGACCAAGCCTTTAAACTCCAGCTGGCCTGCAGGAAGGGGCACCCTGTAGGTCAACACCCGCCGGCACTCGGCCCCGTGGATGGAACAAAATTAATAGGCCCCAGTACGTGTGTAGATGTCTGGGTCGAAGGTGTGGCCACAACAGCGCTACTGGATACGGGTGCCACCGTATCGACTGTGACAGACACGTTTTATCACCAGAAACTGACACATCTAACCATTCGCCCGCTGCAAGAAATGTTACACATTGAGTGTGCGGATGGCCAAATGCTCCCATACGAAGGGTACATCGAAGCGGACGTGCAAGTGGAGGGGGCAGGGGGCGGGGCTGACAGCCTCACTTGCCTACTGCTGGTGGTCCCATCGAACAGGTACAGTAACAATGTTCCTGTTTTGCTAGGTACCAACATCCTGGAGCAGCTTATGCACCAGACACGACAGAAGCACGGACCCCAATTCCTGCAGGATGCGCAGCTGCACCCACTATTGCATCGCTCATTTCGCTGTCTAGCGATGCGAGAACGAGCGCTGCGCAGGAATCGCAACAGACTAGCGTACGCGCGCTGTGTGCAGTCAACCACCATCAAGCCCAACAGTGCCATTGTCATCCCGTGTGCAGTGGATCAAGCGCTGGATTATGCACCCACTTGTGCGATGCTCCAGTCAGCATTGAACAGTGACTGGGATAAGCTGCTCGACATCACCCCGAGCCTTGTCAACTACGACAGTAAGAACATGGGCGTGGTCGATGTGCACATTGCGAACGCGACAACTAAGACAGTGGTGATACCATCACGCACGGTGATATGTGAACTCCAGCCAGTTACCAAGGTTCAGTGTGGAAGTGCCAATGGTATGACCGAGACGGCGCTAAACTGTGTAGACTCAGTGACTATTTCGCCACATCTGACGGTGGAACAGCAATCACGCATCAGAGACATGGTTAGAGGCCGCCCCGAGAACTTTTCAACAGGAGAAACTGATGTGGGTCATGTCACACGTGTGAAGCATGAGATAAAGCTGACAAACGATACGCCATTTAAAGAACGGCATCGCCGAATTCCACCCGGCATGTACGAACAGGTGAAAGAACATTTACAACAGCTGCTGGACAGTGGCATTATCCGGCCATCACACTCACCCTGGTCGTCAAATGTTGTGTGGGTTAAGAAGAAAGACGGTACTTTACGACAATGTGTTGACTACAGACAGCTCAACGCACGGACTATCAAAGACTCGTACGCGCTGCCAAGGATAGAGGAACTGCTTGATGCCTTAGCAGGGTCTAAGTATTTCACTGTCCTCGACTTAAAGAGCGGTTACCATCAGGTAGAAATAACCGAGGAGCACAAAGAGCGCACAGCATTCTCCGTGGCGCCCCTCGGATTCTATGAGTACAACCGCATGGCAATGGGGCTGGCGAATGCACCGGCCACATATCAACGCCTCATGGAAGAATGTTTGGGGGACCTGCACCTTCACATTTGCCTTGTGTTTCTCGATGACATCATTGTGTTTTCCAGCACGTTTGATGAACATATGGACAGAGTGAAAAGAGTGCTAGACAGACTGCGTGAGTGTGGACTGAAGCTGAACCCCAAGAAGTGCACATTCGCACAGGATCGGGTAAACTATGTGGGCCACATCGTCTCAGCGGCTGGTGTTGAGACAGATCCGGAGAAGTGCGAGAAAGTGAAAAACTGGCCAGTGCCCAAGGCACCTGAGGATGTACGACAGTTTCTGGGATTTGCCGGCTACTATAGACGGTTCGTGAGACGATTTTCGACAATCGCCAAGCCCCTAACTGACTTGTTGCCGGATGTGATAAAAGGAAAAAAGAAGAGGGGCAAAGGTGCAACAGCTAAGAAACCCGTCGAATGGTTATGGGGCGCAAGGGAAGATGAAGCATTCAGGAAATTAAAGGACTGCCTGTCGTCACCCCCAGTATTGGCATTCCCGGACTACGCCCAATCGTTCGAGCTGCACACGGACGCCAGCATCCACGGGTTGGGGGCAGTGCTGTATCAAGTGCAAAACAATCAGAAACGAGTGGTGTGCTTCGCTAGCAGGGGGCTGAGCCGCTCGGAACGGAATTACCCGGCGCACAAGCTGGAATTCCTCGCGCTCAAGTGGGCGGTCACAGAGAAATTCCATGACTATCTATATGGTCACAGCTTCTCTGTGTTGACTGACAACAACCCCATGACCTACGTGCTGACGTCAGCGAGGCTAGATGCCACCGGCCACCGCTGGCTAGCATCACTGGCATCTTATGACTTTGATATCACGTACCGACCAGGGAAAAGCAACGCGGATGCAGACGCGCTGTCAAGACTACCTGCTGTAGAACGAGGCCAGCAGAGCCTTGGCGGCTACATTGGCAAGGAGTCGGTGCAAGCGATATGCGGCTCTCTGCAAGCACCCGCAAATGCAGAATGCATAGCATGCTCTGCCACCGTAGTGGAAGACAGTTTCGCTACACGGCAGGGTCTGCATGCACTATCATGTAGTGATACCAGACAAGCTCAGTTGCAAGACCCGGTGCTGAGTGTGTGGATAACGGCGGTGGAGCAAAGAAGAGGGCCTCCCCAAATAAGACAACCGCATGGCCCCCATCGTGCGCTGCAACAAGAATTTAATAAGCTAGTGATGAGAAAGGGCGTCCTGCACCGGCGAGCAATGGTTGGGGAGCAAGAGAAAGAACAGCTGGTAATACCATCGCGCTACATACGCACTGTCCTCGAGTGTCTCCACAACGACGCCGGCCATCCCGGCCGAGACAGGACCCTCAGTCTCATCAGAGATCGTTTCTTCTGGCCTGGCATGACAGCTGAC